>JAVKLA010000002.1:8236735-8264506 GCA_034782735.1 Sagittarius serpentarius
GGGGGGGGGGGGGGGCGAGCCGGGGATTCTCAGGGTGCAGAGGCCGCTGGGGGGGATTTCACCCCCAGCGCTAGGGACTCGTTTTGAGACATTCACAGAAGCCTAAAATAACGCCAGACGTTAGTTTTGTGTCAGCTCAAGCGGTTGTTGCGTAGGGCGGAGAGGAGCGGACGCCAGCCTCCCCGCAGGGTGGGTCAGGCCCCGTGGCGTTTTGACCGCCGCGCTGTGGGCAGGCCCGAGTTCCCTTCAGCGCCAGTCCTTTCGTCGCGAAATCCTTCGTACAGCAACGACCGAGTACTCCAGAAACATACTCCACCTTAGCCTGGGTATGAGAAGTTGTGCAGAGCAGAAGGCAGATTGCTGATCCTGAACTCAGCGCTCTTAGTATGCTCAAAAAGCTGCTCAAAAAGCCGCAAAAGATTGAATGTTTCTTATTTTGCCTTTTCATTGACGACAGCCGTGCCATTTCCATGCGTTTAAGCAGCTTTTAGCAGAGTATCAATTCCTATGCAGGACTCGAGCTTTACTTTAAAGATATCAGTTAAAATTTTTCTTTACATGGCATTTATTTTTTAACATGTCTGTGTGTGATACAGCGACTGAATACAGAAATTCAGACTGTAGTATAACCTTGGCCTGCTTACTCCAAACTTTGATAAAGTGCCATGAGCTTTAGTGAGTCCACTCCATCTAGTAGTAATAAGGTCATTAGCTGAATGGTAGTTCCCAGTTGGCAGATGTCAGCCTTTTAAAGTTGATCCCAGCAGAGGTTCCTTGACCCAAGTAATAGTAAAGAGGCACATTTCTCAGAGATTGTTAGAACAGTTGTTTTATGAACAGGATGAACAGAGGGCCTACCCCAAAGGGACTGGAGGAGGAAGCATTTTAAAATGGCTGCCCGCCCTTTTATTTGCTCAGCTGGACGGTGAATGGAAAGGCTTGAGAGCCAGGGGAAATGAGATTAATCAAGTAGGCAGCTACCCATGGAAAAAAATACCACGATCAGGGTGAGAAAAGCCAAGTTAAGTGACTAGTTGAAGAGACCATTTCACTGTCTGTTATGCACAACCTGGATCATCTCCTGTGGAAAATCCCTCAGGGAGTGTTCCGTAAGAGTTCAGGGAAGAGGAAATCACTGTGAATTTTTCTCACCAAGAGATCACCCACTGTTAAAGCACACAAGTTCTCTGAATTGCTTCCTCTGTAACACAGGCTTAAGTTATGCCATCTATGTAACATTCTTGCATCTTGCAAGAAGGGAACACTTTTATCTTGCTTTTTAGCCTCTTTTTTCCCTGTGCAGATTGGAGAAAGTGGGAAGGCTGGGCATGGAAACAGAGCACCGCTTCTACCCATGTGGAAGTGAGGGCCGAGAAGGAACGATCTCATTAGACCACTGCTCTGCACTTACATGACGATGGTTCATCTCAGTTCAACTGCTGTTATTACATGTGCAGAAAAGTAATGCTGGTATTTACAGTGGGTTTCAGCTTATGTGCTAAACTGCATAAACACAGAAAAACAGAGCAAAAAATTAAGAGAATGAAGTCCTAATAACACAACTGCCGGGAATCACGACTGATAATTCTGTAGCCTCACTTGGAGTACCGTTCACCAAGTCCAAGGTCACTGGGAAGGAATATTGTTCATCTTTACAGTTCGGGAGTGTTAAGTTTTGGAATACCATAGTCTGTTTACAGGTAACACACAGTTCCAGAATGATGAACAAATAGCTGAAATTTGGAAGGTGCTGGAACAAATATATTCTTGTTTATGGAGAGATGGACAGCATCTAGATACAATGCAATGTAGATAGTATCAATTTAGATAACAAATGTGAAGAAGGAATAATAGATTTAAGCTTTCTCAGTCAAGGAGCAGAAGTATGGAACACTTGTGGGACTGAGGAAAATATATACTTAGGCATTGCTTGCCCTGGGGCGAAATACAGGTGTGTAGGAAAATCCTCACTAGCTATACTCTGAACATGAGTATCACCATCCAGCAATACCGACTGCAAGTTTAGTCTTAGGACTTTGCTCTTGCTTCTCTTGGGAGACTGATAGACTATCATTTGCAGTGCACAGTCATATTTTTGTTGTTTTCCTCAGAGCATTCTTGGCCTTTTTGATTAGAGGCTTTATTTTGTATCACTTTCTTGAATATTTTGATCAGCATTCATGTGACCAAGTATATAAAAAACCTGGGGGTTTTTATTATTTTTTACATAATGGGCTTTCCTATGTTTCTCACTTAGGACATTATCTCAAGAGCTATTATTAGATACAGTTCTCAGTCAGTCTTATTTTCTGTTACTAGTTATCTAGAGTTAAATATAACTTATTCTGCAATAGCATGGCTGGAATTACTATCCAATTTAGAATTATTTCTAAATTACTAGAATGACAAGAAGAAAATCAGGTATACTAACAAAAAAGAATAAACCGCATGAAAAAAACAACACAAAGCAAGGTGTGACCCAGGAGTATTCATCATCTTATATAGTATAGCTAAAAAGAAATGTATTCAAATAACTAACTTATTCTAGTATAGATTTTTTTTAATAGATTACACCAGTTACAAGGAACATTGCAAGAGACATTTGTGTCTGAATTTTTAGTATTTCTGTTTTATCAATGCCAGTTACAACTAAGCTGATGTATTCTGGTCACGTGACATTTTGAGGGAGATGGCTATGAAGTACAACTGGCTGAATTTTTTCAGGTGGAACAATTTTGTGTCAGAAATATCTGAGTGAGTCTGCCCAAAATTGGTATTAAAATGAACACTCCTGCTTCTTTTCTGTTAAAGGTGTCATTTCCATTGTCCTCTTCCCCTTTCTTCAACTTTACGAATACATAAATGTTCCTTCTTTTCACTAGGAAACATACTGTAGAATGTAGGTTTTGAGGAGGAAAAAACCTACAGGTTCTCCTGGAAATATTATGGGGTAGGAGGAGAGGAATCAAGCCACATATACAAAATAAGAGAAAAAATGGTATGAGTATTCGGGATTTAAATGAATCATTTTGATTTAATTTTAAAAACCCAGAATTTTTTTAATCAGCATGATGCAGCTTTGTAATAATAATTTTATTTTCCTTAATTTAAATAACTCCTCCCTTATTTCTCTAAAAAAGCCCCAAACACTTTAAAAACAATCCTATATATGCTTCTACCTATCAACATACTGTTTTACATATGGGAAGCAACCGTCAGATGATTGTAGTATGCCTACACACCACACACACCTTTACAGAATATTGTAACCTCAGATGTTCACTTCTACGTATTCTCTCTTTAATCCACCAGGTCCGTTTTTCTTTTGAAAATTTTCACATACCTTAAGTTGTAGATGGCTCCTACCACCTTGTTTTCCTGTGTTTCTTCCATGTTCTAGTGCTTGAGGTAAGGCTGCAAAGGCTTTAACTCATCAGGTCTCTTAAGCACATTTCTTCTTTTACACATGCAAATAGCCCCCCCAGTGCTGAATGGGAATGAAATAAAAAATAAGTGGAATGAAACTCTCATCATGTACGTCTCCATTCTGTGGAGCAGGGATTTTCTGTACAGAATTACAGACTTAACAATGTGGAGAGAACTCACTTCTTACCTATTTGCTCATCTGTCCACATCTAAAAGTCTTCAAGACTTTTTTTGATGTCAAGATTTAAAGCCTCTCTGAAAAGCATTAGTATCCAGCTCCCAGAATCCTAAGTTGTAAGTTCAGCACTGAGCATTGCTGATCTCAACAAGATTTTACGAGGTCCTTTTGGCAATCTGTACTGAATACATGTACACAGGGAAGCATTACTTAAGTAAAAAACTTCACATTCTTCAGCTGAGCCTTGCAAACCAGTAACACTGTGATTGTCATGTTTGCATGACTTCTTTTTTACTTGACATGTAGATTGTTTCACTGTTGACAATCTTAAAGATAAATCTCTATTATCAGTGAGTGCATATAAACTGCAAAAAAAGATGGGCCACGGTCATCCCACTCTCATCATGCTGAAGCCTGGAGAGCATCATCCCAGATGTATTCAGATGTTATCTGTGGGATCTGAAGTTGTTGGGTTTTTTTGCAAGAGCTGCGCTGCCCAGTTCTTGTTTATCCTGTGCAAGTCAATGGTTCTTTATTTCATAAAAGAGTTCATCTACTTTTGTTACTTGGCTTTGAGAAGAGTCTTTCGTCTTTAGCAAGGGAGTGTCTTCCTGTTCTCAAGAGCCCATCTGCCAAAGGAAACACTGACAAGAACATCAAGGCTCCAGAGGAACTGTTTTTGCATTCATACATGTTTTCAACAAACAAGATTGTGTAGAGTAAGAGTTTGCAAGGTTTTAAGGTAAGTTTATTTCTAAATGAATGTTGACACAACAGAATAGAAAGTTTAAATACAATATTTACTGCAATTTATCCTTTTCATGTCCTACATACAGGAGGTATTAAAAGCATACAATGTAACTGCATTATTTATACAGCATATATGAAAACTCTATCCCAAAATACTTTCTAGAGTATCAGGAATAAATCACAAAAGAACGCTTATCACGGTACAAATGTAGTCGTACAATTGACTTCTATTTATGTGCCTTCTGGGACCTATCTATATAGCTTCTATTGATGTTTACAGAAATTTTACTAGTTTCTAATGTTATAGTACTAGTTAACCCAATCTCAAAACTGACAAAATTTATACTGAAGTGTTACAGTCTTTTCAGTCAGATTTGTTAATATCTATGCTAATTTACATTGCTGCTGATTTGGCTGGAAAGCTCTACATTTTCATGTAACAATTATATAAATACTGTTCCTCTCCTGTTCTGTACAGTTACCAAATTTAGACCAGTAGTCTAATGAAATGATGGTCATCCAGCTCATTACATGTCAAAATGCTCTTAAAATATAGCATAGACTTCAGTCCTTATTTGGTTTAGAAAAAAAAAAATTGTATTTCATCAAATAGTCAAGACAGAATTTACACAGAAAACTTTCACAGGAAAAATCTAACGCCTTGCTGCAGTCTTGGTAAAGTCTTGAGCAGATGATCATAATTTTGCAAGTCTAGCTTGCAGTATTTTCAGAGGAGATCCTCAGGAGCATATTAAAAGTAGAATGAACTTCCTTTTGAAGTCTATATCAAAACAGCATTTTGATACTTCATCCTGCCCTCTCCTACCATTCACTGAGCACCTCAGTCCTCAGGTTCTGTTTTCTGAATTCTGGCCAAAAACAGAGGGATAAAGTATTTTTACTTACTTAAACTTGTCAGTTAATGTCTTTTACAGCAACATGCATTTCCTTTTATCTATAAATACCACCTTCATCCATTCAACTTAAGTTTAAAGGTAACCTTCACAAACCATGGTTCAGAATTAAATTCTTGAAATATAGAGGGACTATTTGGGCACAAAAAAATGCTAAAAGGCATTATGTAATGAACTGAAGCTGCATCCCTAATGGACATTAATATGGCCAGTTGGGATTAGTTTTTAGTGTCTTTTAAAAAAGATACTGTCCAAATATTTGCTGTTACCAGCCACTAGAGGGAGATATGATTACACAAAGCCTATCCCTGAAAGTCCAGTTGGGTCATCACCTTTTGGGTTCAACATACACTTCCAATTTAAACGTGTTCTCTTTCAGAGTTTCACTTCATGATCTTAGTTGTTCATAACCATAATTTATTTAGTTATTGATCACTTTAACTGTTATTTGGGAACTTGGTTCAGCAAACTCAGTCTCCCATATTCACTCAAGCATCAAAACTTCAATCAAAAATACCCTATGCGCTGTTAAGACCACAGCTTCTCCATGTGTCAGCTGTTTCCATGTCTTTGGTATTCAGGTACAAGACAATTCCTCTGCTTTGCATAATGAGGGGGCACTTTGTCCGAGGACTCTCTTTATAGGGAGCAGTCATTATTCTCAGGGACCTTCTCTTCAAGCCCTTTCCCACTCTACGGGTTTTGCACCTTTTCTCTGGGAACAGCTATTTAAGCAAATGTGTGGTATTATGCCTGTTTACCAATGTGACAGCTGGAAGGTTTTCTTTGCCCTTCTGATATCTACGAGATCTTTTGCACTCCCTCATCACATGCAAAGTAAATAGAGTTTCCTTTTAGAGCTATTAAAACTAACAATGTATTTTTTAATTATTATTTAAAAGAAACACTAAGCAGCTGTTAAATGTTTGCAACTTCTAGTTGAAGATTACAGTGAAGATTACATGCTTCCTTCACACAGCAGATAATTTACCTTTTTCTTAATGGCTTTGATTGCAATTATTTCTTGAATTTAGTGCATAATACAATCCATAATACTGCGTTGTACATGAAAGAATGACCACTTTAAGTTCGCAGAAGTTGAACAGGTTGTGAGGAAAAAAATAGCTTATGTGCAAACAGAGGATGATCTGCGCACAAAGCTGGAGAAGATTGACTTTCCCATTTTATTTTGTACATGCTTTGATTATATCATCCTCCAATACAGGCTTCTTTATTTAGTAGTTAAACAGCACAGCTACAGAATAAATCAAGTTCTCTAACAAATTCAGAAACCCATGACATAATGCAGGAATAAGATTTGGATTATAAGGTCAATATTATTATTTTAAATACAACTCTACTGAGTATACTTAATTTGAACAGACAGTACTGAATTTAAAAACTTGCATTAGACTGGAGATAAAAGCAATCACTTTGTGAAGCCCTGTGGCAAGGCGAGTACCTGCTGGGACTGACATTCTATGCAAGAACAATACTAATCATACAAAATGTAAGTTGTTTGTTTTCTATAGCAGTTACTGTAATTAAAAAAAATGCCCTTCATTCATGTTAACAGAACTACAAGAAAACACTCATGATTCTTTTTACTTCACTAAGACAGGGAGATCAAAACAAGATGTAAAAAAAATACCCTATATATATTTAAATAAGTTCACTACTAGATGCAATCATTCTTGCTGGTACTTTGAAGTCAAGGGTAAGATTTTTAAGTGCTTTGGGGAAAAAAAAAAAGTACTCAAAAATCAAAGTCCTGATTCAGGATTGCTGTTGCTGTAGGAATTGCAAGGATTGCTGCAGGTTGTTGTAGGCAAAACTGTTTAATGGGAATTCATTCCTCTAATGGAAAAGTAAATAAATAAAAGTGACAGGGATTTTCCTACACAATTACTATTGGATGTATCATGAAGTCACTCAGTCCCATGACTGAGGAAGTGCAAACCAGTGCCTCAGTCCAACAAAGCAAAATCCATTATAATCTTCTCAATCGCTTACTGTTTTGAGCAACAAACAACATTCATCTGCATGTGTTGAGGGAATTGGTTCAAACAGCCCAGTTGCATCTCTCCCTCCCAGCAAGAGAGTGCTGGTTACAAGTGAACTTCTTCCAGGTGAACAGAGCCCTCAACTACACCAGGTCTCTATGACAGGCGTGAACAGCCCTCACACTTTGCACACAGACAAAGGGGGAGCTTTCAGACTAATGCCATCTGCCAGCATAGTTTCAGGTACTGGTTCTAGTAATATTGAAAATAAAATATATTAGAGCTTCATTACACAAGCAGAATTACAACACAATTGAAGAAAAAAAAAACCTGTACAGCTATACAACTCCTTCCTTACAGGCATTTGAAATGACACATTGCGACAGACAGCTTCTGAAGAAGCAATATTGACTGCTGTTTCGCTCATCCCACTTCTTCCATATCACCCTTACAGTTAATGTCAGTAGTAACTTCCGATATGAAGTTACTAAAAAGCTGCTTTCAGGATAAATTTAGCAAGACTCCATGCTGCTGCTCTTCTCTATGACTTGATAAAAATTTATCTAATCAAGCTTCAAAGGCGCAAAATATTTGCTCGTATTTAGAAAGCACGTTGACCTGAGTGCTCAAGATGTACTGTTCTTTGTGCTAAATTCCAACACTCTCTTGAACGGGGTGTATGTCCTCACTGGCCTTGCACTTTCAGGAGATCTTCCATTCTCAGTACTTGTACTGTTTAAGGAGAGAAGAAAAAGCTTACAGAGTTAATGTCAGAGTATCAGACAGCTGGGCTGGAAAGGCCACGGCAATGAACTTGTGCCTTGTTATTGATATTGACAGGCTAAAATTAAACTATTCAGTGTATTTGATATGTTCCATATTTCTTTTCTATAATGCCACAAAGAATATTTGATAAAAACCGTGGCAGACATAGACAAGTTTACATGCAGGCATCTGCTCGAGCTCATACTGGAATATCCAGCAATGCAATTACTAGAACTAAGGATCCTGCAACAATAAAGACAGCAATATTACATTTAAGAAGACAATTAATTGTGAAGAGTAAAAAAAAAAAAAATCTAAAGTGCATAGAGGTAAATTTCTGCATTGAGATAAATCTCACAAATCAGGAAAACATCAAATAAGTAGGGGCTGTGGTTACATACAGAGAGGACAACAAAGATAGCTTTCTGTTGGCACCCTGAGTGAACAACACTGGTTTTGAGGTTTCAAAACTCATGCCATTAAAATATGCTCTAGGCTGAACACTGAAATGACTGTATTTTTAAATTGGAAAGGAAATTTTAGTTTGTATTGCAGCTTGCTGATTTCATATGCTAAATTACATTTCTCAAACTAAATGATTCAATTTGCAGGGCAGTTAAGATTAACAGCTTTACTTGTTGGTAGTAAAGGTAACATGCAATGGTCCTCCTTACCTTACTATTTTGGTTTCTGTTTTGCCCTTCCCTGTGGTGACTTGTTGGGGGGAAGATTGAGGTGCAAGTCCATAGCCTTGCTCCCAGGGCTCAATGCAACCCTGTTGCAGTGTTCAGGGCAGAGAAAGAGGAGGAGGAGGAGAAGGGGAGGCACAATACCTGGATCTTTACAAAGCCAGGCTACAGAGCCACTGGCCACCACAGATCAGAGACAACCATTCCAGGGCAGAAGTGGTAATGTTACTACACTCTTTACTTGGCAATCTTCCACCTAGGGGTAGGATATCTCCAGAAATTGCTGCAGGCCTAAACTGTTACTGTTAGTGTTGCCTGCCCTTTAAAGTGGTCCTGGGTGCATCTCCCGGAACACAAAGAATAAAGCATGCATGAAGCCAGCAATAACCAGCCTCAGGGTAGAGCTGTCCATTGGCTTCTGCTGTGGTACTACCAGATACATTTCATCAATGTTTCCCCATATTTCACAAAGTCAGATCTCTTGACTTCTAGCTTTACTCCCTGCTTAAATCACGTTACTGTAAATAAGTACTCCCCAAGGGTTTGCAATATGTTTGCATCTTTAAAAAAAAAAAAATCCTACTCCATAAGTCACTGAAGTACACTACACCTAGTAGATGTGTTTTTTCTAAACTTTGGAAAATTTTGCAAGACTCCACAATCCACTCTAACAGTTTGTTAGCACAATGGTTTACTAATACAGCACCAATAAAGGACATTATGAAGAAGTTTCCCATGAACAAGCAGAAAAAGTAAATACCTGTATGGAAGATCACATTCTACACCAGTATCTCTGGTTTCTATATTGGTCTTTGGTTGGTTTTCCATTAAGTAGTCCAATTTATCTTGTAATTCTTTGTTCTGGAAATCAGTAATTTTCATCACAAGTTTATTTTATTTAAATTATGCTAATTAAACAAGGAAATAAAATTGCACATTAGCTTATCCCTGCAAGAAATAATGTAGAAGTATTTATTGATAAAGGAATCCTTACTTCTGGGCAAAAATATTAATTAAGCCAACAGTTTTATTCAGAAGGTTCTGTTTTAAGTAATTATAATACTGTTACAAAATTGTATGTTAAGAAACTTAGCATGAATATCAAGACTTTGTATTACATACAGTCCTCATGTGACTGGTGTCATAAGTTTGATTTCCATATTGAAGAACAGCAAATACTTATAGTAAATATGCATCCAGATAACATCAGGTGACATCGGTTCCAATTTTATTTTATAATATAATCACAATAATATAAACTTAAAACGTAATGCCTTACCTCACATTCTAAGAAAGAGATTTTTTCTAAAAGTTGTATTATAAATAATTCCTTTTCTTTTACTTTCTTCCTTAGCATTTCAATCTATGAAGAAAAATAGAACAAAGACATTTAGTCTAATGGGGATGGGAAGAGGAGGAAAAAAACCTGGATACCACAGGAAGAAAACATGTTTAATTTTCTTGTTCAGCAACAATTGAATACCTATACATATTTACAAACTGCTTTAATCCATGGTTTAGCTATCATCCCATACAATTAGGATCATTTATATAAAGATGATACATGTATACTAACACAGCTTTTAAGAATTTGTGTTTTTCTGGAAAGAGAACAGAAAGTCAAACACTGTCATGTAACAAAGCAAACTAGGGAAAACTCCGTCTTTGATTCAAAGGCCTTTGCTCTGGTCAGTTTTAACTAAATCCAAAAATGTTGCACATTTGCGAGTTTCTTGAAGGTCTTATTTGCTTGGTTATTTCCTGGCATACCAGAGTCCTTGAAAAAAAGTTCATTTTCATTTTGTATCTAGGAAATGGGAAGAAGTTATTTACAAATGTTCATGAAAATTAAAATAAAGTTAGCTGCACCAGAAGCATTGTATCTTAATACTGTCCTATATGGAACAGAAAACAATCTTCCTTATATTCTGGGATTTCTGCTTGTCATAGAGCCATAGAGAACAAGAACTTCTGCATTAAATCTTTCCCTGCTATCAGCACAAGCAGGTATGACCAGAGAAACTGAGTATGACCCAGATTTCATACCAGCCCCTTGCTGCTGGCCCAAAGCTGTTCCGATTGTGTGGAAATGGCTTTCTAAAGCTCCCAAAGCCACAGTTTTCCATTCTTCTGAACCCTTTGCTTAAAGCAAGATTTGCTGTGTGAGGTTCATACTGTCATCAGCAATAGTCTGAGAGACCTGTTGACTGGCAAAGAGGTCAGTTCCTTTCAGCTGATCACATTTAGGAGACAACAGCCTCTTGTGCAAACAAACTGAATTTTCTCCTTGGACCAAAGGAGAAGTCACTTGTTACGCTCTCTCAGGCCCTGCTGACTACACCTACTAAAATAGCAGCTAATAAAAACAGCAAACCAAACCCATAGCTAAATAACAACTTCAGTTGTTACTGCTTCCCCAGAAGGCAGTTTAGGTTATTACTCTTAGACAGCTGTAAACATACACCACTTTACAAGCACAGAAGACAAGGTACTTCCTATATTTGTAGGTACAGTCTATTTCAAGATGCAGAAAGCAGTGTTAAAAATCTAAGGAGAATCATCAGAAATGCACCGAAAGATCAGTTTGAGGGGGAAACCAGATTCTATGTCATGTTTGTGTGCAGGTAGGAACTGGGAGAAGACAGATTTCCCACGGTGTTCTGTGCTCGTGTCCTACAGCAACAAAAGCCGATAGCAGTGGATATTCTTTTTGGTCTTGGTGTTAAATGGTGTCAGGTAAGTAATTTTTCCAATTAAATTTCAATCCACCTTTCTTCAACAAGCCATTTCAGGTCAGATGACATGAATGTCAAAACCCCTCTTTTCCCTCTAAGTCCATGGGAATGTGTGTCTCAGCTGAGGTGCTGCAACATCATTAGCTAAGCCCCTCTCCATGCTCGCTCTCTTTAACTAGGTAGAGCCCAACCAACAACTGCTTTACCAAACAGTGCATTATCTAAGGCAATTGTCTACACAGATATAAAAAGTTTCTGATCTTAAGCCTGAAAGCAGAAGCAGAAGTAAACCAGACTAGTAAATGGATGGTCCATATCACAAACGAATGCCAGTCTGCCATGCACTGCTTTTAGTAAAGTCTCTATTACTGTATATATAAAAAAGTACAACCCTTAAAGCTATGTTATATGAGGAAAGGAAGATATTCAAACTGCCATTACAGCACTAGAAAAGTGTGTATCCCACACATTCCTTCACATTTTTGGGCAATATGCCAACAGTGAAAAAAAACCAGATCTATGCCTATAGCTTTTTTATCACAAGAAAATTACAAAAATACCTGTGCATAATAAAAAAATAGGTATTTTCTATAAAACTTCACACTAAGTAAGGTAGCTTTATTTTGTCAGGTTATTGATTGGCTGGGGGCTTCACTGATAAAATTTTAAGGAAAAATGTAAAAAGTATTTGTTAGTAAAAAATTTAGTGGACTTTTATTGAAGTGAATTCATTTTGTAGAACAGCCAAGCTGAAATCAAGGAAAGCTCAGAATACATTAATTTTTCCTGGCAGTCATTATGTTACATTGATACGCAAGAAAGACCATTTCTAAATACTTGGGTCAAATTTTCCAAGCTCTCTCAGCAATCACTTTTTAAATATTAACATCAATCATTAACAAGCACCTTCAAAAACATCAGTGTAAATCTTTTCAGCATGTCTGGAAACAATTAGTAGAAATATTCACATCCTGCTAAAAGAGAATGATAAAATACTCAAAAGGTACAATAATCAAAACAACAGTAGTACTATCACCCTCCCAAAACTTTACTGCTAGGTATTATAAAACATTTCAACCAAAACATACAGAACTATGAAAAAAATTAAGCAAAGCAAATGCATAAACTAAACCAAAAAATGAAAAGTTCTAAAACCAGCTCAACTTTAATTCAGTCTCCATGATCTTCAGTTATCACATCTCATTGACACAGTGATCAGGTATCACTTGGAAAAGCTAATATGTAAACTCCATACAGTAAGTGTTTTCAGCTGAACAGTTACAGAATATAACTGTGCTATCATCATCCATCTTTCTTAAAATCACGTATTTCCTTTTTTTTTCCTCTTTTACTTTAAAGTGCATATAAAAACTATCCATGTCATCTAAAGCTATTATCGTTTCAGTTTTCCAATCACAGGAATACAAAGCTTGTAGCGTTTTCAGAAAATCTTAAATATGAAGATCAAAATATGTTCCAATTATAACTTAATTTAGTCATACTATTAAATAAAGTCAGCTATATCTTCACTGGTTCAATAGCTTCAGTCTTGCCAATAAATTCCACTTCAGAAAAGATAAAACTGTTCTTTTAGGACTTTCAAGTGGGTCTTCTCTATTAATATTCTGTTCTCCTATTATGTATACAAGGAAATAATTTTAACACCAGTAATCAGTATGACACAAAGATGACTGAAGCCAAGCACAGCTATGTGATCAGGTTTTGCCCTGACAGATATCCATTATTGTTATTGAAGATAATAATACATCATCAGCTGCCTATTCTGGTTTTTTACATCAAACACAAAATGTGTTTCCAAATAAGATCAAATTATCTGTTATCCAAAAGCAAGACCAAACTCTTGTGTTTCATAGCCATTTACCATGTTATATTCTCTCTATGATACAAAGGCTCTAAAGACATGAAATAAACTGCGATTGTAACCATTATGTTTACCAGTATTATGTACAAACAGATTTAGTATAAGTTAAAATCGAACTTGTATTTGTTTATTCTTCACATTGGCTACAGAGACACAAACTGCCTACAGATGTTTTTGAGTTACTTTTAACTAGAATAGTCTGAAGGCAAAAATGAGCATGGACACCTTAAAATCTAAAAATCTAACAGAGAACACAAAGAGGAAGACCTTGACAAACAGCTTCCTCCGCTTCCCAAACACAAATCTGAACTCCAAAAAGACATTTTGTAATTTGGCAGGAATGTTACTGCTTTTACCTTTTTTTTTTTTTTTGCGTGAATCTGCTAAGGACTGGCAAACTGAACCATACACAACAGTACTCCCTGCCTCATTTTAACATGTTTACATAGTACTAGTCAGAAGCCATTAAATCTATCTACTTTGTCCTTCTGAAGAATTATGCCTGGATTTTAAAATATGCCTTCTCTTCTACAGTATGGAGAAGAGACAATGTGGCACTATATCATCAGATGCACAAAGTCTTAGTCTAGCAGTAAAACATAATGGAATGATTAGACCATGCAGATTACAGATACGGGAAGGCTGTGAATTGGGTAACATGTAAAACCTTTTGGTGGATCTTCAGAACATTATGAACTCAGACACAGCTACACAGACCAAATACATTCCAGGAAAAACGAATTCAGCAGTGGCTAAAATGAGAGGCTGTTTCAGCACCAGGAAAAAAATCCTGCAGTCCCTGCTCCCCAGATGGGGCAGAGCTACCCTTTTAGGCCGCTGCAGAAGGAAAGCATGGCCATACTGTAGCAGGGAGCCCTTATTACTTCATACGGGCATGCTGCACCCTCAGACACATGGCCTCAGACACAACACTAGTTGTCTCAGCAGCTACTGCAGTCCAAGGGCTGAAACAACTTCCAAAGTTATGACACACCTTTAAACCTACCCACAGGCCTGACATAGATGACACAGCCCACCAGAGTGGTTTACTACAAAAAAGTTTATTTACTAAACAAGGACTTGAGTACACATCATATTACGCCATTAGGCCCAGGAGTGAGCAAACCTGTTTTGGTTAACCCGTAAGGGGATATGTCACAGGAAACCAGGAAAAACAGGAATAACTTTAGGGGATTATATTAATACATTACTATATTAAATAAAATGCAACCTTAATTCAATATATTCATATAAGTCACACTGCTTAAAGTAAAAGTGATGGTTTCCTTTGAGAGAGGAATGTAACAAGAACAGTGGATCAGAATGCTGATATTGGTAAAAGCACTTCAAGAATAAAATTCTTGCCTTGCTACTTACTACCATTTTGATTTTTCCATTAAAATTTTAGTTATGGCAAACTAAAATAGATGGTAACACAGCACCATAGACCTGTATTGCACAAACCCAAGTCTTGAGACTGTCTGATTCAAGGATTTGCATAAAGCAAGAGAACTAGCAGGAGACAGAGCAATAGATTTTGACTTTTGGTTGAATATAAGGTAAGAAGAAGGAGAAGAGAAGCAAGATAGATCAAACACAACACTGAACTGAGGGCCCAAGTGGTGGCCAGAATAGTCTAGGGTCAGAAACAAATCAGTGCAAGCCAAAGATTCTCAGCTTCCATGGATGGACTCCTGGATCTGAGTCACTTTTGGACTGAATCCAGGGCAAAATTACTACCAAGATGTTCCTACATTTTCTTTGCTCAATGCCCAAGGCCTATCATCTGCCTTATCCTTGCTGTGTCTGCAGGCTTTAGCATTTCAGCTCACTGCCAACTCAGCAACTTGTTCCCAAATCTGTTTTTTTGCACAACTATCCTCTCAGATATCTCTTGTCATTTTCTATAAGCACTATTCAGGTACATCCGTCAGCCTCTCCTCTTCCAACCTTCTCTAAAAGTGCCCAGACAGATCTTCCCCAGCACTTACCTCTTGACCCAACCTGCACTCTCAGACTGACTAGTTCTTCTTTTCCCTCCATGTTTCTACCAGTATTTCTACAACCTTCACAGCCACATTAAGCAAACAAAACTGGCAACCTACTTAGCAATATCATTTGACGTTAATGACCCACTCATTCCTTTCAAAACAGTTCTGCTAACAGTAAAAATGTGAATTTAGCAACTCTGGGTCACCCCATCACCCTTTTTCCTATCACTTCATTCTCTCTTACCTCTCCCACCCCACTGTATTCATTGCTCCTGCTTTCCTTTCTCCTCTTGGGAGATATCTGACCATTCCAAAACTGGGAAGGGAAGAGCTACAAGGCCCAAACTACAGTTTGTAATTTATCTGGTCTGCCAGTGACTGAGGGGCATCACGTGCTCTCAGGCCATCCCAGGGGCTGGGGAGCATTCCCCCAAATGCTGTAACAACTGGGAAAGATGAACTCACTGATCTGGTCACTCAGTACACACACACTGCTCAGGAGCTCTGAGCCTGGCAACAGGCCAACATGGTGGGGTGCACCTGAGCTCAGCCCTTTGACTACTCCAGTTCAATCCCCAGCACTTGGCTGTCAAGCACAGGAAGGGCAGCCGATTTCTCCTCGTCATGGCGGGATCCATGAAGTTCCCTGCAGATTGTGCTGGGTGTGCAGCTTGCATTTCACATACCCACTGACCTGAATCAGCACATAAGGCCACATAGGCAATATAAATCATCCTGAATTTATCCCCTGGCTCAGGATTAATATGGCCACAGCACTTCTTTTCAAGCTCTCTCCTCCTTGATTCAGTCCTATTGCTGTTACCAACTCTATGCTTTTGCCTCCTTCTGAAACCTTAAGGTCATTTCTCTGAAACTCCCTTAGCCTCCAGATTGTCACCTTATCTTATAGCAGCTTCCAGAAAATTCAGTTGTTCTTGTCCATCCCATCAATGAAGATTTGTTTCTTTCTCACTACTGCACCTTATAGAGTCTCCAGTACATTTTCTCAAATACCAAACAAAATTGTCATGCTACTTGAATGGACTGTGTAAATACTTTCTAGGAAGAGCTGCACTTCTGAATTTCTCTTGCTCCACCAAGCAACTAAACTTTGTTTCAGTAAGATGGAAAGCTAGATGTACAAGTCAACAGCATTGAATTGATCTCATGGATAGAACACCTAAGAACAACAGTCAAAAGGAGAATTGCTAGACCTAAAGAGTCTCTAAAGAAATGCTGGAGAAGGGAGCAGTGATGTTAGAAGGGAAGTCAACAGAATTACAAAGCAATTAAAGTAGAAGGAAAAAGCTTCTCAAGAGAAAGTTAAAGTTCTGTCCAATTGTAAAGCCTTTATAAAGAGAGTCTGAAATAGCAAAATTTATTTTATTCTGTGTACTCAGACACAGTTCTGGAGGCTTGAAATACACAGCGATCCATTGCATTGGAACAGATTCAGCTCTTAGGTAAACTCAGTCAATATTTACCACTTGATGTTGTCATCCATTAGTTTAAAATATTTACCAGAACATTATAGTGTTAATATATTTAAATACTATATATTATTCAAGTATCATGTATTTTCCTTACTCATCTACCATTAATGAATTGGGCATCTGTAACACTGATAGAGAGACATGAACAAACTGGTCATAAATATGACTAAACACAGCGCAAACACATATTCTATGATACAAAACAAGACATTGCAACATCAGTCTGAACTCTCAGAGGTAATTGCTGTACAAGCAGAACAACATTTTACTCAGTCCAGTATTTCACTGGACCTTAAGTGGTATTTATCAGAGGCTAGAAAAGTGCTGACATTTTTTCAGGGAACATAATACAGCAAATAGGAATGAGCACCTTTCCCTTTTAATCCTCCTTGAATCACTTGAGCAACCCCACAATACTACTTATATTTTAAAACTTGTATTTACAGAAAAAGTAACAACTGATTGATTTAAGTTAATGCACCCTCTTAGAGACCTTCCTAAACTAACGAGCTATGTGAACACATTACACCAGTCTTTGATGTACACCTATTGCTAAAGCAGGCCCACAGGGCCTAGATGTCCTAATGAGTTATAAACATTGGCACATTGTCTAACAGTTCAACCCACCTTATTAAGAGCTACCTTAGTAATGTGTAAATTTTCTAATTAATTACTTGGCCAGGCAATTCCCAGCTGAAAGAGCTGATGCTATGCATGTATAAACACTCTCACCAAACACCAGCAGTGATTCTACTTCTGCCAATAGATAAGCAAGGTACTGCATTGCTCAAGTCCACTGAGGTATGCCAAACACTTGAACTGCGGGGTTGTGAGTTATTTATGTTCTGCTGTTTATCTTCTTCCTCCAAGCTCCCACGGTGGGTTTCTCTTTCTACATTTTTTTTGCTGTTTATTTTGTTGTTGTTTTGTTTTTACTGTAGGTACTATGCAATGCAGATTTTGGTTGATAAAAATTTGGCATCTGTTTGTGGCTGGTAATTCCATCTTCCCATTCTCTATGCTTGTGTGGCTTCTTTTACTTGACCTAAAATTGAAACTGTACTTCCATATTAAAACTGGGATATTTTGCTATATATCTGGAGTTGGAGTATCTTGATACAGAAGTTTTCAGCTGGTTATTAAGTCTTTGGTGGGAAAATTTCTTCTTTATTCCCCATTTGTGCAATACAAAGTATCTTCTGTATTTGGGATATCATTTGCTCATTAGCACTTTGTCCTTTCATGCAAGTATCTTCCACAACAGAACAGGATACAGCTTCTCCCTGGTGTTTGGTCACCATTTATTATCCAACGAATCTGAGACTAAAGCTGGAGAACAGCTCATGGGCCATGACCTAGAGACAGTTCAATTCAGTAGTTAGGGGAATTTCATGTGAAATCTGAGTTCTGTAGATAATTTTTTGGCATGGAATAAAATACCCTTTTCTCTTCTCAGTCCCCTTCAGAACAGCTCCCTATATCCACATGAACCCACTCACCTTGCTTACAAAATGTAAATGCTTATTTCCTTCCCTCTCCTGCTTTTCAACAATGAAACAATATTACATATAAAATAAACTTATTGTGCCACGAAACTGCAATCCATTTCAATGTCAACCGCACAAATCTCTAAACTAAAACTCTCTTAAATCTCTCCAGGTTTGAAATTGAGATCGAGCCAGGAAATACTTTTGTTGCTGCTGATTTAAAAATCAATGTTTTGTATTTCATTTGTAGACTTTTAGCTTTATCTTACACTAAACTCCCTCCCATCTCCTACACTGACACAGACAGGATAAACAGATTGACCATATCGAATAAATAACTTAAAAGACAAGCTTTCACTCCTCTCACAGAACAGCAGCAATTTCAGCCCTGAAAGAAACAATGTGGTAGCAGCTTCCCATGCCCTCCCATAGTTGCCTCTGTGCCTGCATCTGCCTGCCCAGTTCTGTCTCTGCATTGGAAACTCCTTAGTGGAAGGCCTAAAGTTTGCATGCTTCCACCTTTCATGCTGTGAGTCTCCCTGCAAATTCTTCCTCTGATCAAACTGGCTTTTTCCTGGATTGTCTTTGAAAGAAAGTCTCTCTCTGCCCAGCCATACTTAAAAAAAAAAAAAAAAAAAAGATAGTCAAGTCTACCATTATTATGTTCACTGATTTCACCACTGAGCTCCAGGTGACCCTCTCTGGCCATCTGTCTCTTTTTTTTTTTTCTTTTTTTTTTTTGAAAGCCTGCTATGAACAAATAGTATGAGAAAAGAGCCAGTTTCTACACATCTGCCAAATGCAGGTCCTACACTTTCAACTGCCAGCACTTCACGTAAAATGTACTGCACTAAGCTGGGAACAAATAGGTTTATTTAAAAAACAAGTTCAACACAGGGGTAACTCTGTCAGCCTTAAATAATCTGCAATCTCTCTAATGAGAACATGAGGCTTTAAGACTATGCAGGATAACTTTCTGCTCAGCTGGTGCTCTAATGGGCTGAGATCTTGGCTCTCACAGCAGAGAATCCTTACGAGGCTGAAAAAATGTGTGTGTAGGATTTAACGCACAGAGACGTTGAAGGTCACTGACTCCAGCAAATGTCTGTTTTATTTTTTCCATTTTTATTCTGAAAGTTGTTTTCCATGCTTCTATTTAATTTATGACTGGTCTGACTAGGTCTAGTTGAAAAAGGTTCTATTAATGCCTGAGACAGAAGGATTTATTTTCAGAGAAAAAAATTAGAAGCAAATAATTTCTTCGCTAAGGAGTATAAGCACACTGAACTGTGACTGTCCTTCTCTGCCTGGGCAAAATTCCACAGGTCATGTATCTACTGCATTCAGTACCAACAAGATGGGTCCTGTGAAAACAAAGGCTTTAATACTCTTTTCCTCCATGGCCTCCTACATTTGGTCCTTCTCTGCCAGCATCCCCTTTCATGCATGCCTAGATTAGGACTGACCACAGCCTCCTAACACATTTTTAAATGCCATCAAAACAGCACTCCAGGTGTTAGAGCTGACTACTGTATCACAAAACTCCACTATAAAGCTCCTCTTTCACTTCCTCCCAACTGCTTGCTGTTCTTTTACAGAATGCCCTGCATCTGTCACTTGCAAGTGATCCATCATCTTTCCCTAAAAAAGGGCCTGAAAAGCAATCTGTTTTGTGTTTTTTTCAGCCAGATTCTTCATTCAGTACTTGTTCATTTTTGACAGTTCTCCATATGAGTTTGATGCAGCATATCTTGTTTGTTCAGCACCCCATTGAAATGATGTTCATTTCTGTAGCTGCACTTTGTCTAAATTGGAGATGAAACCTGTTATTGTTTACACTGAAATAATAAACCCCTCATTTATATTTCAGATCTGTGTCCAAATATACCAAGATTAACACTAAATAAAGCTCATCCTGTAGTCAAGCAAGCATAGGCTTAGCCATCATTCTCACCTAGTTCATACAGTATCTTTGTTTCAGCTTCTAACAAAAGCATTGCTTTTGTGATTTTTGACTGTTTACTTTTTTTCCACTTCTCTTCCAAGTTTCCCAGGTTGGCCTGTTCTCAGTCTATTCTCATGCAACAGAGAAGTTAAGCGTTTCAGAAAGCAAGCTTTCTAGCTGCTTTGATCATTCTGTCTTTCTCAATTATATTATTTAAATGCAAGTTACTGATCATTATAATACCCTCATAAACCCTAAAATGGAATGTTATTTTACAGATACCAGCCATGAAAGTATTGCAATAATGAGTAACATGGGAGGTTTTCATGACACTTTTCTAGATATCCCTAGCCATTACATTTTGCATTCGGTTAAATTTAACGTAGAGAGGACGTGCATTCAAATACACCCCAATGAACACATTTTCTGGGACTTAAAATAGTAGCGCAATTACTAAATCTTCCCTATTTACTCTAGAAAGTATGTTTAGTGCTGCTGCTCACTAGTTTTTAACTTAACTCCAGAACACACTCTTCAGATAGCATTCCTTTTCAACAGACTACCTTTTAAGGAGTATTTTTGTTGCTGATTTCTCAGCTTCTATGGCGTAGTTAGTAAGTGTTGCTTAAAGTTAGCCTAAAATACTTTTCTAATATTTACGTAGACAAGAGCACAAAATCATGCAAACTGCCATGTGTGGATAGCTCAGGGCATACACATGTGCAATGCTTTTTATTTTCCCCCACGGTGGACAGCTACTCTTCTCTGTACTATTAAAGCTGCCATTTTTAGGCCTTTTTTAATTAAAAGAATCCAGTTTAAAATAGTGCATGCCAACTATATTGTAGCTATTTCCTCAAACACAGTACAAATACAAACCACAGATAGCACAAAATTAAAAAAAACATTAAGTGCCTAATGTATTTCGTACCATCTGACCTGATCAAACCTCTGTTACAGGAGTCTTCAGTTAGCTCACTAGTGAAAATACAGATGTAGCTACAGGTGTTCATGCAGTTCTCAAGGAAACTGAATTAGAAGAAAAACTAAAACACACAAGGACTAAAGGAGAGAGCAAAAATATATTCCCTATGGCTACATGGCAGTCAAGGATTTGTACAGAGATTTAATTCTTTTTGAAAAGCAGGTAGTCAGACATCAATAAAAAGTAGACGTATTTGACAGCTAAATAGTGAGTTGGTCACCTAACATTCTACATGTTAAATAGGGTAACCAAAAGATCTAGAAGGGCTTTCTGTATATATGAACACATCAGCAGAGATACAATACAAGGAATCAGCAAGCTAAACTCACCCATTAAACCTAGTATTTATGAAATAATAATCATTGACCCAAGCTTTATACATGTTTTTGCCAAAACACCCCATGGAACTGAAAGTATTTGTTATATCAATGCAGCCCACTAGAGGTCAAGTTGCATCGGGCAGTTTAAAATATATTTAGTAATAAAGCGCAATGTTTAGGCTGCCATCCTCTTACATATTGCTAGAATCATCTGGATTGCCACGTGTATCACAAAGTGACAAGTCCTTTAGAACTTTTGGTTAGAATAAAAAAAGCTCATAATATGATGATTGGCTTATGGAGATACAAACCAGATTAAATAATTGTTCCCATAAACCATTAGTTAGATGGATTAGATTATTAGATTAAAGAAGTTTTCCGTAATAGAATACCATGGTATAAAGATTGTTAGCTCAGTTTTTTAGACCACCTGCTATGATGCTTGAAAATAGTGAAAATGGCAAGCTGAACTAGAAACAAAACCTCAAGACTTCTTACCAGGCTTCTATACTGATGATACGACAGAAGAACTTTAATACAAAGAGATACTTTTGCATCCCTCTGTGTAAAAGCCACTTAGTATTGCATATCTGATCACACAGCAGGACTACATCAGAATCTTATAAAAGAAAACAGATCAATGCAGAAATAATGCTTTAGGTTAGAATGGTTTCCCAACATTTGATTTTGTGAATGTGTAATGTCCAAATAAAAATAAAATATTTCATGAATGCCTATCCTCTGTGCAATAGCAAGGCTTAGTGTAATAGTGCTGTCAGTCTGCTTTGTAAAGCTCCAATTTAAACTTAATTTACCTATTTCCCATGTCATTCTTTCATCCACTTGGAGAAACAGTAATGTTTGCAACCACAGCCTTCTGACTGCTAAACAGTTTCTTAGCACATAAGTAGCCTGTAACTTAAAGCAGCTTTCCAGCAGAAAGACACTTAAAATTTTATGGGAAAATATATCAGCTAAGACCATGTCCCAAGACCAGGGTAAAAAAGATGAGTAGTGAAAACCTGTGTTTGCCCACCTATTTCTGTGAGGAACCACATTAGAAAAAAAAAAAGGGGGGGGGGGGAAGCAGTTTTTGCCTTCCACTTCCGTACAGGAAGGAGACCCTTAATGACTAGTCTGCACTGTTTCTGCAGTAACCCTCTGAATGCCTCAATTTAAGTTGCAAGTCGTATGTTATATTTCCTGGACTACCATGAAGAGTTACAGAATTAGCCTAAAGATCACAGTATATAACCCACAGCCACTGGATTAAACTGCTTTCACCTAGTCTTTCTGCTTCACCAGCTCCAGATGCTTAACTCATCTTCCATTGTGGTTGTAACTAAGGTGGCATTAGGAAATTGAACACAGAACAGAGCTCTCTTTGGATTATGTACTAAAAGAATCAGTGTTCCCAAAACTCTTAACTGTTTTACTAGATCTCACCTCCTCAACCATGTGCTTGACTTTCTTCTGTTGGCAGTGGACCATATCATCCAGATGTTTGATTCGCTCTCTTAGGCTGGCTGCTACCTCCTCCAAGTGCTGTGACCTAACAAAACATGGAAGAATTAAGCATCTAAGTGGGGAGCTATGCAGTATAAGCAAAACAAGAACAACCCCCACAATCCCACCATAAATCAGGAAGACTAGGTCGAGAGGTAGGGGAGTCAAATTCCACTGACAGGTGTCAATTTGTCCAAAGTACATTTTAATGGTAGTCTTATAGTCAAAGTGGCTGTCTCCACCCAAGTTAACTCACCTTTGTCTTGCATACTGGCATACTTACTCAGAGCCTGAAGTGCTGACAGTTAAACAATGTGACAAAGCTCATCTCCTTAAGATGTCTGTTTTTCCTTTAAGTGAAAGGCATTTAGACAACTAGATCTTTATCATCAGAAAGACACATTTATCTTGACTTATTACCACCTGCAGACTTTTTTGAAATATATACTAAATAAAAGCCAGGAAGCACATCTACTGGCATCCTTTTAAAAGGTCACCTACTACAGGGAAGCCAAGTCAAGGATTTGGCATAGTTGCCAACAGCAGCAGAACTCTAACTGGAGTAGTATTAACTCATCAACAGTCAGCAGGAATTGTGGATGTTTTAAGTTTGTATGTATGACTCTTTAGATAGATTCTGAATTTCTTCAAATCAGTTTAACATAGAAATTTAACACCCACAGAACTCCTGCCACAAGCTGGTTTGGCAGCTTGCCAGAAAAGTAGTTTTAGAATATGCAAAGAAACAGGAGGGAAGCTTTTTAGTAAGTTTTTGGCATGTTGGCCATGGGAGCCTCCATTTTTATCTGAATGTACAATTCTTGAAATTCTTCAAAGAAAGCAATCGCTTGCTTACAAAATAAACCTCTGTACTCCTAGATTCAGGACTGGACAGAATTTGAGAAGTGGAGGAAGGGAATCAAAAACAAAAAGGCTTTTTTCATCTTGGTCTGTGCACAGCAGAAGAAACTGTCGAAGCTGCAAATAGAACAACCATTCTAAGGCAAAGCAGCAGATGGCAAACTGTATGACATGATTCCAATGAATGACTGAATTGTATGCTGTTTCCCCCCAGAAAGAGTCTCTATTAACAGTGAAGTACTCTACAGAACTGTAAATGCAGCACTTTGACAAGGAATCAAAAAATCAAGGCATTGCTGCAGGTTTTTCAATCCTGCATATTAAGGTCTCACAAACCTGCAATTTGCATTTTGATTGCAATTGTAACACATATTTGGTCTCTCATTGAAAGATTCAGAATTTTAAGCACTGATAGCAATAGAGCAATGGAACAGAGGTCCTTCCTCAGGTGGAGCTCAATTGTCTGGTTGGGTACAGAGAGGTAAAGAGAACTTAAGAACAGACTTCAGCATTTGAACACAGGTTCATTGCTTGCATTGCATAGACTGCAACTGTGTGCTTGCTTGCATTGCACAAATTCCTGTCTGAACACTGCCTTTACCCTTTTTACTGCAGCATAACTTTTCATGCTGAGTGGACAGGACAGGATTCGCTGAAGTAAGAAGAGTATTTGTTATCCAAAGGTAAAGGAAGAAAGCATCATCTCCATATTCTGTGTTGTATGTGACATCTGTTCACTTTAAATTATTATTTTAACAGACTGCTGTGAAAAGCTGTTATTACCCTGAAACCGGATAAGCTGGTCACAGATCAATACAACTAGGCAGTGAGACGCTCTCGGCAGGGACCTCCTTTATGTTTATGCTTCCTAAAGAACAGTGGGATGCCAAAACTGTAAAACTGAATTTCTGGGTGCCACAGAAATATAAGTAGTAATCAAGTAAAATTATTCAGTCTCTGCTTATAATTCATCTTTACCCACTCAAGTAGTGTCATATAAACCTTTGAGTGGCAGATGCAATTTTCACTCCAATGGCAGTTACACTATTTCAGTGCTGGATAGATTTCTCTTGAAACTTTGCCTCTGGCTTTGCTTGAAGCTTTCTTCTGTCTGGGGCTCTGTCAGTCTCAAAGAGGTAGTAATGGATGCACATGGCACCTGTGGGCAGAAAGAGCACATCCAGGTGCCACCACACCACTAGATCTTTCTTCCAAGCCTCATGCTTTCGAGAACCGGTCACAGAGATCTCACTGCCAATAACATGACCCTCACTTTCCCCATATAACTTTGTAGCATCACAGTGCAGAAATAAGCTATATGACAGATTTCTTCCACACCTTCATTTTGTTCATGTCCATATGTTAATGTACACCACATGTGTAGACCTGCTCCTCCAAGCCTCAAGTATATTCCCCCACTTTCCCTCTTTTATACAAAAAAAGACACCTCTGGCAGTTATATGCAAAACTCTTGCTCTCGTCAAGAGTTCATCTTTTCAAAGGGGATGTCTTACAGCTTAATACAGGATACACAATGTCTTTTCTTTTAAAACTGTGTTGAGCAGTCTAGGAGATAATGAAAGTATTCATAGTCAGCATCATACTGTGCTGAATTTGGGAATGCTGGTTTAAGAAAAATGCAGTCCACAAATACGTCACAACTTGTTCCACCTAAAATGTACTCTGTATATTTGCAAACAGCTTTTCAAGCAAGATGCATGAAAGTTTTTTGTTGCAAAAGTTAATCCTCTTGATATTTTATATGTAAACAAACTTACATTCAGATGGACAATCCCTACCAGACTGCAGTTTTAAAGTTAGAAAAAGTAAAATTCAGGTGTCTTCACAAACAAACCCCTAACGTTTCCTAGCAATACTAGAATTTCCACAGACAAGACATCTCTCACCTTTCACTGTCAGAGTTGTTTTCAGATTTTGCTCCAGATATTTGTATTTCATTTAGTTCGAGTTGTTTTTGCAGCTGGTGACGTTCCTAAACAACAAATGTTATCCTTCAGTTCTCTGTATGTCAAAATGTAAGGGCTTCACAAAGCATATTTCATTGCAATTGAAAAGGTCATTTGTGAAATTAAACTAGAAACTGATTAAACAAAATTAGTGCATTTCCTATAGCCAAGGAGCACAGAATGCATAATAATAAAATGAAATTCCCAGCTATGCATGGAAAAAAGATCAGAGTTTTCAATTTCCTATTCAAAGATGTATGGTTGTACTTGAAACTGAATTTTTTTAGTAAAAAAAGATGAGTCATCACAATCTTTAACTACATAAATGTCAAATTTTCCATGTTATCCCTCCAAAAAGATATCTCAGTCCAAGGCTGAGATAAAAGATATTGCTGAATTTTCTTCCCCAAAATATTCCTATTTATTTTTTAGGTGTCCACCAGCACAGTGCTCATGAATATCTGTGAGGATTTGGAGACTGAGTCAACAAAAATTAACAGAGGAGTCTGCTATCCACTTTAACAGGAATTTAAGAGGCATTCAGGTTTACTTTGCGAGTATCAGCCAGATAAGAGCAAATTAAATAATCAACGTGAAGAAACTCATCTGTACTTAAGAACTACATTGCAGTCCTTTATTCACTGCGTAATACAAGTTGTAGGCTGAAGCCCAGATGAAGTTAGTGGAGCTACTAAAGGGGCACATTAAGCTGAATGATTTCTCAGTGTAATCACTGATTCTACCAATAGATTTGCAAGCATTGGACAAAAGGGGCTCAATACAAATGCACATTAGACTAACCTGTCAAGCTAACACAACTGGCTTATAAAAATCTATTTCTCAGCAACAAATACTTGCTATACTAAAGTTAGTGAACAAACACTTCACTTGTAAGAACAGAAGATTGTACTCCATCCACTTACTAGAATGCTCTCTGCTTCTGTATTTCAGATAGCAAGGCACAGATCTTTAATGAGATGTCTGCTATTGAATGAAATAAGAAATGCCAAATTACATCCAAAAGCATCAGAGTCTTTTGGAAGGACTGCTATTATACTGTTTAGAGTGACACTATTTAGTCTAAGGACTAAACAATAACATTCATTCTCAGCTAGGTGAATGATAGCAGAAAACAAAGAAGAAATTTGACTGTAACTGTTTGAGAAGATACAAAGTTTTTTCAGATATCTGAAAAGGTTCAACAAATGAGATTCAGATGCAGTGTACTATGCAAGGACAGATACTGTGATACACTTGGGCTTAACAATACATTAAAATAATAATCATCTGACTACTAGTCGGAGTTTCACCCTGGAGCGAAGTCCATAAAAGAGAAGGAAAAGCAGGAAATAAAAAGAAGCAATGCAAAACCTGCTACAACTAGTTTTACAGTAGTGCTGCCAGTGTCACAAGAGGGAAAAGTCTCCAAGCATTTCTGCTTTCAGAGCTTTAAAAGTAAATTGTCAGAAACCTACTCTCAGTTACAGTTTGGTAGGGAATACTTAGCCAGGGAGAGGAATAATTAATGCTAGCAGGAAAGGGAAAACCTACAGTAAAAATGATTTTTTCTTCTCTCCTCAAAATACTCTGAGCCATAATCTAAATAAGATAGATATCTGCATGGAAGATTAAGTAGCTGCTACATACCCACAAAAAACCCTTGTAACATTTTAGTCTGAAGCTTTCAGTTTAGCGTTTCATCCACATGTGCAGAAATTTGGAGATAGAAATCCAATCAGGACTATAAATAGCTAAATAGTAAGGTCTATTCTTAAGATGCATTTTAATCAATCACAGAATCATAGAATGGTTTGGCTTGGAAGGGACCTTGAAGATCACCTCGTTCCAAGCCCCCTGCCATGGGCAGGGACACC
>JAVKLA010000002.1:8266239-8293519 GCA_034782735.1 Sagittarius serpentarius
TATCAGGGCTTTAGCTTTCCTAGCCTGATCCCTGGCTGCTCAGACAATTTCTCTGTATTCCCCCCAGGCTACCCATCCTTGTTTCCACCCTCTGTAGGCTTCCTTTTTCTGTTTGAGTTTGTTCAGGAGCTCCTGGTTCATCCATGCAGGCCTCCTGGCATTTTTGCCTGACTTTCTTTGTTGGGATGCATCGCTCCTGAGCTTGGAGGAGGTGATCCTTGAATATTAACCAGCTTTCATGGGCCCCTCTTCCCTCCAGAGCTTTATCCCATGGTACTCTATCAAGCAGATCCCTAAAAAAGCCAAAGTCTGCCCTCCTGAAGTCCAGGGTAGCGAGCTTGCTGTGCACCCTCCTCGCTGCCCTGAGGATTTTGAACTCCACTATGTCATGGTCACTGCAGCCAAGTCTGCCCTTGAGCTTCACGTTCCCCACCAGCCCCTCCTTGTTGGTGAGAACAAGGTTCAGCATAGCACCTCTTCTCGTTGGCTCCTGTCACTTGGAGAAGGAAGTTACCATCAATGCATTCCAGGAACTTCCTGGATTGCTTACGCTCTGCTGTGTTGTCCCTCCAACAGATATCGGGGTGGTTGAAGTTCCCCCACAAGGACCAGGGCTTGTGAACGTGAGGCTGCTTCTATCTGTCTATAGAGGGCCTCATCTGCTCGGTCTTCCCTGTTGGGTGGCCTGTAGCAGACCCCCACTATAATGTCACCTGTTCCTGCCGTCCCTTTAATCCTGACCCATAAGCTCTCAGTCAGCTCCTCATGCATCCCCAGGAGAGCTCCATGCACTCCATGGACCTACCAACAGCATTTCTAAGAGACTTTGGATCATTTATGATTACTACTTCATTAGGCTTAGGAGACCTTGCACACTGAAGGATGACTGACTGGTCTTTTTAAACTCTTTAAAATAATGGTTAATTTACTAAATAAATTTTGACACCTTAGGCAGCCCTGACTGTAAAGACCACTAGAAAGACAGAAGAGCCAATTAACCACAGTCTCTCTATGGTAGTCCAGGTCCATTTACTTATATGGATACAATAACTAAGTAAGATACAAACAGCATGGTATGTCACTGAGCAGGGTACTGAGCAGCAGACAAATTAAAATAAAAAAAAAATAATTCAAACTTCCTCCATGCACTTCTGCATTTCCTTTAAAGGCAGCAATCAACTAACTCTCATACCTCTTCCATGCGTTCAATCAGCCGGTCCAGCTCACCAATTCTCTGGTCTTTTTCCTGTATGCTTGTTTCTGTAACCTTCATCTTCTTATTTGCCTCTTCAATAGCCTTCAGAAGCCTATTCGTTTCCTCCTTCAAATAAGAACACCTACAGTCACGTTGACATCAAGTATATTAATGAGGATTTATTTTTTTTTTTTAGGCCATAGAACCAGGCTAATAGCTTTTAAGCAGAGCTCAAAGCTTTTCACTACATCTGCCCAGAAGTCTGGAAGACTTGTGACCCTAAATGTGAATTGTATAGAATAAAAGGTGTGGGGCACTTCAGAGTACATACGTATTTGTAAAGCATCATTATGAAAATCTGAGAAAAACTTTTGCCCATTACTTAGATACTTGTTTCCCTTCTGAGGATGCTGTGAAATAACAGCATAAAAAAAAAATGCTGTTGCAGTAGATAGCATTTTAAGCACCAAAGTTTGCCACATTCAGCTTTGTGCTTTCCTTACATATGAAACAACATGAACAGAAAGAGACTGTGGAACCTACCTTCAATCTCAGTCATTATCTATCTTTATTAGTTAGAAAAATGCAATGACTTACTGCTTGTAGAAAGGTTTTACTTGAGGGTGGAGGGAAAACAGGGGACAGGAAGAGTTCTTGCTCTAGTAGCACCCAGTGAAGTTGTTCCTCATCCCCTTCTTCAACTACCACTAAAATTGGATGTTGTATTTTCCTCTTTTTTTAGAGAATCAGAAGTTAAAAAACCCAACTTACTCCATTTCAGATTCTGAAATCTACATTATCATTCCTGCTACTGTGTTTGAACACATTCTTTTCTTAGCCCTACAACCCCAAAAGCTTGGAAAGCTTAGTAACTGTGGCATGACTAGTCACAGAGACAGGAGCGAAAGAACACGTCAACTCTGGAGTATTAAGTGACTGAGAAAAGACACCCAAGCTAAGCACCACTTACAGACTGGCTATACATACTAGGAGGATTTCTTTCTCAGCTTTATGTTTCTGCTCCTCTTCTCGCATTTTTTCCTCATACTGACTGTACAGTTTTCTTGTCATCTCTCTCATGACTTCAGCATTTGCTTCCTGTGATGATTCCACCTACGAGAGGGGAAAGTTGACCCATCAGTCAGTAAAGCACTGCTGGCAGCAGGAGAAACAGAGTTCACATGACGTCAGAATAACACTTTGAACTTCAGCTCCACCTTGTTAGAAATTTGGCACTGCTGAAGCAGATTTTCATTCGCATCGAGACCATTTACAACACTCTGCCAGTATATAAGTCATTCAGATTTGTGGAAGTTACTATTTCATCAAGTCTGATGTTGTCTGAACTTAACTAGTCATTGTTTATCCAAGACCAGGCTATGCCTCTTTACTGAGGCCTTCCATAACAGCCTCCAAGTCACCTGGTTTGTTTTCTCATTGAAAAGATATTGTCTCCCCCCCATTTTAGAGGCATAGATTAGAGATGGTCTAGACTCAACTTCTGTTTCTAAATGAACACGACCACTCAAAGGAGTAATTACTTTAAGCGGGACCTAAGTATGTGTTGTTAACTAGAAGACACAGCTGTACCCTCCCTCCTCTCCCTTTTTCACATACTGCTCTTGTTGTAGGCACAAGAACCAGGATGACCATGGAGCAAAGCATATCAGGGAATAATCAGCCTTAAAATTAATATACACAGGGGTGTGGAAAGGTTAATTTTTAACCACAGAACCAGAAACTTTACTACTGCTACGGGGAAGAGGGCAGGAATGGTAATTCAGAGACAGGATTTCCCCTGTCTGTTGGCTCTAAACACTGACTGAACCACACCCTCAGTGATGGAACACCAGATAGGATGTTCACAGCTTAAACCCATCTACTCTGTAAACCGCAATAAAAGCAAAGTAAAATAGCTAGTCCAGGACATAGTTCTCTTACTAGAGATGCTATAAATCAGAGAAGGTTATAGCAAAATGTGGCAGGTGCTACAAAAACGTCAGGAAGAGGAGGAATATACTGTCATCTGGGAGAAGAACAAACTGTTCCCTACAGTTTACACAGCCACCAAATACCTGGTTCTGATAATTAACATTTTGGGGTTTGGGGCGGGGGGTGTGTGTGTGTGTATTGTTTCAAGGACTGAAAGGTTTATTAAACCATTGTGTTTATCTTGCATGGTGGGAACAAGCTGGTTTACTACCCTATAAGATAACAACTGTATTTCATCCTTTGAAAAGGGACTGAGCTCTGAAGGACTCCACTTGTACTGCAACTGCCCCCTTTGGCATCTCACCCAGACCAACACTGGGGCAGGGGTAGTAACCCCTGCACTTTGTGAGGGGGAGTGGAGTTAAATTAAGTTTCAGTACAACATGAAACCTTCCGTATTTCAGGAAGGCTGAAAGAATCGTATCATTCAGAAAAAGCCAACAATGAAAACCCAGCATCTTAAGATACACTGAACTGGAATATGATCTCTAGCACTGTCTCTCCATCATTCCTTTCCTTATAGCTTGAGCAATGAGGATAGTAAAAACAAGCATAAAAAGGTAGACGCATCAGGGCATCTATAATAGTACTCTTAAGCAATGTCTCCCACCTCAGTTATTGTTATTATTGTATGAATAAACAGAATCTACTTAATAAGCTACATGGGTGTGTTCTCCTATCCAGAAAATGATCATGGCATACAGTAGTTACTGCTTTTCAACTGCTAACCTCCCAGATTCCACACCATCCTCTTACATTCACCCCTGGAATTAAATCCCAGGTGTCTTGGCATCTTTGATACACAATTTTATGTTTAACTTTCAAAGACAGCGGTGAGGTACTTTATCCACTAACTTTGTAATAAAACTGCAACTTTGAGGGCAAAATTTAAACTTTTTCCTCATTAAGGCAGGGCATGTATTCTGCAGACCTTGACATGCTTGAAGATAAATTCTTAAGCATTCAGTTGAACTGGGACTTAACCTGCGGTTCTGTGCCCTTAGAAGCAGACATACCTTTCCCTGACTTGTTCATGCATGTCCTTAAAATTATAGTAAAGTCCAAATTTCTGTTTTGAAATCTTAATTGCATCAGCTTTGCTTTCTTCTTTTAATTGGTTTTTCCCTCTTTTTATTTCCTGCTGACAATAGCAGGTACAAAATACAGCTACTTTTATAGCCTGCAAAGCTTCACTATAGAGGGAACTGGAACATGAATTTTAAGTTGAAATACACTTACGTTAATGTTTTCTTTTAACTATTCATCATTAAGCATGAATGCAAATCACTAGAGAGCCAAAAAGAAACACCTTCTCTGACAAACATGAATAAACCAGCAGCCACTTTAATTTCACAATGACAGATTCTGATACAGTGCTATAGCCAAATTAGTCTGTTTTGAGCAATTTTGAGAGAGACAAAGGTATCCAGAAGAGGTTTTTTCGGTTGGGGTGTGGGTTTTTGTTGGTTTGGGGTTTTTTTGGTTGTTGGTTTGGTTTGGTTTTTTAAATGAGATTAAAGGAATACATTTGGCAGATGAGGGGAGAAAACTGTCAGGCTTTCTGGCATATAAAACCTTCCAGTTTGCGTTTTATTGCCTTGCATTTCTCTGAAATAAATAGCTTAATTCTCTTTCCAAAACACTTGCTGTTACAGCACATATCTGCTGACCATATGCTTGTAAGACTTAACAGATTACCTGTTAAAAATTGTGCAATACCAAATACACAAATTCAACATCAAGAAATTCTTACAGCACTGTGTGGAGTTATAATATTCCTTTACTTACAGCAGTGGACACTAATAACCATTTAATGGTTTCAATTTTCACCTGCCAACATCCCTGAATGGTAATCCCATGTTATGGAAAGACTGCCAGCTGCGATTCTTTGTTATTAAAACAGTATTGATTCACAGGAATATGTCAGCTCTAGGGAAGGATGAAGGCATGAAGAATGAAGAACCCTTTACAAGTAAGGCCAAGGAATTCATTTAACATACTCCTAATGCCCTTACTGTGCAATATTTTTAGGGAAGTTTATATACCGCACCTTTAATTTCAGTAACTGATTTTCAATTTGTGCTGTTTCCAGTTGCTTTTGCTTCTCTCTCAGCTTTTCCATAGATTGCTCATGTGTATGTTTTAAATTCCTTATTTGTTCCCTTATATCAGTGTTCTCCAATGTAACATCCACCAGAGTTTTCTAGAAGAAAGAGGCAAACCACGTATTAAAAATCACAAATAATTTGGTGAAATAATATAGTCAAGAGATTATGGAACAGACAGAACATTTAAGAGTTTCCTGATGTATCAATGCAGTGTTAACAGTTCTGCAAGTTTTAACATTTAACTTTATGGCTTTTGTTGTATTTAGTTTGCAAGAAGGTATTTCCATGAGGAACATGCTCAGTGAAATCAAGTCCTGGAACACTATAAAAAAAAAGAACGGAACATAGATACATTTCAGTATGAATGCTACTCCCAGCAATCTTCCTTTCTTCTCTCCAAAGGCCATGCTATACATATTAAATGCACCAGACTGAGAAAACTGTGACATACAAGAAAGCAGGAACATTAAGTTGTTCAGCTCAGATATGCGGAAATTTTGAAGTCTTTAAAACAAAAAAGTCATTCCCATCTTCTCCCTCCCCCTACATTTCACAGGTACATAAAGTCTCATAAGTGTTTAGCATCCAAACATGCCACTTCCATTTCTGTTAACCAGTGAAGGTAGGAATACGTCAGATGCACCGTTCTGCACAATACAGAACAAATCACACTTTCAACTTAGATACTTCGTAGAGGCATGACTAGTGGCATTAGTCTGCTGCAGATCAGTATCTCTTTATTGTACGCTATTTTTTAACAGGTTTTTAAATAACACAGGTGTTGGAATCTTTTTTCCTTAGTTTCCTAAATTAGCTGTTGTAGATAACCAAGACAGTACTTTACAGGCTTGTTCAGTGTTAGAATCTACATTTGTCATCCATGTTTTATGTATGCTTTTAAATCCATGTCAGAAAATGCAGTTGTCAGCTGTGAAACAGCTATTAAAATGTACCTGCAAGTCTATTGATGCTGATGTCAAGGAGCTGTTCATTTCACTAAAGCTATCTAAGGCTGCAGCCTGCACTCGCACATGATTCTCTAAGGATTCCTGATGAGCATTTGTCACCTGAGCAGAGAAGAAAAAAAAAAGTTTTATATAGAATAATGATCAAGTTTACCTATTCTTTCAACGGAAGCTACAGAAGAGAAAGACCCCATGGTTAATTTTCATAGTACTAGGATGCTTAAAATATACAGGCCTCAAACCATATTCTTGCACCTCAGAAACAAACAAAACTTAGAATTCAAATATGCTAACAGAAATAAGGCACAAGTATCTATGTTTATTGCTAGTCTGCAATCACTGTAAAAGCTATTCTTTTTGAAAGGACAAGAGGACACTTGGCAGATGTCTATTCAGAAAATTTGTATACACAGAGTGGGCAGATTGTAAAAAGTCAGAGTGAAAAGCAGAAGAATGCGAGAAATGAGAAAATCCAGAAAGGTTTGGGTGAACTGTAGAATAGCCTTAGCTAAGAAAGAACTGACTAATCAGGTACATAAAGAAGTAACATCAAGACGACTTAAGGATGAAACAATACGAAGCAGGTAGGAGAAGTCAGCAGAGAGCTTTGTTGTATGAAAATTTGTCATATTCTGTTATGCACACACACGTGCTTAAAAACTGGAGGGTGAAAAAAAAAAAAAGGCACAAAATGACATCATTTAAGAAGGGACCAAAACCCAAACAGTGTAAATAATTATGAACCACCCAATAATAAAGAGGAAAAAAGTGTTACTAATGGAGGCCAGACCAACTCACATTCTTAGATGGACCAGATGTATTTCTTAATAAAAACGTAAGAACACTAGGGACTGATATGGAGAATAATGAGTGTTTAGTAACTAAGTCATACACAGATTAGGTCAGCATAGGGAGCAGAAGCCAAGTAGTTGCTGTTAACCCTATATAAATGAATGTTCATGTAAAAACAAACAAACAAACAAAAGCAGAAATGCTTTGGATGGATTAAGAAAGTTACAAGATAAGAACTTGTGTGAAGAAGCATACTGCCCAAGGCAGGATATTGAAAGTACAAATTTCAAACAAATTTCATGAACAAAAATTAGTCCTGGAAATTGATGGGAAAAAAGCATAGTGTTTTAAAGCTGAAGCAAAGAGTATATAAAGGATTTTAAACAGGATTCCCAGACAGCATGAAAGATGGCAGTCATGTAAAACCAAAACCCAAAGCAAACAAACAAAAGCATACATTATTAGGTAGAACAACACTTGTGCTTTCTTTCAGGCAGTCTAAAGTATTAAAGAAGGGGAGATAGTGTCTCATAATGTGCCATTTATGTCAGGAGTGCTTCATAAACTGCTAATTTGCTGCAGAACTAGAGATTCTGTCAGAGCTGGTCAGAAACCCTTAATTAGAGAGCTGTTCAGACTCATGCAGGACTTCTACAGGTCTGACAGAAGATCTGGAAGTGCAGAACATCACCACTGCTATTCAGTAAGGATCAGCAGCAAAGACAACAAAACTGCATCTGAATCAGCATTTGCCTACATGCATACTGGGTGGGAGACTCACCTTGTTGGCATCATTAAGACTATTTAACACAGTTTACAGAAATTGTTTTCTCTCCCTCCTCCTCTCAAGTCAAGGTGATTTTTTTTTTGTTGCTTTTTTTGAGACTAGATGCCACAGAATGGAAGTACCAGTTTAACAGCAAGTTCTGACCTTCTGTACCTAACACAGCGTGCAGGGAACTGACAGCCTCCAAATGAGGATGGCAGAAGAGCACAAGTCAGGGTCCCAGTCCCTTGAAGTTTGTGTATGTTTAATTGCCAAAGCTTCATCTGAACCAGGGCTGTGAAAATCAATGCTGAATATAAAATCCACAGCAAGTTTTCAGGGAGATTTTTTGGACCAAAGAACTTAGCAGTTTAATATGAAGGATACTTCTACAGACTGCAGCAGCTTTTATTGCTAAAGCAGCATGTCAGAAAAAAGGTCATCGAATGACCATTGAAAGGTTCAATCAAGAACCAAAAGGTAAGTAATTTTTAAAACTGTCAAGCACTTTAATACTAAAGAATATTGCTACTTCTTTTACTATAGTGTTTAAACAATAAAGCCAGTAAAACAGAGCAAAGCCATTGAAATGACACCAACTAAGTTCCATGTTACTCCTAATTATGTAAGTTACATATTCAATTCACCTGGCAGCTTACTGGTACAAACATCTCCACTAATTCCGGTATACACAGACAATGCTATCAAGACCATTCTTTTATTTCCAAGAAGCAGGCAATTAGTAATTCCATATGCAAAAGCATTCCTGTCCTACTTTACTTTCCTGGAGGGAAAAATAAATACAGAAAAGTATAGATGTCACATAAAACAATGAACTGGAGTGGTCTGGGAAATTATTTCTGTTCTGATGCAAAAAAGAAGTTTCTAGATAACACTGGGGCAGTTACTCTCATATGCTTTCCCTACAAATGAACATATACTTACTTTCAGTTCATTCGTAAGCTGCTGTATTTTTCGTTTCATTTCATCATATTCACCATACATTTTCTTTCTTACTTTTTCCAGAGTTGCTCTCACCTGGTGTCAGAAAAAAATCAAATGCCTTTATCAAACTTATTGATGATACTAGGACATGATTTATTTCTTTTACTATGTCCTTCATTGTTACTTTCAGTAATTTCCATTATTAATCTACTTTTTCATCAACAGCAATTTACTCTTAAAAACAAAGACAAAAACTTAAGTCTCAGCACTTGTCTACATAGGGATGATATGAATAAACATCTCTGAGTAATTACAAACTTCTCTGTACACACTTAAACACTTGTAAATTAATAATTTAAATAATGAATTTCAATTAAATTATCCATAACTCATTCTAACTGATTACTAAATGAATTAAAATTAATTTGAGCATATGTTTTCTTTCTGGAAAAAAAAGCATCTACACATGGATTTAATACACCTTCATACTTTTTAAAGTGGTTACTTAGTTTTCCCTGAGTATCCTTTGAAGATAAACCCTTTAAATTTTGGACTTTCAGGCTCCTATCTAGCCAAACAATACATTAGTATAAATTTACCAGTGCGATTTCAAATCTGAAGAACAGAGTACTCAATTTGATTTTATTTAAGAACTATGGATGTAAATTATACCTTGCCTTTCTAAAAAAAGAAAGGGAAAAAAAAAACTAAGCCATGCTGGAAGCCAGATTGGGTTTACATGCCATTGCAATCATGCACAGAATGAATCTTCTCAAGAGCACACAAGGTAAACAATAGTTAAATATTTGCCTACAGTCTTCCTTCCAGCTATGTAATTCAAACTCCCCCCCACCATCAAACACAGACTGATTGCAGATAATCTAGGGCTGTGAGCTTACCTCTTCTCTGCATAGGCTTAGGGAAGCAGTGAGGGGAAAACATTAGCAGGGCCTTGTACAAGAGGGGATGTTTCTAGCAAGCTCTGCAGTATACCCACTCCCTCCCAGAACAAGGGGCATTGGTCACCAGTTCTATGCAAGAAGTAGGCACAAGCCTACCCCAAACTACATGCTGCCTTTAGGATGAGAAACATGCAAGGAAGCAGACTCAGGAAAGCACCCCTCACCTTGTCCTTACTCACACATACGCATATGCACTTGCATGCACGTGCACACACACGCACACACACATACCCCGCCCGCTCTTGCAAGGTGCAAATTTGACTCGGATACAGAGGAAACCGTCAGCAGTTCTGACATGGCCCATCATTTTTGGTCTATTTAAGTCAGCACATACATGGCACAAGCTGAGGACTTTTGTTTAAGGCTCTACTTTTAAAGATGAAACTTATCTGGCAGACCAAAGTTCACAAATTAGCATAGCTCAGTGCAGCTTCCAGAAGACAGGAGAGCAAGGGCCAGTACATCTCTTCCCACGTCTTTCCCACTTTTTCCTGAAAGGATCAGTACCCTGAACACACACGCAAGACACGCAGTTCAGCTGGTCTGACATGTCCCTCCGTACCACAAGCCGGCTGTGAACAGAAAAGGGCAGGGAGATGGTCCCAGTCCAAGCAATCTGTGCCAGGTACCAGAAACAGTGCAGCCTGGGGAGCTGGACCTGCCGTGTGCCAATTCACCCATCCCCTGGCACCACCCCAGCAGGGTAGATAAACTACTCAGGCAGGCCACCAGCAGCAGAGGCAGCTCACGTGCCTCACCCTGCACTGCAGTAGTGACATACCCTAACTGTGAGCGCAGGAACTTGAGAGTGGTAAATGCTGGGAGCTAACAAACTGAGTAATAAAGGAGAGAAGCAAGTGCTGATAGGTAGAGACCAGGCAGATGTTAAGAGAGCACATAATTAGAGCCTCTTACACTGCTGGCTTGACTCCCTTTTATATCAACTCATTTTGCACTTGAATCAGCGTAACACAATAACAATTGACCAATAGCTTCCTGGGTGGTGAAGGTGGATGGAAAGAGAAGGTCAAATTATTTGCCCAGGGCTAATTGCCAAAGTCTGAGAGCCAAGGACTGACAGGCAAAGAGATGCTGAGTTTCAAGCACAGAAACCAGCAGCATCAGAAATGCATTTTTTTTCTTTCAGGAGAGCTTCTGCCAATTACGATAAATGAGCATACACAGAGAAAGTAGTACAAAGTCATCCTTATTAGGCTGACTATTTTAAGGCTGCCCCAAAATATACTCAAGTGATTTTACTATGTCACCTAATTTAGGAGCCTCTTCAAAACTGGGGGGTTTGCAGCAGGGGAAGCAGGGGAACAGAGGAGAAAGTTTATCCTTTCAGGTGTCTGCTTACATAGTTTCTTCTGTATCACATCTGAAATTATGAGGGCTTCAGGACAGGAACCCCAAGATCTGTTTGGCAGTTTGCTTACCCAGGTGTGGCTCAGTCAGCAAGCATTAACAAGTACCACTTGTCACAGAGGCCTTGAGTCTGGACCACAGAGTTCCCAGGTATATAGCATGCTTTTTTTCCCCAACTTGAATACTAACAAGGCAAGACTTTAGCTTCAGAGTAGGTTCCCAATTCAACTTCAGGCGTTGCACTAGATGTCAGTCATCCCATATACACTCACAGCTCTACATGAATATATGATACTTGACAAATCTTGAAGGTGAAAGCATAACTCACTTCTTTAATGTAATTCATCTCCTCTTTCAGCTGATCAGCTGACCACCCATAAACCACCATTTCTCTCTTATGGTTGTTGTCAGTTCGGTGCACGACACCATACACCATCCCATGAGAAAGCTTCCCTGGAGACATGCCATTTGGTACATGGTAGAGGTCCTTAAAAGAAAAAAAATTAGAAGTTATTTTTAAATCAGTACTAGAATAAAAAAATAACAAACAAAAATACAGTAACACAGGGCCAGGAGAGACAGCTGACTATAGTGAAAGCACAACAGTACACAAGAACACTAGTTCCCAAATGTCTTGGGGTCAAAACGTCAAGCTTCATGTTTCTGAGAACATCAATGAACAATTTATAATTGATACAGATGAAAGAGATGTCTAATTTCCACTGGCTTTAATGGAAGTAGTATAGGTACAACCACAGACAACAGACTGGATTTGTGCAAGGAAAGGTAGAAGCACGTGAGAGAAAAATCCTGGCTTATTTTCATTCACCAACATATGCTACTTTTCTGCATTCTTTCAGAGCACTGTCAGCTCTCACAGTTCCCTTTAAACTCTTGCAAGCACAGAATTGCCCCTGACTCCCCAAACTCCTTGCTGTATGAAATACAAAAATTCACAAGTTTAATGAAAAATTTTAGAAAGTTCTCTGAAATTAAAACATTTTAGGCAAGGTTCCTTAAACAGAGCTCAGAAAATATCTTTTTATCTTGGAGATAAACAAAGTAGAATTTCCATTTGCCTTTAAAGCTCACTAAAGACCTCCAAAGCAACCAAATATTCATTTCAGGGCTGCATTTCTCATATTGAAGTTGTAGAACTGACATGGTAAGAGCCCAAGCAAAACTATGAAATAGCATTCATGTAGGTGTTCCAGTGTTACTAACACTGTAGGAGGATAAAACTTTGAAATCAGGTCTTGATAGATAAATAGAAAGGCTGTTTTAAAGGGCCTACATTTGTTATTTTAACAATCTGCAGAAATTTGTAAAACGTACCTGTAATAATTGTATGTCTTACTTTAACGCACTCTGTGCCATAGGCTCCTCTTATTCATCTCATCAATACACTTAGTAAGAAAAATATTCATGTAAATGGTAGGAATCATTTCCCTCACCATGTAAATAACTGTCTGCAAGGTCAGATGTAACCACCTGACCGGACTACTCACCTAGCCTCCCTCCTAATCAACCCAGAGAAACATCCTGTAAGCAATCACCTGAAATGAGTCAGTCTCCAGAAGTACTAATTTCTCTTCTTGATTACAAAGAATTTAAACAACTAGCTGACATGAAGACATCCACATCATGACTTTTTAAAAAGAAAGGAAAAAAATATTCTTACCTAACTTTGAATATTTGCAAACTAGGAACCTAAAATTAGATTATTTCTTAATAGAAAGTTATAAAGATGCAATCTTGGAAACACAGCTGTTACTGCTTAGCTTTGCATGTTGTTTTTGAAAGGCCAGTGCTGGAGACAAATCAGTTATAGGTAATGTCACTCAGCTTGCTTTCTCACACTAGATACACCAGGATACAGGTAAATTTGAGTATATTTTGACCTTAGAGTATGTTTGGGTTTGTTTTGTTGTTCAGTAATCACACTGTATGAAAACCGCCACAAACTTTGAAATTCTTTACTAAATTAAGAGTCTAAGCAGTGTCTAAATACTCTCTTTGACACAAAACAGAGGCTGGAAGAGATGAAGCTTAGCATCTTATACCCAGCTGCAGCAGCACCCTAGAGAGTCTCCAGTCCTTACCATGACAGATGGCAATGATTGCATCTGCAGTAGCACTTTCAGTTTTTAGCAGCCAAACTAACACAACTATGGTGGCAATGTAAGAATAAATACTTCTTTGGCTAAGGGAAAAATGAACAGAAAAATCTACTGGCATTAAGAAGAATGGGTAAAGATAGACATTTGTTTTATATTGCGTCCCTCCCGCATGGCACTGACAGATTTTCTCAACATTGTAAATCCTACACATTTTCCTTTACCATATCGTTAATAGCTTAAGCATTTTGCTGAAGCTCTGGGTGTGTGTGCGCAGGGCTGGGAGGGGAACAATCACAGAGCAGACAATTGGTAAAGAATGTTTCAGGCAAAGAACAACAAAGCTATAAGCAATCATTTAAAAAGAAAGCCTTAAAACCACGTAATGGAAAAACATTGGGTAACCACCCCTACCTATACATGATATCATTTTGCACTTTGAAAACATTATATGCAAAACTTCACATCCTGATAATCAGAGGTTTCATAATTTTGTATTACTGGGGGTTTTGTTTTGCTATTTGGATGCATACAAACAAAACCCCACACCTGATTTTTTGAGAGTAGAGAAAATACAGAAACTAGACGGGGACATAACTCAAAACTTTTTTGTGTTTGCTTCCAGGGTTGTACAGTTTCTTTGACAGTTTCATCACAGCTCCTCCCCTGCATCTGGATAAAGGGATTACATACAAGTTTCCATCTTCCTGATAACCATATGAATAACCACTTTGATTGTTGAGAGGTTATTAAGGCGCCAGACACTGAATTCATAAATCCATGCCCTTTACCCATGATCATTCATTTTTTATGAGCTGAACAGCTGAAACTACCAAGATTCTTTGTGCCTCTGAAACATTAGCAGAATTGTTTGAAGTGCTGTTTGCAGAGTTGCGTAAGAAAATTATGATCAAGTTCCTTATTTTTAGAATATTATAAACACATTCCTAAGGAATGCTTTGAAGGATTTTTTTCCCCTCTAAGAAAGACCTACAAATTCAGACCAATGGGTTTGCAGCTGGAGAATCACCCATAGCACTTACATATTTCACAGATGAACAGACTTAAATTTACATCATAATGGGCAGTACATGCAGGATTAAGTATGCACAAAGCCAGACTGGTTACATGTCTCTTGCAACAATACTAAACTTGCCTGTTGTTTGTATTTGCACAGGCCTCCCAAGATGCCTTTGTCACTCCTCTTTCAGAGGATTAAAAGAATCTCCATCATCTGTTGAGTGTTCCAGTTCTATGTGCTACTTAAAATACAGGATATTGCTTTTACCCCCTTCTTATTCCTCCTTCGTATCACAATCGCCAGTCAAGCACCTGTTAAAATTTCAGTACAGTTCTTGCTTGATTTAAAGCTGTGTAAACCAACAGCTATACAAGTAACTGCTCTCATATTTCTTTCTCCTTGCTGTTCTATTCCAGCTATGCTCACCTTCTACCCTCCCTTTTCTCTGGTTGGTAACTCTTATTTTCCACTCGATGACCACTCATTTCAGGGTTCAGCATATGTCCTGACAAAAAAGGCTAACCTGATGCAGTCTCCTCTTAGAGGAAGGGTTACTATCAGAAAACTTTGCTCAGTGCAGGGTTGAGAGGTGGATGGGTTGCTTTGCTTGTTGACCATTTTTTTAATACACCTTTGCCTCTAGAGGGGGCCCTTCTGAATGGCTCAGGTCTCAAACTGCTCCACAGACCTGCGTCACTAAGTATGCATCAAGTATGCTTTCTGCCAGTTTGTCTCCTCTCTTGAACTACTTCCACCCACCTTTTTTAATTTTTCTCCCTTCAGTGTTTTTCCGTTTTCTGCCTTGTCCTCTGTTCTTCCTCTGTCACGTCCTTTCTCTCCCATGTTTCTTCTTCCACAAATCCTGTATTTCCCACATCCCCAAGGACTACAGAATGTTTTTTAAGTCAAATAATTTTCATTGTTTTCCTCTATGTCCCATACATATCTACTCTCAGAACTCAGGTAGTTTTCTGAGAAGGTCCTCACCTGTCTCCGCTCTGATGCACAGTGAGGCACCTTAGTAATGATTACAGAGTAAGTAAATACATGCAAGTATTTAAGAGCATGTAAATGCTGTAAAGCTAATCAGAAAAGTCCTTGAAGATGGAAGGTTTCATTAGATTAGTTAACCATTGCTATTTAAGATCAAAATACCAGCCAGCTCCAGAGTACAGGGAAGTTCTCGCTCCCCACCTGCCTACGCATGTGCTGCACAGGAACAAGCACAGCTGTTGCCCCAAATTGTGCTCAAAATCCCTTCTAATGTAAGCTGCTGATCTGAAAAGGCAGACTTAGCTTAAGCAATTTGTGAATATTTCTTTGTACATATAGTCAGTTATATGACAGTCCAAGCTAACAGCAAGAACACATCACGTTGATGCACACAAATACTATAGCAGCTTCCAGGAACATGCTTTGCCTATGTTGCAACAACAGACAGGTTGCACTTGGTGTGATCACACATCATGTACTAAAGAAATGCAGACTGTGTTTACTTAATTAATAAATATTTAAAACAGAAACCTACACCCCAAGGTTGCAAAAGTCTTGATAATTGCCATGCATCCTGCTTATGTCTCTGTCCAAGGAAGTAGCACAAGCAGCATGAAACAGGTGAACCAAAGATACTATAAAAACAAACCCTGAATATGAGCTGTGGGCTGCTTTTTGTATTGCTTCCTAGTCTACCTCCATCAGTTTTTGAAGTGGAAGTCAGACACCCCCATACTTTATACTTTCTTCCTGCCCCAAAATTGGAAGCAGAAGCACAGAAGAAGTATCTTATTTTGATGAAAAAGGACATCTAATGTAATAATTAGCACAATTCTGGGTTTAGTACTCATGTGGCCTTAAAATTTTGCTAAATCATGATCTTCTGTTTACCTACGCCATCCAAAAACTCTTCTTTTATCCAGAACTGTATCAGTTAAGCAAGGCTTTATCTTTTCCTCAACTGCCACATTCCAGAGGTTTCTAAAATATCCAGTTATCTTTTCCTTGTTCAGTAGTTATACAAGGAACAAGAACATTCACATTGTTACTTAGGTTACATATTTTCTGTTCAGTAAAATGACAGATTTATAATATTGAGCTCATCAAGGAAAGTTACGCTGCTCTGACAAAAGGTAGCTATGTTTTTATGATTTTTCATATTCCTCTACAGCCCATGAAACTCATGTAAAATTTAGAGATGTTTCATATATAAATAGTATTACATAGGGAAAATATGCCAAAACATAGACATGAGTGTTCTTAAATTCATGACGCTAAATAAGAAGTATCGTTTAACACATTCCAACTTTTAAGCTCCTTGAAACACAGAATTTAGGTGCCTACCTCAAAAAACAGAAGTGACAGGCATTATACAAAGGCATATCTAATCGATGAAATCCGTACACAGAACACCAGTGTTTATACACTAAGAAAATAAGATACAACAAACACAGCAGTGACCACAGAAGTCAGTAGAATTCTTTCTGTGGTTTTCATGTAGTGCTGTTTTTAATGAAGGTGTCAATTATTACACATCAAAAATGAAGCAATCAGTGCTGGAGAGGCTGAGATACAGTAACGGCAGCCACCTGTAGCAGGTGAACCACATTTGTTATGACACAACTTCTGCTGTGCTGATGGGAGTGGGCTGGCAGCAGCAGATCAGCAGAGAAAATAGGCACTGTCCTAGATTCAATTTGCACAACAGCCCCATGTTCATTGCACTCATATTCTTTGATCCAGGCCTGACACAAGTTTCTGCTTGATTTTCTCCATCACATACAGGAGCAAATTCCCCTTCTGGCTTCTTTACAGCCTACTTTTTTGCTGGGTAAAAAATGTTTGCAATGCTTCTGTATTCCTGCTTAGGAAGCAAAGAGAGTTTCACCTCTTGGTTGTGATGCTTCAAAAACATAAGAAAATTAATAAGTGTGAGGACATATACAGCCAAAGTACCCATCAGAGTTTAAGGCTAAGCACTGCGCAAACTCCGTCGAAAGCCACAAGGACAGGCAAGTGACACAAATTTTTAGAGTGTTATCTCATTTTCATTCTCTCGTCCATGTGTCCAAATGAAAAAGAAAAATCTGTCTACGCATTTCCATATTCTGCCCTCAAATCCCTAGCTGCAGCTTCCAATGACACTTCCAAATTTAGCCATGACAGTGAAGAAAAGGACTGATGGATAAAAATTACACCAATCCCAAACAGGGACAATACAATTGTCTGGTAGCCTTTTATTATGCAAGACAAGGCAGGCTTCAGGACATGCAGATTTTGCATACAATCTGATGAGTACAATATTCCTTTGTACTTCATGGTGAAGTAAACAGCCTCACACTACTGTCATCCATTGTCTATCATCAACAGAAGTAATAGAACAAAATCATGATAGTTTCAGATTCTCCCTACCTAAAGAGCTAACAATCAGAGCTACTTAGCAGTAGGCTTTTAGCCTGTAAAAACCAACCAAACCAACCAACCAGCCTAAACTTGTGACTTCAGTTCTCATATACTACTTTCAAGGTATCATAGCCTAAATTTGAATATAAAAATCCAACCTGACACACTGGAGCACAAGCTCACACCCCCTTCAGTTTTTGAGATCAGCTTCTAAGTGGGTACCATCTGCCAGCCTTTCACAGAAGATGGGGAGAGGCCATTCTAGTACAGTAATGCCTACAGCAATTTTGTTGCAACAAAACTGCCCAGCTTCATCACTTTGTTTTAATCTCTTACACTGGTTCATTTTTATTTCATGGATGTATAGCAATAAAAAAGTCAATCTAGAAACTCAATGCAGTGATACAGATTTAATGAAACACAGCATACATTTTCTGCTAAACTTGGACTACAATGAAAAAGGCTAAGCTAACAGCTACTAACATAACCAATAAAGAATCAGTTCTGATCTGACATCAAGCTCCAGAACAAATTATTGGGAGGATAAGCACTATTAAGACTTTCTGTGCAGTTCACTGGCTGATTTTGCAACTGAAACACCTCTTAATGGTACTGAGCCCCAGAAAGATACAGAAAGTAAGAAACAGTCAGTAAACCATCACTGTGTCACATTAGGGCAGCTCAAAAACACCTCCTTCTAATGAAGGATTTGAAAGAGGAGATTACAACCAAATGTCACACCATGGTATATTTATAGTTTTCTGCCATTCCCCTTGACACGGCAAGGTCTCTGCTCTCCTCCCTCACCAGCAGCAGGCAAAGGCAGGAGGAGTCTGTCTCCCTCCAGCACTTGCCCTGCCCAAACAGGAGAACACCTGGCAGCCAGACTCAGGCTGCCTGAGCTGCTCCAGCAAAACCATGCAATCACAGAAGTTGGAAGGGACCTTGAGAGATCATCTGGTCCAACCTTTTGTGGGAAAGGGAGCCTAGCTGAGATTATCTAGCACCCTGGCCTATTGCATCTTGAAAACCTCCACTGACAGGGACTCTGCCAGCCCTGTAGTTCATTTCTGTTAGTCACACTAGTATATTTTAAACACCAAAAACATTTTCCATGTTCCCTTTTTCTTAATACTCAGCATTTAAAGACAGCACAGAACTCTAGATTCCAACAAGAGACCTGCTGTTAAATTTTATTCTTGGTGAAGCTGTATTTTTTTACCTTAAATTATAAAGTGCAAGGCAGAAAACTAAGCAGTTCCCTAATTTCTCTCTATTATCCCTATTACCGAAAAGGGGGCACAGTTCTCATAGGATTGTGTGAGGATTATCTAACATTTGCAAAAACCTGTCCTTCTCAAAGTGCTTTAAGCAGTTTCATTAACATTGAGTCAGTTGAACATGGGTGTATCAGCAGAGATACCCAACCACCGCTTTTAGGAGATGCTTTTTTTTTTAAATTAAATTTTGCAGTAAGAGAAAAGTATCACAGAATGACTAGTCAAGAGTCCTGTGTGCACTGTAAGTTACTGTGTAACTAATTCAAATACATAAAGCAATACATTACATAGACAATAAAAATCTACAGGTAATACATTACTGTCTTGTTTTAGAGACATGAGGAAAAAACAGTTCATGGTTAGTGACTTCTTGTAGCTGCTTCTATAGACTATGACTATACAATCTGTAGGGCTATTTTTTTTTAATTACACAAAGACCATAAAACATAAGTAGATGGCACAATTACTTTGTGTTTTTTAATTGCTATGAAATCAACTAATTAGATCCCATCTGGCTCTGAAGGCTGTATGTATGCTTTCTAAGAGTCTAAATTGTGTAAAAGTACTGAAATTTAGAAAACTACTCAGATCATGCAATAATTGTTACGTACCATTTTTTTGTCTCAACAAAAAAGGACCCATCTCTTAAAAAAAATCACAGTGCAATATACTGGAATGTAAGATGAGCCCAATAACATACTCATTACCTTTCATGTCCTCTCCTTAACATTCTCTGATATAAAACCCACCTTCCTTTACTTCTATTATAGGGGAAATACAGCGCTTATTAAATACAAGGTCCCACAGAGGAAAAAGTTGGTCACATAAGAAAGTCACTACAAATTACCCAAGCCCTAATCATTCACACTTCTTTCTTATTATTACACTACTCAGCACAGTATCACAGAATCATAGAATGGTTAGGGTTGGAAGAGACCTTAAAGATCATCTAGTTCCAACAAACCGAGTAAGTAAGTAAACTGAGTAAGCCATGAGTCAGTATCTATCCACCTCAAAAACAAACTTACACTACTCTTAGGGCAATGAGCCCATACGCTTAGGCCAGTCTGAAGGTTTCTGCAGTCAGATACAAACTGACAAGAGATTGACAGAGTAAGTGGCAGGGGAAGCTACTCCAAGTGCTACAACTAAACACCTCTATACAATATTAATTATTACTATTTAATAGTGGCCCAAGTTTAGTTTGCATTAAGGCCTCTTTAATCCATTCTGTAAGTAACATTTATAGATCCTCAGGGACCTATTACTCTCCCAGAGTACTGTATGAAAAGCTGAGTGTATACAAGATTCCACCATGAGAAATACCTGATAAGGAATCTTTATCTTGACCATTTTACTTTGCATTTATTTTTACTGCTTTAAAATGTTTGTCTTTGAGTCATTTTACAGTTACTTTTGCTTCTGAGTACCACTAAGAAATTATTTCAAACAAATCCTATGGTTGTTTTGCTTCCTACTGTCATATTGCTATTCAGACATTGGGTCTGGTAAACTTAGCCAACTTCCTGTTTGATTTTGGTTCAAAGTGTAAATGTGGTAAAGCTGTGGAGCCTGTCCAGCTTCCCTTTTTAGTCTTCATCCTTAAGACAAATTAAACATTATCTATTGGTCTAAAACAGCTCTTAAAGAACAAGTTCTGCACCAAAGCAGCTGTAAGATTTTTTTTGTGTATGCACGCTACTTGCTTTTACAAAAAAAATCGCTCTTCTGAACCCTTCTACACACATTACCTTCAAACCACTTTCACTTCAGAACAATCTTGAATTCTTTATTTTGTATTTCTTATTAGTACACCACCCATTATCAAAATTAGCCAACACAGCAAAACATCTAAGTACCAGGCAAGCCAGCTCCCATACACATTAAGGCTCTAACCTTGCACACAGTTAAGCCTACATGAAACATAAAATCCCCTTCAGGTAAGGATCAAGATCCCGTTTAATGCAAGACTCTGCTCTTGACAGCAGTTCCTACTCTTTAATATATAAATATTAAATAATGAAGTCTTAAAGGTACCTCAGTCACAAATCACCTACAGTCTCTGTGCTGTTCCTCTACTACTGTCCTATTTTACATGCAGTTTTGCTATGCCCAACTCCAAGGCGCCCAACTCCAGGGCTCAGGCTCAAAGCTCACAGCTGACTTGCTCAGCTTCCACATGTTCTTCAGTCTTCCAAGATGACTGGGCTTTGGGCTCCCAAAATAACTAATACCAGCTTCTGTGGATGGCAATATTTACTCCTTGTTTATACAGAATTTAACTTTGATTCTTAAAACTTACGTTTTTCTTTCTTTCAGGTTCCTTTGCTCCCTGTTCAGGCTGTGAGCCTTCATCAGGTGGTACTGTTAAGCGTAACCTACAGACATTCATCTGAAAAGAAAAACAAGGGTTTGCTTTTAGATTTAAGTGTTTAAAAAATTATTTTAATACCTTGCTTTACAGAATGAACTGTACTAACATTCAAGTTTTAATTTACTATTTTCTACCTTCTGCCACATAGCTGACAAAAGATTATGTTTTTAAAGGTTAGAGGGGTTTTTAGCTGGCAAGAAATAATTCAAGGGCATCCTCTTAATTACATACCTGAAATAGCAAAAATCCATTTCAATCAGCAACATGTTCTTATATACTCATAAATGACATTGAGAGCTGAGGTAACAGAACAATGAACATAATTTTCTAGTTTCCCAGTTTTCTTTACAGATTTGGCATACTTTGAAGATTAAAAGGGGATTATTTAGAAACACAAAGTGTATTCTGGAGTGAATGCCTCTTTTCTGTTCAATATATATCTAAGGATTTGATCCAAGGATACCTCAGTACTGCAGTTTCATTGAATATGAATAAGAATATTATTGAAATCGGATACATACAAGTTGTTTGTAAAAACTAAGCTTCAAAATGCTTCTGAGAAAATTTAAGAGGTATTGTTTCCCATCTAATGTCAGAAAAGCCATTGTTTTGCTGAAGAAACAGGCCAATAGGGTTGATACCTTTCTATCCCCAATTGCAGTTTACCTTGCTTTTGGCTGAGAGATCTTTGGTGTAACGAATTTCATACAAGAAACTTAGTTAAAACTTTCAGTCTCAGTCCTATTCATGACACATTTTTGTGGAAAACAACTGTAAGTCCTAAACAGAGCATAGTAAATGATGAAATGAGAAATTTGTCTGTCCAAATTTGAATCTGCACAGTACCTTCCTGTGAAATCCCAGCTGTTGACAACAAACAGGGCTCTTAAAGCTCTTGCGCAAAATGTCTAAAATATCTCTTTCATGATTACTGTGGGTCATCGCCACTGTTCTATAGCCCAGCATCTCATCTGATCTAGATCTCTCCAGTTTCTCCTAACTACTTACCTCCAGTCATGCTGAATGTGTAGCTTCCCTCTGAAATCCACCTTTCCATTGCACTTAGCCAAGCTCACAGCTCATGTTTTGGTCATTACAGCACTTCCTTTTGCCTTGAAAACGGCAATCATGTTCTGCTCACAGGCATTCAGAGCACAGCAGCAAAGTCCTTATCATAGACCCCAAATTTTACCATTTTATCATTCACTTCTTCCAACTTTCTCTCATACCAACTAAGCTAACTTGACTTCACTTTCAAGTCTCTTTACAACACAGCCTCATCAGAGCACCACTCTTCAGCATCACAACAAGGATTCCTGTTTTCCCTGTTTGCAAACAATGGACCTTTTTCAACTCTTAAACAAGCTTTAACTTTTTCTTCTTCCCAAGCAAAAGCAATTGGAAGAACTATTTGCAGATATCTGCAGCAACTTCACTATTTTTCTTCCAGCCTTTCTTTAAATCTGTTCAGAGGACAACAGTGTTTAGACTAATGGTATGCTGTCAACTGTATGAAAAAAATGCTACTTTGTACTGCCTTCCATTGTCCTCTCTCAGTTTGGTCTTTTAGGTCTGCAAGGCCTTCTACCAATATGCAACAGTGTCCTGAGACACAGATAATATATTCCTATAAAATATGTGAGCTGTGTCTGTATTAAAAAGAAAAAAAAAAGTCTATAAGATCAAGGTGAAATATAACCTACTCTTTAGACATATCTGTGGAGGCTACTTTTTGTGCAGTGGGCTCCTTACCATTAATTCATCATTCAGCTGTATGCTAGCAAATCTAGAACAAGAAGCCACAAAGAAAGAGACATAAACCCCCCAAAACTTATTATAAAAGCAGGTTATTGCTAAAGAATTCTGAAACAATGAAATGCATTTAAAAATTATGACTCCTTGCACAGTGGCTTTTGACACTGACTGCTATGTTCTTCTGAGAACACCAGACTCTCCCCATATACTGCAGAAGCTGGAGGTGTGTCCTGCTTACAAGTTAGTTATCAAGATATATTAATAATAAACTCAACTTTAGAGCTCGTTGATTCGTAAGGTAACTAATACCACCTTTTCTCACCTATTTAATTTCCATTTCCCCCTGCTCTTTCTTCCCATTAGCTTAGCAAGGCTCTTTCCTGTTAAAACATGCCTGTTTACAAGAAGAAGGGAAACAGTCCGGCAGTCTTCCATGTAGGCAAACAAAGAAAGACCACACCCCTAAATAGGAAGCAGAACTGAATTTGTGCTGTGCTGTGCAGAAAGTGATAGATGAGGCCAACTTTTCCTTACAGTGATTTCAAATGAAAGAAAACTGGACTAAAAAGAATGAAAGGACTGTTAGGAGAAAATATGAAAAACACCTCAAATAAATAGAAACTGGCAACTCTAAGTTAGAAGAAATGGAGGTGTATACGATTCTCTGAAGCTGGCAAATGGCTTCCCTGTTAGTCAGTACAGGACTAATTATAGCCAACATACTTACAGATTCACAGTACAGTGACTGTAAATAAGTAATTATCCCTGTACCTGTATACCAGTTACTGAATCATGACTGCCTGTCACATTACAGCAATTGATGTGTTACAGGGTTCCTGTGAAGGAAATCACAGAAGCCCAGTACAGATGGCAGTCAAATCACAACAACTAGGTTGGAAATATAAATTAATAACAGTAATCTGTTGAGACTAAAACCACTGTACAATCAAAGGGCTGTTACAATTTAAACTGGTTTCCTTGCCCTTTTCTTTTCACATTGCCTTCTGTATTACCCCCCTGAATCACTTTCCCCCCCCCTCACTTCTTCATTTCCACGCTAGCTTCTTACTTTTAAACCACCTCAAATCAGTATCATATTTTTGGCAGTATTTCTGACACAAAATAAAGTTTTAATGCTTTACTTTGCAGCCTGGTGCACGCAAATGCCAAACACAGGGTGGCACTGGCAATCATGTAAGGATTCCAGCCTTGAAGTCATGCCCAGTGAGGCTTGTACAGCAGCGGCAAAGTACCACCCAGTTCCTCGCTAGGACAAACTTATACAGACTGTACTCTTGCTATTGTTTATAGCAATAGAACTTCCTCAGCATCCCTGGGGAAACAGCAGGAAATGTATAAAGTAGCCATTCACTCCTGCTCCTCCTGGGCCACAGGTGATGCACTCTACCTAAGGGCAGAACTACAGACTAATCTGTTAAAATTCAAGAACACTACAGAGACTGAAAGGGAAAAACAACAGGCACCACTTTTGCCGCTAAGCTCCAGAAGCAATTATGAATACTGTACCCACACCGTTCTTGCTATGCAGTGCTTCCTGAAGAAACAACACACTATACTATTTGTCGGCAAGTTTACTTGACCAAATGAATGAGCAGGCTGACATGGAAATTGCAGCGAGCCCTCCTCCAACAGGAAAACACTGCTGCAGTGATGCCTTAAAATGGAAATGAAATCGTAACAGGAAGAGCCTCGACTCAGTGCCAGACAGTGGCAGAATAATGTGCAACTGAGGATGAAGAAGTAATTTCCAGAAACAAAGTGGGTTATGCAGAGAGAAAGCAGAGAGCAGAATGGAAGAGAACATCCCTAGCAGGGAAAAGGCTGTGGTTCAATTTCCCTCAACTGCTGACTGACAGTAAGAACAAGTGAGGAAAAACAGGGACAGACACGTCTTCCACCCTACCTTTATGTCATCAACATTGTAACTTTGTGAGCGTAACTTTTAAAAAGAAATACTGGGTAGAAGAAGCAGCAGGTATCAGGTTTTCTAGACTATCAGATTTTGATTTGCAGCGTCTGTAGCTTTGGCAAGCCAACAATATAAGTAATCTTAATTGTGCCAACATTTTATGTTCGCTCCTGGCTTTTTGACACCAACAACCTACAAGCAGTAATTCCAAAGCTCATCTGACATCGTTTGTGAAACAAATATACAGACAGGAAAACAAAGACTGACAGTTTCAACCCAGCACAACACCAGACAGCAAAAGTCTGCTGAGTGCAATGGAAATTAACAGGTGAAGACATGCTCTTTTACCAAATTTCTAAGAGGCTAGCGGGACAGCATAGATGACAGCTACCGCAATATGGCAGTTAAGAAAAAAAAACATCTAGGTTAGTTAAAAATGTTAAGAATTCATGGCCCAGATCCACAATCCACATTCATGTTTACCATCCTACTCAAATCACTAGGGTGCAACTTAAAACAAATACAGATGACAGATTCAGTTTGAGTAATGTTCTTCAGCCTCTTCTTCTCCCCTTCTAAAAAACAAAGCTCCCAGAAAGGCATTGATCATAGTTAACTATGTACTGAAATAATTACAGAGCTAGCATTAAAATAATGAGCTATGTTTTATAGAATGACCAAAGGTACTAGTTCAGCAATAGAAAAATACAAGCTGTTCTACTAACAACCAGTCCCAATCTAAGATTTTTACAGTACCCCCCCCCAGGGAAGATGTGGTTCAATACTGATCCAGCTTCAAATCAACTTTAGAGTTAACATAACCAAAATTTAATATTATTGATCTTTCTAATGTCTGATAATAAAATGGTTTGGGGATAACATGTTTGTTGAGTAACTGTCTGCTAACTTACCAGCTGAGTGGCCCAAAATCACTCCCTTTGCCTAAGACCCAATGTTAGTTTTAGACTTTTGAAGGTGAAAGCAGCAAAGGAGTGGGTGTTTAATTTCAGTCAGTCCTAAAAAGCCAAGAAGAAAGTACTTTCTTTGGTCATTTATCTGTTGATTAGCCTGCTCCATTTATGAAATCTCTGCTATGAGATTCCCCACACAATTAAAGGGCACTTTTCCTGTGACCACAGGCACACAGGAATGTGACACACATCTTTCATTTATTCACCAGTTATTCTAACTGTCTTCCTCCCCTCTTTTGAAAACTCATGGTAAGGAAGTCACATTTCTCTAAAAAAAAAAAAAATAAATAAAAAAAATTAAAAAAATCAACAGCAGCTTCCCAGTGGGTTTTATTTGCATATTAGGTTTTTACCAGTTTCCTTAAGAGAATGTATCAAATGCAGTTCATTTTACATCATCCCTGGGAAATACATCATGAGGATGAAAATAAGAAAATTATCACTTAACCACAAATTCTCTTAGCTTTAACTTCTTTAAGAAATACTAAAACAGGAGAACTCAATGGGAACACGGTAGACATGTAGGGAACATAATTATGTTTTCCAAGTCATGTTAATTTTTCCACTTACATGAGCAATTTCATTTTTATGAAGGTCAGGGATTTTTTTCTGTGGAAGAGCCTGACCCTCATGTTATCATGTAAAACATGGCAACATGACCTTCCTCATTGTTTCAATTATGAACTCATATTTTTGGAGTGTCAAAACAATCACTACGTAATTAAAGAAGTGTCACAATCACACGATTGTATTTCTTTGTAAGGACAAGCTTATCACTTATTTTGATTTATTTCTTCACACTTGGAATGCGCACTCACAATGAGAGCAGTGTGGTTACAGCAGCGAAAAAGGGCTATTTAAAGCAGGGTGGCTGTAAATACCTTCCTGTCCTATCTGCCAGAGTTTTAACAACTTTTTTGAAGCATTTCCCAACAGATTAATACATCATTATTACTTATCTCATTTATGAAGATTACAAGAAATACATCAGTAATCGTATTCCTATATCTGAGGAACATATTATAAAAATACATTACTATTGCCATCTAAATCATGACGGTGGGTTTCCTCCTGATAGAGGAGGACAGGCAAAGTTCTCCGTTGGAAATATCAAGGCGCGTTTTCGGGGGTGGGGTGGGGGGAGTTTCCAACACAAGCACCCCTTCCTCGCAGGTTTCCAGAAGAACAGCCAGGGACTAGCACTATAAAGCCTTGCAGGACACCCCAAAAGCTCCTCATTTCCCAGCACCTACTAGGAACGCGAAAAAAAAGACGTTCTCACACCCCGCAAGCTCCGCCTGAAGACACCGAAAGTAAGTAAGGAGAGAAGAAGGGGGGGGGGG
>JAVKLA010000002.1:8293816-8304824 GCA_034782735.1 Sagittarius serpentarius
GACAATAATAATAAAAGGATTGGAATACACAAGACAAGTGATGCACAGTGCAATTGCTCCCCGCTCCGCCGCCCGCCCCCGCCGAACTTGCTGTTGCCGCGGGAGTGCCCGGTTTGCGGGCGTGGGGCGAGACCGGGCAAAGTCACTGTGGGACGCTGCCCCACGAGAAATTAGTCCTCGGGACGCGGAGGTCCTGATGCAGGGTGGCAGTCCCTCTGCTCGCCGGCATTTGGGGGGGAGGGGGGCTTTGAGAGGAGACCCAGACGGGTCCACGTGTGCCACCTCTCGGGCAGTGCAAAATGGGGGTTAGGGCTTACAGGAGCGACTGGAGGCCACTCAATCCCCTTCTCTGGTACCCCCCTCTGAGTGCTCTAGCCGGAAAGCGCTATGCGAAAGCTGGGCACTGTCCTCCCCTCCTTCCCACAGCTGCAATTTGGTAGCCACCCAGGCCTGTCAGCTTGTTAGCCGTGCTCCAGCCATGGAGCAGTACCAGACTGATCAGAAAGCACCCAGATCCCAGACAGCCTTGGTTGACAGGCACAAAGCCAGCGCGGCTCAATGCACGAGTGACAGCGTAAGCCTTGGTGCCAAAGCTCCAACAAGGAGGTGAGTCTGGTGCACTGGAGTTGGCTGGCCCTGAGACAGATTGCAGGTGTGGACTTCAGCATTTCAGATGCTCAGCTCTTCCAGGATCTGGGCTAAGGGAACACCGTAACACTATACTGCTGGTACACAGGCCCAGGCACACACACATCTTCATCTGCAGCCTTGTGCGTCTGTCACGAGCAGTACATTCCTCGGTAAGCAAAGGATTTACAACCAAAGAAGATGCTTTTGTTTGAAAGAAATTGCAGAATAAATACCTATAACAGCATTTCTGAAATAAATTATCCTCTGTCTCCATGTAATTATCCTAAAATAACTAAGACCACGAGAAAACAGAGTTATCGCTATGCAATGTCCTTGCCCATTATGATGTTAACGATCATGCTGGTTCCTGATTTGCAGAATGCTGAAGAAAGGGAAGTAATTTGCATTGGAAAAATGGAAACCAGTGCCTCAAGCTCTGTGTACAATGCATCTGTTCTCTTCTGCCTCTCACTTCCCTGTCCCCAGGGCAAGATACTATGCTATCAACATGACAAGGATCAGAGGAAGAGAGGAAGAAAGCATTGCCCAGGCCCAGAGGAATGAATAAAGAAAGGGTCTGCATTTAGTATTCAGCGTTTTTTCTGTTGTTTTCCCAGCCACTATTCTCTTCTCCACCTGAGGAAGGTAACATAGCCCAAGGCAAATGAGATAGAACAACCACTTGTATCTGGATTTCTCTCCACTCAAGATTGGCTGCATGTTACACAGATTTTTTTGTGTGAAGGTGCCTTGTGCCTACAAACAATTGAGTTTCCGTATGAATCATCCACTGTCTTAACTCCTGGTTGTAATGCTGCTTTCACAGTGGGTTTGCAAGTGGAGAATAGATTTAGCTTCAACAACAGGAACATGTTCAGAACGTGTTGCCTACCCACTGGGCTGTCCCTTAGCAGCGGTTATTACTTGTTCCTGGTCATTCTGGTTAGCAGAAATGTCAATGTAAATTTTGGTATGCAGCCAGCTCCCAGCCTGTGTGGTTTCAGCTGGGAAGGAGTTCACATATCTGTGAGATTCTTCTGGTTAGTGAGAAGTTGTGCCTTGTGGACTTCATTCCCCTCGGGGAAAAGGTGTGTACACAGGGCTGTCTAGTCACTGCAAGGCACAAACAGGAGAACTGCTTTTCTAAGAACAGGCAGAGAGACCTAACTTGCGCCAGACTCTGGGAAAGGACCTCCCTTCCCATATGCTAAAGCATGAGAGAGTAAGGCACAATTATTGGATCTCTGGGAGAACTTGCAAGATCTGCATCAACTGTGAGAACTTTTAAAACTTTGATGGAAATCTTATTGGTGCAGATGAGGAAAAGACTTGTCTATGGATAATACAAAGACAAATACAAATATAGTTTTCTCAGTTTTGTCTACATTACTAGCGGCTCTCCGCATTTCTTGGAAAACAGCAGCAGGACATATCTACCTGGTTTACCGATATGTATATGAACAGGAGCATCTTCTAATTTTGGCCACATTCTCAAATTAAAATCCTCGAAGAAAGAATAACCTGCATGCATGGTTAGTAGTTTGCTATTTTTGGATACTCTGTGAATCATCTCCTTCCCTTCTCACAGTCAGCAAGCTGCACAAGTGTAGTAAGAAGTCTAATTTGTTTTCTTCCTGCTAGTTGGCTGGGTATCCCATGCACCCACCTGCAGTCTCTTCAGCCCTTGTGTAGGCTGTGTGGTCCTATGTGCATAGTAAACATTTGAAAATACCTTACAATCTCTAAGCTCTGCCAAGGCTGAGATGAATGTGTAGAAGTGAAACTAAAAAAAAAAAATAATCAACAATACCTCTCTTTGCCTGAAAGCAACATTTGAAATAACTTTTTCTCCATCCCCAAAGCTATGATACACTACAGGGATTATGGAGCCAGCTGCTAGTATTGTGTGAACACCTGGTACCCCCAGGTAGGAAAAAGGAAGCTCAAGAGAAGATGTGGCAGCAATATGAGATGTACACAGAAGGGCTGAAAAAAAGCCCGAAGTTATAGAATTATTTTTGGATGAAGACAGCATAAACAGATTTGGGATCTTCAGCTTGGACAAAAGACAATGGTGGGGCACGGGCAACAGAGGTGTAGAAGATGATGACTGGTATGCAGAAGTGAGTGGGGAATGGCTATTCATTATTTCCTGCCCTTGGGAACAATGGATTTGAAGTAAACCAGACATCACATTTCTGTGCGAAATTAAATTATGGCAGAGGATACTCTGATTATGAAAAGTATAAATGCTCTCAAAAAGCAGCTGGATAAACTCATGGAAGACAAGCTATGAGGGCTGTAAAACATGAAGATATGTCTACTACTGACTCAGGAGGTCCTTCAATTGTGAGTTTGCTTTCTTGATAGCTCTCCTGTGGCAGGACCTCTGACACTATCTTTTCAGCCTTGACATGACAACTCCCCACCAATAGTGGTAAAGGTAACAGGCTTGTAGCAAGCAACAGTTCTCCTCTGCTCTGAAAGGAGCTCTCATGCCCAGCATCTGTCCTTGCCTAGGGCAAGCTCTGCATTTATTTCTGGCTGCAGCTCATTATTCCACATTTGCCATTCTCTCTCACCCCCAATGGAGACTTAAGCCAAGAAGTGATGATCCATAGCATCTTTTACTCCCTGAGAGGTCAGGGAGACGTGTCTGCTTGGTTTCAGCTTGTCCCTGTTTGCCAGGACCTGTGACCTTACCTCCCTGGTTCTGAAACAGTCTGAAGTAGATTTACCGCAAACCACAGCTCTTTTTCCCTGCAAGGGTCATAGTACGCTGTTGTGAGCATTTCATTCTGTCTGTGGTTTGGACATGGCACTAGCTTACAGGAACAGCATGGGGGAATGGAAAGTAAGTCACTACTTGGGAATTAGTTTGACTAAAACAACAGAATTCTACTGATTTTTACAGTTGGACAGACTATACAAAAGGTATACACAGTCATACAGACTGCTCATAAACAATATACAGTGTGGTGGCAGAACATAATCTGACTGGGATGCTGAGCTTCCAGTTCAAAACCTGCCAGCGCTTTGTGAATGCAATGATCCAAAGGCACAGCAGGTTAATTACAAGATGACACTATAGCATTAATATCTGGAGTAACAGTTGTGAAACAGCTAATTACACAGAAACTGCAAGAAATGTCAAGTGTAGGCACCTTCTTCATTTTTTTTGCAGACTACCTTGTTCCCCACCACCAGCGTTACTGAAATGTTTTTTTCCCAGGAGGCCCAAAGATCATTATGCTGTGGGAAAAGTGAAACAGGATGTCACACAATCAACAGACCTTCATATGAAAAGCCCTCGGTCACAAGATGGGCAACAGAGCATACAATATATGGAGTAGGAAGTAGGTCTGCCCTCACAGAATAGCAGATAATAAAAGAATTCCTGCAGGAGTGGGTAGCCTGGTCTTACCTTAACAAATTGCCTAAATGTGGGCATGATAGAAGGCTGTTTGTTTTTTTTCATCAAAATCTCCTCTCTATCTTCAGGCCAACTGCTGACAGAGTCCAGAGGAAGAAGAAAAATTCCAATAACACTTGATCAACTGGAATATTAATCCTGTGGGATTGGGGAATAATTGCAGAGTTAAAAATCAAACAAGAACTCACACCTGTGGTCATTAAGGTTACAAAGTCCCATTTGTATTGCTACAAAAATTAGGTGTTATAATTAACTTCTAATAGCCTTCACTTTCCAGGGGGATTAAAATCTATTCTGCCTTCATCATCCCTAAGGTATGAAACCCATTTATAGCAGAGATTATCAAATGGACAGATGCATGTAAAATATTTCAGAACCAGACTCGGTAAGACCTGTGGCCTTGATCACCTATTTTTCCTCAGAGCAGTTTCTTTTTTCTGCTAGCTTTCACCCTTGTATTCTACACTTAGCTCAGCATCATGTAACTCTCAAGCTCTCTTTTTTGGGCATTACTGCTAACATGAAAAATCTAGCCTGGCAACAGTCATGAAAAGGCTTGTTAGGGGACATGTATCAGAAACTGAGCCCCCAAACTCAGTAGTCATATGCAATATACAAACCAATATATAATATTGTACAGTTCTTGTCTTGAGCAATATTTCATCTTTCACTAGCAAATAAATCTTCGTTGCATTTGGAGCTACTATGGTTTATAGTTACCCTTTTGAAGCAACATAACACATACAGGTATCTAAATGTCCAGCTTGGTTTAGCTACAAGCATCATATTACTTCTCGAACCTATCAATGTAACTGTTTGCTGTCACTTAACACTCCTGGTACATGGCTAATACAGCATTACTACAGCAACTCAGAGCCTCCCCTGCTGAGCTCACATATACAAATCTATAATTAGGAATTCCCACACCAGGAGTTTGAAATGCAGAATATACGTTTTATTTTGCAAAGCCCTCCATACCCATTTTATGTGATTATTTCAGTTACGGTTGAATTGAATAAAAAAATAAATTCCTGGAGTTACTTGCAATAACAGCTTGATTCCATCTTTACTGATAAGGTAGAGTCATAGACTATAATTGCAATAAATGTTTCATTTAATATTTTCTGCTTTTAATTGTTGTCCTACTTAAAGTCCATCTTCCTGTTGAGGTTATCAAAGTACTTTTTAACTATGTATCAATAAAGTCACAAAATGCTAGGTAGCTCAATAAATAATACCATGCAATGTGCACTATCATTTCCTCTGGAAGACAGAAAGGGCAAAAGAGAATGGGTTAGTCACTCAAAGCTGTATCTGGGCAAGAACACAGAGCAAGTCCATAGAAGCCCATAAGGTAATGATAATAGTAACAGGATTCTGCCATGCACCTTTATGCTTATATATGTATGTCAGTGTATTTCACACAGTTTGTGCACCTAGCAGTTAGAAAAATAAGGATTAGACCTGGTAGCTATGATTTGCAGACTCAGACTGTTAAAAAGCAATTTGTAGTGAAACAAAAATTACTGCTAAGATTTTAAAAGAGGCTGCAAAGCCCTAGAAGGGCATGTTTTTCAGGAAAAAGTGATATTTTTAGCTTTATTTGTGAGGGCTTTTGATTGAGCATGTCTGTAAGTCATAATATTTACACAGCTATAGTCATGGCTTTTATTTTATTAAATAAAAAATAAAAGCTTGGACTTTACCAAAATCAACTGAGAGGTGTAAAATATATCAAGACAAATACAGGACAGTTTCATTTATCATGAATATGTGGCCGCATATGAATGAAAAAATAGCACTGTCATTTTTCAATCACAAATTCTTAGGGATTTAGATAGCATCACTTCAGATTTTGCTGAAGCATATAGGGCATTAATCCAGTTCGGATTCAGCAGAAAAAGTACCACCCCTTGATTCATCTTCACCATTTCCTCTTTCATATAGGTCTCCCATTCAGTTAATAACTGGGTCACAGCCCATAGCAATGTGGCCCGAGACATGCGTGCAATGCTAGAAGCTTGTCATTCATTCTTCAGCAGTAGGCTTTGGTTTAGTCAGTCCACGCAAGCAGCATAAACGTCATGTAAAAATAATGCAGCACAGAAGTAGAAGCATTGTTTACATAGGGGTGTGACTTGGCCAGGTCACGTAATTAAACTGGTTAAGGTAGGCAAGAGAGTAGAAAACAGGCACACCCCACCATTAGCACCACAGTTATATTGCTAGGTACCTGCATTTAAAATCATATTCCACTCTCTGGAGATATCAAAGCATAGACCTCTTCCAAAAGACTGATTTCAGTATTGTCATTGTGGCAGGAAATAAGGAAATTTTAGAGGCAGAAATAAATTGTGGAGTGCAAGTTCTACAAGTGTAAGGAATGGACATATTTCAGGGAGCGGGAGCATTAAGGACAGGAAATCACTATATGTATTTGACTGACTTCTTTTAGCTTGCAAAGGCGAAGACGAGACTCATTTCACCTTTATTTCTCCACAGGAAAGGAAACATAGAAGAGGAAGAAGGGGAAAAAATATATTCTGCTTCAGCTCTGTTTTATGGTAGCAGGCCAGAATAGCAAGTGGTGGACTTCAGCCCTGCTTCAGGGCAGAATATGATAGCACATTTTTCTAACCAACAGAGCAACCAGGCATTTGTCTAGAACATCTGCACAGATGCTACGGATGTTCTTGGTTGTCTGGCTTCCCCCTTGTTTTAGATCTGGTTTAGGGCTCCACGTTCCCCATCTCAGAATTATATACATGGGAATTCAGCAGTTCTTGACTCTTCCACCCCATTGCCTGTTTGCACACATAGCTGGGACAGGGAGCTGTGCATAAAAATTGTGAAGTACAAGTGGAAGATCTGGTTCTATTATTTATTTTCTTTCTACACACTAAAAAGGAAGTTTATTAGAAGTCATATAAAAAGAAAATAAGGTGGAAGGGGAGGTATTTTAACCATAAAATATCAGGTCATCCTGACTCTTGATATCAGGGGACTTTGATCAGGAAAACTTTGGTCCTTCCAGCTCCAAAAAATGTTCTAGCAGACCTATCTGTATCTACAGTATAATGAAATTTTCTTATTGTGTAATCAAGAATCGTCTTATTTCCTCTGTGCATGAGTCATTACAATAACACAGAAAGAAGTAAAATTATAATCAATACAGAAGATATTGTTGGGCCTAACTGAAGTAAAGTTACTAGGATGGAGTGTAGGGAGGACTAAATAGTTAAGGGTAGGTACTACATTGTGGCTCAGCCACAATGACTAACTATTACTTAGGGAAATACCCCTCTAACAATAGACCCAGTCCTAGGAAGGAAATGGATTCACACACCTAACCACTAATGTATTTGGTCACACACCGTATCTGTGAATCTAGATGGCCACTCCCCAGATTTCCAGTGTGTCATCCTTCAGGCTGCTTCAGCCCAGGAGGAGGAATATGTTTTTCCTTCACCTGCATATGGTGCATCATCCAGTCAGCAAGAATGCAGCTGAGAGTAGCATGGTTCTGGGTCCTGATCACAGAGCAAGAGATTTGAACTATTCCAGGAAGGCACTTTCAAGAAATATTACAGACCTTGAAATAGATCAAACTGTTATCAGTGACTTGGACCAGTAAAGCAGGATTTCCTGACATTCTGCCTTCTTGATGATAATATGAAATCTAAATAAACCTGTGGCTTTTGAGTGACAAAGGCTGGTCTACAAAAGCAAACCAACCTGTTTGCAAGATCACTCATCATTCAGAAAATAAAGCTTCTACTATGAAATTAAATTGTTTCTGCAGTGGAACTATTCCCATCAGGTTTCTCTCTCCAGAGAAAACCACAACAAAAAGTAGTGGGTACTTGATCAAAAGACATTTAAAATGACTTGAACGACCCATTCACTTCTGTTGGGATTTGACTTACTCCATAAATTTATTCCAATCAGGAGATTTGGATGGCAGAAGTCTCCATAAAATTCTTTTGCTTTCCCTGCATTTCAGAATATGCCTAAAATTTACTGTGCCTAACATAACTACTTGAATCCAAGGGAAATGCAGAAAAAAAAAATACACAGAAAGCTATGCACAGTGATTATATTATGACAAACTCTTTGCAGGCTCTGGGGAAGGCTGGTTTTCTTTCATATCACTCTTAACTCCATTTTACCTTTCTATTCAGATGCCTGGCCCTGTCTCTAGTGCTTCTGACATGCCTTCATGACCATGTCTGTTGATGAAGTCTTTAGTTGCCCAAATTAATTTTAGTAATATATATTTAATTTTGTAGATACAGATTTCTAAAAGGTGTCATTAGCATTAACTTGAAAATTGAATTTCCCTGAACGATTAACTCTTATTCTTTCTCTTTCTCATAACTTCACCATTCTTAGGCACTTTGCTGCACTTCTGGCCTACCCAGATTACTTCTTCAAGAAGTTTATTTATTGCAGGTTAATACAGCACCATTCCCACCTCTGGAAATCTTGGAAAGGCCTTACTTAGGCCTCCTTGTGTAGGCCTAATAGGGCACATATCCTACAGCTTGGCTGGGCAGAATCTCATCTTCATCAGGCAGGGTGAAACAGAAATGGCATATCTCAAGAAATGTATCTAAATTCTTCCCTGTTGCAAGTTTGTTTTTTGCATAAGTATTTCAGCATGGAAAGCGAGCGCTGTAGGGCTGCCATATTTATTCCAAAATGCAGCTTCTGCAAGGGGTGTTCTTTTCCCATTAGCTTTGTCTAAGCATAATTCACAAAGCTTTTTTTTTTCCTTTTTTTTAAATGCACACATACACAGTCACATGCATGACAGTTGATTAACAAAGTCTTTTAGTTAGTACAACTTAATCTTGCCAATTTTTAGAACTGCAGTGCTCTTCTAATGTAAGCAGAGAAAGCACATATAAGAGGAGTATGGATAGTAATGAATGCTTAGAACAGACCTGTCTGGAACACCTATTCTCCCTCCTGCAGAACAAGAACAGAAAGACACAAAAAAATCACTAAAAGACAATTGCCCTACTTCTGCTCTTATTTTTACTAGCATCTTTCTGATAATAACTGAGCAGTACATGGAGGCGCTCTGGATATTAATGTGGGTTAATAGAATTAAAGTAGTACAAAGGAACTATCTTATTGCTTTTTATAATGAACCTGGAGATCCATTGCTGCTGCAGGTCACTGAACAAAGAAGTTACTAGCATTGAAGGAAGAGATACATACAGATAGATATGTGTACGGGATCAGGTTTGGGTCAGACAAAATGGTGAGCTAGCTAGCATGAAATCAGCCAGAGCTATCAATTAGGTTTACCCCATGGCTAGCAATGATCAGAGAGAGACTGACAGTAGTCTTCTGTGACACAACTGACACTAGACATCGGGGGAAGGAAAGGAGGGGATTTGCCTTCCTATGGGGCCCTGAGAATTGGCCACTGTTGAAAACAGGATGTTAGACCATTACTCTGCCCCTGGAAATTTCTATATTCCTACCTTTTAGAGAAGTATTTACCAAATGATTAATATAGTAACACAAGGACCAATCCTCCTCTCTCTAAAATCAATAGCAAAATTCCCAGTAATTTCTACAGACATTGTACAGAGGCTATAATATATTAATACATTAATAGCATGCACTGGATACATTGAAAACACCTGATGGTTGTTCATTCTCTAGCTCGCTTTATTTGAGTAAACCATTTGGGGGAGTAACAAACACTTTACAAGTCTTCAATCCGCTGCCCTATGACATATAGCATACTTTTACTAAAGCATTAGAATGAGAAGTACACCAAAATATTCTGACAACAGACAGGCTAGCAAGCTCTTAAGGAGGAGTTTTGGTACATTTCCCACTTCTGCTCATATGACTGGAGTTATGGAGTCTCTATGAATTTTGGGGTTCTCCTGTGTTAACATACGCATTTAGTATTTTGATGATTAACAAGAGAGATAAAATACTTAGACAAAAAGATCCTAGAGAATTAAACATTGGACAAAAATGGTTGAAGTCCCCTCCAGAATTGTATTCCTGCTGAGCATGCCAGGGTTTGTAGGATGGTGTGCTAGCAAGGACCCTTGTTCTGCTGTCTCAGTGGAGGTAGGGACTGGAGATACATGTGACAGCAAAAATGGAAGGGTTACTGATGGGCTAGAAGCCATGGAAACACCTAGGAGTGGTCAGGCAGGACTTAGGGCTTCCACCCACAAAAGAGTGTTAGGAACATTAGCCCAACTGAAGTGCATCTACACTAACGCACGCAGCATGGGAAACAAACAAGAGGAGCTAGTAGCCATGGTGCACCAGGAAGACTATGATATAGTAGCAATCACAGAAATGTGGTGGGTTGACTCGCACAACTGAGTGCTGCAATCAATGGCTACAAGGTCTTCAGAAGGGACAGACAAGAAAGGTGGGGTGGTCCTGTATGTTAGGGACTGTTATGAATGTTTAGAACTTAATCATAGTGATGATACAGTTGAATGTCTATGGCTCAGAATCAGGGGAAAGGCCAACAAGGCAGATGTTGTGGTGGGGGTCCGTTATAGACCACCCAACCAGGACAGAGAGGTAGATGAAACATTCTATAAGCAGTTAGGAGAAGTCTCGTGATCGCGTGCCCTTGTTCTTGTGGGGGACTTCAACTTCCCGGATGTCTGCTGGAAATACAACACAGCAGAGGGGGAACAGTCCCGGAGGTTCCTGGAGTGTGTCGAGGATAACTTCCTCACTCAGCTGGTGAGTGAACCTACCAGGGACAGTGCCCTGCTGGATCTGCTCTTTGTGAACAGAGAATGACTGGTGGGTGATGTGATGGCTGGAGGCCAACTGAGGCCCAGTGATCATGAAATGATTGAGTTCTCTATTCTTAGAGAAGTAAGGAGGGGGTGCAGCAGAACTGCCACCTTGGACTTCCGAAGGGCAGACTTTGACTTGTTTAGC
>JAVKLA010000002.1:8313166-8324104 GCA_034782735.1 Sagittarius serpentarius
CAGGCACAGAGGTGAGGCTGACAGGTTGGTAGTTCCCAGGGTCTTCCTTTCTACCCTTTTTAAAAATGGGTACAACACTTCCCTTTTTCCAGTCTCCAGGGACTTCCCCTGACTGCCATGACTTTTCAAGTATCATGGAGAGTGGCCTGGCAACTACACCAGCCAAATCCCTCAGGACTCTGGGATACATCTCATCAGGTCCCATAGACTCGTCCACGTTCAGGTTCCTCAGGTGGTCACGAACCATCCCAGCCCAAGTTAGGTATCTGTAGGTTTAAGATGGCTTAAGCAACATTCAGTGCCAGGCTCTTTAAAAGAAGTGAAGGGAAGGTCAAAACCAAGTTAATCAGAACTGGATCCTGCGCTGATCTTTCTTACCGTCTGTATTTCCTCCCTTACTTCTTATTTTATGCCATTGGTAGGTTTCATCCTAGCCAGACTACATGCAACCAAAGTAAAAGGTCTGATGGGAAACAGTGAAAATAGCTTTGTAACCTAACATATATGTGTTGTTCAGAAAGCCCATTCTGCTGAAGAAGTAGTACACATAAAGCATAGAAAAACTCACGTTACCTGTAATGAGTCCTTTCTCTGCACTCATATAGAAGTGTTCCTACAGTTTTCCTATCAGCAGCTTGGAGAGCTTAAACTTTCATCATCTACCTGTGCTCAGAATTTAAGTAAAATTTTTTTATTGCCTGTTCTTCTGCTAATGGCATGAAGCTTCAGGATCTGAATAAAACAGCAAATTGTTATTAGAAGTGGAGAAAAGATCAAACATTCACTCTTACATAAAACATACAGTCTCTGCTGACCTCACGAGGTTCACTGGTACTAACCATCAAAGGGCTGTCACACTTCTACTGAGGTAGGTGAGCCCAATTCACTGCTGCACTTGACCTTCTCTGTTGAACTTCACTCCCTTTCTTCTCAAGTCTTTCCTTTCTCACATGTTAAAAGAAAAACCCATAATACAAAAAAACCTTTCTATTCATTTCTATGCCTTTTTCTCAGTAGCCCAGTGCTCACAAATACATTTTGAAATAATAATTAAATTTTCCCCAGTATAGCATAGTAGGGTCAGAGGGTTAAATATGTGACCTAATCAGCACCTTATGCAAAAAAGAAAAAACTAAATGTGTTATAAACCCTGGCAGTCTCTGAAGAATGTTGCTCTGTCAGCAAAGTCTTTGAACATTTTACAATGTTACTTGATAACTGCAGTTGGTAGAAATTAAGCAGCTGAAATGTGTAGCTCTACTCATAGGATAGGAAGCTCCAGCAAGCTAAAAGCATCAACATTTAATTACTGAAATATGCTGCATGATCCAGAAAAGGCCTAAAAGCTGATGCTATTGCACTGTGTAGCTCACTCAAAGCACACAGCTGGACTGTAAAAAAAAATAAATGAGGAATGCACATGGCTCATGGAGTAGTTTAGAAAATCAGCTATAAATCAGAACAGATTATTTCATCAGGAAAAAGGGAAGAATTAAGTTGAGAAGAATGAGGATAAATCAGAAGAATATGCAGGTTAATCAACGAGTTATAGCCTCATCACCAAGAGACTACATTGTGGGGGGGAAACCTGCCTGGTGATTGAACAATAAAAAACAACTGACAATGCTGAACTAAGAAAGTATTTGCATAGTATACGGTTTTCCTTAAATAAAGTACGGCACGGGAAACAGGTACAGAAGACAGCAAGAAGACAATGACTTTTCCTTTTTCTTTCTTCAAGCACTAAAAAGACATATGATGTCTGAAGGACAATGCTTTTATGAAAAGAGATGCCTTCCAAACTCAAGGGCACTAAAATCCATTATGTGTGATGAATATCCTTAATTTTATTACTTGGACAATGAGTGAGGAGTCTATGGAGGACAGGAGGATTTTGTTTGGTTTACATTTACATATTTTACGTTGTATAGCAATTGCCACTGAAAGATCTTGGACCACATGCCAAATGTTAGTGATTTAAAACAACAAAACAGTCTTGTAGAAATTGTATTCTCCTATCTACAAAAGTAGGCTCAGAAAACCAAGAGGATCTGCCAGAGCGTTAACATTACTTAAAATGCTCAAAATAGAACTTGGATTTGATTCTCAAAACCAGGAATTATAAATGACCATATGAGTCCTCTTAAGGCACAAGTTGTCAGGAATTTAATATGGCAATATTAATCTTACACAGCCATCTGAAGAACATGTATATTTAGGCAGAATAGAATTTTAACAGGAAGAAATATTTGTTTTATAGAAAATCCCTCACCATATAAAAATGGTCAAAATCTCAGTGGGATATGAAATGCCATTAATCCCAAAGAGGACAAAGTTCATTGCTCATCATAGATGACTTACACTAAGAGAGAAGCATCCACTATGTAAATCATCAGGTTAGGCTTATATCAAAAGCGATTTAGCTTGGGTCTGTTTGTTTATGAGATATTATGGTATCATCGAAGAAAACTGGAGGTCTCTGCAGCTCAGAACTCAAGCCACATCTCTCCAATACACTAGAAACTGATGTTTGTACAAACTTACAGGGACTGAATGTGTCACAATCACGTTTCTCCACATATTCTCCCTCTTGCTTCATTATGGGTCAAGAGCTTCTTCTGAAATTCATTTTAAAATAGATTACATGGAAATATTGGGAAAATTTTTCTAAACTAAACCTTGACTTAAGAAGAGTTTTAATCAAAAACTGCCATGAGATGGAGCGAACAAATCAGATGTCGTTGAACTATTATCAATGTTTTTTTGTGGCAATCAAGATCTAGACCCTACCCTCACCATAGCTAGCATGTACTGAGAAACAGAGCTACCAACCATTTTGTGAATGAGCTGAAATACCATTTTCAACATCTTAAGATTTTCCTTGATTTTAGTCATATCATTTGAGACCTCTAAAGAGGAAACGCCATTTCCAAGTCTAAAAGAACAAACTAAATGCCAGTTCTTTTTATGAAGACACAGCGGGGGAGGGAGGTCTAATAAGAAGGATCTCTCCTGCTAGGAGTCCGCAACAATGTGTCTCCCTCCTTCTAACTTACTGTAAGTTCAAATGAGAAAAGGAGTCTTCTAGATCATTACACCTGCCACCTGCTTTACAAGTTACAAAGAAAGTAGCTATCCAAAAAGAAGAAAATGCAGAAACTTGTTTACAGCATCAGTATTTCCCAATTATTTTCTTGTTACTTTTTAAACACGTGTCTTCCGTATGAAATTCAGTTGCCATATCAAGCTATGTGCCCATACAAAGTAGAACTGAAAGAGCTGTGTTTATTTTAAGTGAATTTTTCCTTTACAGTTTACTGTATCTGGAGGTAGATGCAATATTTTATTCCAGTGGTTTGAAATTATAGTCATCTATGAACATCAGGACACAGTACTGGAGATTGGAATCAGTTGTGTAAAGTTAAGCCCACATAAACATGCAAATTGAAACAACAAAAAATAAATCACAGCAGGTCATATGATGATTGTCAGTACAGTATAGTGCAGATCTTCTTGGAGGAAAGGCTGTTTCTATGTTGTCAAAATAGTAAAGCTAGTACTGCAAAAAAATTGTATTATGTATGCTACTGGAAAAGATACAGAAGATTCAGAGACGGAGTATTACAACTATGCCATTCATATTATTTCCCATGTATTTCAAACCATCAAAATCAAGTTGAAGGGAATTACATGGCAAAGGAGTCTGTAATCTGCTATGCATGAATATATATTTCTGATCCCATAGGCATAAGTTTCATTTCATATAATTGCATGAAAATGGATACTGCCATTGTCAGGACTTTTGCCTTAACCAAGTCTATCAGCCTCACTTTTAGAGCTGTTAAATTTGTTCTCTTCAGTAGATGCCTTTGTGGGAGTAATGGAAGCTCCCATGCATTACACTATTATTTGGTCCATTCAACGAAGAAGTGCTCACTAACCTGTAACTGGGGACAAATACTAATGATCAGACAGGACTTAGCTATGGTTTATTAACAAAATTATGTAGTAGTGCCCTTTCCTTAGAAGTCTAGATTTGCAAATGAGTAAAACCAGTCTGTTGTAATATAAATGGCAAAAAAAATATTTTTTAGCAATAAAATGGAAAATCCTTTTAAAACAAAATCTGCAATGCTTTTTTTCTTTCAAATTTCCTGCAGTTTGTTGAACAGATAGATCACCCAAAATGCAGATACTTCTGTAAACTGAAATACTAATATATATATCTGCATATGTGACCATACACTGCAATATATCACAAACAGATGCTCAATAATAGCTTAGAAAGAAAAAAATAAGATTACGTGCTTTGTGTTTCCTTGGTGCAATTTCTTGCCAGGTGCATAAAATTTTGGGATCAATTAATGAACAGATTTAAGCATCTACTTAATTCAAAGACCACGAGTAATTTTGCTGGAATGACTGGGACTCCTTAGAGACTTCAAGATAAGCCTGTCCTGACGCCCTCAAATCAGCAGGCCTATAATGTTCTGCCTCTGGCAGTATGGAGTCCGTTTCAGGAAATGAAAGATACCAAGTAATAACTGACCTCGTTCTCACCCCTCCCTACTAAGAACAGAACTTCCAAACAAAGTTTACAAGAAAGCTGTAGGCAAGTCTCTCTCATCATGCAGATGTGGTGGTCCTTTTAAAGTCAACAGGCAGGATTAACATTTCATCTCTAAGGTACAGAATACATACAATAAAACTTGCACTGGTTTAAAAATGGGAATGTACTTCCTGGCTCAAGAACTGTGAATCTGCTCTGTAATGCACAAAATGTATTAATTTTCATTTGTTTTCTTCTAAGTTAAAACCCAAATATAGCATTCAGTATAAATTTAAGTACTTTACATATGAAACTGATTTATATAATATTTGAAACTTTACAAAATAGTACTAAAGTAGTCAATAAAAAGATGTTTAAAATATTTACATTTTATACATCATTTCCCCCTACTTACAATTATTAAATAATCTTCTGTGGTTTCCTTAATTTTAGGGAAAAGCTTTTAATAACTACAAACTTTCAAATAGCTTTTTACTTAAACGGAATTTTAGCAAAATCACATTTCCAATGTGAAACATTATTGCCGCATTTTCAGTAGCAGTTATATACGTATCTCCTCTTTTATAATGCAATCCTGTTTTCTATAATAAACACTGGAGATCTAAATAAGAAAATGGCACAGTATGGATGGAAACATTATATTCCCAACTCTTAAGTCCCTTTATGTCATTTGACTTCTAGAATATCCAGTTTCTTGATAATTTTTGTTGTTCTTTCAGTACTTTCAAGGAATCACAGATTCAATACTTATTTAGACTTTTGTGTCATCATCTTTTGAGAAGTTATTTCCTGAAGGTACTTCAGAAAGGCTATCACCATCCGTGCTGAAATCATCATCATCATCATCAGAATCAGCCAACACTTTACTTGGTGACTTCTTCAGTCTACTGAAACGAAAATACACATCTTTGCTATTAAAACTGCACATCTACATGCAGAACACTTATGCAAAGCTTAAAACATCAACAGGTAGGATTTACATTTTTAAAGGATGTCAAAGAAACCTGTGCTCCAATAGCAGTAGTTTATCATAGACTGCATCTTATATGAAAGAAACATGCAAGAGAATGAAGATCAATCAATCATATTTTCAAGCACCTCTAACTAAAGTCACAGAGAGGGGAAACTGTAAACTTTGCACACAGAGATGTTTAAAGATCATTGAGGAAAACTAACACAGGAGAGCTGTATCTTTCAGTCATTAGCAGGAAATTTTTATTACTACAAATGACAAGAGTGTCGAGTCCCACTATCTTTTCCCGTTTTTTTATTCCCTGCCTCAATTACTTTATTCAGCAGGCAGATCTTGGAGAGAAGGTTTGAGCACCTACAGCACCCTGGAAAGAGTTGGAGAACATTTGTAGAGAAAGGAAATGCAGAAGAGTTTCATAGGTCTGTCTCTTAAACTCTTGTCTGCTTATGACAAACTTGAAGTTTGTTAGAGTTTATGGGCTAACAGAGCAAGAGATCAATCTTCTGAGTGGTGATGCAATAATGTAACTGTAAGGTCTGACAAGTCATCCTACCTTAATTCCTTCTTTGCAGCATTAAGCTGTCCTTGCAATTGTTCATTCACGTCTAGTTGCTCTTCCAGTTCTCTCTGGAGTTTCTTTTTACCACTTTCCAGTCTGTCTATTTCTTCTTCAGCTTCTTCAACTTGACGTTTCATTGCTTTCAAACGCAAGCTCAACTGAAATATTTACATGTCAGCTGATTAGAGGACTATTTAATAAAGGAATTTTATTCTTCCAGCATCTATGAGAGGGAGAATAAAGACACAACTTTGCCAGTGTAGTGACACTGTAATCCTATTGCCAGTGTAGTGACACTGTAATCCTATGCTTCAGAAAGTCAGCCTTAGACTTTGAGAAAAGTGATGGGATACAATTTTTTAAGAAGCAAAACCAGCAACAAGCAAACACAGCTTTGGTAGAGTAAGACACACGTCCAGTGATAGCAATAGCTGGTTATCAATAAGGCAAGATTGGAGCTATTAGTGTGTCTAAGTTACGCAACTTTACCACACAGATACTATAAAATATGTTTAAAAACCCCAGAGGACTTTAAAAGATGGTTCCCTTAACAGACATCTGCAATTTGAAACATACTGTTCTTCTCTAGGCATAATATTAACTATTTGACTCATGTACTGAAACAAACCATGTTTTAAGCAAGGAATCAACAAAGACCACAGGAATGGGAGAGCATATTGCCATTAGAATATCAATGTATGCTTAATACTTATAGCCTATATTTAATAATAAATAGCTTCTTTCTTTAAACAAAATTTTATGGTGGCAAAACAGAATATATTATTTGTTGGTGTATGTATTTATAGAATCATATGCCAATGTATATATTTATAGGATCATATAGTGTTTGTTATTGGCTTGCTTTATTAAAATAATTATAGCATTGCTTCTCTAAGTGCTTTCTTTTCATAATTTTAGAAATTAGCAACAATTTAGTACTAGACAAAAGAACGTGACAACAATGGGAACTGCGAATCTCACTAAATGGGAGTTCATAAAAATCGGAGTAATCAGTATCTACCTATATTCTTCTCATATCTTATATATATGATGATTTATGCTAGTAGGATTAATATCAGATATTTGCATATTAGTCTTTCCCTCTACCTGGTCCTTTTGATCAGTCAATGAGAGATGTTCATCATCTACTTGCAACATTAACTCCTTCACTTTTCTCTCAAGCCTGCGGTTATTTAGTTGGAAATTAGCTCTATCCCTAGAAAAAAAAAAACCAAACAAAAGACAGGCTTTTTAAAAAAGGTACTTAAATACTTCCAATCCTGCTGAAATAATTCCTTCGCAATCTTCTAACAATTAAATAAATACTAACGGCCCCTGCTTTGATTTACTGATTCCATGCAACGTATTAAGAAATCTATTCAAAAGTATGAACAACTAAAGGGAATGTCTTCTGTCTCCACAGCAATATTTAGGAAAAAAAACCCCAAATATTCCTCCAAGATTAAACAATTAAGTGAAGATGAAAATGGAAATGTTAAACTATAGTTAACATTTCTGTTACTGATATTAGACATTGATAAAATTACGAGGTATGGAACCATGTTAGCACTGTGCCCAGTTTTAAATTTATAAGCAACTTGAAGTGTGCTTTCAGTCAAAAAGAAACTTTGCAATACTTGTATGAAACAGTAACCATTTTAATTTGGTGCTGGGGGTGGGGGATCGAATTCATTGTATCAGAGACTCAATATTAGCAAAAGGCTATATTAACAAATACAAACATGCATGTTTTCATTTTAACATAACCAGCTTTACCTCTCTTCATTTTCAAGTCGTTCTTCTAGCTCTGTGATCCTAGCTTCCATTTGAGCAACAATTCCCTCTTTACTGGATCGGTAAGAACCCTCCAGGTGAAGGATTCGGCTCTTCAAGTCTTTGTTCTATAGTTGGAACATACTTGATTACTACATACATGCTTGTATTAGCAAATATCACCTTAACACAAAATAAATTTCTCCAGGCAAACATAAGGTGACCAGTATATTTTTAATATAGTAAATATGGAAAAAGAGAGTCAGTGAGATTTCACTCTTTACTACAAAGAAATCTGATATTACTGTGCCTTATTAAAAATAATTTAGTGTTAAGCTTGAGTTAAAGTTTTAGGCTTAAATGGACCCCTGAACTTCAGATGGTTGCAAGCCCCTTCCAATGGCATTTTTTAATATACCAAAGTTTTTCTAATAGCATTGGATCTGTCCTATTCTCTACACAATCCTTTTGTCAAACTCTGTATTCCTCCTCTGTAACTCAATGGTGTATGGCTAAAACAAGTAGTCAAAGAAATTATTTGCATCCAGTACCGCTTTATTCTATCAAAGCTGTTACTGTGGGGTTGTTTTGCCTCCTTTCTTAACTATCCAGTGCTACGTCTACTACATAAATAGGTTGGAAAACTTTCCAAGCTGCACGATTTGTAAAAGCAGATTTTTACTCAGATTTAGACTTGAATTTTTATGAGGCTAGGTAATTTAGGTTTTCAGTGGGGACCTAATGATAAAGTTGCCAAAAAAAAAAAAAAAAAGCAGAGTTACAGGAGGAACAGAAAATAAAACTCTGTCTTACAGAACGTCAAACTATGATCTCAGATCTCAAACACTAAAAAAGTTGTGATAGGCAAGTCAGAACTAAAGTATAAGGATGTACATGGGATATACCAGTAGGTGGCATTCTTTTTTCTCAAACAATTAAAATGGAATTAATTTCACTTAATTTAAGACACAAAATTAGGTGTCTGGTATAAACATGTTCTCTAAATTCCCATTAAAATCTGTTTTATGTTCTTGAGACTGTCAGTAATACTATGACTTGCTAAGATAGCTTTCCTCTGGATCTCAGCTAGGGGCTATGATAGTAATCTCGCTTTCAAAGACCACTGAGCTGCAGAATAAAATGTTGCAAAAAGCTAGAAAGTATTTTTAATGTACTTTCCATCACAGATATTGAAAAATATGAGTCATATTCCTTCCTAGACAGCAGAGAGTAAGAGTTCTCTATCAAAACCATATCTTTTCTTTCAGCGGCATGTCATTTTTTCACTTGTTGGCTCCTACAGAAGAAAATACTCAACTGAAATCACAATTGCTTGAAATTATGCTCTACCTTCAACAGTGTTCCTGAAGTACTGTTAAGCCTTTGAAGAACAGCTCCTCCAAAAGTGGTCAAAGGATTTACAGCTAAACTGGGTAACAGTGTCTTTGACATTCTATAGCCTTTTCTGTATATGTGCTTTTTAAAAGTTTCTATATTGATACCTCAGTTTTATTCTAAAACAAGTGTACCATATCAACTGTGACATTTCTTATTTTTAATGTCTTTGATCCTCAAATATATAGACAGAATTTGTATGGCAGAGAGATGCCTGCATTCACTAAAACAAAAATGACTTCTTATATTATATAAACAGATGTATGCCTAGTATGAGTGTTTAGTATATTAAATATATAAACTGTGACAAACCTCAAGCTAAAATGGCGGTTCTGGAAAGAAAAAAATATTAAGAGAAGACTTAATTCAAGATTATATTTTCTTTTTAAGTATCAGTATTAAGATACTCATGGTTTTTAATCTGTTCTTACTAACACATACTTCTAGCAGCACACTATAGTGGGATAGTGCCAGCTACCAAATACTGTATTCCTTAATTGATCATTTGAATTTCCCAATGAAGGCAGATACCCAGCCTGCTATCTTGCTAGTATGATGATATGCCAGCTGTAATTACCTGTCTTTCCAATGAAATTTTGTCACACTCCAAATCTTGCTTTATAGCTCTTTCCTGAAGTAGCTCTGTCCTCATTTGTTCAATCTATTATAGAAAGACAGAAATTTCAATAAAATATTTAATTTACATTTATCTATATAATATTGTGTGTATGTATATATATACACATATACATAACGTACATATACCTATGCAATGAGAAAAAATTTGCTCTTTCTTATAATTTATAACTCAAGACATACACATGATTTCACATGAAGTTGACAATTACAATCTTGAACAAAATTTTCCACTTTGGGAAGCCAATGTTATTTCCAGTGCTTATTCCAGCCACAGCATTTTCCAGCCACACTGGGTATTATTGATGTTCAGTATATATATTTTGTAGCAGGGAACTGAACTCTAAAATGCAGCATGAGACACGTATTATCTAGCAGAGAACCGAGTTCCAGAACATCACATCAGTCTTCAAACACCTTCTACAGTTGTTTTCTTCATACTTAAGTCTGAAGCTCTGAAATGGCACCTTACCTTTAAGCTGCTGACTAGTCTACTTTAAAGTTTCACTTTATTAAAGACAAACTGGTAACTGCAGAGAAGCACCTAGAACTCACTGAGACACTCTACAGACAATTAGTTTTCTGTGTCCATGAGAATAGTAAAAGTTCTTTTTCAACAGACTCTGATGCATACTGGATATGAACACTGCTCCCCTCCTCCAGTCAATTTTATGTCTGTCATACAAGGAAAGCACTGACTTCTGAATTTGGGGAGTGGTTTATGTTTTTCTGTTAAAACACAACTTTTGCTACAGTTTCTGTAAATATTTCAGTTGCATATTCAATAACTAAAAGGAAAGCATATTCTCCATATGTAAGATAGGAAAAAACTACCTGATCAATACAGAATGAAGATAAGAATACGAAATTAGTTTGTTTTATCTCACTGTTGGACTTGACGGGGGGGGGGGGGGGGGCGGGGGGGGGGCGGCGGCGCGGGGGGGCGGGAGCCGCCCTGCCGGGGGCGCCGCTCGCTATAAATAGCCCGGCCCACACTCCGGGAGCGGCGGCACCGAAATAGCACCCAGCCGG
>JAVKLA010000002.1:8324204-8344484 GCA_034782735.1 Sagittarius serpentarius
AAAAAAAAAAAAAAAAAAAAAAAAAAAAAAAAAAAGGGCGGGTGACGAAGCCGGCGACATCATCGCCTCCCCCGCCCCCCACCCCACCCGACGACCGCGCGGGCCCCGACCTGCTCCTCGCGGCGTTATAGAAGGGGGAGGCCCCGCCCGGCCCCGCCCGGCCCCGCCGCCGTGTCCCTACCGGCGTCCCACTCCAGCAAACTGGGATCCTCCCAGCTGCTCCCGGCCGCCGTCCGGATGCAGCGTTTCAGCCGCTCGCCCCGCCCCTTCTTCTTGTCTTCCGCCGCTGGCTCCGCCCCCCCCGGGGCGGGGAGAAGATCTGAGGATCAAAGGGAAACTGAACTGCCTAGCAGCTCCTACTGCAACTTTTGGGCTAAAGGAAAAATTCTGTAGTGCCCAAATACTTTTCTTGCCCCTCATTCCTGCTGAGACTGCCCTCAAGTCTTTACAAACGCCTTTGCAGGCACAGCTAACGTTACCACAGCATTTGGGCTATTCCCTGCACAATGTTTACTGTGATGACTATTACCTAGGAACACAGCGAACATCTATGCCTATTACTCTACCTGCAAAAAGACTGACAAAGGTTTCAGCAGCGACAGCATTCTTCCCTCCTTTACAACAGTTACATATGAACTTGCATAAACACACCATCACAGTTAAGCAGCTCTAAGTTACAGATTTATCTCACTAAAGGTCTTTCAAAAGCCATTGGGAATTCTTGCATAAAAAAAATCCAAAAGCAACGCTAAGAATGTGAAGGTTAAACAAGTACAGCACATAAAATTTTACCTTAGGCCTTCCTTTTTACCATGTTACAACATTAAAAGATATATTTTTAGTTAATCACATGTTTAAAAGAAGTCATTTACACTGTTTCTGTTGCTTTGAAATGAATATATGAATACAAACAATGGTAGCAATGCATGCAGCTGCATACGTTATGTCACAATATGGTTTCAGAACAGTAGAAGGCATTCCTGAAAACTAAGGTCATAACAGTTACTGGACCACAAATGTTAGCACACGGCTTGTTCTCAACAGCTGGGTAATTTCCTAAAAACTCTCATTGTCACATAGAAGCCTAATAATAATAATGTTATATATTATATAGTAAAATATTTTAAAATATTAAAATATTTTACTATATATAAAAATTGGAATCACTCATGTATACAATAGCTGCATTTATTAATGATATATATGAAAAAAGTTATAACGTGAGGGATTACATAGAATTTATTCTGCTGTAATTGCTTTAGCCATGAAGATAGACAGAAAAAATAAAGCAAAATTTATAGTAAAATGAATTACTAACTAAAAATGCAACTGTTAAGTGAACAAAAGGGTTTTGTTTTATGTAGGAACTTACTTAATGGACCACTCTAAAGTTCTACTGTGCTCTCACTGTGCTCGAAGGCTGTGACAAATTTGTGCAACCTTCCCAACATCTCAAATTAAGAAATTATTTAGAAGGAAATTATTATATTTCCAAGACGACTGCTACTGTTGTTAGATACCTCATGGTAAAAGCAACCTCACAGAAAAACAGTGGGAGAGAGAAAAAGTACTTTATCTGATTAGGGTCAGAAAGCTACATGCAAATATATACAAGAGCTTGTAAAAAGAGGACAGCAGGACAATTCTTGCTGGCGGAAATGGAACCTCTTTTCACTTACCTCCTTGCACTTTTCGTTAGCAAACACATTATTAACATGCACGAAGGAAAAAAGCAGTTGTCTGCCAAAATGTTCTCAAACTTTTCACTTACTTCACAGCAGTTAAGATAGGCTCTGGGTACGTACCATGCGGAGCTTTGTGCTTTACATTCTAACCTTCCCATATATAATATATTCTAATTATGTTAAAAGAATAAACTATTTCTGCAGCTTAAGGCAACAGTTATCACAGCTGGATTTGAAGAATGCTAATAACAAAGAATTGACAAAAGCAATAGTATCATATTTTACAAAGCTTTATTAGACATAACAGCATTTTGTGCCAGCTTTAGGATTAGAAGCAGCTGTTGAGTTCATTATTACTGAAAGCAATTTGATTTCTAATAATATTTTAGATGCTATCACCATTGTTTACCATCTCGCACTAATTTCACAGTCTATGTTTCTTGTTAATACCTAAGCTGGGAAAAGTACAATACCTATATATATGTGCCCATAGAGATATATATATTGACCTACACATACAATTTTCAAGTATGTGACCAAAAAACCAATGTTTAACAAACAAACAAGCTAAAGCCAAACAACCCCTTTGATCCTTCATAATTGAAAAGCAACCTTCACGTCCACATTTTCATTTGTTTGCTTCCCACGCCTGGTGCCAGCTAAAGAGCAGTTATACAGCTAGCCATTGGGAACGCTTTACTGAAAGTAAATGAATGATGCAGTCAATGCAATTTTATCCTTCTGTATTTATTCTAAAATTGTCTTAACTTAACTAGTGCATTTTTCACACTTACTGGAAACAACTCGCAAGTCAATAGACTCATGTTTGCATTTTCACAGAATACAAGAATTGATGAGGGCATCTCAAGTATTTTTTAATTATGTTTGCAAAAACAAAATGACAAGAAGTACCTCATTTCACTTGTTTGTAGGAAAAATCTCATCATGTACTAAAACGTGCCCTATCCCTGTGCACTTTAGACTCAAAGGGCAGCTGAGCACTCTGGCTTTCTACGTGTGTGTGTTTGTTGACTATTTTGCTCTTTCCAGGGTCGCTAATACCTTACCGTTTAAAGACTAATAGGATATGAACCACCTTTCCCCCAAATTTTTTTACTGTTTCCACTTTGTTGTGGTACTTCTCGAGAAAAAGGTAGAGAACATGAGAACAGTGTCTCATGCAGCTACTCCCAGATGCAAAAGGGTGTTTAAATTAAAAAAGGGTAACATTTAATGAGAAATGAAATGTGAACTATCAGCCTTGCCGATGTTTATTCAAACATTTAGCTTCATGTAAAATAGAACTAGTTGTTTCAATTTGTTTTTACTAGAAATTTGAGTATTATAGTTCATTATCAGTATATTAAAATAGTACGTTTATAACAAAAAAAGTTTACAGAAATACAGATATTACCAAAACAAATCCATTATAATTTCTCATGTTATTATAAATGCTTAGCAGACCCTGAAACACTCTTTAGTAATTTGACTACTTAGTCATTCTGGCATAAAATCAAAACAAAGCAACCTTTGTAACTTGTGTGAAATGAGAAACTCCAGACCTCAAAATAAACACGTCTTTTACCCATTATGTAACGTTTTGGTCACCCATCTGTATTTTAGGTTTCCATTCAGTTAGCAAATTAACTTACTATAGTACCCACTAACACAACTATGACTAAGTTCTTTTATCCCAGGCTTACAACACAGGCATAGACTCTAGTATTAAAGGCTTCCTATTTTAACAATAGCATGATCCCACATTATTATGGGTCCTTTACATTTTATTTCACCCACTGACTCAGAGTCTGCAGAATATCAGCGGAATGATAGCAAAAAGACTATATTGCAATCAAATAGAATCTCAGTAACCTGAGTCCCAACAAAGTAGTAATGGTGCCTTGGTGTTTCGAGGATGCATGAAAGAAAGCTGAAAGAAAGCTGAGCTCTAACTCACTTTAAAACTCTCCAGCTGTCTCAGTGGAATATACAATTTCATTGAAAAGACATAGAAACTAAGATTTTATTTTCTGTTCTCCCTCTGAAATTAAAAGCTATTCAAAAGAATGCCAGCAAATCTTTTTTCTGGAGAAAGAGAGAGAAATGAAAACAGAACAGACTATCGTGGGTTGTACCTCAATGCAAATTGTGTCCTGGACTTCTAGGAAAATACTAATGAGGTACAGTACTTAATGTAAAGCTACAGTAGTAGACATGCTGTAATAAGTTATGCATCAGTTTCACATCTTTCAGAGTGTAAAACTAAGGCAAAGGACATTGTCTAGGCCATAATATTCCAAGACAGCCACATCATCATACTCCTTTCTGTGAAAAACTTGCATAATACTGACTACTTGACCATGGATGCTCTGGTTACTTTTTCAGTCATTAGGCCCTATTCTCTGCTTTTTCGGTTTATTATAACTCTTTGTTACAGGACCTACAATTTCATGTGTCAGTTCTTTCAGAAATCTTGAATAGTATTATTAAGGCCTCCTTCTTTAGAACAATGAACTCCGAATTCTCTTAAACTTGGTGATTTCCACCTCAATGGTCTCATATCAATTAGCCCACTTCACTTACTCCCACCTGCACATTCACTGGCCTTACTGAAGATGGAGGCAAAATATTTATTTGAGGAGGCATACCTGGATTACTTTTTATCTTGATTGATACCTCATCATACAGTTTCCACAACTTCTACTTACACAGTCAAGAACCTTTTTGTTACTTGTTGAATTACTATGACAGGTCTCACTTAGCTTGGCAAATCTCACTTTATCTTTCCATTTTCTGCCCCGTGAGACACAACCTTGTTAATAAATCCTTCTTCCCCTCTTTCTGGGCTGTCTACTCACATAACACTTCTGGAACCAATGACTGATGTTTTTATGTGGAAAACACTTTCCATCTGTCTTATCTTTGATATACCTTAATCAGTTTTTACACTTGTAATGAAAATAAAGCTTCCTCCCTGTTGAAACTGGCCAGTATCTTCAGTTCAGCTGACTTCACTAATTAATTCCACAAATTCTTAAGCTCCTCCTCCTTTGAAATCAAGACTATTATGCTGGCCTACTTTTCAGTAAAGTTAAAAAACTGTGATCTTTCAATCTATGATACTTTCTACAACTGGCTTCCTCTAATAGGCTTAGTTTTAGGTGGTGAGGCTGAGATAGCATCATCTCTGCGTGCATCAATGATTACCTGACGAAGCTCACTGCATCAAGAATATCAGAGGATGATACTGGTCTTCAGTCTTTATATACAATCTGTGTCAGTTTTCCAGTTAGGAAAACAGGAAAAAATTGGTCTGTGATAATGTGCAGGAGCATAATTAATCATGTTTGTGAACCTTGTTTTTTGGATTTACATACTCTGCTTAAGTATAGTATATAAACCCTATTGCTAGTCATTATTTAGTTAATCAATATAGTCTGTGATCCTAATAACACTTTTTCCTCATCAATATACAACAGTTGGAAAACTTGTTCAAGTACCTGTTCTCTGCATCTACTGATCCTCTCAGACAACAAATCCGAATTAGTCTTTTCTTCATCAAGCTCAAGTTCCAGGTGAGATAACTTGTCCTAAGCAGAACAAAGAAAACAAATTTCAACATACTACCCATCCTCTTCAGATTGCTACCAGGGCACTCCTCCTTAAACTTCAAGGACTCAAACTACCTGAAAGACTTGGCTTGAAAAGTGAAATGCCTCTGAAAACACATACAGAATTTAGAAAAAGAGATGGCACATAGATAAGCCTTCAAAATTAATTTGTTTGTCTGACAGAAGCAAAATAGAAGTTTAATTTCCTTTTTTAATCATTCCCACCAATTTAAAGAAAAAAAGAGAAATTCTGTAATGTTTCTAGAGACTGTTTTGAGAATGTCTAAGTTACATAATACATTTGGAAGAGAAATTTCTTTTCATATGAATAAAATGGCATAAAAGTATTTGTTTATGAAAGTCAAATGACAGCTTAGTTGAACCGAACAGTTATGAAGCTAACCCTGTAACAACATAGTTAGAATAACAATGTTATTTAGACTCCTGAAATGAATTGATATTAGATGCTAAATAGAACTTACACTTCCAAATACTTTTTAAATTCTGAGTGATGGGCCTACAAACAAAAAGAATACAATTTTGACTGATAAACTCTAGAGAAAATTAATTAAAGTTAATTAAAATGATGAAAGAACAACTGCAATTTAGAACACATCATGCTACAATAGATATGCTAACAGATCACCTTTAGAATATACCAGAATAATTCCTGCAGTAGTGCTACATGGATTTTCAACAACATCACGTTATTTTGTTTCTTCCCAGGCAGAATCCATGTGAAATACCAAAATTATTTTAATCAGTTCTAATAAGAGACCAACCCTTAAAAATGTCTTTTACCTCCATTAGTTTGATTTGTCTTGCCCGATCATCTTTTAAGTGGTTTTTGGCTTCTAGTTCATACTCCAAGCCCTTCACAGTCTGTTCTAGCAGCTGAGTTTTTGTTATTGCCTCATCCTGAGCTCTCTGGTGGTCCCTCAAGTTTTCTTCCAGAAGACGCATCTGAAACAATAAGATTATGGTAATACAGTTTATACTGTACTTTCTATAAATAAGCGAGTCTGACTACAAACGTGACAGATCCAGAAGCATGACGGGAATTGCATTGAGTTACATGCTTTTCACAGTAATTTTTGTTTTATCCACAAGATGGCACCAAGAAAATAAACTTGGATTAAATACCAGCTCTACAGAGATGCTTCACACTATGGGTTTTATAGTGACAATTATACATGGTGGGCTTTTTTTATTTCTTTTTACCCAGTTACTGCAAGCCAAATTTTTTACAATTTTCAAAAGGGTTATACCTTTGCAACTTTTGCAATATTATTCCTTTCCTTTTCAGACTACCAATATTTCAGCTTTTAAATAATTAGGTAGTTTATATGTCTGAGGCACTTCGATGACAGCATTTTACCAATGACATAATTGCTAACATATATATACACACACACACACGTATTAGTATAACTTTTAGATATAGTAGGGCTATATGCCGAGGATGTAAGTTTCCTATTCTAACAACAGCGTGTACTCAATAAAATGATCTAAAACCTTCACAGTACTTTAAAAAAAACCATAGGTAGTGAGAGGGGTTTTAGGTGAGACTGTGATCATTCCTTATACTTGTATCTTAACTTGTGACGTGTATATAATATATGATGAGGGTTTTTTTAATTCAGCATACAGTCTTCCATATTGTTCCTCTCTTTAGTCAAGTACTTATTTTAGTGATGAAGCTAAAATAATGTACTAGTGACTGTTTACAGAGTTTGCTACCTATTGCTAAGTCCTGACAACAAAACGTGGGACATTCGCATGACTTGGTGAACAGCTAGTTAAGTGCAGAGTTCTGTATAGTAATAGCATTTCATATGCATTTAACTTTTCAGAATGACATTGGACTGACAACTTTGAAGACTGATATCTTTTACGTATCCTCAGGGAACTTACAAGAGATGCAGCAATTAAGAACTCTCATACTGCCCTGCAAGACTGTTTCATAATTTTTCTGCTAGAACAAGATGATACTTGTATTGCCACAATCATAACATTGGCTTTTGATGAGACTCTCAAAAAGAATGTTCTGTGCACTATGACACCTACCCAAGAGGATTCTGACAATCGACTCTTTCACGTTGAATGGAAGGACTATCTATTTGTACTTCTTGTTAAACACAAGAGAGGAAGAGATAATAAAGACTTTCAATTGTCCTGAATATTTAGTCCCTCTAGAAAGACTGCTGTTTAACCTGCCTAACCTGTATTTTCAAATTTCATTTTCTCTTTTGCAGCTAGTTGCCAAACTACATTTTTAAAGCCCTAGGATTTTAAATACCGCCTCATGGAGATGTAGAATTCCACAACCCATAATATTTTGTCCTTTATATAGTGTTTGGATTATCTTTTTATCAAAGAATGAAGGTTTATTTTCCTCTGAAATTAACAGAACACTAGAAGTATTTTTCATAATAACTGTAAACACAGTGTGTATACATACTTACATACACATGCGTATCTTTTATTTAAGCTGTCTATTCTCATTTATTCAACTTAAGAGCCATGTTCTCAATATCCCAGTTTTATCTTTCATGTTTCACTATGAGTCTTCATCCCTTTACAAAGGCTCTCCACCGCTGAATTGAATAAATATAGAAGGAAGACAGAATAATATATAGGAACTATACTTTCTTCTATAGCTGTTCTTTTAAATTGAATTTAAAACAAGTTTGTTAAGGGGAGAGGGCAACATAAGACAAGTTCTGAAGTGAAAAGATCAAACTATTAAAATATTCTACATACAGAAAACATCTGTGACCAGTGTATTCTCATAGCTTTTCCAATTGCAGAACAAGTATATGCAGATCTTTAAAAGACTGGATTGCCTTTGCAGCAAAATTTACATGCTAAGAGGCAGACACTTCAAGACTGTGGTTGATTCTTGGTTGCACAGACACCTTTGTCATTCAAATCTGCAACTGCCTCATACAAAGGAAAAGGAGAATGTAATGTCAGCTCCTTTAGAGCCAGAATTTGGTTTTGGTTTGTTGTCTTTTTTTTCTTAAAAAACTGTTGGGGTTTTTTTTCCTAATTCAAGAATATTTCCACATTCTCAGTTCCTTCAGTAGCAGGCATTAAAAGAGCAGCAGATCATCAATGGAATCGTTGTCATATCACTTAAGATAAATGCAGTGTTTGACATATGAATGTATCTCTCATAAACAGGAAATCCCATTTCTCTGGCAGAAGTAGCATGCTGATCACCATCATGAAGAATGAAACTCAAAAGCATGCTGATTGAGATCAGTCTCTCCTGATGAAGTACACAAAAGCATGGTAGCAAACATTCATTGTCTTGAAAACTCTCTGAACTGAATTCTAGGTCAAAGGTTAGAATTTGTCATTGAACTTATGAGTCGTTACCTCATCTTGCATTCTCATGGTTGTCAGGCGTGATTTTTCTACCTCAAGGGTTTTCTCTTTTAATTGTCTCTGCACATCTGCAAGTTCCCTGCGATTTTTCTCCTTGTATTCATCAAGCTGGTTCTGAAGCTCCAGAGTTGATGTTCTTGAGACCTGTACCATTTCAGACATCTGGGAAAAAAGTACATATAATTTTTTTTCCTAAAATAGTGCTACAAAAGGTTCTATCATACTTAATACACCAAAAGGGTTTTTTTTCTCCAGCTTTGATACTCAGCTCAGCATTTTCAAATGTGAAATTTATCAAACATTTTCCCAAACAAATTAGTTTCTATGCAGAAGTGTGAAAACATAAAACAGTAAGGTTATTTTCTAATAGTACGTGTGGCAAGACTATTCTCTTTTTGTCTGTCAGCAGTTCTTCCAGCTGACTGACGTAATGAACTGCACAGTCACACTTCAGCATAACAATATTAAGTTGTATGGTCTACACATAGATGGAAAAGTAAGTTTAATGCAGTAGCATTTTGAGAATCAGCTGTAAAACTCTGAAATATTGCTGTAGCATACATTAGAACTGAACTCAAATCTGGGATCTTGTTTAAACAAAACAGAACTGGTTTACAACCAGTATTCTGAGATAGCGGTGTTCCAACCACTGTTCCAGCTCTGAAAGCTTTTATTGATAGTCTCTATGTTAAAGAGACTAAGTTTGCATTTCACTTTCTTTTACATATTAAAAAAAAATTCTTTACAATTTGACAGCTCATTTGCTTCTGTCTGTTAGATATTCAGATTCCTGCAGCCTCTTTGGAGTGAACTCATACCTCCTCCTGTAACTTTTCAACAGTCTTGTTCAGTTGCCATCGTTCATTCTCCATTTCATTCTTTATCTGCTTTAACTGTTCCTTCTGGTGAGTTTCATCTTTTAACTGCTGAGTTAACTGTTGCCGTTCCCACGAAATACAACGGATGTTCTCCTGCAGTAGATTAAAAAATATATATAATGAAATGTAGACCCTCTTTTCTAATGCCTTAAAGGAATGTCATATAACACTGTGCAGCAGTAATACCACCAGCTGTTGTAATATTAAGACACACTTGAAGAAAAAAAGAAAAAGTTTATGGAGTTACATTTTGCTAGCCAGTATAGGACAAACATTATTTTAGCAATGCAGTGCTTTATCCTTCCTACAAATTCCTACAACACTGTTGAAATATTTGTAGGACCAAACGTAGACCTTTTTCATGATTCTGTTACATGCAAAGCATACGTTCCTCTGCAGTTGCACATGTCAGCAAATCCTACCTCCTGCACAAGGTTCAATACCCATTTCAGGTTTCCTATTTTCCTATATGCTCCCTTTAATGCTCCCTTAAAAGTTTTCTCAACAACAACCTTTTTTTCTAGATAAAAAAAAAAAACCAAACCCCAACAATTCTGTTCCTGCAATGAATGTGAAGTAACTAGTGGAGATTTTTTTCCCTGTTGCTCTGCTTCTATAGCACCCAGAAATCCTAATCAAGATAATGTCTCATTGTGACAGATGCTGTGCAAACAGAACTTTGCAGCTCCTAGCACTGAAATCCCCTTCCTGAAAGAACTTTTGCCATTAATGTTCAAACCAGACCTTCATTATCTACATTAAATTTTGAATGAACTGCCGAGCTATGCTGTATGCTCATCTACCAGAAGCTCCAAATGTTTCTGCTGTCACATTCAGGATGTTTGAGAACTTACCACCCTCCAACTTCTAAATACTGTCCATCAGCAGAATAACTGACCATCACTAGTTCATTCCAGCACAAGAAAAGCTGGTTATCTTCCATCTGCATGTTGCGATTCTCACCTCTTCCTTCTCCCTCCACAATAAAATACCTTAATGGCCCTACTCTAAACAGACACTACAAGACTAGAAAAAGAGTTTGTTTTTATGAAGTCTGAGAGGCACCATTAAATTGATTAAAACCAGATTATGGACAGTTTAAATTGTTCCAACAGAAAAATGTAAATAATTAAAATCACCGTAAATTGTAAAAAGCATTTCAAAACATTGTTTTACATTTTAATACTGGAAATAGAAAGTTTTGTTGAATATCTAATACCTATGATACTTACTTTATTACACTTCAAAAAACTTTAAATGTGAAAACACAGTAGTATTTCTGTAGGCAACACAGATCAGAATCTCAAAAAAAATTGTTCTATTATGAGAGAAAAGAACATTGTCAAAAGTTAGGAGTTAGAGATTTCTTTAGATACGTTCTCTCTTTTATGTTCCTGTATAACCTGTCAACAAGATACATCTCTGATATAAACAGGAGTCATGGTGGATGCCTAAGAAGTGTATGCATAACCCTAAAACATCCTGGAGGCTAATAGATGTTGTTTTGCAAAGTCTAATTCTACACCAGAATTAGTTTAGCTGACACCAAAGGGTATTAAAAACGTTGGAAAGGTTCAACTTTAGCACTTCAATTCTAAAAGCTGCTGAGATCGTGGGAGCCTGCTAATGTGCCGTATTTGAACAAATTACAAAAACCTTATGTGCGCCCCCCTCCATCAGCCTTTCACAGATCATTTAACTTTACTGTTTGTTTACACATCCTTGAGAAACAAACTGCACAGAGATAGATCAGTGAAATATATTGTGGCAGAATAATGGTGCCAGCAGGATGCTGTTCTGCATTTCCAGTGTGCTGAAAAGGGAAATAAACATCAGAGCAAATCTGGTCACTCTCTTCAGGATTTTCAACAGTAACAACAACAAAAAAAAAAACCACCACAAAAAACAACCAACAACAAAAAAAACCCCAATCACTAATATGAGAATAAATTTAATCTACTAACTAGGGCAATTGCCAAAGTAATAATAGGTATGAATAATTACAATATTGAAAGAAAATAGTAATAGGGGGCTTGATGCAAGCAGTGGATCACCTCAGCTTTCATCAGTTTGTGACAACTTTTGCCCTATTTTCAGTTATGTAGCAGACTGAGATGCCAGAGATTGAAATTTAGCTTTTTCTCCTTTGAGTTATATTCTGGCATCCTGAAAAAAAAAAATCTGTTCTTTTCATGTATTGCATCTCCCCATTTTCATTAACATATTTTTACTGTTTGTTACTAAGAAGGATGATAAAACAAAAACTAAGTACATTACTAAAAATTAGAAAGTGTTGTGAAATTGTGATTGTAAGTATTTTAATAGAATGTGCAATTCCCAGGTAACCGACCTGTTCCAAGGAGAAATTTCAGTTTTGCTGAGTTTGTTTTTAGTTAGTTCAACAATAAACTGACAGTAGCAATGCTGCTTCAGAGTATCATGGGAACTGAAGTTCAAGAGCTTCATGCTCTCATGCCCATGTCCCTCTTGTGATGCATCAATATCTGTTGAGCCATCTGATGTGCCGTAAGAATCACAGGACTAAGCATTTCCTGGACCCAATAAAGATCCTACCACTTTCCAGCCTCCCCTTCTGGTAGATCACATTTATTAGTGACTGAAGAAAGCAAAGGCTTCTCTGGGTAACATAAAGTACAAGACCAAAAAAAAAATAATTTACAGTAGTGTTGTTTCTTACCAAATCAGAAAGTTTTTAATGCAAGATCAGATGGTTCACATGCACGATTCTCTTTGGAAAAGTGAGTATAGCTAACTCTACAGCAGTATTTCTCAGTTTCAGGTTGGTGGACAGACAGTGGTCCAGAAGACAGGGAGCCATAAAATAACAATAGAACACACATTTCCACATACCCAGAGAAGAAAATAAAACAAAATGGAGGAAAACAAAAGTAGTAACTTGTTTTCATAGTAATCTATAAGATTATTGTGATACTTCCTTATCCTGCCAAACAATATTAGTTAAACCTTCTCTTTCAAAATTAATAATTTCTTTCAACTGGTAACTGAAAATTAAGAAAGTATTTCAACTTAGAGTGCTCTGCAACACTAACTCTATATGCCTACCATTATTTACCACAACAAAAAGATAAGTTCTATATTCTTCCACCCATGGAAAGGATCCTGTATTCTGACTGTTTAATTTAAAAAGCACAGAATACTTGGCACTGCCATTCATAATGTTGGTATAACTGATATTTTTTAATATATTGCAGTACCATATATGCTATGGTTAAGGTGTATAATATTACTTCCTTTCCCAAGACAGTTCTCAAGAAACGTCTGAAAGTTCTCTCAATGTTGCAAAAATGTTAAGATGTATTTCCTTTCTTGAAACAGTGGACTACATAGAGGAGGCTACCGTAAAACAGAGGTTATAACACAGCATGACACAGTACAAAAAATACAACTTGCTTGACCATCCACAAAGAAAATTTCAATATATACTGAGGTTGATTTTAGACAAAAGCATTAAACTGGATTATTTATAATAACTGAGTGTATTCCAGCTTTAACTTTTCCGAGTAGAAATCTGGGATGGAGGAGGTATAGATTTGGCTACATACAGTAACTTACAATTCTGTTCTTATTGTCATTGTCTTTCTTATGCTAGTCCACCATTAAAAGTAATTTGTATTATGTAAAAAGCAAGACAGGCCAGTCAGGAATTAAGTTTCCACTGTGATCAGCATTATTGCTGTGCCAAAGTTTGTCATCTAAATTGTCAAAGGTAAAACAAGGCCAAATCAGCCTACTGCACAACATTATTCATTAAAACAAGGAAAAATCCAAAGACAGAAAGGCTGAATTTTTCTAAACAAAAGGGACTGCTGATTACATCATGACGTCCATTAGTGCTCGTATCCGCTGGACAAGAAGAGTTTACAATCAGAAAAGAGGATTAAATTTGATTTAGAAATTAGACATAAGTTGTGAATAAAATGACAAGATAGAGATAGACTTTTCTATCTGTCACCTTTCGCAGATTTCTTTAATTTGGGGACACAGCCTGGAGGCAGCATTAATTGGCGTGACGCCCTGAAGGATGCGTGAACAGAAAAGAACACACTTTCAAGCATTTAGAACCAAAGCTAATCAAGATGCAGGAGATACATATGGCACATTGATTCATGGTCAAGACAGACTGTGATAGAAGGGAGTTCTTAGAAAACAGTGCTAAATGGAAGCCAATGATGAGCAATGGGCCATCTTGTGCAGACTATCAGCAATACATACAAGCAAATCTGGAGAATCAGTGAGGTAGAACAGATAAACAGATTTAAAAATAAAACCAAACGATTGACCAAAAGCCTCAGATGAAATACTTATTGATGTAGCTACAAGGAACATCAGCTTAAAAACATCATTTTGTAGAAAAACTTCCTTACCCGTATTGTTAAAACCTTATATTCTTGACGTACACTCCATTTTAAAAACTAAGTAGTATTTTCTTGTTGTTGTTATTTTTCTCTTTTTACCATAATTAACTGAACCATGACAACATGCTGGTTAACACAATCTTCCCTTGGTTTATAATCCACTTATAGGCAAGTTTCATTTTCAGAACAGTAATGTAAAATTCGTGTTGAAGACAAGGGAAAAAAATCTGTTCAATTAAAAAAGGGTTGCTAGCAATGTACATGTACCTCACTTTTGAGTCTGACTTGTTTTCATAGAATCACTTAAAAATTTTGCTTCTAGAAGCAAAACTAAGAGCATTCTAAACTATTTGATACTGTAGAAATAGATGCTTCCTTGGTACATGTAAAAGGTGAATTACAAAGAGGAAAGATTATGTTTGCAACTTTTTCAGATACAGAATATGATGTCAATAAGAAGAGCTTTAAGATTTATACACATTCATCTGCTTACTGAACAGATCTGAATTTTCATTCCATCTGAATCATCCCATCTTTATTCATACACAATATTGCCAACATCCCTCTCCACTGCTCTGAAGTAGATGCATTCTCCACCTGATTAATTTCTGGGCTAATGTGGGAGAAAGCATATAATTTCCTGGATAATGAGTAGACTAAGGAGCAAGGTGGAAAGAGGACTTCATACAGAGTTTAAGAGGCTGCAAGTCCTTGTGATATGTGTTAAATTTCTCTGGTTTTGTGATGAAATATACCAGTTCCATGCAACATTTGCAAATAAGACAGGTCCGTAAAAAATAAAAAGAGAAGCCAATTTCCTGGTATTTGTCTACTACCAATGTTTTTATTTATATCCAAGTATAGCTTTTTATTCTTTTACATGTAAATACCTACACACAACCAGAGTTGAACAATCATTCAAAATAATAAAGATTTATAAAACCTTAGGCAGCTTATTTTGTGATTCATCTCCCTGTAATTTTGCTAGATCCATGGAAGTAAAAAAAAAACAACCAAAAAACCACAACCCCAAACTTTAACAAGAAAAACCATTTTAATTAGATGATGCTATGCCTATGCTTTCAGGAAACATTTGGACATTGCAGTGAGGTCTGGACTTTTAAAACAAAGTGTACTTCAAAGAGAATGTTACTCTGCAGAATGAAATGGTGACTCAAGTAAACAAACAGGAAATTTAAAATTCAAATATTCCAAATTGCTCTTGTTCTTACCTGCATATCTTCTAGTTGGCTTTCCAAAGACCTTTTTAACACGACCAATTCTTTTGCCTCCTTTTCAGCATGTTTCAAAGCTTCTTCTAATTGTTGCTTCTCTCCCTGCAATGATACGATTTGATACATTTAGAAAGAGTGGCAAGGACTTTAACTTGACAAGGAAACTGAGCTATCAAGTATGTTCACCCCGGCCTCTCACTGATCTACCCAGTTCCAAGCTGTGACTTGGTTTTACACTTCGGAAATCTTTCCTGTACGTGTCAGCAAACTGCATCCTGCTTCCTGACAACCTGCTGGTTTTGCTTTGCCTTCCCAATGACACTGCCCATCCTCCTCTTTCTCAGTTTTTGTTCTACAATGTATTCTTTGCAAACAGGAAGGAGACTACTTAAGGGACTTGGTCTCTTAACTTACCTCATATCTCTTTATTTTTTCCTTCACTGAATTTTCTTCTCTTTTCACATTATCAATTTGTTTGTGCAGCTCTTCAGTTTTACTTTCTAGCTCATCAACTGTTCTCTTCAACTGTTCATTTTCCTCAGTCAGCTCTTTGACTTGACTTTCTATACTATTTCGCACCTCCTGTGCAGCGTTTCTTTCACTGGCAAGGACAGCAGCACTCTAGTGAAAACAAATTACATCATCTTAAAAAAAAAAGTAACAATTGATGGTCTTTTCCAATGGAAGTTTCATACGGCACCACAGCAAATATAGCTAGGATATAACATCAAAATGTCAACACAGAATTTAACTTAAAGTCTGTATGTACTACAAACATGCATTTTTATTATTCATATTACTGTGGGAGAACACACAAGGAACATCTTTTTTCCTCAGGCATACTGTCCTGGTTTCAGCTGGGATAGAGTTAATTGTCTTCCTAGTAGCTGGTACAGTGCTGTGTTCTGGGTTTAGTATCAGAAGAATGTTGATAACACCCTGATGGTTTCAGTTGTTTCGAAGTCGTGTTTAGACTCAGTCAAGGACTTTTCAGCTTCCCATGCCCAGCCAGCAGGAAGGCTGGAGGGGCACAAGAAAGTTGGGAGGGGACACAGCTGGGACAGCTGACTCAAACTGGCCAGCGGGGTATTCCATACCCTGTGACATCACACACAGTATATAAACTGTGGGGAGATGGCCAGAGGGGGGATCACTGCTCAGGAACTAACATCAGTCGGAGTGGTGAGCAATTCCATTGTGCATCATTTCTTTTGTATATTCCAATTCTTTTATTATTATTATTGTCACTTTATTGTTGTTATTAGTGTCATTGTTAGTTTTTTCCTTTCTGTTCTATTAAACTGTTTTATCTCAACCCACGAGTTTTACCTTTTTTTTCCTGATTCTCTCCCCCATCCCACTAGGTGGCGGGGGGGGGGGGGGGGGGGGGCGAGTGAGTGAACAGCTGTGTGGTGCTTAGTGGCTGGGGTTAAACCCACAACACAGACCTACGTGCTAAAGTAACATACAGCACCTGAACAGTCTCATGCTTGCCATCATGTATTTTCACCTTTACATCTTCCTTTTTATTGCTCTTAAACATTTTCATTACCAAATCCCATTATTAGGTAACTCCAAGTAATCTAAAAAACTTAAACGGACATCAAAAGCCATATGGACCTTTAAGAAAGAACATATTGATGAAGACTGTCTTCCACAGAAACACAAAATTTAGACAGTCTTGCCCCACTGTTTATTCCAAGCACTAATATACAACACTTTACATCCACGCAACTATTTGTGGGGCTGCAGAGTAAACTTAGGGAACAGGATCACCTGTAATATATCCACACACAGATAAATATAAAGAGATCTTGAAGCTAAAAAAAAAAAAAAGGGAGAGGGGGAATGGGGGGTGGGCTTACTGGAAAAAAGCCCCATTCTATTTCAAAACATGGTCCCACAAAGTGCTGTGCCAGCACAGAAGAGCAGACAGTGAGCAGGCATGAACAAGCAATAGAGACTGGAAGTATCTTACAGTGAATTGGTGCAGCTCTACCTGCACATCACACGGCCCACACTTGGGGCTGTAGTTACTCAGTAGAAGTTCTGCTTGGTTTTCAGTTACTGCCTGAGGACGGAAGGAGTTTAACTACTGAGTTCAACCTGTACTCAAAAAGATACACTTTGTATTTTTTCAGAAACTCAAATCAATATACAGCACAAAACCAAATTATAATAAAATACTCACCACAATTTATCACGTGGTGATAGATTTTTTTGTTTTGTTTTCTTTTGGCAGGGCAACTGGCTGCGACATGTAACTTTTCAGAGCTAATCATCACCTTAGTCTCACCACTTACCCTCTCTAAAACACCCTACCATTTATTATGGAAACCATGAGTAGAAGTATAGCATTGTTATACTATCTATACTGTTATAACACAGACCAGGTATGTACCTGTAAACATTTAATTTTGTTGAGTAAAGAGCTGGAAGGATTTAATCTTTGCTCTTCACTGACTTGTCTGTGAGCCTCCCCTCCAAACAACATAAAAGAATCCGAGATAAAATTTGTGGTTCTTGCTCTTGGGCATTCAGGGTCTAATACCAAGCAATACTCTGTACACAGAGATCTGGTTCTCATGTACAGACCCACTGCCTTCTACGTTAAGACCTTAAACAATATTAACACCACCAGAACAGACATAAGTCAATCTAGACCAGTATTCTCTCCAGTGCTTATAGCTGATATTTATGGACAAAAAGAGGAAGAACAACTACAGGGAGAGCCTTTCTCCATTACACACTCCCAGCTCTCACTATTTTTCCTCCATGAATGCATCATCCATTAATTTCTCTAATCCTTTTTGAATCCATTTATGCCTCTGGCCTCAACATTATCTGGTGATAATAGGTAATTACACATTAATTACTGAAGCATAACATTTTTGCATGTGAAATTGTGTTTATCTGGGTGAAAACAAAAGAAATCCTACAGAGTAGTTTGGTAAGAAACTATTTTGTGAAATATTTTATGAAAGCACAAAAATCATTTTTCAGTTATGCTATTTTTGATTGTAGCTCCCAATTTTCCCCTCCCCACCCCCAAAAGGAATAAGCAAAGTTACATAAAAGAGTGTTTACAAAGTGCGCCCTCACTAGATTGTTTTCTAGCAAGCAACAGCTTTAAAATCATGCAAATTAGTTTGATAAAGAGGTAACTCAGAAAACACTCAGACTGTCTACAGGGTCAATGAACTTATTATACAAAAACTGGCAGCATAAGCAGGCTGACAAGTTCTGGTCTTTTGCAAATACTGAAAAAACTTGTTCTTCTAAGTACACCACTAGTTAAAAGTTCTGAAATAAATCTCTGTTGATGCTTTAAGTTCTCACATACTGAAATTTCAAGAGCATTTATATACTCCTTTAGTTTTTGCTTTTTGCACACAGCAAAGTTTTACTAATTAGCAAGCACTCCACCAATGGCTCCTTTTTGTCTCATTTCCTCTTTCTGGAGCTGAGTGAAAGCAGCTGAGGCATGCTGGGGAGCTCAGGGAAAGGAATGTTGATTTGTCTGTTCTTTTTCATCCAACCGCCTACACAGGGCTGCACAGTAAGAGAGGACTGCAGCAGACCCACACTGTACCTGAAGATTCCACTACCTCATCTGCCATGGTTTGCTCTACTTTCCCAACACAGGAAGCATTATTTACTTAGAAGTACATGCACACGTGCACACACACAAAAGCAAACAACCAACCAAAGCCCTCAAATCTACATACACAAATATACACATAAATACATACATATATGTATGTATTTAACCTAACAGGTTCAAAATTAAATTCAGCCTATCCTGATGCATTCATATCCAGAGATCTGTTCCAGCCTGCCTTTTGCTGTATGTATCTTAGGATACTGTTACAGCCACTAAAATTAAACTAAACTGGTATTCTTTCTCCTTTTTCACTATCTATTCCAGTAAGGTAGCAAGATGCTAGCTGAATATATATAAAAGGTAGAGAAGTATAGAGGGCAAGTTGCAAGTATTATCTTTATTAACCTAATTTAAAATCTTGGAAATAAATTGTGTAATTAAGTAAAATCTGCCCATAGTTCCAGCCGCCTGAGTGACCAGCACTTAACCAGCAGATCTCCACAGGTCTCTGATGACCGTAACATCATTACAAGGGTTACACCTTCACATGAATGAACTGTTACCAAACAAATTCTCTAACATGGTAAGTACAAAGTTCCCTTCTTTCACCTGGAAGGGGTATGTCTTTAAAAATACCAACAATAAATATATACAGTCATACACACACACTTTTTCAAGATGGTAGGAAAACTCTCTTAGTATACATACGGAGCTTTACTGTATTGGAGAGTGGGCATTTTTCTTACGTATCTTCTGGGGATAGTAGGAGAAATTTTCTTCACAATGCATATTTCACTGTACACTATTGTCTCAACATCTTTTCAACTTGTTTCAGATAAGACTGAAAAGAAACACAGGAGGATCTATCCTATTAGTTTACCTTACACAATTGTAGTATACACATAAGGCATGGAAGATCACCTTCAGGATGTCATTCAGGATGATATTAGAAAAAACAATACATGAGTATCTTCAATTTCACAGTGAAATTTAAACAAAGTCAAACCAAACCATACAAATAAAATTTAGATGTTCTTTGAGTAGAAAATGCACACATAGCATCACTTCTCCAAAGAGTCAAATTACACAGCTGGGTTTCGACAGAAAAAAGCCTATATTCATTTATCCCCAGTGTAACAAGAATTGCATACAGAGCTCTTCACTGGCATAAATGAAGCTTCCGGAATATAATGGCTCTTGGCAATACATGCCATATCCTGTAACATACTGCCACAGAAAATTAGGGTACCAAAAAACTCCATGCCTCTTCCCTTCTATTCTCCACTGTTAGTCTTACCTGGCACCCCATGTCACCTTCTACCTCCCCCCCAGGTCTTCTCTTGGGAAGACAGGTGAACATGATACAAAAGAACCTAGGTATCATTAGAAAGGATATGCAAAGGAAACAAGCACTGAAAGGTAGTTCTGACAGACCTTGTAGCAACACTATTAGGAGAGAACCTGGTAGAGAGAGATC
>JAVKLA010000002.1:8344494-8357553 GCA_034782735.1 Sagittarius serpentarius
AATTGCAGGAACATTTACTGAACAGTTACATAAGGTTCAGGCCAGCAGCTATCAAATCATACATGGACACTGCTGAAACAGAAATAGATTGTTGCGTCCTTTGACTATGGAACCCTACCACGCAGGCAGTGTACTCAACTAGAAGGCAATATTACTCATGTAGAGACCATATGTTAAATTTACCACTCTGTCATTAGAGATGGCCCACTATATTCTGCATAAAATTCCCCTCATAAAACATGCCAGTAGAAGATATGAAAACTACTGCACTGAAATTACAGAGAAGTTACTATGTACATTGAAAAATCCTGAATGCCAATTATTGCACTTTATAGGCTAAAACTAAAAGTGGCAACTGCATAGGCAGTTTAAACTGGACAACAGATGGTATTTGCTAACAGCCAGCGGTAACCCTATTCTCTTTGGTTCTGTCTACATGAGCAAGAAGGCACAGCTTTCATTTAAAATTCAGTAACTGGCTCACACATTCAAAAAACGAGTTGAAAGCTGTTTGCAAAAGCACTAAATTAGAGCAGGTTAGAGTGATGAGGATGAAAGCAGAAGGATAACAACATTATTGGGCTAGGAAGTACAAATGAGGAAAAAAGCCAGACAGGGAGAACTCACAGGTACAGATTGTGCTGTGGATCAATATCCTTCAGCCCACACAAGACTTATTTGTAATGGTGCTGTACATAAACAGCGTGAGTTAACAAAAGGGCCTTAAGGTTTAATGACACTGTATCAGTTACTGACTCCCCTGTTGGTATCCATTCATAAAATCTTCACATTGCTACCTTTAATATTTGGGATGTTGGTAAAGTTTTGGCAATTATTTTAACTAAGCTTTATATAAATTTAACCCATGGTAACAGAACTGAGTAAAGGTCACAAAGTAATGATTTAGGTTTAATATGAAACATTAACAAATGTGTTGTTAATATAACATGATCTTTAGGTCACAGAATTGCGGATCAGCCTCTTCAGAGAGTTGAAATGAGATTATGTTCATAAACACATACAGAACACATAACAGACAAAACTGGTTAAACAAGATTCTTGAAGACAAAAGCTGGAATGAAATACTGTATATTCAGGCATATTTGCCATACAGAAAAAAAAACAAAAAACAAAAACAAAAAAAAACCCCACCCAAAACCACCCAGAACAAACAACAAAAAAACCCCACCCCACCCCAAAAATGGAGGGGGGTGGGTGCAAGGGAGGAGAAATTGTGTGAAGCACTGAAGTGGGATCTTTGGGTCTTAAAATTAACGTATCTCAATTCCAAGACTGCAGTTTCTTCCCTATGATATATAAAATGTGCTTATTTCTTTTTACTCCCACTTGCTAGTTGTGGCAGTATGTTTCAGTAAACCAACTTTTTACTATATTATATTATGGAATTATATTTATGTAAGGTAAAAACCCTATAGCATTTTCCTTGTTATGTTTGTTTGCCTGCATTTGCTTTGTCTTTCCTTTCAATCTCTCTGTCCTCACTCTGTCTCCAAGGCATTCAGTGCCTTCTATTCCCTGCGCTTAGCTTGTTTTGCATTCAGATTTCCATCTCTTCAATCTCTGAAGGAATAATACGTTCCTCTGAATATCCACAACCTTGCAGACTTCTTAAACACACTCATACCTTCTTCTCATCTACTATTTTTGAATACACAAAGTATTTTATTATGCTTTCTCAAATTTTATCATGTTTAAACTCATGATTTCAGACTTAGCAAGCCTTATCAGCACTTAAACTATAGAGATTAGGTAAAAGAAGCTGGAAATGAGTTGCAAATTTCTGAAAAAAAGCTGAAAAAGAAGCCTGTCTAGAAGAAAGAAAACATAGCTGTAATGATGAGGTACCACAATACAAAGTCCTCTGTGACTGCTTTAAGATAAGCTTCTGCATTCTGACATTGTCACTGTGCCATAGTGCACATGCAGTAGCTTTACTTATTAGCCCAGCAGTGGACTCAAACCACCATGAATAAAACAAGTTATCAAATCCTAAAAGAAAGGTCCACTGCAAAAAATCAGTTTCTGACCACAAAAAAAGATCATACATGGAGGAAAATTATCTATTTCAATAGATTTAATTCAGTCAATAACCACTGAAATTTTTTAATAGTTCTCATATATTTTAATTCTGAAGCTTAGAGGATTAGTCAATCAGCTTGAGAACAAGTCAAGAGTTTACAGTGGAAAAGGCTGTTGCTGCAGAAATAAAGCAGTGCTGCAGAAATGAGTGAAGCAGTAAGAGAAAGGATAGTCTCACAGCTAAGGTACCCAAATACAGCCCTAGAGAATCTGGGGTCTATTCTTGTCTCTGCCAAAGAGCTCCTGAGGCAAGTCACTCAACCAAAACTTTCCAGAGGGGATCAATAACTGCATGCTCCTTAATTTCCTTGGTGCTTGATTTTAGATGCTAGGGCTTGATTTTCAAAGTCTTGAGTGCACAGCTGCAACTGAAGTCAGCAAAAATTATACCTTGAATATATCAAGGAATATATAATGGTTAACATTACGTTAACCTAGGCACCTCAATTTGAACATGCACGACTAATGGATCCTTTTGACAGCAATCACTCTCCCCTTACTTTCCTATGCTTAATACAGCGAATAACACTACTCATGAGTTTGCAGCTATGCTGAGAAAAGGAATTTAAGTTTGTGAAACAATCAGTATAATTCTTTCTTCAGAAGTTTTGAATAGTATGTATTGAATGTAGGAATAGACCAAAGTCTAAAAAACATTGATAAATGAAATATTCTAACATTAAGTGAGTACAAAGCTACTTTTAACTCATAACAGACGGATGAGAAGAAAGTGAGAGAATGCATGCACATATATATGTGCACCTGATTTATAAAGTTTTACTTGGCATAGGTCTGCTTATCTGAGCCCACACAGTCAAAACTGCTGAAGTTCATATGCATGTGGCATTTAGTTTTCAGCTTTGGGCCTAAGGAAGTTACTCTCCATACGGGAACTTCAGCAGTGAAATTCAATTCTCCTACTTCTCATCCTGCTCCTTTCAGATGTTTTCCCTAACAAGAAATTAATCTAATAAAGTTTGGGTTTGTATCCTTGTATAAAGTTCTATATGTGTCCAGAAATATTTTAAAATATATTAAAATTAGTCAAGACCAAGTTTAAATAAAACAATAAATATTGTTCCAACTGCTTTGTTGCAGAAATTTCAGTAAAGCAAGTATATTTATATACTAGTCTACTCTCAAATTTGGTGCAAGCAGTGAACAATTGGAGATGAAGCTCAGTTAGTACAAAATGCATCAAAATCCTTCCCACCACTCATTATTGTGTAAACGCAAAGAAACTGGACAGAACATACAAACAGGGTCCTCAAGATGCAAATGAAATATTCTATTTCAACCTGAATACAGAAAAAAAACACTCGGATAGGAATGCAACAAATGTTCTGTGGCTCCACACCTTTTTTACCACACCCTCAACACTGGCAAAGACATGAAAGTGGTTGTGTAACTGATCATTAAAAAATGGTTTAGGCTGACTTGAGTGTTTCAGCTGGTGAAATTCCCCCCTTTGGCAGTAACTGCACAGTGCGGGACCTTTATAGACCTTTTACAAAATGCAGGAAGAGCTAAAGTGAGGGGGAAGCTAAGTAGCTCATTCACAGCTTATTAGAATTATTAAATTTTGGCTAGATTCAATGTTTATCAGGCACAACTCAGCCAATTTTTCTAAAAACCTTTACATTTCTTTCAGTTGAACTCATCAAGTTCAACTGAGTAAAACTGAATTCAACCAACTAACTGTTTGTTCTTTAATTGCCATACTTGAAGTACAAATCTAAAGAATAAATCTCCATTCAAAATGAGCTAGAGCACAAACAGAAGTTTTTTTAATGGAAGTAACAGACTTTCAAATGTTCTTTCCATATTCATATTCGTGGAATCAAAGTAAATGACACTCTCCTATGAATACAGGCTGAGAGAGTTGGGGTTGTTCAGCCTGGAGAAGAGAAGGCTCTGGGGAGACCTTACAGCAGCCTTTCTTTACCTAAAGGGGGCCTACAGGAAAGCCGGAGAGGGACTTCTTTTTACAAGGGCATGTAGCAGCAGGACAAGGGGTAATGGCTTTAAATTGAAAGAGGGTAGATTTCGATTGGATGTAAGGAATAAGTTCTTCACTGTGAGGGTGGTGAGGCACTGGAATAGGTTGCCCAGAGAAGTTGTGGATGCCCCCTCCCTGGAAGTGTTCCACGGCCAGGTTGGATGGGGCTTTGAGCAACCTGGTCTATTGGAAGGTGTCCCTGCCCATGGCAGTGGGGTTGGAACTAGGCGATCTTTAAAGTCCCTTCCAAGCCAAACTATTCTATGATTCTATGATGATAATCTTCCAAAACCTTTCAAAAAAACGGAATGGTATGGCTGCTCATTTCATTCTGTTCCTGGTGTGGAAGACTTAAGGTATCAAGGAAGATACTACCTGCTGAAACCAACTCTTAAGTCTCAGGAGTCACCTTTTTAGGTTGATGCGGGACTAGTTGTTTAACTTCTTGAACTGCATGTAAAAAGTTTCATGTGGCTTCAGGGATTCAGATCTACCCAGGTCCCTCAGATGATCCTGAGGGGGTAGCAGTGATGGAGATATCAAATCCCTTTCTATTGTCATTTTCTGTCCTTTTTGTACATAAACAAATCAAGTTTAAATAAAACAACTAGACACCGATTTCCCTAGGTAAAATGCAGACGATTTCCAAAGAAAGAAAAAAATCTAAACCAACCTACACCCAAAGGCTGACACCCAAGTCAAAAAGACAAACATAGTGAGTCGCAACATAGGGACAGCCCTTTAATTGTAGTTCTTACTAGCTCTTCAGTAAAGAGAGCTTCTGAAATCAGTATTATTCAGGTATAGTCATCTAGTTTTTAAAGCTCATGAATGCAAATAACAGGTCTTTATTTCTGTTTGTAGTTCCTGTATTTTTCCCCACTGTGTAATTTTAGGCAATTCTTCTAACCTCCAACACTATTTCTTAAAGCAGTTGGAAGCCCTGGGATGAATACCACAGTAACATTGGATAGCATGGATAATAAAATCTCATACCTCTCGAAAAGGAATGCAAAAACTCCTTAAAAACAAAATGGAATATTAGGCTATGAACCTCCTCCCCTCCCCACCCCCCCGATCCCCCCACCCCAAACAAACAAACAAAGCCCCAAGCTTCTGGAAAAGAGACTAAATGGCCTAAACGGCTTTACTTACTGCTTTCCTACCTTATACTGATTATATTAATTCTTCCCATCATCTCAAAATGAGGCCTAGCCTACTTCAACACATGGCTATGCCTTTGGAAGTTAACTATTATTAGTTACCTATTAAAAGGGTCAGTGTGTTTTTCTCTCTTAGTGAGGTATGCTGCAACCAACTTGAATCCTCGGCTATACTTCAAGAGATTATTCAGTAAGCAAGTGCACAAAAACTTACAAGCAAGTCAGACTGTCTTTCCTTCCACTTCAGCTAGAGCCATTCTATTAACTGGTTAAAAATTATTCACTTGTGACAGTTTAGAGACAAGACTTGTTTGCTTGCAAGGCCATTTTCATTGATCTAAACAGTATCATATCCTTATTTCCAGAACTATTTAGGTTTTCATTTATGAGATGTAATGAAAGATTTAAATGCCAACATTTTAAAATTGAGAATGCACCCTACCTCCCTTTTTTTTTGTTGTTGTGGGTTTTTTTGTTTGTTTGGGGTTTTTTTTGTTTTACACAGAGCCAATTAAAGAAAATTTCCCAATACAGGGAAATGACCTAACATTTACACAGTTATAAAATCCAGAGCCAGGAAAGTATAAGTATTAACCTCTCAACCGCTAGCTATATCAATGTCAGATTCTCCTCCTAGCTACTCAGACTGGCTTATACTAACAGTTTTTTCAAGGTCAGAAGTTGTTGCAAAGAGTAGAGTAAGATATTAACTAGTTCTGTGTTCACACTGTACCCTACTGAATGGACTTACACAGTCAAACACTTCACACGCATACAGAAACAAACATATACTTTGACAGGACAAACCACCTGAACATACATACACTGTCTTCTGATAAGGATTAGAGATCCTCCTGATGATATTAAAGAAGTATCTGACTGCCCAGGCTCTTGCCAACTTTCAGAAACAAAAAACCCTCACAAACAAACAACCCCCCTTCCCAGCCCAGACTAACTGAAATAGTCCTGGCTGAGTAAGGTTCACAATGGTGAAGTGACTATCACAGATAAAACAGGTGGTTTTTTTTTTGGTCTTGTTTAGATGTGGTCCAATCCAACTCAAATAGAACTTGGCAGGACTTTTGCTCGGAGGCTTTCTTGTCTCTATGTACAGTATAAAACCCACTCAGTTGTAGTTTCATGGTACTGTCTGCATCCAAATAAACATGTCCCCACTAAATAAATTTACATGGAAATGAAAGACCAGAGGAGCTGGAACTTAAAAAGCTTGCTTTAGCACCAAAGACAAAGTCATCAAGTTACATCTGCAGTGCGCTTTAGAGGCATGTTTATTATTCTCATTGACAACACAGCTAATATTCCATAATTTCTTTGGTATTTCATTTAATGGGTGCCTAAAAACATGCATGATGCTATTACCAAACAACTTCCTTTCCATGCACAGAACAGATACCTACAGAAAAACAGATCAAATTTGTCTCCCAGATTTTCCATATACAGATCTAAAATACGTGCTTCCAATAACAATGCCTATTTAAGCAGTGCCTGCAGCCTTCCTTCCACCACCATGCTTCTGTCTGTGCACCCTCCCCCTCTTTCCCCCACTCCATCTGTGTTTGTAGGACCACACTGGAAATCAATCAAAAACATATCAGGCTTTTAGAGGGCTGGTAAAGGAGTGCAGAAAATGAAAAGGGGAGAGGGGACAGGTTACGAAAGAGGGGACACTGACTGGGACCAGTCACTCCACTACTCTTTGACTCTGTGTACAGTTTAGATCAGTAACCAACCAGCTTCTACCATTGAAACAAAAAAAATAAATCGTTATTTCAACATGGCAAAGGCTGCTTCAGGCAAGCAGAGGAAAGAAAAAACCCACCAGTGGCATTTGAAATCTTGGTTCATCTTCTCTAAACCATTTCCAATTATTGTGTATCTTGTTCAAAGTGAATGGACTACACTCAGACACAGCATTCATGATGCAGATTCAGATGAGTTACGGATGTATGTACACAAGGGCATAATGATGTTCTTATGCCCAAGTAATTCCTATCATATAATTTGTTTCTTTTACTGCTATTGAGACAACTTTTTTACAGAGCTATTTATTATAATCCCAAGATTTCACCTTAGAGTGGCACAAGTTAGTTGGGATCCTATTGGTTTTTTCCATAGCTATAATTTAACAGCTATATACATTAAATTTGCCTAGCACTTTATGTACTGAAGTGTCTCTGCGATGCTCCACAATCAGTTACATCCTCACTTTACCCTGAGTAACTTGGGTAACCACTGTCTGATGTTTGTACAGTGTTATTCCAAAATAGGTCCTCAGAATATACTAAACTTTGTTATTTCACATTTTACTTGTAAACTATATATGCCATGCCATTTCTACAAGAAAGGCATGCACAGTACGTATCAATATCATTTACAATGCTTAAGCTAGTTTTTGTTAAGCTTCTGCTCTATGTGGGAGAATTTTATTAGCTTTAAGGAAGAAATATCGTATTATCAGGTTAGGTAGAATATTCAATATTCACTTTCATTTCTAAGTTCTTTACAGCTCTGTGCTAGATTAACCTAAATTCACAATCACTTCATACAGATGGGAAAAAAAACCAAAAACAAACCCAAAGCTTCTTCTCATCTACAGTGCTCAAAATTTTATATTATTTTCTTATTTTAAAGTTCACTTTCAGTTCGTAACATGTGCAGAAGGTAGCCACTGTCTTTTGCTGTTGCTACCCCTTGCTCTGGTAGAATTCCTTCTTTTTAATCTATCACATGTCTTAACACAAGTTAAAGCTCACATGACCACAAATTTCATTGCATGCTTAAATGTTTTGATAAATGAATCGGCTTCTAAACTCTGAGTGTCTGTTTTATCATTTTGAGGACAAGGTCAGAAGTATGATGAACCCTGAATAAAGCAGTCAAGGTCAGGCTTAGATAAGACTCTTCATAATGTGATGATTACAGCTTTTTCTGAACAATGTAATTTGTGCAGACTGCTCCTCAAAACAGACCTAAATTTGACAGCGCTGTGCAGTTTGCAAATGTACTCCTGAGCCGATACAATTTCAGCAGAATTTGAACAGTACTAGTTGCAATTTCCTACAACCTTTTACCTGTAGTATTACATTCCAAAAGCTATTTCCAAATTTAACTGAAACAGTAGCACTTAATCTACAGTGACAGAACATTCATGGCTAAGTAGTACAATTCTGGCCTGTTGTGTTGTAGGGTCAGATTAAATAATATAAATTTTTGTATTACATTAAAATCAGGAGAAGATTCATATTAATTTCTGCTCTAGCACTTGCAGTTATGAAGAAATCCATTTTTAATTAGAAAGACATTAATTTTTAAATTTATTATTAAAGGCAATTATTACCCTACAGAGGTATGTTATGGAAGAGTAAAAGTTTCACTATTGTTAAAATGGAAACAGTCTGGTCTCAGTCTTAAAGAAGCAATGAAGTTAAGAACAATCACAGCCATCTCAAGAACACCACAAGCAAAAGACATAACACAAAAATGAATTAAAAAGGTAAACTACAGCAAATAAAATTTAACATCTTAATATGTGGCTTTATATAAAAATCTTGTTTTTAAAAAAAACAAAAAAACCCCAACCTACCACCACATGAGTGAGCATGACAACAGAATCACACATGACAAATAACCCCGCTCTATTCTCCTGGCAGATAACCTTGAGTGTGTTTCTAACATGATTTCAAAACCGATCTATGTGGCTTTCTAATCACGCAGACTAAATGCACTGTACATTACTTGCCAACCTGACGTCTCCAGCAGCTGAAAAATTCTGTTGATTTAACACTGGCACAAAAATTACTTCCTTTCTCACTGCAAAAACTTCCTTTTCAGCCTAATACATATCACAAAGCACCTTTATTCAGTGTACCAATTTGGATGACATAGAAGCAACGTAAGAACAGCCAACCTTCTAAATACAGACTCTGATATACCCTGATCTTTCAAACATCAGCATCCACATTTTCTGTATGATAAACCACTATTACAGCATTTACACACCTGTTTTCCTCATTAAATACAACAGAATGGTCCTTTCCACTAATCTTTGATGTAAATTTCTTGTCTCCCACCATCCAATATAAATCTTTCCAGCTTGCAATAATATTAAAAAAAAAAAAAAATATTAACAGGTCAAGTAGCTTCAATTGTATAAAACATGATTTTCACACACACTGTTGGGTATTCCAGATTAATTGTGAAACCAACAATTAACATCATATGTAAGATCACAGCAGATCACTCATCTATCTCCCTGCAGAGACTGGTTATACTTTCCTGATAGATGATATATCAGACGCAACAACTAATCTCAGCCAGCAGGCACAGAGATAATACTGCGCTTCAAAAAAATCATTAAGAGTACTAATACTAGTGAGAGTAAAAAAAAAAAAAAAAACCAAAAAAAACCACCACCACAAAAAAACCCCAAAACATTTTCCAATTAAGCATGTTACAAGTTTTACTTAAAACCAACAAAAATCACTTAAGTAAAATCGGAAGAGCAGAACTGGTGCTTAGAGCAACATTAATTAATTAAATTTCACTTTTGAACAACTTATTAAACTTACTATTAGATAGACTATGTCATATAAGTAAAGAAGTGCTATTTATAACTATCTCTAAGCCACAGCAACCCAGTCATAGAGCCATTTCCCAGACTGTGTTATTGTTATGCCAAACAGACGACTCTTTCATTTCTTGTCAGTCGTAATTACAGTTCCATAATTGAAATACAGTAAATTACCATGCAGTAACTTTGAAAGATGGTTCACTGAGGTTAAGCTGTCACTACAATTACCGTATAATAAAAAATGATAATTTAAATGTTCTACTTTTCTCTCAAAGAAAAAAATTAATTCAATTCAAGCAGCTCAGATGAGTCAAATATCTTCATGATGATGTAAACAAAGAGAAACAACACATTTAAGTAAAGCCAAACAATCTCAAGTAGAAGTCCTAGGCTGCATAAAGCTCACAGAGCATATAAAGCTTTGGAAATTTCAATTTTCAAGCTTAATTTTAATTCAGTTCTACATCATGTTTTCAGCCACGACCAGTAGGTTAACTGCAACTCACCTAACACCAATGAGGTGTAGGTAAAGGATATATATTAGCAAGGACATTTCCAAGCATAAAACTGAGCCTACAGTTTTGATTTATATTGGTCAAGCACAGTCTGCCTGTAGAAATTTTCTCAAATATTTGACAGAAATAAAACAAGGAAAGAGAATACCGAAAAGACACAAATAACTGTCACTGTAAAAATAATGCTCAAAATTTTACGAAAGCTGTCCCCTTACAAAAAAAATATCTTTCAATAAATTCCTAGCTGCTGTGTCTGCAAAGATAACTTCACAAAGGACATCTTTTGGAAAACAGTAACAGATATGCACATCTGAAAACTGTTCCTACTCTCCCCCTCACAAAGGCTGTCTGCTGATGCTGGAAGAGGCAATTCCTTCAATTCTGTTTTCCTCTTGTCTGCTTCCAGACACCCAATCCCTGCTGTTTCCCTTGTGCTGGCACTCATTTGAGCATTCAGTAAACAAGATAAGATCAATAAATGAAAAGGACACAAAATAAAACAAAAAAACCCCTAGTAGTAAGTAGCTGAAGGGACAAGGCGGTACAATGTAACAGGTGAACAGGATGTGACACAAGGTGCTGAAGGTAGGAACAGTGGGCTGCAAAGAACTGCAGAGAACTGCTAGAAGCTCCAAAACTGTAGTTTCAACAGCACCACTGGCAAAGCACATGACACTCTTCAGGGCATCCTCAAGGTTTCAGTGTTTCCATTTAACCCAAGACAAGCAAATGGTCCTCTGTACTATACTTCCATGCATTCCCTCTCAGAGTTTGCAATGAAGCAAAGGTAGTAAATAACTGCTTGAAGAAAGGGCCACAACTTCAGCTGTGACAAACAATGACAACGTTATATAAGTGTATAAAATGAAACTTATTCTCAGCGGCTAAGAATCTCCTAGCCCAAATCTTTACCTATTTATTTTGCTAATAGTAGTATCTGAAAGCATCTAGTATACAACATCTGTGAGAGGTACAATTTTTCCCTGTAGATATTAAGTGTAATCACTTATTTCACCTCTGTTGCTTTCTCCAGGCTCTGTTGAAGATTGAGCAATTCTTTATCATGTTGCTCTTTAAGTTTATCCATCTCCATGTCATGGCTAGATACTTCTTCTTTTAGTGCCCCTTTTAAAGCTGTAAGCTCTCTCTCTCTTTTTCTCAATATCTCTTCTTGTTGATCTTTCGCAATTAATACTTCTTGCAGATCCTGCTTCATTTGCATCAGCTCCTAAAGAACAAAATTAAACACAAATGCATGACAAATAGCTTGAATGGATGTTCTCTTTGTGTTTCAGAGACGGAAGACATATAAATATAAGCTCCCCAAGGCCAACTCAATTTCGTTTGACTGACGTATTTTTTGCGGCTTTTATAATAAGCTAAAAATTTACTAAACCCTAAGATTTTTAGAAGTAGAACATACAGGTATGTGTTATATAATGGGTCAACACATCTGATTCTGTAAAACTATGACAAGATTTTGTTGGTGTATGTTATGCTGTCTGTAAATATAGCAGAAGTCAAACTAAGGTTGCAATTTAAGAACTCCCTCAGTCCTACCTTCTGTAGCAAAGAGGTAGGTAAGAAGAAAAAACTTTTTTTCCCTATATTGCAAGAGAAGTGAACCCAATGATAATTCCTTGTTGTCTTTTCTGCTGGAAAGAATAAAGAAAGTTGCTTCTGCAAGTGCTGAAGACAAAACAAGTGCTTCCCAACTGCATCCATGCCTTTACACCCTTTCTCCTCCCACTATGTTCACCCTAGGAGTCATTTCACCTCTCCAAATTGCTGGGAAGGAAGTGGGTAGTCAGTGAATCTGAAGAATAAATACACACGTGCATGTATACAAACACAGAATAAAATAACAGCAACAACCAAAAATGTACAGCTTCAAGAATGACCTAATTCAGTATTTCTCAAGCTGTGAATAATTGCCCTTTCAAAAAGAATGTAAACTTCCCCTGCACTGAAGCAGGATCAGTACATCTAAACCATTCCTGACACATCTATTCTGTCCTTAAAAGGCTACAATGAAAGGGATTCTACTAGCATCCCAGATAGCCATGTTCCACTGTTTAATTATCCATATTGATAGCAAATGTTTTCCAATGCTTGCTTTAAATCTCTGCAGCTAAGTCTCTTATTTCTTACTCTATCCCCATACAACATAGAAAAATTGATCAGTATTTCCTTTATAGCAACATTATATAAGACGTGCTTTTGACTCGTCCCTCACTCGTCCATTCAGATTAAAGTCATCCTTCTTCACAGGTAATGTTTTTCAATACTATCACCATCATTCCTGATATTGCCCTACGTATATACAACTTTCAACTGCAGTGCCTGAGATTTAAAACAGTAATTTAAGAGAGTAATCAAATCTCACCTACACAAAATAAGGTAGTTACTCTAGTCAGCATGTCTTGCATAGAAACATCTTTAATATTCCTGCAATCGATTATCTATGCTTTTGCTCCCTATTTATTTAGCTTCCATTTCTTAAGCTAGTTCTTTCCACTAGTATTAAGAAAAGTTAATTGTTTTGGTATTACAAAGTATTAAGATAATTCTGAATTATAATCTTCCTTTAGAACCATTATGCACTGATACTCTTACACACCCTTATCAACAAATTCAATATCAACATATTTCATCAGTAAATTAATACAACCAATTACTCTCTCACAGGAG
>JAVKLA010000002.1:8357653-8384968 GCA_034782735.1 Sagittarius serpentarius
CACCCTTATCAACAAATTTAATAAGCAGTGTTCTCTATTTCATCATCAGTATATTACTATAAACAGGGCTACAGCCAATTCCTCTTTCATCCCAAGGTGACAGAAAACCCATAACTCTTTTGCTCCTCTTCAGACTCTATCCCTGCTCTTCTCTCCCTGGTCCCATCAACTGACAGTCAACAATTGAGAGACTGCTTTGGTGAGTTCTTTTAATTTTCTTAGTGGAACCTCATCTGGCCTTGCTAACAGGTACACCTTGTTTAAACTCATCTTTCCTGTTCTGACCCAAAATCCTATCTAATTGTTAAAACTGAGATGATTATCTGCTAATAGGACTCAGCTGTCCCTCAACCATTATGTTATTTGTTCTCCTATTCTATAAAACAATGGCACTTTTACTTTGTATTCCTTTTACTGTTCATGTAGTTATTACAACATGCTTTCTTAGGTCACCTAATAATAGTATATTGTTCTGGACTGATAGACTGGGAAAAGCTAAGGCACGTGTTTCTTCTACCTGTATCTTAGTTCCCACTTTTCATACAATTCTTTTTTTTCATCCTTCTTCTGGTACTTTATAACTAACCTCAATCAGAACCTCTTTCTCCCCTTCGTCAGTATGTTTTGCGTTATCCAGTTCATCATGCATCTCAGAGAGCTGGTCTTGAAGATCCCTGATCTCAGTCTGGTGTTGTTCCTGCTCCATCTTCACTTGAAAAAGCCTCACCAGGAAAAATCAGACAGGATTTTTTAATTTGTAGAAATACTAACTTATTTTTCAAGTACTAAAAAGATACAAGTATCTATTCCCATGTTCCCCATAAGCAAATGGGATATAACAAGGCAGAAAAATGAAGTGTCACGGGTAAAAATGAGAACTCTCTTAAGTAGAGATTTAAGTGGAAAGTTGTATTTTATTTTAAACCTGGTACTATATTCTTGACTGAAGCATTCAAGTGTTTCCATACTTTGGAGACCTGAACTATATATTATGACCATGAAATATTAAAAGCAATTCACACTAAGAGGAAGACAATAAATTCAGCAATCTTCCTCTTCCTTCCAGATATTCTAAAAACATGCCTCATGGTAGAAACATTTCCTACAATAACAAACATCACTCTGTCTGATTCCATTAACATATTCTGAAGACACAGGTACTTTTAGTCTAAAAGGTTTAAGAAAAGGTACAAATTCCAATGAACAACTTTTCTAGAATTAACTCACTCCTCTAGGTTTTGCCTGAGTTCCTTCTCGCTTTCTTCCAGCTGCTTTTTTAAGGCTTCTTTTTCACATATACTTTCATCAAGTCGCAACTGAAGATCTTTCAGGCTTGCTCGTGTAGCATCTCTCTCCTCTTTGGAACTGTGCTGATTCTGAATTTTGTACACCAAAAGTTAAGTAAGATAATAGACTAAGCATAAATAAATAAAAGGCTCTCTTTTATTATATGGAAGAAGCCATTTCAAGACTGGTATTTTTCACTTGTAGAAGTCCTTATTAATTTATGAATATTAAAAGCCTGGCATGTTTATTAAAACACACAAAGCACTGCTTTTTGATTTTTATTAGAAATGCAAGAAGTGAAGCCTCCTCAGTACTATCTAATCAGTTTCAAGTATATTGATTCTTATCACAGACTCAAAATGCAAACTGAAAGCCAAGCTATTGTTCTCATGTCTTCAGAGCACGGCTGTACTTAATTACTTTGAATTCAGCACTGCAAAAATAATGCTGAAATTAATAAACAGCAGCTACATGAGTAATACAGTTTGTCTCTCATTCCATGTCCGTCTCACTGCAGTCAACAGATTATCATTTACCTCTGCAGATACCCAAGAAATTTTATGTGCATGTGACTAACATTTTTATTCACTGCTACAAACTCCTTCTCAAATACTAAGAAGAAACAGATTTCTTAAAAAGGATAACTACGCTATGAGCAAATACATTTAAAATAAAAAGTCTTCTGTAAAGCACAGGCATATCTGGATTAAAAAGAATATGAAGCAAAAAGATTCAGCTGAGCGACCAGTTGTCACTTACTTAGAAAAGTATATTTGAAATAGTCAAAAGCTTTATAATAACAAAGTACCATACCCTAATTTCTAGATCCAGCTTTTTCTCTAATTCTTTCACCTTCCTTTCAAGTTCTGCTTTTTGTTCCACCAAAGCTTTTACTTCAGCCGAAGAATCTGAAACCTACAATTAAACAGAGATGTTTATTCCCATAAAGCCAAGATATTCTTTGACAATTGTGTTTTAAAATCTAAAGTAAAGCTATAAGCAAGGGTAATAAAGTTTAGCATCAACTGCCTGAGCTCACCAGGGACTTTTCACATGGGTCAAGCCAAGCTAATGTTTTCAAAGGAACCACGATTTGATTTTCATAGAACTTCTTGGTAATTGCTCAAGGCATGTTGCCAATAACACAGAAAATACACAAACCTAAAGAAAAATTCAGATTAGGCAACATATGAATTAAATCACAAGTACTTGGGGCCAAATTTGACTGAGATATCACCAATTACACAAAATGGACATCAAAGGCATTCATGCTTATATGTCAAGACAGATTTTCAAACACTGTTTTTTGGTAATTTCTTAAGATGTGTTTTATATTTTCATTTTGACTAATTATAGCCCAGGATAAAATAATCATCAACAGTAAGCATTTAATCCTTCTTATGCCATCACTGCAACAACTGGGCATTTCTTCACTTTGCTTTAGATCTGAAAAAAACAGTGCACCATGTAGCAGGAAACAAACTTTTCAGTAGACAGACTGTCAAATGCTATTACTGTAATATGGCTTTTAAACAACATCCTAAATTACTGCTTTTCTAAATTACAAATTAAAATACTCTCTCCACTTAGATATCTATTTACATCACTACAACGAGAAGATGCTCCACCATTATTTTTTCAAGCTATGTATGTTAGCTTTTTCTTTGATCCAACAACCTTTTGATGTTCACATTAAGTTTGCATCTCTCTCGTTCTAAAATGTAGAAGCAAAATGTAGAAGCTTTCGTGATAGACTCCTTTACATTCTTTTTCAATTGTTAACAAATAGATTTCCCATAAAAGACCTCAGTGCATGATTAAAATTAAGTTATACTATTGAGGGCCTACAAGAATAATCTAATTGAAGTCAGTGAAGGGATTCAAATTTTTGAAGCCCTGTTTGAACACCGTATCACTACGAAGCAAGCCAAAACAACTTTAAAAATTGCTTACCTGCGTCTTTCCAGCAGCTCTTGACTTCAAAGTCTGAATTTTCTCAAAAACTAAGTTGACTTTCCTCTTTGTCGCATCATCATTATCAGCACTTCTAAAACACAGACAGTAGAAGTAAGCAACGATATGATCAAAGGTACTATTTTGTTAACACCAAAACAAATTCAGTGTTGAAACTATTGAAAATCACCAACATAAAAAAAAAAAATCTAATATGAAACAGTCAGAAATTAACTATGATTTCATTAAACCCTTTAAAGAGAGGCTGTTAAAAATTTATATTCCAAATGTTTTCTCAGATAAATAAATAAAAATCACTGAACTCTTTAATTGCAACTCTCTTCTACAAGACTACAGCTGTGAAAAGACAGGTATTCAAGCACGTATATTATTCAAACATACTGAAATTAGAATTAGCACTAGGTTTTTCAAGTCCTGACTACTGCACCATAAATTAACACTTCAACAGCTCCCAGAACCTGCTACATCAGGAATGCAAAGAAATTTAAGTGCATCATGTATATTTTAATTCATTTCTCCTTCCTTCATCTTTCAGTAAGTTATCATTAGAAAATACCAAGTAAAAGTTACAGATGGACAAAGGATTAAATGCACAGCAACAAGAGAAGCTTCTGTCAAACCTTAAGAGACAACACTTTGTTGTTGTTTAAAAAAATCCACAAGCTTAAACCCCCCTGAAGTATAATTTGAATTCTTTACGAACCTCCATACCACATGAAGTTTCACTCCAGAAGTATTTAAAAGACTAAACATATTCTGATTCACAAATTTCAAGTACATTTAATCAAATCCTCTACAATACCTTATGTAAGTCCAGACTGCCTGGGTACTTTGAGATCCTATAATGCCTTAAAGGACACAGCTGAGATACCGAATTATGAAACAGACATTTCATTTAATTATAGCTATGATTTTACAGTTTCACATTTTAAATGTAATAGAAAATAAATATTGAGAACGTACAGTCTCCTCTCCAAAAGTTAACTATATTTACTAACCCTTCCTTAAGGTAATTGTAAAGTATCTGTTTAGCAGTCTCTTCATTTGTTTGCTGTGCAAGATCTTGCTGGCCTTTTAAGAGATCAGGAGTTGCCTAAAAGGACAAGATAAAATGTCAAAAAATATAATCCTATGAGAGCTGTAAATACAACCTATACAACTGACATTCTCCAATCTATTCTATTATGAAAACATTTATGTACTGTGGACCTAAAGTTCACAAAGATACACTGGAGTTTTGGCTTACTGCAAGAAGTGTCCTCCACACCAAGAGAAAGAAAACGTAATTTTGCATGGAGTTACAGCATTCTACTTCTGTGCATTTATGCTTAAGCATCATTATAACCTCATTACAATAATCTTCTTTGGACGCACCATCTTCCTTCACCCATACAAGAACAAGCTGTTTACAAACCATGTTTTCTATACCTGCAACTACAGGAATAATTTTTGTATTTACACTTCTCCAGAACAATTCTGCTATCCCATTTGGAAGTATTGTGTGATGGGAGTTTGTTCTAATGAAGAGCAGAAAAATACGTGTTTAACAATATGATAGTTTTAGTATGCTAGAGTGCAAAACACAAACAGTAAAGTCAAAATTACCTGTATATTAGGGACAGATGAAAATGTTTTTACAGAAATCATCTTGGCTCCTGATTCAGGTGGGATTGTGATTCGGTTTGGCAACAACAAAGTAGAAGTTACTGTTCTAACTTCCTCTCTTTTATTCTGTCCTGGGAGTGTAGATGACCTAAACATCAGGCTCTCGGTATCACCTCCATTTTGTTTATGGTATTGCAAAGAATTGAAATTGCTGTTCTGAGTGGCTTTATCAGGCATTTGCAGTTTTCCAATACTTCGAGCAGAAATCTTCATCTCTTTGGAAGCTGACTTTTGATCTCTGGATAACTGCTTGTGAAGGCAAACTTTAGATGGTCTCAGCAAATGCTCAGTTGACTTACCCAAGCTTTTACTGAATTCACCTAAATAATCTGAATTTACATCAAGCCCTAATGACAAGGCACTATCAACGCTTCTTGACCTTTTACGATCATCTGGATGAATTCTAATCCTTTTTCCTGACCTACCTCTTCTGTGAGGATCAACTTTCTTATCAAACTTTTCAATTAGCTGATCTACTCCTAGAAGTGAACCGGTATCAATATCACGACCAGTTCCAGGCAAAAATGGGATGTATCTTCTGTTTTCATGCCGATTAACGTTGTCTGCATAGATGGCATACTCTTGGTCATCAAGTAAAAATCTGTATAATGAATTTGCAGAAGTGGGAGTAGCTGATGAGGATGATGATCTTCTTGAGTCATCCAATACTGGCCCAGCTGAATCTTGTCTGCGGAAGGGAAGGACATCTGGTCTAGGTTTGCTTGTCTCTGGATAAGCAGTGGGACTAACACATGGGGATCCTCCTGCAGATGAAAATGATTCTGAAACACACACTTTGTTGGGGCTGATCATGCTACTGGGACAATCCAACAGCTGCTTATTTTGGTCTTCTACTGACGTGTTCGAATGTGTCTTTTTTGAATTTGCTTTGGTTGGCTCTGCAAGGTATGTATTTGTTTTCTGTAGGGACACTACTTTAGATGAGGAAATCCAAGGCTTTGCTTCAGTTTTTTCATCTGCAAAAGATTCAGATTTACTGCACACAGAAGATTGGTAATTACCCAAGTTCAAGTTATTTTTTTCAGGATCATAAGGCTGTAAAAGTTCAGGATGTCTTTGAAAGTTCAACAAATTGGAAGATTTCATTGTTCCATCTTTAAAATCTGGTATTCCATTTTCCTTTTCATCCAGATTGGTTATCTTTAGGTTTTTAACCATACAGGGTTGCATGTGCTGTGTTCCAGGAAACTTTGTGTGTTCACTGTTTTTGTCCTCCAACTTAAAAGCAGTACTGGAGTTGGGGGCTGGCTTGCTTACAGTCTGAGAAATGACCTGCTCTTCTTTTCCAGAAGGCGGATGATTTTCTGACACACATCCTTCTGTATTGTTTAGTACTATGTAAGGATGTCCATCAATTCCTTGGACTCTAATACTGACACCATAAGACCCTGTCCTAGAATTTTGTACATTTCTAGTTTTTTGAGTCTCCTCACTTGCGAGTTCAAGAGTGACTTCATACTCCTGCTGCACGTGCTTAAACTCAGCAAAATATGGCTCCATGATTATCAGAGGATTATAGCTGAATAGAAGAAAAATTAAAAAATGTCATTGTTTTAAAAACTTCAGGTTATTTTGCTAATTACTTTATTCCACCATTCAGTGTAACTATGAAGAGTAACAGTAATATGCAGAGAAATCAATATACAAGCCATACAAAGCCCAAAGTGAGTGCATTATGTTACAAAGACAAATGTCTGACTGACTGATTCTGGATCAATGTAATGTTATTTTATGACTGTAAATGTTAAGAAATTACAACAGTTAAGATCACCTACACAGACCTGGTGCTAGTTGCTTTGGAATCAAATCACTTCAAATATAAGCAATTCTAGTACAATTGTTCTGAGTCAAAACAGCTTTTATTTTGGGTATCTCCACTCTATTTACTGAAAGACTGTACCCTTCACAAATCAATCATCATTTTATAGCCACCCATTTTAACATTTAAACATAAGCCCAGGAGAGCAAAACACAACCAGGCAGTTTTAGGTTGAGTTCCGCCTTTATGCCTTTGAGTTGCAGTTTTATGTACCTGGTTTCAACATTTGTTTGTAAACACATCTGAAAATAAACTTTTTCATTTATTATCTCATCGTCATTCATAAAAATAAACTCTCCTACAGATTAATTTAACAATCCCCCAACCCTGGGCTTGTTCCAAAACACTCCAGTTGCTATTTTAAAACAGATACTTTGCTGAGCAACAGAAATGAAAAAATACTGCTAGTATTTTCAAGGCTGATAGTACCTTTTTCAGAAGCAATAGGAATGCTGACTCCAGCCTATATGCCAAAACTGTTACATTCTATAAAACAATAAATTAAACCCTACCTGTGCTTTTAACGTTAAATGTCATTCTTTCTTTCTGTAAGAGCTGGTTTTGTGGGTAGTTTTACTTTACAGTCTGTTGCATATTACAAGCCAACTGTCCAGTGGCAGAGGCAATGCAGTGACAGAAAGAGATGTGTCTATAAAAGAACGGAACACAAGACTGTCAGACTGATGCAGAACCTGGAGGGAATAAACTTTTGAACTGAGCTGGAAGGTTGAGTCATCACTGAAGTCTGACAAAACCGAGATCACTAAACGATGGTGAATAATCATCAAGAGGAAACAGAAACAACAGGATGTCTCATGGAAAAACAAACCTCTGCAGCCAGTTTCACTCTCCTGTGCATCTCAGCATGAACCATCTCCCTCAGATATTCTAATCAGCAGCAGAATTACCATTTTTTCCTGACAGTGAATTAAAAAGTTTGGCTCAATATTCACAGTATGCTAGTTTCCACCCAAATCTTCCTTCTAGCAGGACAGGTCCCCTCAAAAACCTCTTCCTCTCCCTAAAAACCAATTCCAGCTCCTCCTCAACAGCAGGCTTACTTAATCTGAAGCTATCAGCGTATGTTTCTCTAAACACAATGCTAGATATCAATTGATTATTTTAATGAAGAAAAAAAGCAGTCTCACTGTCAAAGTCTTCCTTAGATATTAAAAGATTCTGTGAACTAGTTAAATTCACCAAAATCAACTCAGGGGTTAAATTCACTTAGTAACGGGAAGTAAATAGACATGCTGAATTTGATCTCCATTTAAGACCTCTTGGAGTAAGAAGAGAAACAGAACAAAGGAAAAGTAAAGATGAGTCAGAGAAGGCTAAGGGAAGTGGAAAAATGAAGGAGCAAGAACAACGGAAGGAAACAGCAAGGACCAATACGCTTCATTATCTTGGGCCTCCATTCTATGTATTTCTCCATACTTTACCTTCTTTTCTGAATACTCACGACATCTCACATTTATTACACTGTTTCAATGTATAAGCTGAGACAAAAATGACAAAGTAAAAATAGCAGAAGCTGATTCTAATCGCCCAGAGTCAATAGTCACTGATTTAGTGGGTTTTTGACCAGGGCACTGAAATCAGCTTCTGAGCTGCACTGAAGGTGGCTGAGAAAGCAAAGGAGGAGGAAGAGAAAGCACTGTACAGAGTTGTAAAGGAACCAGACCACACTAATCTAATGAATGGTTACTGGAGGTAGGAAAGAAACCAGGCTGTCCACGCTGTTCTTTAAACTGTTGAGCAGGTCCAGCTACATTCATCAATGTCTCAAAATCATTCTTTGTTTGCTCAAGGCAACAAAAAGGAAGTATTTTTAGAAGTTCAAAAGTTGCTTTCAAATAAAGTAAGCGTTTTGAAGCTTTTATGCTTTCCATTTTTTTCTTACTGTTATATTATACGATGTTGATCTGAAGTTACTACTACGGATATGTAATGAAATAATAAAAATTTAAATAATTTCAAGTTTTAGCAAAATAAAAATTATGAAATAAAGTTTCTCAGACTTCTAAATCAAATCTGCATGATTGTCTAGGGATAAGGTCTTAACAAGACATGATTTTCTAACTGAAAATTACTAAGAGACTTAAATAGCCCATAAAAAAAATCTGTACCTTCTAAAGAGCAAGCAATTGTTTAAAGTGTCTCAATCAATGTTTTCAGAAAATACAAATTATCCAGAACTCTAACTTTTTAAAAAGAAATCTAGTTTGCAGAATACAGTGTCCTGATAATACTTTGAGTAAGTTAAAATCACTCATAGCATATTTGCATGTGACCACGAGTGAAAAAAAAAAAAACCCATGACTTATACATGGTAGCATACATCTGCAGGAGCTGAATATGTGAACGTCTTTAAAAAGGCTCTCCACTTAGTGATTCTAGCAAGAGTAGAAATGCCACCAATAAATTTAGACAAATTACTTAGTATATGAAAGTTTACACTACACTTTAAAGCTGTATGTATTAGCAGACCTATAAAAAGAGAATTTGCCAATAGTGGCAACAATTAACAAACACAAGAAAAAAGGGTCAATAAAAACAAACCTAAAAAAAACAAACAAAAAAGGATTCAAATCAATCAGCATAAAGAACAGACAAGCAATAAATTGCAATATGTCAAATTCAGGGTGGTGGCAAAAGCTGTGCTTTCAAACATGTTGCAAGGTTGCTAAAAATATTAAATAACCAGAAAAAAAACCCCAACCAAAACAAAACCAAAAACCAAACCCCTCAAAACCAACCACAAAACACCAGACCCTCTAGTCTATAGTGGAAACAGTGCGTAGGTTAATAAGCTATCTTAAATTAACTATTAATACACTTAATTTGTCTCTAAAACTGTAAAGAAATAAGTGTATTTGTCTTCTTCATGTGCATTATACTAATAAAACACTTGACTTTACTATACAAAAGGATAAAACCTTATAGAGATCAAAGTGCTGAAACAACAATTCTTTAAATAAAACATTTTATCTTTCTGGAACTGTGAAAAGAAATATATATATATAAATCCCCATTACATCTACAAGAAAATAAGACAGCTAGCCCTACCGTTCATATATTTGAAGGCTTTACTTAGAGTTGCTATACATGAAAACTGGTTTTGTAATATTGTTAACATTATATATTTATATCTATAGATCAGAGAGATATATATAGTCAAGGACATACAACCATCAATATCTTTCAGAGACTAAAAGTTCAGCTGCAGTTTAGAACAATTAAAGTATACTGACATCTTCTGATTGGTAACTTCATCTGCTGTTCATACCAAGCCAAATTTTACTGAGCAGCAAAGTTTCACCTGAAAGCTTGTCAACAGTCAAAAAAAGAAACAGCCTGATTTTCTACACTTACACCATATAAACTTAAACAGCTGGATTTACCGATCAACAAGTTCAGTAAATCCCATCATCATCTAGAGCAAGTCCAAAAAACCACAGAAATAAAGATCCAGGAAACACAGTCAGGCACAAAGAAAGTAAATTCACTCCACTAGGTAATACATTGTTTCACAGATATCATTGGAGTGTATTCACTGTATGCCCCAGACAAGTTATTTTACTTGAAATTTCAGCAAAAGAGTAATTTTCAATCAAGTATCTCCTTGAAAACTGTCCAAGAGCTGAAAGAAACTGACTTAATGAGTTTATCATAGACTCTGCCTGAGCCTGCAGGCCTAAGCCTTTTTATCTACATAGGCCCTTCCTCACTCTGAAACCCCATGAAAACTATGTGTATTCCCTGTGTGGTCACATCCAGTTTCATCAGGCTACAGGATCAAGTTCTTTAAAAAGTTCCAAATATGTTGGTTTGAAAGATGCTTATTTAACATACAACATTGTATGTTACCAACTGACTTAAAAAATGTAGGCCATAACACACTATCCCCAAAAGCAACAGTTCTAGCACCCCACTATCTCAGCTTGTACAATCCTCCCTGCTCCTTTTGTGAGCCAGCAACCATGCAGCCACACAACTTTACTGATCCAGCAAAAAAAGGGCAGTTTTCTATCAGATCAACAAGTAAGGCACCAGGGAATGATGGGATCACCTATTTTGGCAGCAACATGGCCTCGGACTGTTTGAGGCAACCACAAAATTCCAACCTGAATTTGTGTTTTAACTCCATTTTCAGGGACAGAAACCTTTAAAAACTTTTGCGAACAAACAAAACTGGCAGCCAAAGCTGTTCAGGCCTTCCAGTTTTGGGTTTTCTTTTTAAAATAAGCCTTCATAAAGGTGTTAAAACACTCATTTTAAATACCGGCCTCTGGTGGCTATGAAAGTCCCATATTTTATCATTACTCAGAAGTGGTTTCATTTTTCTGAACTTATTTTTGCAAAAAATAGAAACTATGACTTTTTTTTTATAAAAAACTTGTCAGCAGAGGTTCTCATGTCTGAAAATCCAATATTCTGCATGTTCTTCTGTAGCAGTTTGTTCTTCAGTGGTGCTATGATACTTTACAAAGAACCACAGGAGAGATACTGAAGGTTTAACAGGTCAAAAACACTTTTTAAAAAATGCCTCCAAAATATTTCCTTTCACAGCTATCTTAAAGCTAGCTACCAGGAGCTATGTGAGAATTGCCTTACAAAAAAAGAAAACCCCTGTAATTTGGAACCCCGACTGCTCTCCCTGCCAACATGAGCAGAAAAGAGTGCCTTTGAGAAACATACTGCTGTGCCAGACATGGCTGTTCCCTGCAGCGGCTCTGCAGCCTTCCTAACATTACAGCATCACAAAGGCATGGAATTGTGTCCACTCATCCATTTCAGTTCTTCTTCAGACAAATCTACAAGAAGGATTTATAAAAAAAAAAAAGCTTTCCCAATCCTGTTAAATGCCATGCTCTGCATACGAAGCTTGCTCTTCTGCATCCTGCCCATACACCCTCCTTACTAAGCAGGCCTCTAACACATCTGCCATAAAGCACCCCACACATTCTCCTTCCAGCATGTGAACCAACTAGCTGCACTGGACAGACAGGACTCCTGGGATATGTAATACAGGCAGAGATGTTGACCGGCATGTGGGGGGACACAGTATCCCACCAGTGGATATGCTCCCTGGCCTCCTTAAAGAGCCACAGGTCCTTCACAGGTATTGCTTCACATTACATGTATGCTCCTTTTGCATACATCTAAGTGAAGAAATATGGAAGAATAAAAAAATCTGTCTTTTCCACTTCTCCTATGGCACTAGGACTCCTCCCTAGCTCCCTTGATAACAGAAAGACAAGAACTCCTTCATATCCAATATCATAATCCTGAGACTCATTAAACTAAATCAGCTGAAGATTTTTCATTAAAGGAAGATTAGGGCATACCACACTATCTTCTCTTTGGAGGAGTGAACTTCTAGAATTCTGAAAATTTCAAGCTATTAAAGGCTAAATTATCAAATTACATTTGGTTCCATGGAATTTATTTCCAAATGTTCTTACCGGGGGAAAAAAAAAAGTCACTACCCATATTATTTAATCAGTGCCTTTTTTTAAAAAAAGAGGGTTGTAACAGTTTATGGATGTTTACTCCAGATTTTTCACACATGCACAGCAAAATGCCAGGAAGGAACTATAAAATTTGTCCTCCAGCTTTACGTAACATTGAGCTTGCTCTCCAAGCTAAATCATGGATTCTCTGTGCAGCTGACTTCAGAAAGTACCAGCAATATCACACAAAGACAAAGTGGGTGTTAGGTCAATAATAAATGACAATGCTGTGGGAAAAGGACAGGAAATAACTTTAGGAGAGAAGAGGAAGGAAAACTTAGATACTGTGAAGGTAAAGAAAAGGAAACAGACAGGATAATTCATGGAAAGACCAAAGCTGCAATGTTTTTACACTTGGTGGAACACAACCTCACAAACATGCCTTGAAAGCACGAGGGGAAACTTCATCACTGTCAATCCCACCTACAATCTGAGGCTTCTGTAAAAGGAAAATGGGCCTGGGTTGCTGTTCCTTTTAGTCTATACGGATGATAGCTCTGCAGCAGCTGAGTTTACTTGCTCTACTGCTTACAGAAGAGCAGAAGGGAGAAAAGTGAAATTTTAAAGTTCCAGATATGGGACTGTAAAAAGGGACAGTGAAACTCATTTAAGACCAAGCTGACAATATCCAGCAACAGAAAGTAATTTGAAACAAGTTTGCTGTCTTTCCAGTAGATTCCTTATTCCCATTTAAGATTTTTTTCCTACTTAGGAATATTTTTTGTTTATATAAAATTACATTTGTAGCATATCTGGCAGTCACTTATCACAATTACCAGAAAGAAAATTATGATAGTTACAGAACACAGTAAAACTTCCACAACAATTTCTTCTTGTCCCTGTACTGTCTGTAAACTGCCACTCCCTGTCTAGTGGTCAAAATTCAAATCTTTCAAAAGCCCTATTCAGAGGATTTTCTACAATATATCATGTCATAATTCAGGATATGCAGGCTCTCTGCAGGCAGCAGTGGGGAAAAAAAATTACTGAGAGAGATTTATTTTATTATTGATCAGCTTTTCTGATGTCAGCATCAAAGACCTACCTAAAATTTCTATAAATGAAGAACTGGAAAAGAGAGCACTGAATTTTAAAATATTCATTCCCTTTAAAAGCAGCCCGAAAGCTTCATGTCCCACCTCTTCTTCCTGCTTGCTGGAATGAAAGAGATTGTGAAAAATTCTGTGCTTGAAAAAAATCATGAGTTGCAGGGAACCTAAGCCATATGGCATGTATTATTCAGAACTCCATATACCAGTGTTACACCACGAAGACTTACGCTTGGTATCACACAGACACAAGACCAAATCAAGGTATCTCTTCAGCCTCCAAGACAGGGCTGACCTATTATTATAGGCAGAATTAATCTTACATATTTCATAAAAAGCTAGCAATTTATATTCTTCCAAATACACTACATATAAATGAACTGCACAAGCTATTTCTAAACTCAGTACTAGATCCCACCCACCACCTTAGATACAGTCCCTCCTTATAAAGTCCCTGCATGCATCTGTATTACAAACTGGTGCAGTGCAAAGAGAAAAGGACCAGGTTTTGACCTGCTGCATTCCACTGTGGTCCCAGGACTGCATATGCAACATTGCATTGTCACCTGCAAGGAAATTCACTTCCATTGGCAGTGCAATGTGTCCATGATGCCCATGCAGATAAGTAAATGCTGGAGGACCACACACCTACACTGCAAGTGGGTCACTCAAGCCTCGCTTTGAAAGCAGTAATTCCAGCCCCCACACCAGAAGCCATGTAGGTCTGTGCCTTCCATAAATGCAACATTTTTTTTCTTCCCTTTAACCAAGTTGTGATTAAATATAGCAGTCATATGGTTTTGGACGCATAATGAAAAATGAAGTCCAGCCAGGAACACTGACCCATAGAGAAGTCTGGGGACAGAAGGAAGTGTGCCATCACAGTAATACTTTTTATGAGTGAGTATTTCAACATTTCCTAATCAATTACTTTCATTTCTCTTCTGGGAAAAATATGTTCTGATTTCAGATGGCAGCCTAGGGATGACAAGTTAGAATTTCCTGCAGGATGAAAATTCCAAATAACATTTTTCTTCCATAGCTGTTAGTGGAAGCAAACAGCCATGCTTAGGTTAGCATAGATTACACATTTTATCGTCTCCTGAAACGTAGTGTAGAAAAGTAGATGAGTCTTGGATTTGCTGCCTTAGAGATGAGGATTTCAGTTTCATTTCTGCCCAAATATTAAAAAACCTTATTCAGACGCTCAGCCAATAAAACAGAATATTAATAGCCACCCTTTCAAGGCCAGGAAGAGAACTGTATTTAATAAAGACTGTAAGCAGAAAGACCTATTAAACAGCAGTTAGAGCAAAAGATACTGTTCACTTGCTTACAGCTTGGTTCATACTCCCTCTGGCTGAAAAATGTTGTGTGTGAGGAAGTCTCAGTGTCTCAAATGTAAAACATCTTGTTAGTCCTGTGAAAGTATGTGACAGATCAGCCAAATGCTTGAGCTGTGTGACAACTAGCAGGTTTTGTTGGTTTACTTTTGGGTTGTTTTTTTTCAAAAGGAAAATCTGCTTCAATGGCTGTAAGTCAACAACAAGACATTTTGGCAGATCCTCAGGTCTCATAAATTGTCAAAGTTTGACTGAAGACAAGGACACAATACACATCCCATTTTCTTAACCTGCTATGTATGAATTCATATAGTCATAATTTTACAGGATTTATCCCCAGAGGAAATATGGCATGACCTACTAACCTTGCTTACGGAATGGAAATTAAAGCCTTAATTTTTGTTAATGATAAAAATATTACGAAAACCCAAAATTTCTCATGTAATATTCTAAACTATTACCACTGCAATATATATTTTGTATCATTATTAAAAAGCTCTCTTTTTCTTTATTGAAGTAATTAGTTTCCAGATTCTCCCAAATCATAAACAAAGGGGAATCAGAGACAAAAAGCATATTAAAAGTATACTAAAACAGAAGTCAACCTGTATCTGAAATACAGTTCCAAGAAACTAATTCATGTCATCTACCTCAACTAGTCCCAGGTCTCATATACTGTGGTACTAGTTAAGTCGCTGGAGGAAGACGGAGAGTTAAATTTGGTTATTAATAGTTACGTTGGTACAAGCTTTATGTGGACATGAATTCCTGCATAAGTGTACTTGTACCACTATACTGTCTCATCTCCCACACAGGCTCGTATACACCTGTACAAGCTCTTTTTTGCCACTAACACAGAATCCAATGTACTGGGGTTATCTACTTGCACTTCAAGTATCCTGACACCACTGCAGTACAATTAACATTTATACACTTCAAATACAAAAAGCAAGCAAACAACAAAACCTTATAAATACTTATCTCAGAGTTAATTATATATACCTGATATGACCACACTCAATTTTTCCTCATTTTTATGACAAACTTGCAAAGCAGGAGGTTAAAAAAAAAAAAACGGTAATAAAGTCACCAAGAGGAAATTTTATTTTGTATACTCTCTTCTAGTTTATCAAGTTCTAAATGTTCGTATCTGTTGAAGTATTGACAGAAACAACAGCTGAGTGACACAAGGATACTAACAGATTCTAAAACCAGTTTGTGATTTCAAATACAATAGCTAGTTTGTATCCAAACATCTGATATGATTACACTCACTCCACAAGAGATTCTATGTTGTTTCACTACATTTTCCTCCAATTGTCAGTGTTTGAAACTTTGTATTTTGTTCCAAAGGAAATTATCTTAATACATCCCAATGATATCACTATTGTTTAAATAGAAGAGAGTATCCTGTTCATATTTTTAGAGGCTCAGACAAAAATCTCAAGTTTGTTAAAATAGAGTCTCTTAGAAAACCTTTCTCAAAGAAATGGAAACAGTTAGGGTAACCTTTGTTAAGAAGTTTTGCCAGTGCTTCAAGAACAAAAAATTGTTCATAATATTATCTAAAAATAAATAAATTTAAAAAAACATTCCCCTACTCCAAAAATTATTCCTTAGCTTTAGATGCGACATATCACTGGACCTTCCTGTCAGTATTGCCACCCCAAAAAAATGTAATCTTGTCTACAGAAATTACAGTCACAGCAACACAACAGATGCAACCAGCATAACCTTGATTAAGTACAGCTTATTCTTAAATAAAATTAAGGATGAGCTATATGAGTACAACTGCATGCAAAGACCAAGGTCTCACCTATATGAAGACACACAGAAAAGGGTTAATCTCTATGGAGGTGCAAACATTTAAGTACAAAAACTACATGCAAAATAGGTTTTAGCAGTCCTATTTACCCAGCCAACATAAGGCCACAGCTTCATACGTATTCAAGCTGGTTATGGTTCCCGTTTTTCTATTGTTAAACTTTGTCTTAATTACACTGTATTCTTTAAACACTTGGCTTCACACCCATCTAGTTTCTTTCAACTAACTCAACCATGCATTTTAAAATTTAAATATGCAGTCAGAACTCCAGGCCCTGAGCCCAGCCACGAGACACGATGATATCATCACACTCAGTCTGAGAGACATAAGCTGAGCAGAGAAGAGAGGCTAAGTAACTCCACAGAGGAAAGGAGCTTCATAGCATGCTGCACTGCTCTGCCAGGAGATGCATCACTTAGAAGGGCTTACAAAGCCTACGCAGCCAAAGCTGCCTGGTGTGGACACTACTTGTACACCGAGCACAGGTTTAAATTAACCAGCTCCCACAAGCCACCACTCTTCCAACCTTCACACTGGAACAGTGTCATTACTGCGGGGAAATGAGAGAGGTAGGGCTGCTTCTTTATGAGGCTTGAAGTGTTAGTGGAATTATAATGTAACATTGCATGCCAACTGTTCTTGTAAATAAAGGCGGCTACTGCTGAACATTTGCTCCCTGCATATAACAGCTAATGGTGTGCAAATGACTGTACGAACACATACTCCAACCCATTACCAGTTTCAACAAGGCCTAACAAAATATTCTGGGCTTGATTCACATCACTGAAAACATTCCCCCATTTCTATATAAAAGCTCAAATTTTACCCACCACTTCTGCATTATGCTTTATGTTGAAATAGATCACAAATCGTTACCCACTTTTGAGTGTTTTTATGTACATAAAATACATCTTGCATTCTAATAAACTTCAACAGCTCTTAGAGATATCTTTCAGTAGACTGTAAAATAGGGTTGAAACATTCCTAATGGCTGGTAATTACTTAGAAGGCTTCCGCAAATGTCTGTGAGTGTTTATGTATACACACACAGAGAAATACATAGGCACCTAGGCGTATGAATGTGTAAGAACAGGCAGCCTAGTCAATGTCTCCTTTTCGTAGTATATTTACATAGTTTCCACATCGACATTGTAGCTACATCAAAATGGTGTAATGTACATATAACTGAAGAATTATGAACTTCTGCAAATGCCTGGAGTCAGACTCTTTGTCATGCTCATACTGCTGAGAGTCATGTAGCTATCTGAATGGTAATGACTCCTAGCATACATGGGCACCCTCACAAAAAGGGTCGGTTGTGGTAATAACTGAGGGATCTTTCAGTTTTACCAATCTCCCTGATGTTTTTTTTAAGTCAAAGTGCTTTCTGAGATGTTTGTCCAATCACCTTTATTCCTCATTGCTCTCTGTCTTTACCAAAATCAAGTAGAATGTGAAAAAGTTATTATACAATATTAATTTTAAATATCATACTGTTGATCTGGTTAATGCATCTCAGAAAAACAAAAGATGGATCAATTTAATTCAAAACAGAGTTCATTTGGCTAAAAATTTAGAGGTATTCATGTAAAAACTATACTATGTACTTAAAATGTTTGGCTATGGATTTTGTCATCCACTCTACTTCTCATAAAACAGAAGGTTATAAGCCTACATTTCGATAAACTCCTTCAAGGAGGCTGCCAGCTCTGTTGGCAGAGATGGTACAAGGTCACCACAAATACAGTGAGCTCTAATCCCAAACAGTGGTGACTCCATGACTACCACTCCTTTAAATCTTTAGGACATGTATTCCTAACATGTTGATTTCTCAGGTTCAAATATTAAATTTTTGTACTTGGTTATACTAAAAAATACTACCATTTAGATTTAACTCCACTGAGAGATTCAAGGCCAAAGCAGTTTCTGAAACATATTAATGTTTCCAGATAAACGTGGCTGGAATAAACACTCCATGAACATGTGAAGTACCTTCCCTCACACAATAACCTGGTAATGTAGCATTCTCAGTGGGAGGATTCTCCATTCTTTTGCCAAGTAAGAACAGAAACGACAAAACAAACCTTCTTTGGGTTTTTGCACATCCTACAACACAGCATTCAAGACATATTAAAAAACCCTGTAAACTGCTAAACCTAAGTTGAGGATGCATCAAGACAGTACCGTCTTCCTCAGTATGCAGTCTGCTGAGACCTAGCAACAAAACTGGAGAAATTCTAACATCTTCACCTCATCCTAGCCATTCAAGACACAGTTGTTAATCTCTATATTGTAAAGAGGTAGTTCTTTGTTAAACCCCGCTCTGAATCATATCACTGAAGTGATCAGGTAGAAGATAACCTCCTCCTACCACTAAAAAGGAAGAAGTGGGACAGACAGAAGAAAGAAGAAACATAAATTTCTTAAGCCTGCTTTATCTGAATACATGGGCAGTAGGTAGCTCCATCATTTCTGCTGCTGTTCAGTCACATAGACAGAGTGCAGAAGTGGGGAAAATGGCCCATTATTTTAGTGTTCATTGCCATTTCTCAAAAATCTATTAGCATCAGTAATCCTGACCAGATTCTTGCTAGTTCCCCTCTATAAACACAGGTAGACACTGCCATAGGCTGAACATTGTTTTGTGTAATCAGGCTCACACGCTTGGTATTAACACACACGTTTTCACGTTATCAACACAGTAAAAAGGACACATAATAATGACATCGTCACCATCACTATGACTATGACTTCAAAAAGCAGACGTGGTAAAACAGCAGGCTGCAGAATTAAACCATGCTGGTCTACTCTTGTTTAATCTCTGACATCAGCAGAATTATTTGGCCTCAAAATATTTAAGTAGCTATTTTTAAATAATAACCTGCCCACTATGGTCCAGGCTGAATAAATTCCTTGCACATATGTTCACCTTGCATTATTCCATGACAAAGATTTAAAAATTCAAGTTTGAGGTCATGCTGTCTCACCTAGGCATTTCAGATGACATTGCAGAGCCTAGACAAACCAGTTTCACCAATACTCCCAGAAAGATCAACTTCATGTTACACAAGGTAAACCAGAAGAAGGAACTGTCACCAATTCTTTTTTTCAGCTTTCTCATCCTTTTATTGAGGTAAAATTCCTTACACAGGATATACCACAGACCATTTATGCAGTGAATTAAATTCCACATCTCCCATACATACCCTGTCAGGGGAACCTAAGTGCATTCTCAGACATTTTACTAGTGACAGTGAGATCTAATGATGCAATTAACAGAAATTAAAATAAGCTGGTTTGCTTGGAGGCAATTCAGGCAGCCCAAGCAGTCATCCCATTTATTAGATTTAAAAGCAAAACACAACACAAGTCAGATATCGAGAACAAAACCAGTTGTGTGATACATCCACAGAGAAGACATGCTCTTTGGAATATCACCACAAGTTCTGTAATCAAAGAGGTTAGCAATGATAAGCCCTCTCTTTTCATTATTGTCATAACGTTACAGACACTTGCTAAAATAATCCTTTTTAGTGCGTATTTGCACTGAAGTGTGATTTAGAAACAGTTAATATCAGTTGCAATTCAAACTGTATGTAAACCAACTAGGAATTCTTTTCCAATGATTAAGTTTCAAAAATACCTCTAAATTGTAAATAGATTCATGTAAAAATATCAGTACCTTTGTAAGATACCTCATTTGAAGCACTGTATTTTTTTTATTTAGCTCATATCATTTTTTTAAAAATGTATCTGAATATTAAAACTGAAAAAAATCTTCTACTAATAACAATTACCTTCTCTTATGTGAAAGATTCTAATATCTTAAGAGAAGTTTTAATAAAAATTAAGAAACATTGCTTCTAATTTTACAGTTTTCTGTTTAAAAAGCAAAGCTATGTCTCAAAAAGAATAACATACAGTAAAAAGCAGCATAATCGCCTTTCATAACATGACAAACTTCATCTCCTTTGTAAAACATGGTGCTTACTACACTACTAATGGTACATTCCTATCCTGTATCAAAAGTTTTCATTTCCATTTATAATCTTTACCAAAAGACCCAAGTTAAACTAACACTCTAACTGTTTAAAAAAAAAAAAAAAAGCTTATAGCAGCTTGGTATACTTTTATATTAATCAGCAGTAACCACATCTGGCTTAGTACACACTGTGAGCGTAAGTGAATTTATTCTGGGTCTAACATGAGAAAAAAATGAGACAATTCAATGACAATGACATTTCTAGAAAATATACTTACTAGTCAAGCAAATTCTTATAGAGCACCTTAAAAAAGTAATCAGTGGTTTGTTTTTGCCATTTTAATTATATTCCTACAAAAATTTTGAAGTTCTGTTAAAACCAACTCTTTACAGAGATTCTTAACTATGAGACATGTGACAGTTAGTTGTCAGAATAAGCGCCAAACACTGAATCTATCACATTCATACAGGTATACCACAAATCATTATATCCTAGGGGTCTTTTGATTCATCTACAAGATTCATTTTATGTCAGTGTGCACAAGTTAAGCACAGTGTAGATGTTCAGATAAATAAAACAACTTTCAAGGACAGGTTTCCACTATTTCTACTTTGATAATTATTCAAGCTACATTACAGTGACTTTTTTAAAAATACTGACATGCTAAAGCAAAAAACAGGAGAAATAAAAGCCATAACAACTGTTCTTCTGTCAACTACAGATGCTAATCCAAACTCACCACGAAGTTTTATCGCAACACTGATCTCCCCATACAGATGTCATCGTATGGGAGGGATATAAATTAGATGCAAAGTTAATTTGGGAAGAATACATGGCTGAACTGCCATTCTAAGCTTTTCCCAGGAAAAAGATCACACACAATGCGGACACACCCTTTCGCAAAAACACGCTAATTCGTGGAATAAAAGGGAGATGAAGAAGTCAGAGCGCCCTCAGCTCAGGAATGCCAGGAATCCCCGGAGGAATGCGTGCGGGCAGGCGGCCGCGGCGCCCCCGACGCACCGCCATCTCGGCGACCCGCGGGGGTCGCCCGGCTCTCAGCGGCCCGCGGCCCCGCCCGTCCCGGGCAGCGCCAGTCCACCAGAAAGCGAAGGCCGGCAGCAGCACCTCCACTGAGGCACTGCAGCCACCCCTCCGGGGCAGCGGCGGCCGGTACGCGCACTCGGGAAAAAGAGCCCCACTCTTTACAACCACTAGAGAAAACTAAGAAATATCCAGGTCTTATCGGAGTCTGTTTCCCCAGCAACTCCCTCTCCCCTCCGCGGCCCGGTGGCAGCGCTCCCGTCTCCGCCGTTTAGCACGCCCGCCCCGGGGGCGGCACAGCCGCCGCTCGCCAGCGCAGCCCCGGTGAGTGCCTGGGGGGAAGGCCTGCCCCGGCACGGCCGGCGCTCCGCCAGCCTCCCTGCGCGTTACCAGCTGGTCGTGCAGGGAGAGCCGCGTTGTTCTCGCCTCACGCCCGGGAGGACTCGGCGTCCTTGGCCTTTGAAAGGAGCGTGTTTAACGGAGCGAGATGGAGGAGGAAAGCCAGCGACGCAGGGCGCCTCAGGCGCGGAGCCACCTCCACAGCCGCGGCGTCCCGCCGCGGGCGGCAGCCCCTGCGGCACCACACAGCGACGTCCCCTGTGCCCGTCGCCCTCCGGTCAGGTCGCGCCATAGCCCTGTGCCCGCGCGGCCCCGGCCATTTCGGCAGGGCGAAGTGGGGCGACGCGGTGCCCGCCCGGCTCCCAGCCTTCCCGTCGCGACTGGCCGCCACCTCTTTCCTCACCCGTCCCGAGCCGCCTCGTCCTCTGAGTGAGACCCCCGTCAACTTCGCGCCGCTCTCCCCGCCACCCGCGCTCGCCGCCGGAGCTGAGCGCGGACTGCCCGCCCCCTCCAGCGGGGAGGGGGTGCCGGGGCCGCGCCCGGGCCCTGCCGGGGAGGAGCCAGGCGGGGGGGGGGGGGGGGGGGGCCGCTCCCTCAGGTGAGCGAGGGGCTTCCTCACGCGCGCGCGCGGCGGTTTCCCGCCCGTCTCCGGCTGTTAGGCTCCCTGAGGCGCGCGGGGGTCTCCTCAGGCTGGAGGCCCCCTCCCCCCCGGCAGACACCTATAACCCGCAAAGAGAGGGGAAAAACACCCAGCTCCTCCTTTGTTCAGGCTGCGGCAAACGGTGCCGGGACGAAAGGGGTTGGCTAGAGCAATCCTCTGAAGAAGAAACCCAGCCCCGGGCCCAGGTACTCTCAGCTCGAGGCCGCTCGACAGTCGGGTTCGGTTTCCCTCGCGAGCGCGGCCCCTCGGCGTGCGGCGGCGGCTGGCTAGTCTCCCGCCGCGGCGGGGAGGAGCTGAGACAGCACAAGGACAGGGCAGGGCGGGCGCGGATTTGGACGTGTGGGAGAGGTAAGAGGAAGGAGTGCGGAGCATGGGCCGCGGCGAGCAGTTTGGAGCAAACGGGCAGCGTGCCTGTAATGCTCGGAGAACAACGCCACGAGCACCTCTGGGCACACCTAGGCTGTCTTCAGCGTTTTTGGATGATTTTCACGCTGTCTTCAGCTAGACTGGAAATACCACACACAACAAGGTGTTCTGCAAATTTCCAGAATGGTCTACAGCTACAGCGAGAACTCAAGTGCTGCCATACTGCGGCATGTCTCACTCCCCTGACCCATATGCAAAGGAAAGCTAGGTGCTAAGGACTTGTGGTTTACAAGTGTCATACAAAAAAAATACCATGACTAGAAGTATCTCACAAGATTTGGGCCTCAGTTAATTTCCTCTGCCCTCAGAAATTTGTTCTCAAGATTTGAACCACCTGAAACAAGCAAGCGTTGTCAGAAAAAAGGTTGTAGTGAATATACAGGGAGAAAAACCCAACAAAATGTGATAGATCCACGTTTAGAACAGAAGATGCAGGGCAGTGAACATTAGAAGGGAAAATTCAGTATAGAAGCCATGAAAGCCACTTACAGAATTGTTCTACAGCAGTATGGGTAGGCACACGTCCTCTTTCCAAATCCAGCAGTGCTGGAGGTCACTGCTCAAATTTCTGTCAGAGCTGCTCTGCTGTTACACATCTGTCATAACAAGCCTAGTTAGCAAACACTATTGTATAGTATTGTATTGTATATAATTGTATGGATTTTCTGTAGAGAAAGCCCCATCTTAATTAGGATGTATAAACAGAAGAGATTCAACCAGAAAAGTAACTGTTCCCAATAAAATATTAATATTGACACTTCTGGGGCACTGTATCCAGTGTTAGGTTCTGTGCTGGGAAAAAAAGATAAAAGTTCACACGAATCTACAATACATCAGAAAATTAAGTGCATTCTGAGAATTTTAAAAACCATGTATTTCAGTAGTACTCCAAGTCAGTAAGGATCTGTTGACAGCTGCAAGAAACAGTCAAAAGCAAAACAAGGAGACGGAGAAGTAGTGACTGACAGCAATAGCTTGTGATAAAATACTATACTGATGGTTAATCAGTAGAAAGAGCTGTAAACTGGGAATTAGACAAATTATAAACAGTTCTAAAAAGGCAGCTAGCAAGGTGTTTGCAGACATCTAAAAATGTTTTCCTTTGCTCGGAGGACGTAAGTATTAGGTGGGACAGGAGCTATAAAGACTTCTGTTGTGGAAAAATGCACCTCTACATAATGTACTAAATTCATTCTCCCTCAGAATGATTGTTGAGAGGAGTCATAGAATGTATGGATTTTTCTGCCCTTGGTATTAAGTTGACTTGTCAGAAAAATGCTTATGAGACAGAACAACCTGAACTTGTGTTGCCATCTTGATCTTTTACATATTTTGCCATTTAACATTTGCTTTTTGTGTACATTTTCTCACATAACCGGAGGCCATGACTAGTCTTGGAGCTGTTTAAGTAGATTTATGTAGTTTGCTTAGTTTCTTTCAGTGTAGTTTTCAGAAAGCACCTGAAGTTTACCCCTCATCCCTTCTAACTGGTAAAACTGAGAAACAAGGAATGGAAAAGAAAAAAAGTAATTAAACTTTTTTTTTTCTCAGAGTTGCATGAGCTATGTGGCAACATTTTCAATTGAACTTGCAGGCATACCTATATATGGCTGTATTTTATTACAATTGAAGTGTGAAGAAATACGCTGTTTGTTCAGCCTCATGTTGTAGTTTTGTAACGTGAAGGAATTTAACTTAACAGAAAACAAAATGCTTCATTAAAGAGGTGTATATACCTATAATTTTCAGGTTATTGTTAGAGGTTAATTAAAACAGGTGTTAATCAATGATGTTATATAATAATACATTTCCATTGCATTTAGAAGCAAACCAGAAAAAAACATAAAAGATTAATTTCTTGCTAAAACAACCAGGCTATGATGACTACTAATCATTATTATATAGTCTATAATTAATTTTTTGCATGATGCATACCCTATCAGGTAACCAGTCAGGAGACAATTCAATTGCTATCTGGCATGCTCAGCATTAAACTGCTTAGAAAACTCTTCTCTTGTTCTGTATTGAGTTTCAGAAAGATTGTTTCATATGATAATTAGGCCAAGGCTTTTTTCTTTCTTTTTTTTCTTTATTTTATTTTTTTCTATTAAAAGGGAAAAAAAACCCAAAGAGACAAAAAGGTGGGACTAGCGCAATTGCTAATACTCTTATATCGGCTGTGAGCATCCCAGACTGAAAAGGAGAGCTTTGACTGGATTTTCACTCAAAGCGCTGTCTTACACTTCATGAGCCTTTGAGGAAACTTTAATTTGAACCTTTAAATTTTCATTAAAACTATAGTTTAAATTAAACATTTTTTCAAATGGTTTCTTACAAGTCTTTGGCATATTCTGAACATGAGTTTTAGAAGTACTTGGTATAATAATGCTACAAACATTTAGACTTTGTTCGCTAAGAGCCATGATCCAGCTGGAATACTGCAAAAGTACAAGGCGGTCCAGTGAGGTAAGAATTTTTTGAAACACAGCAATAAGCTAAAACTGCATTGAAGATGGAGTTGGGTCATACACAGAGTATTATCTCGGTGCAAGCTACCGTTTCCTTTCCCACCCCTCATCCACTTACTTTTCTCTTCCTCTGCTTTAAATGAAGGCTTTGGTCCTTGTTTACAAAACTGGCTCGACACTATGATTAATGTCTCTTTGTCCAGGCAGCATATTATCAGGCAGTTGTGAAATACAATACAAAATGGAGTATACAGCGAAAGCAAAACCAGACAGTAATGCCCTAGCAGCTTGTGCTGTAGATTATTTCCAGCTGCTAGCTATTCCAGAGCACCTCAGATAGTGAATAGCACTCCCTAAATTCAGCTCTCCTTTTGCATTGAGTCAGGTTGTATTGAAAGCTTGGTTTATTAGCGCTATGCATGGCTCCTACCAAGATGCATCTCTATCTCTTTCTATCCAGCTACACATTGAACTGAATTTTGACACCTTACTATAGTCCCCTGATTTCCTTGCAGGAAAGGATCTAATCCAATAATCGCAGTGGAAGGGAAAAAAAAAGTCTTTCTTGCAGTATGTAATTACTTTGAAACACTGCTTCTGACTCATCTTTTACAATATACATTGCAAGTTTTCTCAAATTATTATAAGACTAGATGTCTGTTGCTTAAGAAATAAAATTGTCCCTGTTATTACTGTATTCAGTAAGGTATTGAATTTCTTATTTCAAGAAACAGTCTTCAAAATTCAGGTCTTCTTTCTAGTCTTTACTGTTACTTCCACTGACTTGTATTCTGAAAACATTACAAAGTTGTTTCTAAAATTGTATCTGTAAAATTGTATCTGTACCTCAATCATTTTAACAAACTTAACAAAGCACTTTTGAGTTATATATGAGCATGAGAAAGTACTGTTTTATAAAAACCTGACCCCTTTGGCTATCCTAGAACACCAAGGAACAGTTCTATTTTAAATACTAAATTTAGTGTGGTGTAAATTTACTTTCAGAGGAGGATTTGGGTTATTTGAAGAAATTTAATTTTACACTCTTACCAGATGCTTTTTAATGCATGACCTCTGTTTTTTCCTCAAAAGACAACTAACCAGAAAGGGAGGCCCTTCATTTTCCACTTTTCTTTTTTCTTTCCCCTCTTTTCACAGTGGCATTTCTTTCTTTCCTTCTTTCCTTTTTTCCTGTCTCCTTTTTCTTTTTCTTTTTGGAGATAGCCCCTGTCTTTTGCATTTGTCATCTCTTGTTCTCCCATTTCTCTATTCTCCCATATACAGCTGTCAAACACACAGGCTACTGCAGATACAACCCAGAGCACTGGGTTCCCTCTATCTCTAACCCAAGCATGCAATGTGGACAGGTGTGTAACAATATTCTAAAAAAGCCTGAATAATCCTAGCCATTAGGTTACCTGTTCAAGAACATATTTACATTGCAGGAGAATAAGATGTGGTAAATAAAACATATCAAATGACAGATGAAATTGTAGAACGAGAGATTAGTATTTTCAGATGTCTTTAACAGGGGAAAATATGTGTTTTTACTTATGTTAGCTAATCCATGGTAAGGAAAAAGGAGATGATTTAAACTGTAACTTTTCTTCTAAAGAATTTAATTTCATTTTAGTTACCACAAGTTTACAAATACTCTTGCTACTGAATATAAGACTGTACAATTATTAATCTTACTTATGTACATAGAAATTAAGAGTGAGATACAATATTCAAAGGTGCAAGGTGAGATGAAGAGGAGATACCATTGACTTTTGTGACAGGTTGACCCTGGCTGGACGCCAGGTACCCACCAAAGCCGCTCTATCACTCCCCCTCCTTGACTGAACAGGAGAGGGAGAATATAATGAAAGACTTGTGGGTCGAGATAAGGACAG
>JAVKLA010000002.1:8385068-8432652 GCA_034782735.1 Sagittarius serpentarius
AGCTTCTAGCAACTTTTAAAGAAGCCGCCCCTGTGGCCCCCCCCGCTACCAAAACCTTGCCACGTAAACCCATTACAACTTTAAAAGCTGTTGAGGGAAAATACAACACAAAGTTTGATCACACATAATATGATAGTTTCAATATTCATTTAACAAATAAAATATAGTCTAGTAGTTAAGTTAATAGTACTGATATGAACTTCAGTTGAAGGTTTTGGACACCGTTCTGTATCTAGCCACCATGAGACTTTCTGACCTCCCATTCTTCTCCTTGGACAACTTTTGGCTATATCCACATTTCTTCCTTCACGTTAACGACACAGTCTTGCTCCCACTAAGCCTTACTCAAGTAATCCTGGCAATGACAAAAGATATTTTTCCAAGAAGAGCCTGCAGAAATCCTAGGTACTACCAAGTGCATCTACACTAAAGTTCCAGAAACCACTGTAATTGTTATCTGCTCTGCTGTGGTCTATGTCGCTGCTTGGTCAAGTCCAGCCTGCTAGGATTCAGCTGTGCCCACGTTGCAGGAACAAACTTTTTTTGGGAGTAGCATAGACTGAGTCTCTGTTTTGCACAAATATGCAAACTTGGTAGTTTGTTGGCATTGCCAATGTATTTATTTGAAGAAAGCTTAAGGGGTGCATTATTTCAGTCATTGCAAATGAAAACATTGATTAATTTATCATAGAAATATAACTGTAGTAAATTAAATGGCTCCTATGCATTTTATGCATGTAGCTCTTAAGAACTATTGCTATTTTCTGTTTTATAATAACACCCTCAGTATTAGGACATTGTAGAGCTGCATGTAGATACAGATCCACACCAAAAAATGCTTTACAATCTAAGTAGACAAAAGATTTAATCACAAAAGAATACAGAATGTGCTATGCTGAAACCCAAAACGTGTATCATGGCAAGATAATGCAGGGACTTTCTGAGTAATTTAACAATTCTGTCTCTCATCTTGAAATAACATGCATATGTGTAATGTTAAGCAAATGTAAGCATTTTTAATATATTTAAAGTTTAACCTAACACATAAATATTTGCAAAATTAAGCTCTAAATTCTTAAGACTGACATCCAAAGATTATGTCCTGGAGACAGAATATGTTCTCTCTCAAAAATACTAATTTCAAATCTTGTTTTACCTTTATTTAAGTAGCTTTCTTTTGTTTACAATGTATATCGAAGATTATCTTGGTTTAGGGTATGCAGGCAATTTAACACGTATCTAGTGTACCAAGGAAGACAGCACATAAGAACAAAATTAGTATTTTTATGTTTTAAAATGTACTGTTGATTAAAAATATAGCAGGACAAAGTTTTATTTAGTTTAATGTATCTATTTATTACTCCTTTTAGTCACATGAGATGCAGATTTTTTATTCAGTTTTCTTAAAAATGTGTGTCTGATGAGAAGTAAGGCCAATATCCAGTAAAGAATTTTGGCTCCTAATTCCCACTGAAATAAAATAATTTCAATAGAGAGGTGAAATGTTAAATATATTCTTGTGTTTAGACCCAGGTAACTTTTGGAACAGAGATAAAATCATCAGTATCCCATGTAAAAATTAACTTTTTTTTCTTATAGGCACGCATGGATATCTTAATTATTTCTTTTTCTTTTTTCTACTTTTAGACAAAGATAAGGAAACAATTCCAAGCCTATGGAAGTCTAAAGCAGTATCTGATCCAAAACTTTTCTCCTAATTTAATTCTGGTATGTTGGCCAGTATACTTTTATGATGTTGTGCAATAGCACCACCTGATGGCTACAATCATTTTAACCGTTCTGATCCTTTGGCAAACGCATCTGAGCAGCTTGAAAATAAAGACAGGGAAAAAATGATTGTCTTTAATATTCTTAAGATTTTTTTTATCTCTAGCCACTTTTATTAATCAGGTGAGGTAACATAATTTAAATAGTTTTGTGAAGCAGTATTTTAGAAGAGATATAAACGTTTCAGTAATGTCCCATATAAGAAACTTTAAGGATCAATTTACAAAGATGTTGATCCTTCCGATTTAAAGGTAAAGCATCACTCCTGATTCGCCTGCAGTATCTTAACTACTGATGCACTGAAGACTTAAGAAAATATCTGTATCTTTGCAAATCTAAGCAAGACCCAGAAAGACAGGTTAAGAAAATGGGTTTTAGAGGGTTGGAATTTCCAGCCTTTATAGGTTTGTTTTGTCAGGACTGATGCAGAAAACTGCTTAAGCATGTGATTAACATAAAATGCCTTTCTGAATCCTACTCATTTCAGTATGACATAAACCGTTACTCAAAGTTAAACATGGAAAAATATTTAGGGTGAACATACCACTTGGAGACTGAAGCAGGGAAAAAGGAGGAAGAATGAATGAGTGATCTGGAAATCTTTTGCTTTTTCTTTTTCAAGGGGGAAAAAAAAGTAGCGAACAGACATGCAACTTTTTTTACTCATTTGGAAGGGTGGAAACCATAGCAGAATAAAGTCAACTTTCTCCTGACTGAAAAAATATATCCAGTATGTATTTAAAAAACCAAATGTCCAACAGAAGAAAGACTTTTCACCTATAAAAAAAGTTACACTGCAATAACGGCAATTTATACTACCACAGTGTCAGATTCACCAAGTCAGGAGCCAGTAGAAGGGTCTGCATGAAATTCAGAGGTTGCTGAAAAGAAGTAGTCTATGAAGCTCTCAGAGGCACACTACCCTGTCTCTCCTCACTTTAAAGCTCCAGGAAGGAACTGTCATGTGCTTTATGGGAACTGCTAACCAAAACCCAACATCAAGCAAGACATAAGTGTTTGCGCTGTAGAATGTACATGCATATAATAAGCATTTCATGGCGAATTACTTTTTCTTTAATTTTTCAGTTCCGCTTGTGAACTAAGTATTTGTTTTGCACAATTCTTACAAAAAGTATTCTGAGAACTAAAACCAAGAACAAACAAATGAAATGAACTCAGGGAAAACAGTTCATCCTGGCCTTTACATGGTTTATTCTTTCCTTTCTTTTGAAAATAACAAACACTGTCTTGTACAGGTTTCCATTTCAGATCCCACAACCATCCATTGTCTAAGAGAAGTTTACAGCCTAATTATGAGTCACCCCAGATTACTTAATGTATTTTAAATCCTCAAATATGGAGGCTTCAGTGATGAAATAGGTTCTGTCCTTGGCACTCATGTGAAGTCTGCTCATCTTTACTGGGACTTAAAGCACTCAAAGGGATATGTTAATATAGATTTGACAGTACACTGATAAACTGATACTCCAGTTTTCAGTTAATAGTGTTTTGTTTAGGTAGAAGAGCTTTTCCTGGTTAGATAGTATTTTGTGACTGTAGAGGGTGCTCTTAAAATACTGGTGATGGTAGTAATATATGGCAATCAGTTTCTCTTTCTGTAAAGCTTATCAGTGTTAAGAAGTTTATATTTAGCAAAGAAAGTTGTTGTACAGCTAATGTGTTTTATTTTGGTTATGGGCAAGTCACTATCCATATTTGTATCCAAATACATCCCTGGAAACTTTTCTGGATTTAGTTTATTTTTGCAAGTATGTTTCTGCCAAACAGTGATAGTATCTTCTGAGAAAACTATTGATGCTGTCTAAAACAAGTTGAAAGAAATACTAAATAGAGTGTATTTTTAGTTGCAAGGCTGTTCAGAGTTGGATAAGAGCTTATTGTTCCAAAGAAGTAATTTAAATATTCACAAAAATTCTTCAGTTACATGAAGTTGATGCTCCCACATTGTGCCATCTGGAATTCTGTTGGGAAGGATTTAACTTTACTTTACTTTGGTTTGTCTGTAGTTTGGTTGATTGCTCCACAATACTCCCAAGCTGTCTGTTTTTTATACTTCTGTAACTGAATTAGCAGGGGGAAAATCCTAGATACAACAGACTAAATCAAACTTTGTCCTGCTATATTTTTCCCTCAACCATGCAATATATATATTTTTTTTAATATAAAATTATGCGTTCCCCTCAGTACAGCCAAGAAATGATTGAGTTAATTCTGTATGTTTGAGAAATGTTACCTCTTTCCAGAGAGGGTAGAGTCTATAAACCTCAGAAATATAAGAATTTTATTTTAATAATCAGAACTGCAGTAAGGCCATTTTAGGGCAGCATGAGAAGAGTTAACATTTCTGAGGTCAGGACCTTTCCTGTGATACCAGGACTAGGCTATGGGCTTCTGCCAGCACTGCTCTGTCAGTCCTGGATGTGATGAGGTGTGAACTTTATCTGACATGACTGCTCCAAAAAAAAGCCTATACCATAACATACACTTATAACAGCAAACCACTTTCTCTTGAATAGGTTGTTATACTGGGAAGAGATGAAATATATGCTGCAGAACCATAGTCTTCCCAATCTAAACTTTTCCTAACAACAATTACTCTGCTTCTTATACTGGATTTGTGTACTTACCTTGAGAAGGTGCTCTTAGAGGTGAACTCAGATAAGGCTTTCACCAGTGGTCACTCATTTGAGATCTAGACATCATATAAGATTAACCCTGTTTCAGACCAGGTGTACAGATATTATATAATAGAGTGTCACAAAGGCTGTGACTCTTCACCGCACTTTTGTAAGTATCTACTGTAGGTCCAGTTTAGAGCATAGAAGTCAGCGCAGCATGTATTTTCTGGGGAAGCCTTCTGGGCTTTTTTGGCTAACTTGAGCAGCAACTATTCTAGGAAGACTTTGCCAAGATCACTAAATTAGGAAACCTTTTAAGCATAGACCAAGCTTAACAGATGTTTGCTGGCTTCTAATGAGAAGAACTTGGCCTGTTCCAGTCTCCAGTTTCCACATCAAATTCATCACTCTATCAACTTGCAGATTAGGGCTTGTGCCTTAACACATTTGTATACTCTATTATACAAAGGTGACTTTATGTTACCTAGGACTGTGACTGCAGGCTTGCCATGTGAGTAGTCAAATGAAATTCTGTCTTTGTAAGAGCTGGCAAAATTAACTATCCCCATGCATCAGGCAAGACTCTTCAATAGAAGAGCTAATACTGCCTGAGGTGCAATGGTAGAAAATATTTCTGATACAAGTCATGTGACAGGGGAACACGGTGATAGGCCAAAGACAAGGAGTTTGTCTCATAGGGCTTTCCTTCCTCAGGATTTAGTATTAAGTAGTAATCTGAACAAACAGAAACCTAGTTCTCCCCCAACCTTGAGTACACTAACTATTAAGATAGAGTCATGCTTAATTCTCTTTCTGTCACAGTATTTCTGGTGGACAGTATTTTCACTTCCATAGGAGAAACTAGAAGTGTCTCACCTAAACATCCCTTATACTGAGGTTCTTAAAATGGGAAGTTAGAAATGCAAATCTAATACCCTCAGTGAGAGTCAAGACTTGGAACACAGACTTCCTCTGATCACTAATCATCTATTCCCTGAGCTATTAGATAAAACAGACAATACTTTTCCTCCCCTGTTTTGTAAGAAAAGGTTGGCATAAATTTCTAACTCTAGGAGAGAGTTCAGAAATGTATGTTCGAGATTTTCACAACTCTACAGCTCACATTAAAGGACCAGAATGTCAGAAACAGATGGAACTGAAGACCCATCACACTTTCTTCAGTCTTTAATAATGACCAATCTGGGTGTAACCTATGAACTTTGGTCATTTCTGTGGTGGACCCTCTTTCCCCCAAGTGTGGAAAGAGGCAATGCACTTCATTCTTGGTTGGAGATTCCACTATGCAGCAAAGCATCACAGTACCAAAGCCTCTAACCTGTAGCCACTTACAAAAATTAACCAACACATTCTAAATTGAATCCACCTTTACTGGTTCACTTTTTAAAACACACTCTACAATTCTAGAAAATCTTAAAAGCTCAGAAAAAATATCTTGCATTGTACAGTGCTTGCATATTTCAAGCAGTGAAAGCTGTAAATGATGCACATGTTGGAATGACAATAAGACAAATGAAAGCTTTCACTGGGAAAATGCAAACCAGAAGACAGATATCTTGTTTTGCTTTAGGCAAAGCATGAATGCAAACATTTAAACTGGAGAAACTCCCTTTTCCTTCTGTGGCCCCTCTGAGCCATTACATTAATTACTTGGAACTATTTACTTACTTCCCTTTATTTAGGCCCCAGGTGCACACACTCTGGATACTGAAAATTATTTTCATTCTTTTCACTAGAGTGAAAAAACAATATATGGAAACATTCATCTTTTCCTTTCTGAAATCCACGAATGTGAGGAGAAATGGAATCCTAATATATGTTTTGTGCTTGCCTGTTTTTTAACACACCATAACAAAACATGAGAGTGGTAGGGGGGTCAGTGATGTTTCTTTTTCACAGTACAATGAAAATATTTATTTAGTTTTGTTGCAATAGCAGGAGCAGCTGGCAGTGTTTGCACTTACGTGTCTTCTAACACTTCACTGAAGAGATACCCCTAATCTTTGAAGAAAGACAAATATTTCGTTTTGTGAATGTGCTGACCTGTGCCTATGCAGTGGCTCTGATGGCCTTCTTTTGTGATCACAATGTTAGCTTGTCTTTGAAACGTGTCCTTAAATGATGACCAGCCAGATCCAGGCATGCACTTTTCTGTATGTGAAGCTAGAGAATTAATGGAGGCATTAAATGTTTAGGAAATAACGATCACATTAGAAAATTTAAAAAAAAAAAAAATCACAGCAGAGTCTCAAAACCTAAATTTCTAAATTGGCAGCAAAGAGGATCAGTCTCAATATCTACGATTCTTTTTGGCAAGATAACCGTGTCCCAAAGCTCTTGCTTAGAGTTTCATTTCCAGCTTCCTTCTGGGGGGAAAAATGAATTAAAGCTTTTCTTGTGTTCTTACTGAGAGGTTCTTCTGAACTTGATTATTTTGGAATACAAACAACAGACTGTGGGACACTGGTTGTATAGAAATCTTTAAATAATGGTTAACAAAATCTTTAGCTATTTGCACAAAATGTATTCAACTTCCCCCTTCCCAATAAAGAATATCAGTCAATGCCAGGGTAGCCCAGGTCATCAAGGGGTGGCTACTGAGTCTGGCTCCCCCTGTCACAGCTGCCTGGCAGCAGGCCCACCCTCAGGAACAGCCAGCTGGCTCTGCTGTGCATTTCAGCTTTCTCCAAGTTTGCATGTGGACCTGTGAAACAGCTGAGTTTATTTTGCCCGATTGGCTTATTTGTTGTCAATCCAGAGAGTTTTCCCATTGCCATGACTGCTGCTGATGCAGTCAGTTTGCATTTGGAGTTTTCGGCATGGCCTCTCCGCTCTGTCATTTCTGCTGGTCTGCACTGGCTCTTCAAAAGATCAGGTCTTTTTCACAGATTTTGTTAGTTTTCAAGTCAGTTCAGTGCTTCTCTGTTCTAATCCTATTGCTCGTCCAGTTACACAAGCTTCTGGCCCCTAGCAGACTCAGACTATGAGAAAGATGAATCCTTCCTCTACTTTCTCTTATATTCCAACTGCATACCTGTGAAACTATACAAGCTACAAGGATGACCCTTCATTTAGAAGATGTTGTTAGAGCATAGACACCTATGTTCATCATTAATGACATAAATCAAACTTTAGTCAGAAATACAACTCCCTTGTAGAACTGTGACCAATAACAATGCAAACAAAAGCAACCTGTTCCATGTCCATCTTCTGATGTCAGAAGAAGGGTATAAGTAGCATCTGCCATAGAAACAAAACTTTGAATTCTAGGGTGTAAATCTGTGCATTCAAGGATTTTCAGAGGCAAATTTAGGAGTACTTCACTGTTAAAAGTAGGAGAGTACCCTTAGAATAAAAAGATTATTTCCCAGAACCTTTGTCTGTCTTTAAATTAAAAATATGATGTATGCCCAAAGTATGCAAAACTTTCTATTCCCAACTAAAAATCAGCTATTTTTCTGGAAAAGTATGTTATTTGTCTAGTGAATATAAGAAGAAGAGATTGTAATCCATTTAACTATTTAGTCATATTTTCAATCTCATTAATTAATATCCTGTTGCATTTAGTTACCTAGATGAGGGAGGGATATATTTTGTAAAACCCTATTTTATTATCTGATATTTTTTATTGTATGCTCTCTTCTTATTCAATAGGACAGCATTAAAAACATTTGTAGTGATACTCATTGCTTTACATAACCTCATGAACTTAGTTACTTACAGTCTAAGCTCAGTAGCACAAGTTTTCACAAATCTGTCATATGAAAGTCTCTCCAGATTGTTTTTAATCACTCTCAAGTTCTGGACTTTTTCTGTGATTGCAGTATCCTTACGGAGATGTGAATCTGAATGTGGAAAAATGGTCCAATCCCAGACTTCCATACCCAGGGGAGATGAATTTAAAACCTTGTTCTGAGTCAGCAGTGGCCTCTCTTAAGCTGGGTTACTGGTAAGTGCAAGAGAGATCATTACTCCAGCTTCAACCACTCCTCTCAGATTTAAACAATGGTATTCACAGACATAGGAAGAGACATTCAGCTGTTCAAACAGCTATTTCTGTTCACTTCTGACAAGAGAGTGTCAAATCAGGTGCAGTCATGCCTACCGGCTAGGTGGTGTAACAACTGCTTAGTCACACAAGCCATGTCCATCATCACATCTTCACACTGCATACTTCCTTGTAAAGGCACCAACAAACTTCATTGCAGTGCTCTTCCAAACCACACTAGTTTACAGAGTCATCTCATTCAGTATGAATTATTTTGTATTCAGCTGGACTCAAATTCATCTGCTTTAATAGGTTCTTCATGACCTTCCCAAATCTTGTTGCAGCTTGTCAGGAACTTCTTCCATGAGTGTAGTCCATGTCAGCAGTTAGCACAGTAAAATTTGCTGGCAGGTAAATTTATTATGGCTGAAGCCTAGTCAGGATGGCATCTGAGCTTGTGTCCAACTTAGGTGGGCAGAATTAGTGAGATACTTGAAGCTACTGATACTATTCCTGCATAAATGCTTTCTTGAAATGGGGCCTCTATCACCTGTAAGGATGAGCAGCTGCTGAGTTGAAAAAAATTTAAACAAATCCTCTGGTATGGAAATCTGTTTTACATTCCCTACTCAATGTTTAATACTCAGCTAATTCTACCTATACTGCATTCACACATTGTGATTCTAATTCCTGTTAAATATGGTGTCTAAAAACTCGGTCAGGATTAGTATGGAAGTATATAAAGTAATATATCTGGGAAAGAGAACTTTAAATTGTAATGTTGTGCTTGAGAGTTAGTGATTACATTAAGCATGAAATCTGTGTGATTCGTATGATTCTGCTATTTCTGATTTTTGCTTCAGATAGAATTGGGACTGATTGTGAAGAATGTTACTGAATTCTTCTGTTTGTTTAAAGAGGTAGCTGGAATTTTTGAGGGCTGTAGAGTGTTACCACTGTCATAGTATTTGAGGGCCGGGAGCTAAAGAGCCTCAGAGATGCTTTCCCATAAATACAGTGTTCTTCATGCACAAAGACTTGGGAAGGAAACAATTCCTTCTAATTAGGAAAGTAATTTTAAGCAGAAAAAGATGTAAAAGCTTAAGGACTGTTCTTGTCAGAGAGAGATGTTTCTGAGAAGAATTAGGGCAATAGAGGATTATTGTTTTGTTAAGCCTTTGATTGAGATCTCAGACTTTCATCAGTTCTGTAGCAATGCAAGCAAGAGATCTAAGGCTCAAACACATCTCCAGAAAAGAGATCTTTGAGAAGTAAAATAAAATAAAATAAAATAAAATAAAATAAAATAAAATAAAATAAAAAAAAACACAGACTAGGATTCAGCTTTTGGGTATTTGTAACTCCCAGTTGAGAGCCAAGGGCAAGTTTTTCTGTCATCACCCTGTTCCTTTTAAAAACAAAGGGGAAAAATTTTGCTTTTGCTTTCTCAAAAAATAGCGTTAGTCATTTGAAAAATTCCAGGCCAGAGCATGAAAGATCCTTTAGAGGAAAACTCCAGAATTGTTGTTTAGAGGCTGCCCTGAGTATAATCAAGATTAAAGCCTTTAATGAAGGCAAAGCTTACTTATCTGATCAGATCCTAGCATAATGGTCTAGCATGTGATATTATTCTGTATAAGTTACATAACCTTTTGTTTAAGAGCATACTTTACCTTCAGCAGCACAAACAACATTTTTAACCTGTTCAGATCCTTGAGAAATGCAAACAGATTTGAAGAAAAAAATTGATTATTTGTTAACAAAGGAAAATCAAACCTTTCTGTGACTTGGTTAAGATGAAAGCAAGACAGGAAACTAATAAAGAGAATCAGAGAACCTGGAAATAAATGTTGACAGGCTTATGCACTGGCAGTTTAAAATCACATACTACTAAGCATTAGCTTTCTGCGTAAGTGTTTGCCCACAAGATTGCCTTCCCCTAGAAAGGCTAGAGATTACCTACAACTCATTTGCGTTTGCAGGTTTTCTGTGAGTATGTGCGGGTACATCCTACCATTTATCAGCCACAATGCACTGAGGTCACAAGTCCCCTGCCTCATTAAAAGACAGTGAGCCAATTGAAAAACAACTCCTTTCTCCCTTGGCGCATCTGAACATATGGTGGAGGAGTAGTATGCTTAATGTTGAAACAGTCAGATCTGGGAAGAAGCTAAGCAGTTAGGCAGAAAGTAGGTAATAAAACATTGGATATAGAGAGTCATGTAGTTTTCCTGTTTTGACAATAGAATTGGTGGACTACAGCTTCAAACTTTTTAGGGTTTCTCACACACTGAGAAATAAATATTAAAAGTTACAATATTACGAGCTTTAGTGGAACAAAAACAGAAGCATGACCCTACTCCAATGTGGAAATGTCTTAGAGCTTCACAAAATCATCATCTGAATACAGAGTGCTGGTGTACTCAGCATATCATGATGTAGGAGCACTGTATCATCAGGGTGTTTGTTACTGTCAGAAAACATAATGACAGAAGAGAAGATGGTTGCTTGACTCCTTATATGTCTAATATAATCTGATCTGATATATCACATTAAAGAATTGTTTATCAGTTCCACAGTACAAGCTTGTAACAATCGCCATTCCACAACTTACAGATGTAGTCTGAGTATGGGTGGTGCTGGTTGGTGTTATGCCATCTGTCTCACCTTTTGCATTGACATGAAAACATGGTGCCAGTTCCTGCAGTTCAGACTGCTTTCTGCTAAGACAGATTTTTATTTTTAATATTTACATGTAAGAGTTAAACTTCTCACTAATCTGTTCATTCTCTTGCACAGGGAATCTGCTACTGTATCTTGAGAAAACTATCATTCTGTACAGCCTTTTCCAGGCTAAGGAACTGCTATACTTTCATTCAGCTTTAAAAAGAAAATAGTCACTAAAAACTTTATACTTGGACGCAGACCTTAAGAGTTTTGTTCAAAATGATGCTCCAGAGAACACAGTGAAAACAGTTATCTCTTGGGACAGCAGTGGAGAAGCTTTTCTCAGCAATGGGAATGCAAATATTCATTGCTTCTGCAGCCAAGTAAATGCTCACTATTTTGTGGCACCATATATTCAACCAAATAAAATTACCTTTGGTTTTCTTTATTTCCACACCCCCCCTGCCCAAATGTCACATTCCATGATAAAAATTAAATCGATTCTGGTTAACTGGGAAACAGTAAAGGTAGCCAGCATGGAATGCAAATTCATTGCCAAATAAAAGGACACTCTTCTACTGCATCATGACATGGTCTCATACTGATGTAAATAATGTAGTAGAATGGATAGCAGCGCTTTTCTGTCTGCCTAATTCTACGAGTTCAAACTTTTGCATGAGGAAAAGGCCAAAAGAAAGTATTTAAACAGTACTAACTTTCCTTTCTGTGTCAGATATCTAAGCTAATTACTTTTTTGTTACATTCTTAACTAACAAGCTGGAACGAGGCTTCAGAAAGCTCTTCCTACCATACATAATACCCAACAAAGAAGTGTTTCTCCAGCTGGAAGAAGGGGCCGGGGGGAGGGGGGAAGAAAAAAGACAACATTGAGGTAGAATAAATGGAACAGAGATTTTTCTTCCTCTTCACCAGCTGTACAGAGTGCAGGGATGGAAAGAGAGTGCCACATTCAGTTACTTTCTTCTACAACACACCAAAACGCAGGGTAGCCAATTTTGTTGTCCAGCTCCAGAAACAGATGTGGTTTGAATTTCTATGCACATGGGCATGAGTGCATACGCAGACATAGGCATATACGTATGTACCCTGCTTATTTCCGCATGCTTGTACTTGATTGAGAAGGCCTACCTGTAACTTTTTCAATCACCCACAGCCTATAAGCAGTTCAAGAACAGCTCCCAATCCAGTGTTATGCTTTGTCACCAGAAGGGCTGTGATAATGCACGATTAGTCCAAATCCCTGCAAAGAAGCAAGACAGCTGGGGCTACCTAAGCCTGGCATCACTAGATTGTAGTGATCGGGTTGTGCACTGGAGTAGAGAGACACCTGGAAGCCATTTCCTGCTTGTGAACTGATGTCCCTCCCCCTTCTTCTCAAAGATAAGTATATGCGATGTGGCTTTGGGCCACAGTGAGTTTTTTTGGATTTGGAACATCAGGAAGGTTTGCTTTAAAGGCACAAATCCAGGTTTTTCCTTACATATAAAACTTCAAAAGACCAGTTTTTTCCCTCTGATGCCTTTTTTTTGTTTTTTGTTTTTTTGGGGTTTTTTTCCCCCCAATTTCTTCTGACTTCATATTCGTCTAACTGAAAAAGTCTTTGCATTTTCATCTTGAAACTGGCAAATACACTTTAACAGGCTAGAGGCTGCTTAGGTACTGGCCTGAGCTTTCACACTGCCAATACCAAAGCCACCAATTGTTGCTTTCTAGCCATACCTCACTAACATACAACAGATTAAGATTTCTACCACCCCCCACCCCCACCCCCACTTACATAGTTGAAGTTTCCTTGGCTGTGCAGAGTAAGCACATATTTTGTCCATGAGAATGCCTTTGAGCAGTATCTCTTTTGTCAGTTAAGTTTCTCTTATGCATTGTAATTCTTGCCAGGAGACATCTCCTGACTGTTTTTTTGGTCTCTGGAAACATTTCATTTGGCAGAATGGTCTCTCCGTTTTAGCTGTTGAGTAAGGTGTTGGTCCCCCTGAAATCAATAGGAGCTACCAAATTCTAAGATGCCAGATTTTTTCACCTCCTGTCTTTAAATCCACTTAAGACTAGAAGCATGCAATGCTTTGACAGTTTCAAAATGCTCCAACCTTTTCTTGTTATTTTCTATGGAACTGTTGGTCTTAAAAAAAACTAATAGCAGAGGTGGAACACTCTTGTATTTCTGACACAAGTTTATAAACAACCTCCAAATAATTAATTTTCTTTTTGCTAAAAGAAATCTCAGTTTTCATAACTGAAGTCTAGAAATTTTTGAAACCAAATTAAAAAAAAGAGATAGCCAAGTGTTAGGAGGCCAATAAAAATGATTTTGTGAAGTCTCATACAAAAGGTCACAAATATTTTTCAACGTTTTGAGAAAGTTACTTTTTACCTAAAGACATTTGTTTTAATGCACAATTCATTAGTATTACATTATCGTACTGTTGCAGTAGTTGTAAGATTTTAATAATTGATTTTCATCTCTTAACCAGTGATCTGTAACTGCAAAGTCTGAATGCAGGCTTAGCCTCCAAGTTTTGCTGGGGAGGGCAGGACTTTATAGGAAAGTCACACTCTCACTCTTTAGGAACATAAATGGAAACATAAAGTGTAAGTGGTCAGAGTACAGCAAGGGCTGGCTTCTGCCAAAGGAGCCAAACATGATACTACAACCAGCATGGCAGAGGCCTCACCAGCCAGGGCCCTGTCCCACAATAATAGAGCAAGAGAGCAGGGAAGGCTCAGGAGGCAGCAGGGGTTAAGCAAAAGTCCAGATACCAGGCACGTTTGCAGTGGCAAGGCAGATCCAACATCAAGGCAGGCAGGCAGTCTGCAGGTCAGGGTCAGCCCAGGAATCATTAGGCAGGACCATAGCAACAGGCAGAGCTGAGACAAAGCTGGGAAGTCAGCCCATCTCGTGATCTGATCAGCGGGGTCCATGGTCAAGTACAGGCATACCTAAAACATAGCTCAGGCAGGGACTGACAGCTCAGGAGCTGAGCTTAAATGAAGCCTCTGGGCCCATGGGTGTGGGTAGAGGCCCCAGGTGAGGCTGGTCAGGGCCATTAAATCCTATTGGTGGACTCAGGCCCCCTGACATAAGTCAGTAGAAATCCAATCTCATATTTTCATGCATAAGCAAGAAAAGAGGAGAATTATGATTGTGGTTTGACCTGTGGTGCATTTTCTGACCCCTGAGTGCCTTATTTCTCAACCACGATTTTACAGTAATGCTATGTCTACCCATAGTTTATATAAACATGGAGTATGTTAAACAACTGACTTATGATGTGATACTTTTGTTTCCACTAAATTCTAGACCATCTGTGTACTAAAAACTTTTTAGACTTGGAAAGAAGATCTGATCTATTCAGTTCTTTCACTAAGTAGTTACAGATACTCCTGGAGCATGCTTCTGTCTGTACTTTGACATTTATATTTCATTCCTTTTTTCATTGCAATTACGCATCTGTTGGATCCCAACACTTGGTTGATACTTCTGTACTTTTGAAATGTCTTCTTTGCTCATCTTAAACCTTTAATATTCTCTATTTGTGAGTGGTTCAAATCATGAAAATTAATGCAAGCTTTTTTCCCAAGACTTAGAGTTGCTATAGCAGAGTTTCAGGTCACCTGTTTTCTGAGAAACAGTTTGGTCCATGTCTTTTCATAAGCAGTGTTTTCTTTTTCATCTTTCCTAGCTGAGGTAATACATACTGCTATCTCATATTCTGTGACACAGAGCAGGATGTCAGCAGCATTGCAAGATACAATTTTAACAGGCACTCTCTACTTCTTGGAGTAACTCCTGATCAGTCTGTAAAGTGTCCAGTTGGCTCACTGTATCCCCCACTCTATAATTAACAAAATGCATGATTCTCTTGTTGGCAGAGAGAAGATTCAAAGCATACCAGCTTCTACCAAGTTCTCACTGGGAAATTTGGGCAGAAAGGATCAATTTCAGTGCCTCACATAAATGGATTTGATCCCAGTAGACTTTCAGCAGTTACGGCAGCACAGTCATTTGCTTCCCTAGTTCTGGCTGATCAGGACTAGAAGCAAAAGAGAAACAACAGATTTTGTTCCAGGTGAAAAGATTGAATATGTAAAAAGTTAAGAGCACCTGTGCTGTGTCACACCAAAAGCCCATCTAGCTCAGTATCCTATTTTGCACAGTGGTCAAGGGTGGGTGCCTTGCAAGAGGAAAATGTTTTTCAACTTTTTCTTGCAAAAATTGTTTCCTTCACGCCGCCTCTTCAGAGATTTCACAGTGGCCAGGACAACCTCATAAAAGCTAGTAACTCATGTTTTATGCAAGATTAAAGGGATCCAGATCTTGCTGATAGACACAAATGGCGTTGTTGGCTTTAGTGCCAGTTATCTCTGCTGAGGATATTACCTAAAAATTTTACACAGAAAGAATAGTCTAAATTTGGATATTAGTCCAGTAGCCGTATCAGACTTCATAATCTGTCTGCTTCTGATGTCTTCTAGCAGATCATAGCACTGCTCTGTTTCTGGTCTGACATTTTGTTTTGATTTTAATAACCTAATATGAATTAAAATAGCAGGTGCATAGCAACACCTTTTTAGAATGAGGAGTATTTGATGCTAATAAGCATGTTTAGCCAAGACTTTGCTGAGCCATGGCTTTCATCTCAGCCCCTACAATACATATATGAGAAAAAACAATTAACCCCTTAGCTTCTGGCTAAAGGATTGTGAAAACCACGTATAAAATGGCAACACAAAAATTGTAAGTCAGCAAAGTTATGGGAGATCATTAGGAAAAGAGGAAAGATTCAGTGTGGTCATTTGAATAATAGCACTGTCCTCTGTGTTTTTAATAATAATGCTGTCAAAATTGGAAAAGCTGGACATGGTTTGATAATAGACTGATGCATCTAAATGGAACCAAACACTACAGAGGATTCCTGCCCAACATTAAAATGAAAGAAAAATGTGTGCACGGACACAAGCAAACTGCAGTTTGCATCTGGTGGAAAATAAGAGGGTTCACTGAATGAAAGGGTTAATGAAGGGATTACAAGAATGAACTCCAGACAGCCAGTGGATTCAATTCCCCTAGATTGTTGGGACAACTCAAAAGCTGCATATCTTTGTTTCTTGTAATTGCTTTGTTCATTACCCTCCTAAATCCCCAAAACAAACAACAAACAAGCCAAGCCCTCCTGTCGCACAGACATAGTCTTGCTATTACAAAGGTTCCACTTGTAAAAAACACTGTCTACTTCTGTGCTTTTTAACATTTTATCCTCTTACCAGGTTCAAGGTCAACAGAACTCAGAAAGAAAATATTATAATTTGCTTTGCTAGCAAACTAGTACTTTACTGGAGACACATACTGTATCAGACCGTGATAGTGCAGGCTTCATATTTAACCTGAGTCCAATTTAGAACTCTGAAAAGACAGCTTGGTTGGACTCGATGATCTTAAGGGTATTTTCCAACCTAAATTGTTCTATGATTCTATTATGGGTTTCTGCTACAACAGGTTCAATATATCATTTAGTTTCTCTTCCAGGTTCTGGGCAAACCCTATACACTCCAAATTTCTCTCACATGTTATCAAATAGCGGAAATCTTTTTGCGTTCCTCTCCAGAAGTTTAGCAGTGCTTTGCTTCCGCCAGGCCTGTTGTGTAACTTTTTTCCATACTCCAAAGCCAGTCATTCACCAGTCTCCATCCTCATCAAGCTGCAGCTTCAGCTGAGGGAAAGACAATAGCCTGGGTATCATTTGAGGCCTGGTAAGCTGCCTCTCACTCCACCTTTTCCTCATTCTGCTCTTTTTGTGTATGGTGCCTGAAATGCAGCCACCCTCCAGTACCAGCTACCAGGCATTTCAGAGACAAGTAGTCAAGTTCCTAATTTGTTCTTCAGTTTGTTCCCTTCTGCAGCCCTAAGGATCCTCCCACAGAACCACTACAGTTAGACAAAGTAGACTGATGATCAGTATGTGCAGTGGAGCACAAGGAAAAAACTCTCTGTGGGCCTTAGTCACTGGGACCTCTTTCTGGAGAGTGAGTGCAGCATGGGAAGTTGTGCTGTATAGATTGGGTCCAGCAGTGCAGACATCTTGCATATAGTGACAAGACTGCAAATGGCAAGCTGCCGAACTACCACCTCAGAAGTATCCCAGGTCCTTTATGATGGATAAATTTTCTGGAGATTAGTCAGATGTCTGTTAATTCTCATACCTCTCAGAAAACCAGCTCAGTAAAGGAGGGAATGATTTAATGTCTAGGAATGAAGCAGGAAAGAGTATTAATTATACTTGATAAAGTATAATTCTACCACAGGAAGAATATATAAAAGTATTTTTTATATTATCTTAAATTAACCAACATGTAACATAAATTCCCTGCATCACTGCAGTTTCCAGTCTCTCCACGGCTTCAGTACTTGAACATTTCATGTCTCTTACTCTGAAACATCAGACTCTGCACCTTCTGATAGGAATCACCAGCAAAATGGCAGAGCTTAAAGAGAAATCCAGTGAGAGGGATTTCTAGAAGCTGCTTATTAAATTCTATTTTTTTTTAAATATTGTTGGTCTCAGGTATGAGTTAGTGTTAGCGGCATTCGTTCTCAGCATGGAAACAGAATTGCTGAAGTGAACAATTCCCCCAGAGTTTTATTCTTCAGCAATAAGATGTCTTGATTTAGTTTCAGTTTAGACGAAACTGTTAATAGGCTGCATTCTGCAGAAGTGTCTATTAATCTAGTAAATTCAGATGCACTGCATGCATATTTTACATGGGTAAACCTATGTATTTGAAGTCAGTGAGCTTAAACTGTGCAGCATAATTAGAGGAATGAGACTCAGGTTGCTTTGACAAAACATTCTTTAATTGCTGGATTTTAGGATTATTGGATTAGAAGATTAGATTGGATGCCTGGAAATCTTAAATTGGAGCATCTAGTAAAGTAGGGCTTCTCATGAATCAGAGTTACAATGTATCTATACACCTCACAGTTTGTATAAGTTGCTGTAGTAATTGTTCAAAGATACTTTCATGCTAGGACAACAGGATACTAACTATGTCTTCTCTTACTTCCCTTCTTTTCTAACACATTTTTTAATTTTAATGAACGTATTAACTTTTCTCTGTGAGACTCAATTGATAGCTTTCATGTAGCCATGGGTGCTATTGTCACTCTGAGCATGGTCTGTGAATCACTAAGCTTCCTTGCCTATGTGTTACCAAAGGAATCCTGATACTGACCAGACATTGCATGGCATTCACGTTGCAGTGTATGTTTATTACTTAATTACATTATGAGCAGCAAGCATAGCTACATTTTTTATGGCATTCTTACAAGACATACTCTGTTGTCAAAGCATTCTGCTTCGGTTCAACAGTGTCTCAGAGTCCCAAAGAACACGGTGGACTACAGACTCTCCTCTTTTTTTCTCAGTGCAATAGTAGATTCACTAGCAAGTGCAGAGTCTTCACACATGGCGCACAGAAAGTTGTTCTGTCATTCTAGCTTATCTTACTTCCAGGGGAGGCTTAGTACTGCACTCCTAAAAGTTTCTGTGATAAAGATTTCTCCCGCTGCTGGTGCTCTCCCTGCTTGGTCCAGCATGTTGCATACTGCACATACAGCTATGAAAACCACAAGAGAGACTGTCTAGATGCTGTATATATGCGTGTGTAAGAGTAGAGAAATAATGGCGCAATGATAAATAGGTTACCAAGTAGTGAGGGGAACTTTGGGCCCTGGTTCAAATCCCTCTTAAGAAAAATGCTATTAAGTTGGTCATGTCAATATTGAGCAGAAATGTCTGGTAAATTCTCCTGGGGGTTCTGAAGCTATACGTTTAGAGTCCAGATGTTTCAAATGGGACAGTTAATGTAATAGTACTATGTTGCTCTCTCCTGAGATGGTTTCACAAGTATTAGGAAAATTACTTTTAATTAGTATATTAAAGAGTTTCAAAAGTTATTGCTAATACTCTGTCATCAAGTTTTGTGAAGCAAACAGAAGAGGAATTCTGTTCACAAGCAATATGGAGACAGTTATGCTAGCCATATTCCCAAGTCATTAACAGAATAGTCGTCAGCACTTCAAAACACCATATTCCCATATCACTTAGTATTTGCACTGCTAAAATGACAGCATCCAAAATAAAAGCCAAAACACAGAAGTGTCCCAGTATGATGAAGATCATGACTGTCTGAACAGAAGGATCAATATGGGAAGGTGTAAATCATATTCTTATTTTCTGGGGTAAAAAAAAACAAACCACTTTGGTACAATTTTGGCATCTTTTAAAATCAACTAGTATTTTTGTCACTGATTTCCACAAGGCCAGAACAGTGCTTTTTGGGTCGGACAGTCTTGTCAGGATTTAACATACCTGAATTAGCAGAATTATATGTAGTGATAGCTTTCATATTTTCAAATTGAAACTCTAGGAATAAAAAAGCTAGCAGTTTATCACTTCCTTCTTTGGTGACAGAGCTCTTTCAAAAATAAATGTTTTCACTAAATTCCCACTATTTAAAAAATTTCTGTGTGAGGTAGCACAGAACTCCCCAACTTCCTTTAAAATAGTGATCTGTGATTCTATGACCAGGGACTGATACGAAATGGTTGTGCTATCAGGTAGCATAAAATAAGGAAATAAATAGCTTAACAGATGTTCAGTGGGATACATTTTTTTCTCTGTTGTGGGTGCCTGCTCACTACTGTTGAGCTAAAAAGAAAGTACCTGCAAACGCCCCTTGCATGCCTAAACTGAAAAGGCAGTCTAAGTAAGTCTTGTCTGAGTCAGAAGCAGGGGAGTCTCTATCATTGACAAGAAAGGGAGCGCTAATGTAGGGCAGGCCTTTTGCCAGCACAGCCTCTCTACCTGCTAGCAGAGATTGCAATCTCCAGGTTCTGTTTTCCCACATTTTACACCAGTGTAACTATACTGTCTTCAAAGAATATTCCCCACATGCACCAGTTTAAGTCTGATCAGAGTACAGCCTTTCTTTACACATCCTCCTGAAGCACTTATTTCTGTAAGACATTGCAGCAAAACTTGTATACAAAAAGCTAGAACATATAGCCTGTAAATAGGGACAGAAGTGGATATGAATCACTTCCCACCCTCATGCCTACCCCATGCCCTTCAATATAACTATAAACTGGAGGCCTTGAAATGAGGAGAAATCTCTGGCCTGTTCTGAATTGCTCTCATAGGTAATATTATCCCCAAAGAGCATGATGCCAACCGCACATGATTTGGGGGTCAGTAGAACCACTGCTAACTTTATGTCAATCTATGCTTTTTGCGTGACACTGACTCTAAAAAGCCAGTTGGCTTTTTGGCTTCTTTGCCTCTTAAAAGATACACAAAATCTACTTCTAAAGGTTTTTCTATTCTCAGAGGTTTACAGAAAGAGAGAAAAGTGTAGAAGGGTATAGTAAGCATGTGAATCCTGCCATTTAGATTACAGAAAGATTTTTGTAATAAAAAATATCCTTGCCAGAAACAGTTCCAGGTTTCTTTGGTATTTAGAAATCCTTTGCTAAACAAAGTAAAAATGAATGATAAACAAAATTGTTTCCTTCGAGCCTGATGTTCTTGCAGCTGCACTCCACTTCTAAGAGTAACCCATTAGCAATTAATTTAGAATGACACTGGCAAGCAGTCCCCAGACTTTAATTAATATCTTTTTGACAAACTCATAATCTTTCCAGTTAATAAAGTCTCCCTTAAATTAGTTTAACTCTGATTTCAGTTACCATTGTAAGCAATTGGCATCAAATCTAGGGTACTTTACAATACTTTCTCATTTAAAATGCTTTTAAAAAGAGAATTTACAGTTAGATTTTACAGAGTAGAAACAGCATTTGATGAAGGTCACCCTCAATCCAGTGGCAGAGCTGGAAAGCAAATCTAGGTTCCTAAATGCCCTTCTATTGTTCAATTGATTAAGCAATCGTGCTCTCTGCTGTCTCAGTATCTTGCAAGGAAAGGATTAAATTCAGATTCCAAATTACGTAATTGATTCTTTTCCTTTATGCCAATATCAAGATCTTAGAAAGTTACAGTACAATACTGTAACTATAATATAGTGAATTATTGTCTGTAAAAGTTAGTTAAATAGCAAGTATACCAGTATAGGACAACTTATGGGTCAATATTGCATTTAAATTTGTGCACTTAATATACGTGTCTACTTTTGAAAACTTTGCCCTTAAAATTCTGTGTCAGTTTTACGCACATGTCTCAAATACAGAACCAATCTACGTGAGGATGTTATGCAGCCACATTATTTTGTCCTGCAGAATAGGAGATAATACTGTGAATTGGAAAAGATGCTGAGATAAAATCTCCTTTGACCTCTTGGTAAGTCAACAACTTTTATATAAGTGTTCTGAAACGTGCTATACGTGTGTCTGTTGCATATGTGTATGATGAGGAAAAAAAAAATTCTTACTCACCTGAACCCATTTTCTTATGTGGATGCTGTAACGAGGTAATTTTTGATATGTAGATCACCTCAACCTTTCTTTCTACTTTACCTACAAAATAAACTAAATGGTGAACAAGTCGCTGTCAGGCTTTGAGTCTGATAGTTTTTTCCAGAATTTAGAGAAAACTCCAGCTACCAGAGTGTAAAGTCTTAAACTGATTATACCCACAAAGAAAGGAGATCTTTTAATTTTAAAGCTAATCAATGTTTTGTTACAGACAAGCGCTGGATGACTCTACTGTAATTTACTGCCAGGGAGATTGAAGTAGGATCATTTTTTAAGGTCGTTTTTGCCAAGTGAGTATATAACTGTTTTAATTTGGTGATTTACAGGGGTGACTTGTTTTAATTTTTACTTTTCATATTAAGATGAAGAATGAAGTGAAAATGGGGTATGAAAAAAAACAAGATTTGCTTATTAGTGTCCTCCATCTTAAACAAATGTAAAAGCCTAATTTAAAAATCTGTCTCATTAACAAGAACTAAGATAATCAAGATGGCTGAGAAAGGCCAGTGATGCTATGCAACTTAATTGGGATCCTAACACCAGAAGACATCTCACCATCTCTAGAACTAGTGAGCAGTCTGTCTGTGCACTCTGAAAGTATTTGCTAGAACACGTAAAATTGAAAATAACATGTCCCAAACGCCATCTAGAAACACCCACAATAGGCATCAGCTTGTACCATGGCCTTAGAATACTAACTTTGTGCAAAGGAGTTATTTTAGGTTGCTTCTTTGTTCTTGCCTCTTCCTAAGTCAACACTGGGCAAAAAAAAGACATAAGACAGATACTAGCTAGTGAGGAAAAGTGAAAAAAATGTTTTCAAACAGTAGGATGAATTTCTACAATTTTTCCTGAAGCGCTTTCTGCCTGTGTCAGCATCAGGATGCTGAACAAGAGACCTTCTTGCTATGACAATTCCTATGTTTCTGTTTCAATGATAATTCCATTCCAGAAGCCACAAATTAGAAAACCATTTCTTACAATGAAACACCAAATGAAACACAACATGATCTTACTCCTTTCTCATGCGTGTTAACTGTAAAAAGTTTCTTTGTCTGGAATGTGGCTCTGATTACATTTCTCTATCTAAAAATAAACATGGTGCAAAAGAAAAGGATATAGGGAGGGGGGAAAGCCTGTCAATGGGCCACCCTCAGGAAAACCTCACAAGGTCTACTATCTGTCTGTGCAAGCCATGGAAGAGCTAAGGAAGTGATCCCAGCTTGGTGGTCTTATTTTTAATTAAAACAAATGAGGCTCTTTCAGCTGCTGAAGATAAATATTTGATGAAAAGAGACAGGGACAGATGTCAGAAAACTGTAGTAAATAAAGAATAAGACCAGAAGAGCAAATGTTACAACAGCATTTGTAATACTGAATATTACAAATATTACATTAAAAAAATTAAAAATCACTTTACAGATTTCTGTCAAATGTCTAATTTTACTAAAATAATTCCAAAAGTGGGAAGACTAATTCTTCATACTTGTTTTGACAGGGTAGAATGAAAATACAACTGCATATAGATAAAGAAAAGTTTTGAACTCTTGTTGCACATTATGTGCTTAAACAACAGGGTTAGTTCTTGGGCCATTGATGAGACATAAGACTTTAAAGTCATTTGTATACTTCCATGAGAGTTTATATTGATTTTAGATTGACTAATAGAGTTTTGCTCCAAAATTAATATTAAGGATTCACAGTGAGAAGGTGCCTAGCAAAATATAATAGCAACATCTCTGTTGCAATAATCTGTCATAACATTTGTAAGTCATGTCCTTTATGAATTGTTAATTTTAAAAGATGAATGTGGTACCATTCAAACTTTTCCTGTAGTCACAGTTGTATTTACCAGTACACTTGGATCTAACGTCAAACTTCACCTTGCTGCCAGTGGGGATTTACATAAGATGACCTCCGAAGGTCCCTTCCCACTTCAACTACTCTATGACTTGATACCATCAGGTCCAGATTTAGTTTACCTTTTAGCAAATTCATTTATAACATTCTATGAGAAAAATGATCTAATGGAATTAACTTAAAAATAGGCCATAAAAGAAAGCTGAGTCATGAAGCAGAGGAAAAATCTCAGTAGTTGGCTCTTTCAAGAGTAACGTCTTTGTTGTTAGCATTATATTGGCATTGCCTGTTAGTTTAAGGTCTGATCTTGCCATTCCTGGGTAAAAAGGGTATTTCCATTGTGTCCAGTGTGAATTATACATCTGAGTGTGAAAGAACTGATTTTGTAAGTAGGCCTTTATAAGCAGAGTGAGCGTGAACCACAGGAGTTTCAATGGAAATATTTAATGTGACACCAACATTTAAAAATAGCACGGTGATTCAGGCCACCAGAAGCTGGATAAATTGGTATAATTCAAATTCTGAAAATATAAATACTAGAGTTATGAATTGAAGGAGTTCTAAAATATATACCTGACTCTGAAGATGCTTAAGAAGAAAAAGTAAAAAGTTGAGTGACTGCAGGGGGATCCTATACAAGTCCAACAGGCACAGGTGAAAGCAGAGCAACATCCGGTGACATAAAACAAGTGTTAAACAAGTTCAGATAAGAGATGAAGAACAAATTTTAACCACTGAGGAAAAGTAACCTTAGATTGCAGTGAACTTTCTATAACTGGAAATAATTATATCAACCTAGAATTCTAATGACTGTGTATTGGTTAAATTGAGAGGTATGGACCTCTGTAACAATATCAGGAGGTACTTGATAGCTTGCAGAAGGTCAAAATAAATGATCATAATAGTCTCTTCTGGCCACAGCACCTGCAAATTTCTAGTGTTCATTGTAACATTGTATCCTAAGCCCCTTGAGGTTTTCTGAAGCTGGCATAAAACTTCTAATCCGTGGGTCATGTGAAATACTTGCCCTTTCTGTTGTTGCAAATTTCAGACAAAACCAAAGAGTGATAGTCTCAAGTGCAAAACAATCAGGTAAATTTTAATTTGAGGATCAAACATAAAGAACTCAATAGCAACTTTGCTTGGCACAAATTTACTTGTTACCTGATGGAACCAATCTGAACCCAACAAGCTCCCAGAGATGACAGTTTGTCAATTTCCCATTTCAAAGGCAGGATGATAATTGAAAGCTTCCAGATATATCACATGAAAATCAAACTTGCAGCAAACAGCAAACTTTCTGATAAAGGTCTAAGCCTAATTCCATTGAAGTCAATGACAAATCCCAGCAGCTTTCAACAGAAGTTGGGTGAGGCTCAAGGTGAAAAACAGCTCTGAGAACAGCTATAATCAACTCAGTCCCCAGGTAGGACAGAAAAAAAGTGAGGGGATTGTTTATGTGTGGTGCCTGGGTTGAGAGTTCACAAAGAGTGAGTTGCAAGGATCGCTGACACTGAGCACTTTAAGGGAACCTTGCAGAAGCTGACGGCATTTGGCAAGGTCAGCATGTCCCCAGTTGGCGTGGCATTACCGTGCCCAGCTGAGAACTTACATGGAACCTGACAGCAGTTACCCTCTTTATTTAGCCTCAAGCTATCTACGGGCTGTCAACACAAGCTGCAGCCAAACTGTTGTACTGGAGTGTAAACACACAGAATGTGGCTAATGAAGCAATAAATAAAATGAGTAGGCAGAGGGGTGGCAACAACTTTGCCTCTGTTTTCTAAGCAAGCGTAAAAGGACTACAAAATGTACAATGCCAAATCTATGGCATGTCCAGTGCAAGACGTGAGAGGGGCAGGGAACTGATAAATATGCCGCCTCTGTATGTCTCTGAAGCTGGCTGCAGCTAGAATGTGATTCAGCCTCAGATCAAGAGTGACTACACTGGATTCACGTGCACCAGTTGCAGATAAACACTCAAAATACCTGTACACCAGTTCTGTGCTACTGGAGCTATGTCCAAGGATCATTGTCATTTACACAGGCAGAAATTGAGCAGCTTTTCTAAGGAACTTCCCTTCTGTTTTTCACAGCGCAAAGGAGATGGATGGGAGACATGTTTGGTGTTCCTGATCATCGGTGACATGTTTTATAGAGATCCACTTCTGTAAAGGCTTCTGTGCTGGGTGAAGTACAAGCAAAGAGGAAAAACCAATTTTTCTCCAATTGCTTGTTAAAAAAGGTAAGGAGAAGGCCCCAGAATAATAATCATTCCTTCCTCTCCTTTACAGATGAGGTTAAGGCAGACAGAAATGAAAGGACTCACCAAGATTATGCCACACAGTCAGGACAATCTCAGAAATTCTGAATCCAATCCCAAGGCCTGAATCACACAATCTTTTCTTCTCTGTATTCCCCAACAATCTTAGGCCATGTGGTCACTATTGGTGAAATGAAAAACAGGTGCAGATCCATGAACAGATGGGAGACCAGCCCTGGCTGATCTCTGGAGGATAATACAGGGTTGTTTTCTGGCAAAGAGGATTCCAAAGAACCAGAGAGGCAGCACCCCTGCCCTAAAACTGAAGCTGCTCTGCCTCACACTAAATGTTATCTCCACCAGCCCAGTAAGTGGGGTTTTGAGGCATGGTCTGTTGTCTGTCAGCAAGGGACACTGTCTTACTGACCTCTCAGACCTGCAATACTGACATCCCTGTTTTTCAGGCATATCTGTAAAGATTGTAGAAGATTAACTGCAATTACATTCTTCGCAGTAACTGCAGCCAATGTTCCTAAGTTGATGAAACATGAAATTTCTTCCCTTGAGTAGACAACTTTGGAATGTCTAACCCTCAAAAAATGCCGTTAGTCATAGGAAGAATCTTTCTCCGGGAAAATCACTAGTGGTATGGGACAAATCAGCCAGGTAAGATGAATAATGTATTTGTTCTGGATCCGTAAGGACAGATCTACTTTTGATTTCCAGTTCACGGGGAGCTGATGGCTTACTCCACAAAACCAAAACGTGGTTACACAGAGAACTTGGACTGCTTTCTTAGTGGGAGAGTGGTAGTAGATAACTAACAGGGCAATTGCCTGGTCCTAAGCACAGGACAGAGTGCTAGGATGCAAAGTACTTCCCTGCCTTGTGTGACCCACAGTTACAGTCCCTGCATGGTACAAGGCACATTTTCCCTCCATGTGTCACCTGACACATCAGCCAGAAGTATTAGAGAAGGCATGGCAATCCTCAGTTTCCACAAATCCAGAGAGCATGTATCAAACCTAGGAGGACAGCACATTCAAGAGGACAGGGTATGTTTCATAGAAGCATAGAATCAAATGCAATGAATGTCTTCAACTAGATCAGGTTGCTCAGAGCCCCATCCAGCCTGGCCTTGAATGTTTCCAGGGATGGGACATCTACCACCTCTCTGGGAAATCTGTTTTGGTGTTTCACCACCCTCATCGCAAAAAATTTCTTCCTTATATCTAGTGTGAATCTATCCTCTTTTAGTTTAAAACCATTACCCTTGTCCTATCGCAACAGGCCCTACTAACGTTTCATCTTACATACCACTGGTTCCAGCCTTCTCATAGGTTTCTTTTGCTTCTTGCAGAAATACTCGTTTGGTGCTGTGTCTGAGAGAGATTAGTTGTCCTTGCTAAAGCTGCTTTTACAGCAAAAATGCATGTCCACTTGTGCCAAGAAGCTCAAATAAGGCCTGTTTCCTTAGTCTCTATTTAAATTGGGGGCACAAAACCTGATTTGCAACAGTAGGCCAAAACCACACTGCTAACATACACGTATTCTGCTCATGCTAAATGGTGGATCAAAGTGGTTGAGAAAAATCTGTCTTATCCCAGTTTTAGTTAGCTTTTGAAGGAAAACATTCTCCACAGATGACACTAATAGATTTTAACAGCAAAGACCAGCCAGGACACTGGGAATCTCAAACTGCTTGGCCTCAGTTTCTCCAATTTGTTCTTCTCAGCTTCATGTGTGCTCTTTGAGAGACAAAAAAAGAACATTTCCTTCATTTTGAACTTGAGTTTCTTTTCCAGCAGAACATTTGCAAAAGCAGCTGGTCCCAGAGGTGGAATGTTCCAAAACCCCATTTGGAGGCATGTACGTACATTATGGAGTCAGTTGTGACACCACTTTATAGAGAACAGACAATGAGTTTTGGATCTCATAAGTACCTTTCCTCCCTGCAGATAAGTTCCCTTCCCCCATTCTTTTGGAAACATCTCAGCCTGTATTGGAAACAGAGGATGTAATTTATTTTTATCGCCTTCCCTGTCAAACTGGCCAACTGCCACAGGGTTCTGCTTTCAGATGTAGCAAGAGGCAGGAGCATCACAATGAAGAACCATTCATTTCAGTGGCTCCTCCTCTGTTTCCTTATCTTATTCTGAGGCTACCTACTGTGCTATCTTATCACTCTTGCTAATCCTGCAAAACTTCTCTGTAACTTGACCCCTCCACAGAATGAGCTGACCTGTTTAGACCTCCCTGCTTCTTCTCTACTCCTGCTCCCTTCCTCACAGAGCAAGTTGCTCCTTACTTTGTTACTCTAGGACTCCTTTTTCACTGCCTATCTTACCTCCTCACTCCTTTTCCTAGCTCATTACATTGCATTACATTTCCTAGCTGAATGTGCATAGACAGCTGTGTGGCCTCCTTAGGGTATGCTTAATTTCTCACTGTCCAGCCTGCCCTTTGATGTCTGCTGAAGAAGGATACATCTTCTTTCCCATCTCTTCACATGTGCCCATTAATTACTCCCTTCAGAGAGACTGTTTACTGACTATCACTCTGTTTACAGTTGAATACAGCTAAACATTTGGTCTTCACAGTTCCCCCTCTTCTACACCACCCACCCAGTTTCTTCCCAGTTGTTGCAAAATAGATGGCTCCAAATCACTTTATAAAGTCACAGATGCAATGTACTTACGTTCCCACACCCAGCCTCCTGCTCTCAAACACTGTTTTTGCTTCACTGACAGAGAAGTAAAGAAGGACTTCACATTGGTATTTTTGTCTCCAGTTCTCTAATAAAAAAGAAGCAGTGAGGCTTAATAATTTGACCTTTCTGTTGCCTATATTCCTACCTTGGGTACTGTAGAAAACCCAAAAAGTTCTGCAAGCATCAGACTTCTGACCTACAAAGAAATAATACGAACTCAGTATGAAGTATAAAAGTGTGCCCACTGAAATGAGAAGGGCTGTCCTATGCATAAACTGTGCACATGTCTTTGTGGAATCGAGGGCCCTTGGGCCCAGAGTGATAAAAATTACTCTAGCAAATATGCAGAAGAGAAGAATTATATGGTTATAATGCAGCAATTCAGATCTAAGATGAAAATTCCTTCAGATGTCCTTCTCATTCCATATAGAGCTTAAAATATTACAAAATAAAATGAAATAAATTTAAAACAAATGTGGGCTAAATTACATTGTTTCCAATGAACAGATTATTGTCAATCTTTTGCCTTAGAACAGTATTTGGAAAAAGGAAGGAAGCAGATACCTCAAAGAGTTTAGGAACTGATTTGTGACAAGGTGTATGAAGCTCACTGAGTGTGAGCATGAGCAGGAAAGAGTGAGAGAAAGGCTATCAGTAGGAGGGTCATACACTTGCACAGTTCAACAGTGGAACAACCCGAATACCCCAGACCACTTCATTTGTGTTTTGACATGGCATCCTTGTCTGTACAATTAGAGATGGTTACATTTCCCATGGGTAAGGTTGCCTGCTACTTTCCAATTTCAGCTCCTGTTTTTAGTGCGTACTGCTTCACAGATTTTAACCATGGGAACGAGTTGTCCATCCTGAGCATTTGCGCTGAAATCTTTTAAGATTTTCAGCAAAAATAATCCAGGCTTTCCAATAATTTAAGAACTGCTGTTCTGTGCATATTCTTTTTTTGTTACTGAGGAATTTTACTGACCATAAATTTACCGCTCACAAATTAGAATGATAATGGAGTCTGATACGTGTTTGTAGGTCCTTGTATCATGAATGTTCCTTTTCATTGAAAATTGCCTAAAAAACCCTACTGGTTTAATAAGCATATGTTCGGTATAGGCTTATTAGATTTGCATTGAATGAGACTTCCCATGTAATTACTCCTTCCAGCCCTCAAGGTGAGTGTAATGCTGCATGCCAGAACTGAGAAGAAGAACTCACTCTGTTCTCCTGTTCCCGCTGCTCTTGTCCGCATGCTGAGGAGGAAGAGTCAGCTACTGCTTTAACTAAACAAGGCAGCCCCAACACAGGGCCTGGAAGGAACAGAAGCCAGCATGCGTCAGGCTGGAAGGGAAGAGAAGGACCAGACCTGGAGCTGTAAGCCTGAAGGGACAAATCCTCAAGGATGGGCAAGGGGCCAGGCAAGAAGTGGCACGGGTAAGGGAGGGAGAAGTGTCTCTGACACTTACCTGTGGGTGCTGGAAGGGACCTAGCATTGTTGAATCTCACCATTGCTCTTCATGCCACAGCAGTAAACCTGCACCACTCTAATCATTCCATTAGTTAATTAGCAGAGGCATGTATCTGGAAATTGAAAGTTTTAAGCTTGCTTACAACCGATACAATTTGGAGACCATCTCTCATGCAAGGGTGGGGGGGTGGTGGGGCAGGGCAGGGGCAAGGGAGGAAGGAAGTCCAGGAAGACCTGTGGAAGCACATGCGGACAGCTCAGTTTGCATAGCCTTCCAGTTGAACAGTCAACAGTTACAGAAACAGTAAAATTAACCAGTGTGTCGTCGTGGTTATTCTTCATCAATTATCTTGGATATGCAAAATAGCCACACCAGAAAAATAGACAGCAAATCTTAACCAACACGTCATTTTTTGTCTCATTCACAGAAATCTGTTTATATCCAAAAAACTTGTGTGGCTACAGATAAAGACAGGCACTGATTTATATTGGGTTACTGCCTTCATATTCTGTAGGCTGTCACTTTTTCATTTTAACATTCTTGCTGTCTTGTTGTACTTGCATTTTATGATGCTCACATTTACTATTCTTGCATGCTAGGAATAAGCACTTAAAAAGCTTTATGTTTAATTACACTTTCAGCTATTAATTAGTCACGTAAACAAATTAAGTGGACATTTAATTAAATGTTACCCCTTTAAAAGGGTAACCTGGAAGCAGAGCCCATTGATTTAAAACCGATACTGCATGCATTTATCTTAATTAGTCAGGTAGTGTTAGGGATTAATGTACTTTAGATGTTATATTCATAATCAGATACATTAGCATTTATGTCTTCTTGTAGCATAGAGAAGATCAGTTAAGATGTGAGCTCTCTTCTGCTATGTACTGTACAAACAGAACTTGGAAGTGTATCTGCAAGATTTACTTCGTCAGCTTTAAAAGAAAGTATTGTAACAGACTCTTCAGCTTTTGCAAGTGTGAACTAACCATTCTGATGACAATTCAAAACATGATCCAAAAATTTTCCCTACCTTATCATTTTATATTTATATATAGGAGATTTCTCTCCTATAGAGCAAGTTTTCAGTATTTTGAGATGGGGATATTTTGTTCTAGCACATCGAGGTTCTAGTCTGACTGAATGAAGCTGATACAGTAAATATCAAGCCCACAAATGCCCCAAAGAACTCACCTGATTTTGACAGCAGTTATTTCAGCAGAAAATCATTTGGGAGTAGTCTGGAGCACCTAATCTGGTTGTGCTGCAAACAATTGGCTATTTGCTGTCTTTCCAACAAACACACAAACTAGGGCTGGTGATTAATTCTGCTTCTGTGATAAGCTAATGCTTCTGATAGTGTTCATCTCTGCTCCTTTATGGGTGCTGGGGAGTAAAATGTGGAGCGACACTCTACTCCTCAGACATCTCATTTTACAGGTAAGTTTATAACCTCATGTTCGGAGAACTTATTTTTATAATGATTGCTACAGACTCATTCATGTTCATGAGATTTATTTAGTTGTATTTGAATATAAAAGACTAACCTTTTACAATTCCACCAGAAGTATTTCTTTTTCCTTTCTGCATCCTGGATAGAAAGGATGTGCATTTAATGCAACATTGTGCATCAGAACTTCCATGAACATAAGGAACCACTTAATTTACTTGCATATAAATAAGAAATCTAGCAAACTAGTAAATGAGTATATTCTGGCATTTCCAAGAGCCTTCCTTAGCCATCAAAATACAGTGAAGGGGGACAGAAAAAAAGGCCTTAGCACAAAAATAAGAAAGTAGGGCCAAAAATCCACATTACCAAGTTAGCAAGACACTGTTGTGTTCATTTTATACAAGAGTTTAATGTCATGTCCATTTACTTTGAATAATTTCCTTCTGCATTTTTTTTTTTAAAGAGCTGAATTGTTGAGTTTTCCAAAACAAACTTAGTATGTTATTCAGAGCTTTGATGGAAAAAGAGAGCTCCAGCTATAGGATCTGCGTAGGTTGCTCACGCTTTTCTAAGTCCAGGACTAGCAGAGGTCTGTGTCTAACACAGACTGAATTTTGAGTTATATTGTAAATTATTTTCTCATCTGTTCTATCAGTTGGCAGCAGTTACTGTTCTGACCAATATATATTTAATTCCTTTTGTCTCTATACATTTAGGCAATACTGTTAAAAATACAGTGGATCTCTCCAGAAAATGAAACAGCCTTGGTATTCTTGTTTCTCTAGTTTACCTGAAATAACCATAATTCCAAATATTTAGCTCAGCCACTGACTTTCTAACAGATCTGCTCTCCAGGATCAGTTATGATCCACATTTTGAGAGAGATTTGTATCTTACTTGGTATTTGGTATAATTCTTTAAAGACTTTTTTTTTTTTTAAAAACCAGTTTTTATTTAACAGATGTTGTTAATTGCATTGAAACATTTGAAAAGTCAGGATTAGGAGAGAATTGAAAGGGATTGTTTACAGCCCAGACAGTTTGCAGTTTCAGAGCCTAAGGCCTGGTCTGTGCAGTTTATGACCAATAAAATCCTAGGTGACTGCAAAGAGCTAAACTAGCAGAAGTTATACTGAACACACACATGCAGTTGCTTGTGATATCAGTTGAACAGTATATTCGCATCTTAACCCGGAAATAAACTCACAGTATTTAGCAATGGCATCCAGCCTGACAGCAGGATTAACTTCAGTAAAACAAATGATGGTTAAACAGTACAAAACACCCCCCGCAAATGGCACTTATCTGCTCTTTGACAGCGGAGACCTGAAGGGAAAGAAGAAAGGATTACGGTAGTCTCCTGTTAGCACCATTTTCCGACTTTCTGGGCAACTTTTCCCTCACTGCACTGGGCAGGCGAGCAGCAAGGAAGGCAGGGGCCAGGGCTGTGCTTCTCCCCAGGGATGCCACCCTCCATCCCTGGGTTAGTGATGCCCTGCGACTAGGGCAGCTGCATCACGGCTCTTGGTTCTGGCCACATCTTGTCTGCACGGAGGCAGCTTGCTTATTCATTCCTGCTGGGCCTTCTTGAACCCCTCTTCAAAATGCTGCCAAGCTTTAAAATTGCGACAAATTTCTTCCTTTCACAGGACATTTTAGTACCCACAGGTTAGGTATATTAGAAAGCGTCACATACTAGTGTTACAAACAAAAAGCAAAGTTCACCATCCAGTACCTAGGTTGTCTTTTACAGACATTTCATTTTTGTTTTGCATTTTATTTTTGTTCTGCCATGATTTCCAGATGCTAACAGGGAAAATGTTAATGTTGATTAATTCCTGGGGAAATGTTAACTCTTACATAAAGAATACAGAATCTTCTTTTTAACAGCATCTACTCCGTGCTGGAGGAAAAAGATTTGAGTCCGTTTTAGGCCTTTCCCAATGTCTTAGATTTACAGGAAAGCTTTCCTCCAATATTCCAAACGCGCATTCTAGCAGAATGGCATTTAACAAAGGCATCCCTGCATGCACCTCTTCCATGCCAAAGAAAAAAGAGCAAATGGAGAAAAAAGAAGGAAATGTTAAAAAAAATAAAAAAAAAGATGGACAGCAGAATTATGGTAAAGGAAAGGTGAAGAAGGGGAAAATGCCACTTTTACTCTCTCCGAAAGAAGTGACAAACTTGTCGTAGGTCTCATTCAGAAAAGGGGGGAAAAGTGATGATGCTCAAACGCTGGATTTAGAATTATTACTGGAGTAAGTCAGAATTGAGAATGTGTGCTGGGGAAGGCACCAGGGTACCTCTTCCACAGCTACTACTAAAGACAAACAGACATACTTACATGGCTGAGTCTGACCTCTCCTATTTGGCCAGACCCCGTTAGAGAACTGCCTGTGGTAGAAGTGCTGGCATAGTAGAAAAACCTGCGGGTATGCGGGTATATGCACGCTGACAAGCCTTTTACAACGTAAACTAGATCTCAACATAATCATTAGATTTTCTAAGGTTACAAAGGACAGTATCAAGAATTGGAAACTATGCCGTACACAGCAGCCATACCGACTGACATACACCACATTCAGTTGAACATCTTAACTTTATCTCTATTTGCTTTTGTCTTTGATGTGCTTTTCCCACGGATCCTTCTTAAGAGTTGAAAAAACTCAAGCTTCTACAAAGTCTGCTTGTTACTTGAGGTTTTAGGCTTGAACAGCTGTGGACCAGGAATTGTGTGAAGATTTCACCACTGTCTGTGTATGCCTTGGACAGCGTACACTCGTTTTCGTTTGCACTTGCAGAAAGAAAAATTGTGGAAAATGTGACGGTTTTAATTTCAAGCTTAAGCTACAGACTTTTTTTCCCCTCTTTTTTTCATAAAACCTATGTAGATGCATCAATCTATTCAGAAGTAACTCAGCACTGAACCTCAATGCACAAAAGGGCCTTAGATCTTAGAAACCTATCTTAAGGACAGGCAAAGTAAAGGAACAAGATGTAGCAGGAGGCATACGCCTACGGGATCAGCTTCTGCTCCCGCTTTGCTATTTGCCTGTGCAATCCCCTTTCTGCGCAGCAGCCAACACAGGTGAGGTAGTGCTCCTCCTCAGCAACACCACTTCTTGTGTCTGCAACTTACACTGTGTACCTTGGGATTGTACGTTAGGTTTCATGCAGATAAAGGCAGAAGCTGTTTTTGCTGGTGTTTTTCAAGCAACACATTACCTACGAGGAGAGAGAAATTTTAAAAAAACTCACTGATTTACCATGTTAAAAAAAGATGGCACATTTATTGCTACATAAATGTTATATACATAGTGTTTTCTGTTACATTGACAGAAAGTTTTTTTGAACTTCTTGCTGCTGGTTGGAAAGGTTTATCAGCAATACCTTGAAATTTGACACAGGGTACAAATCTGCAATAAACCAACAATGGAAACTGGAGAACAAGATGAGAAGCAATTCATCTCGGACAATTAGCTCTTACAATACTCCATAGGTACTACACGGTATGCTAGAACCCTACTATGGTCTTACAATGCTATTGTAAATTTCTGATATTAATGAACAGGTTATGGTAAATAACCCTACATTTTTACTACCTAATATAGTAAAATAAAGTAAGAAACTTTTTACTGAAAACTTTTTCGATTTCAAAAATCTAGAAAGAGTAATATTTAGAATTCAAGAAATTTTCTTACAAGATTATTGTATAAAAGACTAGCTACAGTGAAAAATAAGCCAAATGTTTTTTTCTTTCTATTTTATGAAGGAAAGCTTCTGGGCATACTGCAAAGTCTAATATAGCCAAAAAGACAACAAGCTTAGAAGGAAAAAGGCCAGGCAGTGGCACGTGATCACTTTCACACGTCATAAGCAACAAATTTGTTTAGCTGATAAACACTGAAATGAAGAACAAGGCCACAGATATAATCAGGTGTTATTTGATGACATATGCAAATTAAAGTAATAGAAATGAGTCCACTAATTCCACAAACTGTTTTGTTAGGAACCATCCAAAACATGAGCTTAAATTCATTAGCCTATTTTAACAATCCATCTTTTGTTCTTTCAAATTAAATGACTTCATAAAAATTACTGGTTTGTTCCTGTTCTGTGTGTGAACCAATTGCCAGTGATGAAAGATGCACTATATAAACAATAGCTCAGACAACCTTGGCTTAGGAAATTTCCTCCCATGGTCATTGCAGTGGAAGACAGTTTCCATGGAAGTTCAAAGGGCTCTTCACCATTTCAACACATCTGTGATAAAGGAACACTTACGGACACTGTTCTGGTGGAGAAACATTTAAAGGTTTAATGCTAATATGGCTTGGGAGAGGGTCATTTGTTTGCATTTGATTCACACTATTCTTTGTCTCCACTGACAAGCCATACAAAAATGACAAGATAATTAATGTATACAGTAAGGAAAAACTGGTGACCATTGCTCTTATATTCCATTACGTAAGTAAGCCCACCTTACTGGTGGTTATATCATCACACTACCTGCCACGGTGAATTTAGGATTTTACCATTCACCAAAATTACAGCCTGAAAAAAAATCTCCTTTGTATTTTAATGCATTTTGTGCTTACGTACAGCTAACACTTTACATGTACTATATGTAGTACTTACTGCTCGGAAAACAAAGCAACTCTAACAAAGTAGATTCTCCCCACCCAATTTACACTTCACGTTACAAGCTTTACTATGAAGCCTAGAAGCCTAAAAAGGTTTTGTTTATAATTAGAAAAAAAAAAAAATGTTTGAGGAAAGTCTGAGGGAAAATAAAAATCACTTTTTAAATCCAAGAAATGTTATGGTCACAGTATTGCTCCTGCCTGCAGCCTTCACGAGGCCTCTTTACTGGCTTGAAGCATGGAGCTCAGTATGGGAGGGTAACTATGACCATAACTGTTCAGATTACCAGAGACCAAAAATAACATAAAAAAAACCTATACCAAGGAATAGTTTCCTATTGCATGGAAAACACTAGTCATATGGCAAAAGGAGAGGAAAGGACAACAAAAGACTTTTCCCTTCCTTTTTTAAGACACTAATAGGTACGCTGGGAATGCTACGGGTCGACGGTTGTCACTGCTTTGTTCTCTGAATGTGAACAGCTTTAATAAAATGCTGGCATCCAGCTGAAACTTTATCAGCTTTTAACATGTTAACTTTTCCCTTTATATGTAGACCTTTACAGTTCCATAACAATAAATAAAATTTGTAGTTACAATGCATTTGTCAATTCAGTTTAGGCACAAGGCAACTTCCACAATGAGTGGAGAGATCACAACAGTCTCTGATTGTGCAGAAGCGACACACTGCTTGCAACAGAATGATATGTTCAGAGTATTTCATGGGCTGAAATTCTATCTGAAGATCTTGTATCTTCAATCCTGATGCAGGTGTTGACCAGTAGCTTTGATCATAAGATTGCATTTGGGTTTCTTGCTTCAAGTGTTTTCTCCGGTCAGGTTTGTGTCTTCATATAATGTTAGTTGTCTGTGTCCTTGTGAAGAAAGGTCACCTTCTGTGTATCCTACCAATAATTCTGGAATTCTGGAAAGAAATTTGGGAGAAGAAAGGGGTGTTAGGGAAAGAATCAGCAAGGAGCATAATATCAGCACTAGAGAACAGATTTAAACTGTTATCTTACAGCATTCTCAGTCAGTTAAGTGCAAAAGAAAATCACAGTGAGAGGCCTTAAGACGCTTCTTCCCCCAGATATCCATATTGGATACAACACTGAACAGTTTACTCTCAGAAGCATTCTATTTGGACTCTCTGGATATGGGAGAAAGAATAATCTGCAAATCTCAGACCTCTGATTTGTGTTTGGCTTTGTTCTCTGAAAAAAGCAGGAGGTAGTACCGAATTTAATCGCTACTGTTGAACGTACGCATTGCCATATACCTAGTGAGCTGTACAGCCTTTTCATGCCTACATCACACTTCAGTCATCTTACAAAGTTACTGCTACTAAAAAGCAAATATACAATGAACTTTTGAAAGTGGTTCATTGCATTAATATGGCAAGAACAGCCTATAAAGTCAGCTGTAAATCAAGAATTATCTGACAACTTAGAAGTAGCCTACTGCTCTGGTATGAAATAGAACAAATTAAAAGAAATCCAAAGTACCATGTTTTCCTAAAAAGAAAACCCATTTCCTGTATGAAGAAAGCAGCTGCCTAAAAGGGATGGCGAAAAAGTACTGACTTGAATAAAGCTTGGTTTAAATGCCATTTTGCTGCTTTCTAAGGAACACCAGGGAATAATAAATTTCCATGGAATATGTTCTGGCAAGATGTACGCCTTTACCTTAAGCTAAAATAGAAGCAAAACAGTCTTTATACACAACAACAAAAACTCTCCTAGAACAGAAAATTTAGTAGTTACGGATTAAAATAAGGGCACTGAACCCAATCTCTTACTCTTTTTGAAAGTGGCAACAGTTCTACTGTTTTAAAAGACATGGAATACTCAGGGGTTTTTTCCTTTGCAAAATCAAGTTTTTCCACCGATACTCCCGTAAGGCCTCCCCGTCAGCATGTTTTAAATGAACTACTGCGTACTGGACTACATGGGGCTTTTGGAAACACTGATTTATCTTGCAAAGCTGAAAACATGACGTTTTCAATCTTAACCATCTTCACTAATACAGATTGTGACTGAAGATAGTTAGCAATCTCTGTCGGGCAAATGATATGAGTTGGAGCGACTGGCCGTAAGCCAGATAGCAAATCTCTTGGAGAGGAAAAGTCTCTCTCAGTGTTTGTATCAGCACTGGGAAACAATACATGGATTTTTAAATGAACTAATGTGATATTTAGACCATTTACAGATGTATAATTCATCTCTATTATACCTGGCTTATCTAGCAAGCTGTTAACTGTTCCTCTGATGTCATGCCAAGAAGGCCACCTGAGCCAAGAGATGTAGCCACTGGCAACAACACATGGAAATGAAGAGACTAACGACAATTTCTTGGGGTTTTGTTTTATTCTAAAACTAAACAAATCTGCATGCTTTTGCTTATGCCGAGAGATACGGAAGTACTTAGCTTAAAGAAGTTTGGAGCTAGTGGCAGCTCAGTAACTAAGAACAAACATACCTAGATCTCCAAATTTTAGCCAATAAAAAGCAACAAGAGCCATTCCCCTCCAGAGAAGAGACATACCTGGCTGGTGTTCACATATGACCCATAGGGTTGGTAGTTTCACTCAGGCCAGGGTGGCTTCCTGGGTGTGGTGTTGGCGGCTCTGCCGATACGGCAGAAACTTTTTCTTCTTCCCTTCTCTTAAGGCAGGCTGCTTTAGGGTTTAGGTTTCGTTCTGTAACAGAAAAGTGATTACGCTGATACACCAAGGGGGATATCGATACATTAACCACTGTAGTAAAAATAGCTACGCAGCTTCCCTCTTCTAACTACTTATGGCCCTGTGTTAAAATGCAGGTGTCTAAAGCTGCAGACAAGCATAACTGAAAATCATACCAGGCATCTCCTAAACTGGTATTTAAAAAAAAAAGACACAAAAAACCCCCCAACAACCAAGAAAACCAAACCCCACACCTACACAGACCTTCAAAAAATTTTAAAAAATTGCCTCCCTTGTCACCAGAAGTTGCGAAAGTGCACAATGAGAACTGTCTGTAATTTACAATATAAACCAGATTTCTTGTGCTTTGTTGGTATGTCGAAGTCATACCAACCCTACTGACATCACACTCATTTTAGTAACATTACTGCTTCTTTCTTCACCTGAAGAATTCGCCTGCTGTTGGAACAGGGGAGGTAGAATGTCCTAAGTCGATAGTTTTCTTCATACCCTCAAGTCTGTGAAATCATCTTGTGTCCACCTCACTTAAATCGAACAAATACGATGACAGTCACACAGAGCAGAAGAATTCCCCCTACCACCTTATTTCTACTCACATTAAAGTCAGTACTTTGTAATAGCCAGCTGTGGACTAGCTATCAAGATACTTCCATCAGTGTGTTTCCACTTCCCCAGTTAGCTTCAATAGATGTAGATTTGGATCTAGTTTTCAAATAACGTCAGTTTCTAAACGTCACCTGTTTCTATTCTTCAAAATGGCTTTTCATGAATCAAAATACACAAGATGTAAATCGCAATGGCCAAAAAGACACACAAAAAGTGTGTAATACATTCTACCTGTGCATGTTGAATTTAATCAACATTTCGAGGTATTTTTCTAGCCGTCAGTGAATTCTGTTTTGCAGTGTAAGACCGCAGATACAGTTTTAACTGTTAGGAGACTGCCAAAACTGAACAGACAGCACAAGCCCTTCTCTTGCACTGCACAGGCGCCCCTCTAGTAACTGCAGTTTGCTGACCCCTCTGCATTTTACAAGGGGGAGAATCTAGCTCATCTGACAGAGGCAATTTTGGACGGACTTGCTAATTCTGCTTTCACCCAAGTCATTATCAACAGCCTCCTACTGCATTTCCTAAGGATGAACGCTCCCAAAGAGGCCACTGGAAAAAAACCAACCTGCTAACTTCTCTTAAACAGAGTTTTCTTCATTTAAATGTGGCTTGACTTGAAGTTTTAAAGAAGATTTAATTATGTGGAAACTTTGAGAGGAAGTTAATTTACAGTGACTTAGGAAACAGAGATAAAAATGCTAGCCTAGAGTTACAGCTTAAAATCTGCAATGTTTCGTTCTGAATAGCACCAATCACAAAATGAGAAGCTCCACTGCCAGCAGAGAGAGGAAATTGTTTATGCAATTATGTAACACACTGCTGAAAGCTCCTCTGGCTGCCACAGAAAGCTCTGGTCACTCACTTTCAGGAACAGGTGCCAAGACAGATGGGTGAGAGAAGATGGGGAACACGGCCTCTCTCACAGGAGGTACCATGTGCTCCTGACAGGCTTCCTCAAATGCACACAGAGTAGAAGGCGAGATGTAAACGTGAGGAGGGAAAAAGCTCTCAATTTATACTACCTGTAGAACAGGTCCAATTTAACGGTAAGTACATTTAGAGAAAGATTTCTACCAGAGACATAAGGTTTGGGAGCAAACTCTGGCTAAGGCAAAAGCGGTGTTACTAATTTTCATAGAGAGCTTTCTGAGAATTACAGAATCTGTGAGAGCAGGGAGATGGACTTGATGGTTTTCAAACATTAAAACCCATGCTTGATTCATGTTATTCTGACTTCTTCATAATATTTGACCTTACCTTCCAGATTATGGCAAACATTTTCAGACCAAAACAATTCCCAAGATCAAAGTCCCTGAAATGCTAAAATAGGGCTTTACCATGGCACTAGCAGGTGCCTCACCTGCAGAGTAACTAGTTCTCCCTATGCCTTGGAAGAACTCGGACTGGAAACAGCGCGTTCCTTTATTAAAAACTGGGTCAGTAAAACCCTGCCTGAAAACACAGCATCTCATCCTTACTACAAAGAACATAAGCTTGTGTTAAGTTATTCACTTTGTCACTTTGTGTAAACTTTTAACAATTGCTTTGATCTCCCGTGCAAAATGCAAGCAACAAATTAGGAAATGGAAGTAAAAATAAGGTGCACAAAAATAAAACATTGACATCATTCAGTGACATCAGTGATTCAAAGATGTAGCACACTAAGCAAATATGACCGCTGACATCATCTACAACAGAAAGACTTCCAGTCACTTGATGCAATTCCATCAGTGAGACACCAAGGAAGATGGTTATTCTCACTAGCCCAAAACAGCAAAACATGAGGATGCTCACCCATGTGAGTGCCAGCGACACAGAACAAAGCCTTTCAGTTGGAAGGGACCTACAATGACCATCTAGTCCAACTGCCTGACCAATTCGGGGCTGACCGAGAGTTAAAGCAAGGTGCCTCGATCTTTCAACATGTCTTTGATGCAAGTTTAAAGGGAGATTAAAAGTCAGCTGTAGCTTCACCAACACATGAGAACGGAACAGCTGAAGAACTAAACATGATTCCTAGAACTATCCTTCCTTAAGAGAGTGAACTGCACAAAGAATTCTTCCTTCTGCACCTACCCATAGGCCTATTACTTCCTTCCTGGAAAAATTCAAAGGAATCAGGGACAGAAAATACATACAAAACCAGCCCTGATTCAATTAAAGTAGAAGCAGGTTTCCTCCCTCCTCCCCAGTACATGTTTAATGCAAAAACCCTAAGTAAACGCAGTTACATTCACTGCATTTTAATATTTCAATTGCGTGGGGTTCATCTTGAAATAGATTTCTTATTTTTGCTAAAGCTTCTGTACTACTAAATAAGTGCTTGTTACAATTTAAAGCAAGACGTGTCAATATTTTAATTAAACAATTTACCTTGAAAACATAGGTGAAGAGATGGCTAATTGCATAGGAACAAAAAAAGATCTAAGTATAAACCTCACACCCACCTTCTCTGCCTCTCCCTTTTTTTTTTAAAAAAAGTAATTCTTCTGCTTTTCCTTCAGAACTTCAACATCGTTACAGAACAGCAAACATGCTTTCAGTAACTTGTGCATCTAGTTGTGCCGATTTCAAGAGACTGACACTGTTCCATGAACAAAGCTACCATGCAAATGGCCAAAGCACAATGACGGGCTACTGACCTCTCACTTGCTGCTCTAGACTGAGGATGACTGCCACAGCCTGGTGAAGAATAAGCAGTTTCGTCTGTGGTTTTTCACTCTTCAGATGAAGCTGACACATACGGCCAAGTTCTTTAAATGCCTCATTAATATCTCGTACACGCAACCGTTCTCTAGCGTTATTTGCCATTCTCCTCTCCTTTTCCCTTTCTATTTTCTGCTCTGGGTTTAAATCCTCATCTTCATTAGTACTGCTGCAAGAAAGCGTAAATAAAAGTATATTGAAATAACACTGGTATTTCAAACACGTGATCCTGCTGCTGGTTCAAAATTTTCAGTTGATGAAATGAAACTTCTTCCCACCTAATCCATTTCATGTTGGAAGTATATTTAGATAACTAAGAAAGTGTTAGATATCAATGCTTAAGTATTCAAGGTAATTCTTGCTGTTCCGGCCTTTCCATCATGTTAAAATGGTTTCTGCCTGAAGAATATCCACAGAATATTGTCTACAGATGGTAAACATCTCTAGGAAAAGTAACACGCTGCCCCTTGAAGCAAAAGATGTACCCAGACTACCACTTCACTCAATTACTGATTAATGTTCCAAATAGATAAAGAGATAACTCAGCCATCTTGTCAGGTGAAGAATAAATCATGTTCAACAACCATTTTTTGCTAGTTTCCAATATACCAGCTTATATAAAAATGCATTCAAGTAATTTTCAATTTAATGTGCTTATTAAAAAGTTTTAGTTTCGTTAAGGACCTTACTGGACAATTTTAGAACTATTTTTTCTTCTAATACCCAGGGTAAAGCTAAACAGTTACATTCAGAATTCTTGTACCACTTCAAATGATTATATGAAGTTGCATAGCCTTTTTTTTTCTTGATATAGGACTGTCCAATTCAGTCTACAACTGTGCAAAACCTCTGCTCTACTAAAATTAATACACTAAAATGCCATTAGACACGTGATGGCATAGAGTCCGCTGCCTGTGGTTGCAAAATTCTGACTGTTTACCATTACCTCAAATTTCAAACGCTTTTGTCAGGCCGATCCAGAAGCGTTTTACCCAGTGCCAGCTCCAGGCTTTTTGTCTGTGGCTTGGGAGGGGACAAAATGTTTAAAAAGGATATTTATGCATTGTATTCACCCCAGCCGCCGGGGTATCAGGCTGCCGCTATCCATCACCCCTGGCTCACATTTAGAAGTGCAGCCCTGGCCCAGGTACAAAGTATCACAAATCTCTAACGTTCTCCCATCCTCTAATGCTGGGCCCTCGGGATCTTTCACTACTTACATGTACAGGCAGACATTAGCCAAGGCACTAACGTAAGGGAACACACACTTTTCAGGTCCTTTTTCCCAGAAAATCCTGTGTGTTTTATTTAAATAGAGAGAAATAGCATAAACTATTTATGTATTTCAGCTGCCTATTAATATACGCACTGAGGTAACACAAAAGCCTTGAAATAAATTAATCAAACTGAAGGACAACAGGCTACAGAGCATTAACGCAGCGTAAGTTCTCTAGGTCATGTCAGCAACTCACCTTGTTCTGCCTCTAGATGAGACCTTGATATCCTTCTGGGAGGACTCATCATCTGATTTCATGTCATCTGATGAGGGGGGTTCATGTATATTTTCATCCTTCTCCTTATGTTCAGACTTGATTTCTGTTGGACCTATAGCCACAGACTGGCTCTGTAAGCCACCTGACAATGCTGCAAGCAACCAGACATCAGCGTGAGTATCACAAGAGTGAAACATTTAAGAGAATCTCAAGCAGATATTGTCGATGGGAGGCCGGAGCAAAGCAGAAGTCTGGGAAGACAACAGGAGGAACTACACTCTGCCAACAGAAACAACAGAAATCCCGGTAACACTGCTGTACTTGGACATGTGTCATGGGATGTAAAGAGATCAGAATTCATACAGCATCTTGATTGGTAATAGCTTAATCTAAGAAAAACACTGTTTGAGACAAAAGGACATTTAGTGAAGTAAGGAAATGTGCACCTCATGCCTGGGCTGCGTAGAGCTGCACTGACACCGAGGCTTGGGCTTAGGCCAGATGTGCACCACACACCTCCCTAAATGGTGCAACTATGCTAACGAATAAGCTGACTTCTGTTTTCTATAGCTTACTTCTTTAGGCTAAAAACTGAGGGAACTGTAAACACCTGTGTGGAACGACTTCCTTTTATTGGCTAGACTGAAACCTGGCCTCAGCTCACTCACTCTGCAGCCCTCCTGGCCGATTTGGAAATGGCTGCAGTACTGCCAACGGCTTATAGCTCTTTAAGTTGGAAGAATGCAGCTGTAACGCAGAGTCTTCTGCTGAAGCTATACTAGGACAAGACTGACACAGGGATGCCCTCAAAACTGTTGCAGGAATCCCTAACAATGGTGTTTTATGGGTTTTATAATAAATTTTTATTTCTCAACATTATCTATGTCCCTGTCCCCTGTGTTGATGCAAATTTACCAAGATCTACAGCCTCACTGGCTCCGGGTTATTGCAGGCCCTGTTCAGCATTTGACATTGCTGTAAAGTTACCTCTGTAGGTTTCTTGTGTTTTATGATTTAAGTCTGTGCTCTGAGCAGAAACTGTACTGGGAAGAACTGAATGGTTGCTGTTGAGGCTGACACTTTCTTCCCGATGAGTCCCAACCTAAAGCAAAGCAAAGCAAAGATGTCTATTAAATATGTGATTCAAAGAAATAGTCCAAAAACAGAAGTTTAAAAGACTTAAAAGTATTTGCTGGATTAGAAACCCAAGTTAAAGTTCTAGCTCAGTAAAACAAAGATTTAGTTGAAAGATGGCGTTAACACTAAACCACTCGATTATGCCACACAGGATTAAGCTGTGTTTCAAGCAGGGACCAACACCTGTTTGGAATAACATAGCCAACCTAGCAAAACTTTTTTTCACTGTTTTCCCACAGAACACTATAGAATTTTCTCCACGATTTATACCTGAGGGGTTTAAGATTTGATTAACCTTTGATCGCCTTAAACTGATCAACTATCAACTCCAGTACTTACAATGTTTTGATCCTGAGAAGAAAATCACAGGGAAGAATAGTCGTCACAACATGGGAAGGGTGTGTATACTGCCCTACGCTCATGTATACAGATACATACACACGTACATTTATAAAACATATAAATAACATCTCCTCACTTCTTGTTTGCTGAAGCAGGATTAAGAAAGAACTGGATCTAATATCAAAATATTATTTTATTCACTCTTAACAATTCTCTCATGTTTTCCTCCTTTCTCAGCTAAATACATTTAGTCTAGTCCCATTACCGCATCTTATCATACAAAAATAATCCAGGCATCTAACCATTCTTACCACCTCTCTCAGTATTTTCTGATCTGCTTCTTCATAATACATCACGATGAAATTTCTAAGCAGCGAGCACTGAGATGAAGAGTCTAATTTTGCATAAACTTGAATTAATGATACTTATGTAAGATAGCTATGAGTGTGTACACCTAGCGTGAAGAGGCAGATTTGTTAAAAAACTGCTGCTCAATACAGAATACTGTTATCAATGCAAACCTCTATAAAGAAGGAATACTCTTTTGTTTGAAAAAGGAAGAGGTAAAGACACACTGCCTGTATTTAAATAACTTGGAACGCAGACTATTTAAAGCTTTTGACTCCTAAAGACACAAAAGTCCTTTAAATATTTATAATATAACCAACACAATACAATTAAACAGTTAAAAAACTGAACAAAGATGAGGGATTCTACTATTATTTGTATAGTTACAAAAATTGGCTACAGATGAAGCTTTTTAATGGAACAGTAGCAAAACATGTCAACTAGAAGATTAAGCCTTTAATTAAATAGGTTTATTGCCTGGAGTTACACATGAGAACCACTGTTTTTCAATAAATCCTTCAATCCTAGTAAACTGCTGAGCTTTGAATCCCTCTTGAGTAATTAATGCAGCTTTTACCTTTCATGTCTTAGTATGGATTTTACCCAGAGACAGATAAATACCCTTATGCAAGTTTATCCTTTGTTTAATATACACTTGTTCCTGTAAGCTAATGCACAGGAACAAGAAAGGAAAGGGGGGACCACCCCCCCCCCCCCAACAACCCACAACTGGTATCAGGTCATTCCAGGCTGCTATTTGTATTTATTGTTCTGCAGAAAATCTGCTCTTATATACTGCAGAATATCTGTTGCTATTTAACGTATATTTTATCTTCCTTTGTACGTAACAGGCCTTGTTTCTGAGAAGTTCTACTATGGATACAGTAATTTTGGCTCTTGCGAGCATCGTGAATTCACTGGGAGCGAGGATCAGAGCCTGGGTCTTTCAGCCTACGAGACAAAAGTCTTTACAACGGGAACACGAAACATTCTCCACACTGAACTTCCAAAAACGAGTCTTTCCCTAATTCTGCCCCACAGGTTGTGTGTTTTATTTTATTCTTCTGGTCATGCTTAGTCCTAACACATGAGGGTGCTTTTATTCAAGCTACAGACTATTAATCACTTCAGGGCCAGGTTTGTTCCAAAATCTACTTCTTAAAAAAGGCAAAAATTTCTTAAAGCTGTGTACAGAGGTAGCAGTTGCCAGAACGCTGGCAACTTTCAAATCTAGAGCTAATCTGAAAGCGACAGATTAGCAAATCAGTTCTGATAAAGGCAGAAAACGGAATTCAAGTCCATGTTCCAGTCCTCTGAAACAGGCTTACACATTCAAAGCATACACTTTCCATTAACAAGATTTATACAGAAATCTTAAGACCTGAAGTGTTACAAAACTGACCACAACATGAATTTTTATCTCTGATCTACGCTGTACTAGAAAATCCAAACAGGCAAACAAAAAAAAACCCCAAACCAAGACTTGCTGAAATCACCGTATCCCATATGAAGGCCAAGAGCTCAGTTTCCTATAAGCACAACTTAATCGGTGACTGCTTCGAGGTACCAAATTGGATCTTTAGTATCTTACAGATCGAGTTTAGAAAATTTAGTTTGCTTTTCTTTCCCTCGACTCCCACTTCACAGCAAAAGAGGCTCTCCCCATCTGCATTTCAATCGCGTGCAACCTTGAGCTTCCTCTAAGTCTCCAGAAAGGCATTTTATACCATCAGCTCCGCCGCCTTCAGGACAAACCAGCTTGAGACCATGTTTCATTACTGTTACTCGCAAGTAATTCTCAGTCAAATCATTTCCTAGCACTGAGGGTGGCTGGGGCAGCGCCTGTCCAGCTCCGGGGGCAGGGAGGACCTTGCGGCTCCGCAGCTTCTCCTCGGGCTCTCTCTGGGGCGCGGGGGCACTCTTCACGAGCGCTGGTGCCGTAAGCACCTCCCGTTATAAAAACGCTTGCGGACTATCTGCCGGGTACTTGCAGGAGCGGTACGGGCGGCAGCCGCCGGCCCCCCGGCCCGGGCAGGGCCGGAGCTGGCAGCCGCGCTCGGGACCGTTTCAGCATAATGACGTTCGCAGAAATCCCTTTGTAACCCGATTCCTCCCACCAACGTTTCTCTCGCGTTTCCCGGCCGATTCCGCTCCCCACCCCCCAGCCCTCGCCCGGGGCAGCCGCAGCCGCCGCCGCCGCGGGGGGGGGGCGCGCTGCCG
>JAVKLA010000002.1:8432752-8458565 GCA_034782735.1 Sagittarius serpentarius
CCGCCGCCGCGGGGGCGGGGCGCGCTGCCGGCATTAGCATACAGCTGGGCGCGCCGGCCGGCGGGGGCACGCCCGCCCCCCGGCCCCCCCTCACCGCCGGGTACCCGCGCAGCCTCCGGCGGTCCCTTCGAGGCGTCCTGTTAGGAACCCGCTCCGTTAACAATTCCAGCAATACGTAACGACCGGCAGGGTTTAATTTCATTCTCTCATGAGCTCGTTCAGCCTTCTTCTCAGGGTCCCTGGCAAGTAAAGCCTGAACGCTCCTCGGGCCCACAAAATGGAAGACAAATGGAAAGGCCGGATTCCCATCATACGCAGCATAAAGCTGAAGTTTTCAGTTGCACAGGCAAAATATTTCAGAAAAATCGGAGAATCGATCAGCATAGACACCACATTTGTTAAAAACATACTTAAATCACTCACCTTTGTGTATTTTCTCTATACAATGACAACCTAATATGTATTTAGGATTCTCAGCAAATCAGACAAGATACAGCTCAGGAAAATCACAGTTTGAGAAAAACAGTAGTCCTGTATGTAAGACTAAGTTGTTGTCACTTCCCAGGTGAACTGTATTTATTTTCAGGCATTTCAAGACAGACTTGCACACAGAACAATCCGCAGCCGCACTCAGACTCTTAAGTTTAAAAAAAAAAAAAAAAAAGCGTGCAGAACTTATTCAGTTCAGTTGATTTAAGCGATACCATTTTGGATCCGAAACCAGAAAACCAGTTAAGTATTTTTGGCAACTAAATAAAAACTAGGCAAATCGTGGCAACTCATGACACACTACCGCATGCAGGAGAACTGCGAGTGAGATGTGGGGAAAGTTCAACCCTTGTCCTCTTAACATTAGTTCTGCATCTCACACTTCAGATTGATCATTAATTTTGAACTCTTAGGAATAAAAGCTTTTGAGAACTGCAGGGGGGCGGGGGGGGAATCAGTCTTTGTTCATACATGCTATAGGACTCGTCGAAGCATATTTAAAAATACACGCACTTTTCAACCCACACTAGCTGGCCATGGTCATTAACATCATTTTAACTAAGGTGAGCACAATTAAGACAATGAAAAGGGCTTTGGAATCAAGGTTTTTACACTTCAAGACAGCTCAAAGTTGTTCAGTGAGAGCATAATCTCTGCAGAGAAATACTAACACTGGGAGGGCTCTGAGCAAAAGCAGAGGTTGGTGTTGGTGAAGCAGCTTGAACTGCCCTTTCAGGCTTCATACTACAGCAGACACAGGGTAGAAAGTGGGAGATCATCAATTTTCTTAGATTCCTGTTACACCTGGAAAAAAACCTGTGACTTAAGGATTGAGTTTCACCCTTAACTGAGTTTCCAGGCCTTTTATTTATTTATTTTTAATCAATTCAGGCTGTTCTTTTTCCATTGTATTACAATGACAAATAAAAAGCAGCCTGAATAAGAACAAAAAAGAGTATTACTTCTTAACTTTTCAATAATACATGAAATAAAATACAAATCAACTTCAAAGGCCACTTAGCAAATATTTGATGAGTCTGAGATATTAAAAATCTATTTGAATAAGTCTAATGGCCAGCCCAGCTAAAAAGAAAACAAGACCATTCAGAGTGAGCAGGAAATGAAGTCAACTAGAGTTTTAAAATAAATCTGGCTCAAAAATTAAGCAAATGTTAAAATAAAACCATGTCTGGTTACACTAATTACATAAAAAGGAGTTAAATTACTCATTTCCTAGCTCCTTCTGCCAAGATCATCTTCTTCAAGGGAAATGAAATTTAATGTTTTTCCTCATTTTTTATCCTAAGCAACAAAAATGGTTTGTATAAAGATCCCCCCTGCCTTGACAAGGAAGTTTAATTTAGTGCTGAATCCCAGTGAACGTTTCTTGACCAGAAAACCCTACGAGCATGTCAAACAAAAATAGGTAAACACCCTTATCAATGTCGACATTTGTCACTATGTTAGCCAATACTCATTATTTTTTTAAAATTTACTGGAGGTCCTCTAAAGTGAAGTGGTATTTAATTCCTGAACAAAGTCTAGATCTTACAGTTCAGGATGTGTGTCAAATTCTCTGCTCTCCTACATTTACTATTTCAAGAAAAACAAACAGTAAGTAAGCATAGTTCGAAACTAACTCGATATTGAATACTGTAAGGAGTACACCTCGTACTTGGGGGGCATTACTGAAATGCAGTCATCACTAATAAACCACTCAGTTTCCACTACAGCCAGCTCTTCTCTGTCATCCTAAGTCATGCTGAGTTCCTGCAACTGCAAACGATGTCAAAGGGCACTCTTTGGGGATGGGGCAAGGCCATGACAGGATGCCTCCTGTTGAAGCCAATTATTCTGATGTAACAAAATTAAGGTTAATCCAGGAAATTCTTTAGCTGACTCAGTTTTCAAGCCAAAACTGATCTGCAAGCTTATTTCACCCAGTGAGGATGAAATATAAAAGCAAATTTTTTTTTTGCATTTTCCTAAGCAGAGTTTATTTCTAACAGACATCAAGTATCCTTCAATCAAAATTACAGATCAATCAAGTATAGACCTGATGATAAATCAAGTCTATATTATATTTAAGTTACACAACTACATTAAACTACAGCAGAACGAGGAACCTTTATTCATTTTGGAAAGTAATTTTCCACTGTCACCTATTTTAATCAAAATGGAGTTGATAAAATATTTATCATAGCTTAGTTTACGAGAGAAACAGATTTTTAGGTACATTTTGGGACTATCTGCACTTGACTGTATCTGGCCTAGCAGTATCGGAAGGTTTCACAAGTTGGAGAACAATTTTTTCACTGCAATTTCAGTCACTCGCTTTACCCCACAATCATTAAGAGCCAGGGGAAAAAAGTTTTCTTCTCTATGACTAAATTTCAGTCTACCCCAGAACACTGTATAACTTTCCCTTTAACAACGTTCTTTAAATATTAAATATGAGGCAGTATTAAGAAAAAATTCTTAAGTATTTATGCATCACTTCCTTCATTACTAAAACTAACCGTGAAGTAGTACAGAAATCTAAAGTTGGATGTGCGTTTGGAAAGCACCCCCCTCCCCAAACACACACAGACCTTATAGAAAGTAACCAGTTCTTTTTGATGTTTACTGCATTGGTTCTGAAATTAATATAAATGGATGTGTGATGTGCGAATGGGAGAGCCTGGAACTAATTCTGTTTTATAGAATAAAAACCCTTCAGCAATTGGGGTACCTAATTATTTTGATGATAGGTGAAATTTTGCCTTGATCACACAGTACCCAGCTGTGAATCTGTTTTATAACAGAAAATTTCACAGCATGTAACTGGTCTTTAAAATTACGCTGTAAACACGCAAACACATGGCACCACTAAAATAAGCATGTTTTAAAAAGCTTTTTCCTTTAAGCATTTTTGAGAAGGGAGGAATGAAAAGGAAGAAAAAGGGAAGCGAGCAATGCTACAAATAGATTTCCTTTACTGTATAATGCTTTTAACATTTCTGATCTATGAAAAAGTTCAACTACATTTTTTCAGAACAGTTCGCATTTTTAAAGAAACTAAAAGAGATGGATTGAATTATTTCACTCTTCTTCGGGATTAATCTAAAAGTTGTTTCCTCTTCATTGTTACTTACACTACAGCTGTGCTCAAACTCCTTTTCATTTAGAAAAAAAAGTTTAAATTTTGAGCCTGCGCACACTATGGTTCCACATTCCAACAGCTTCCTCCCAGTCCTCTGCCAGCATCTGCTATTGAAGACTAGTTCCAATTTACAATAAACAGCTTTTCCAGACCAGAACACTTGAAATTCAGTCCTTCTTGACTGCTTTTCCCATTCAATCTCCCTATTCACCATTTCAAGGAGAAAACTGTTCTGCCAATTATTACACATCTGGAAAAAATGCATGTATAAGCTGAAATGCTCTCAGCAGAGAGTTTCAGCTTTCTGCATATGGTCACAGCAGGATTTTATGGGCCACTGACCAGGCTAAAGTCTAAGTTTTCCCACCTTTCTCCTCCCCCTCATTTCTGCCCACTCCCACTCCAACCCTCTAATTGGAAACCCATAGCAGGTGCAGTTGCCTACCATCTTTTCCTCCACAAGAATCTCCAGTAGTTTCTTCCTGATAAATATTAATCTTACAGTCCAGTTTTAACTCACTAGGCTCTTTGACAATTTAATGCATCAGCTGTAATTGCTTTGCATAAACATACACGTTTAAAAAGAGCATTACCATTGAGGCTTGTCTGTTGGTTGTTACAAGGCTAGATGCTCCATAATTTGAGTTCAGGCTTCCAATTGGCCCATTGTGGGATGGTCCCAATAAACTATGTATATCTCCATGGCCACCTGATAGGCTTGTTGAAGGCCCCACAGCATGATTTCGTAGTACATGAATGGCATCATCGAGTCTGTCCAAGCGATCCTCCATCCGAGACTGCTGTTGGGATTTAAGAGGGATAGTAACAGCCATTATTGAATAAATCTGCAGACTCATTATACCGTAACAGTTTCTACCTCGGAGATATTAAAGATAGAAGGTGAAATGTGGTATCAAAGACTTTGAAAGCACCTTACCAGCACTACAAACAAACAGGAGAAAGAAAAGGTATCTGGAGATTTTGCTCGAGATAGCATTCATTCCACAAATAGGTGGCAGCTTTTAAAGTGAAGCTTATAAGGTTAATGTTACTCAGCTTCTATTACATGGCATGAAAAAGAAAAAAGGAAAAGCTACAAAATAAGCTAACACAGGATGAGAAAGAACGATCATAAAATCAGCCTCACCACTTTGGTAACAATTAAAGAGAGGCAGTGGCTTTTTGAGCAACTGTATTTAAAAAAACTGGACAAAATTTTAAGTTATCGTTTTCTAAAATGGATCTTTAAACTGATTAGGTATTTCAGAAACACAAGAGAGTTCTGTATGTTACTGCAGAAAAGTCTGTCTTAAAATTACTTTCCTTTAAAAAAAAGACAAAAAAACCCGCAAAGCAAAACCAATTCTGACACCGCAGCTCTCTAGAAACTGAAATAGCAGAATGCTGGAGTCAAAAGATGGGTCATATGCTACACTAATTTAAGTTTTTAACGGGGAATCCAAAGGAAGCATTAATTGAAACACAAAAAGGCACCATCTAAAGTGAAATAGTACCTCACAGACATCCTTTAAGAAGGACATTGCATCTTGCAAATGCTCGTGAAGTTGCTGTTCAACTCGATTTTTCTGGCAAAGTCAAGACAGAACAGGAAGCAAAGCACAGGTTAAGATTAATTCAAAAAAGAGGTGAGGAAACAGCTGATGTGCATGTCAGCAATAAATTGTTAGTCAAGTTAATGCAACAGAGATCTGATTATATTAAGATAAGAAAAGGCTAATATTTAACACTGCAGTTATGTTAGGATTCTAAGATGTACACATCAATTCCATTTAATTGCAAAAATATTGAAGAAAAGAAAACTGATTTAGCTTATATTTATTCTTGTTAGCCAGAAAAAAAGAAATTACATCTGGGGAAACTAGAAATATTAGCAAGTAATCAAAACATTCCCTCAATTTTTTCCCCTTTCCTTCCCGATGCTGTCTCAGAAATTTAAGAAAGAAGTTAGTAACTTAAATCCTCTATTGAATCTTCAAAAGAAGAAAATTTACAATGCTGTAGATTATTTCCTGTGTGTTTTTCAGTAAAATGTTTCATTAATTAATAAATGAACATTCCCCAATAACAAATAATAATTGCAAAGAAAATCTATTAGCACTTTAATGACAGTGTAATGAAAACAAGCCCAAGAGACCACCATTTCAGGGAGAGAGGGGGACAAGTAAATATGAAGGCATGAAGTCTTTATCTTTTCTCCAGCCTGAACTTTAGATAAGAATTAGCTATGGATTTGTGAAAAGGTACCAGAATCTCATAACAGCGCTTTAGCACCAGCTGTCCTCAGCACAGAAGCCTGATGCCCAAGGAACAGATGGTGAAAGACACACCCTGCACGTCTTATATTGTTCAACTGAACAGGCCATTTGTTAGCAAAGAATTCATTTGTAACGCTATCCTACTCTTTCCTTTAATGATATGCACGATTTATACAAAACCAAGCCTTCAACTTTTAAGTAAAAAGTACTATGTTGCTTTCAACACTTCTTACCAAGGAGTGTAGAGAGTTTTCATAGTTTGGAGATGAGGGGGCTTGTCCTCCACTCCTAGACCACTGACTGGCACCTGTCAAAATTGTCTAGGTTAATGCATGGGTTTATGCAGTATAAGTGGGAAGCAGAGACACAGTATTTCTCAACAAAATTAAAATCTACATATTCTGCATAAAGGTAAGCTAATATATGGGTATACAAAGGAGGACAAATTCTTTCATTCTGCCTACTGAGGGGTATTTTTTACATCCTGGCATCTGTAGAGTTAGACACATTATTGATGACAAAGCAGTGACATCTTCAAAGTACTTCAACATTAAAGAAGTGGACTGAACACACACACAGTATCTGAAATACCTGCCTTCTGCCAGTTTCACCATAAAGAGATTGCTGTATTCTTTCTTCAGAGTATGTTCAGTATAAGTAGGCATATCTTTAATATTGTTAAAATATACAACAAAAATATTTAAAGAAATCAAACAGACACTGAATTAAGGATAACTAGAAAACCATTTTTGACACCTCTCTATTAAATAAGAAAACTTAAAACTAGATCTAAAAGCTTTCTTTTATCTTGTCTAATTCTACACTATACCATTTCAGATTATAACACATTCCAAGCTTAGAAGAGTAAAAATACACCCAAGTTACTCCCATTTGTTATTTCAGATATATTTAAGGTAAATTGGCAGCTAAAGAATCATTGACTGTGCAACAAATCGACTATTATATCCATATGATCTATACCCTGCAAATTCAAATACATATCCATTCTAATCTGACATAAATATACCTAATTACCATGTAAAATTAAAAAATAATTAAATGTGAAACGCAATGACTAATAAAGCAGTACTTTTAAAACAAAGCCTGAAGTAGTACAACGTATACCTTTTCTCACCAACTAATAATGCATCTTTTATAAAGATACTACATGAAATTCTATGGCCATTAGAGACAGCTTCCTTTCAGCCATACAAATGTAATAATAAAGCAATTACATTAATAAATTATGGACATACAATCCAAAGCAGCTCATTAAAGGAAGAGCCTGTGGGCTTGTTCTTCCAGTAACAGCCAGAGCTGTACATCTGGAAAACTGGGAAAAGGTTTAATAACATTACAGTTCCTTTGTTCAGAGAGCTGCAAGTAGTTACCTTTTAAAGAAAGGGTTTTATTTAACAAAAAGAGTACAGCTTGCATAGCTATTAAAATACCTAAATATTTCCTTTCTAATTAAAAAAAAAAAAATAAATCTCCAATTTCATAAAAGCCCAGAGCTGCCGTAACTGTGCTGGAATTCTCCTTTAAAATATAATGATATCAGCGAGTAAGTTTAAAATTACCAATTTTCACTTCACACAGCTACTCTGGGTCTGGATCTCTAGTCTCCCTCCGCATTACTGTCATTCCTGACCTTGGGAATAATGCTTGGAGTCCCACTTATTTTTGCAAAGCATTAATGAAACAACTTTAGAATATTCTGGCTCAGTGTAATGTTCAAATTTTTATCTGGTCAAAACTCCATTTTTAGAGACAAGACCATAGTCAAGGCTTTAATGAGTGCTCACTACTAACAGGATTGAGTGTACTACTTCCTAAAATAAAGTATCAGCTGAGTATTAAGCAGAAAGGCAACCAGTTAAGAAAGGAAAGCAAACAGACTCAATGCCTGTGCATCTGGTCTGATGAGTCTGGGGCTTTTTTTAATGGAAAAAGGTGTATTTCCTTAGTTTAAGCCCAGAACAGAACTCTGCCTAGGACTTCTCACAAAGGAAACAAAAAGAAAAGGGGGGAGGGAATACTCTACTCCTTCTCTGTCTCAACCAGCCAACCCAACTCTGCAACCTGCAGTTTTTAATCACGCCTCTAGTAATGCTAGTGCTCCTTCTAAGCACTGGCGTGGTCTGTCTCCATGTCTGCACAGGTTGCCAGATGGCACTGATTTCCTGCTTTCCTCATTCCACTCCCCCTCCTAGAAGTTTGTGCATGAAATCCACCAATTATGTTAAAAAGCATCCTGGCACCACAAGCCCTGCAATTAACAACTGCAGCTTTTAGTGCAGCACCAACATAGCAGCATGAAAAAACAAATAAGCCTGGCAAGTGTTAGGATTAACAGGGGTCATCGATAGTAATCACTGTAGTATTGTTCTTGTTCTCAGAGTCTCCCCAACACTAATCCCCTGGTTCCCCTTTCAAACACACACTCACATCAGAGTCGGCAGAGGGCTCGTTTTGCATCCTCAGAACCCACCGAATCCTTCTGAATACCTCTGATCCTGGGACAAGGATTCTTAAAATACCAAGGCTCCCACCATTCAGATCCGTATACAAACTTCACATACATATACACAATCATTCAGATCCGTATACAAACTTCACATACATATACACAATCATTAACAGTATGCAAGAAGCTAAGCTCCGGGCATGTTTATGTAAAATTAGAAATTAAATGAGGGCAAGGAAGATGAGACACACACTATTGTCTCATAATACTTGGGTGTTTTCATCATGTTGTTCTCAAAGCTTTTACTTAAATTACTAAAAAAAAGTTGTTAGTTGAAGTTACCATCTCTCAATGCTTTAAACAGCAAATAGATCGCTCCTACTGTAATTTACAATTAAAGGAGAAGTAAATTATGACTTAGTCAAATCTATAATAATAAGAATGCTAAATAAACAAAGAATTAACTGCAAAAGAAGAAAATCACAATGAAGGCTAAAATGCTCCAAAATGTATTATTTCAGTATACATAAAACATTTGTTTTATCTGCAATAACTTTTTGGGTCAGGACAGAAAATGGCGACCAGGAGTATAAATAGCAATAAATGTAGTAGTAATTACTTTACATTGTGCTTCACTGTGTTCGTAGTGACTCATCTGGGAATAAAGATAAAAGTCCAGATTCATAAATGAAGGTAATTAACTGCTGGAGCAATTTACTAAAGGCTTGATAAATTCTGTATCACTGGAATTAAAGGGGGTGGGGCAGGAGGGTATAATTGTAAAGCAGATGCTAAGTTTGTGACTGAGAAGGATTTCAGTATTATTAGCTTATATCTACTACTGTCTTAACCATCAGAATCCAGAATAAGCAACACAAATCAAAGTGCAAATTTTGGAGAGTTTTACATTTGATACAGGTTCCAACAGACAAAGGCATCAACAGCAAAGGGAAAAATCTCAATTTTAGGGACCTCAAATTTGTGTTCTGAATGAGAAATTAGCTAGCACTTTCATGCTTACAAAATGAGGTGTGGTATCTAATCAGGGAAGTCCAATTGGGATCTTTAAAACTTTACATACTTTGAAATGTCAGAACTTCTTTCTTCCAGCCACAAAATATTTTCAATATTTGCTCTGATGTTAAAAAAGAAAATAATAATAATTTTCTGGTCTTATCTGCCATTTCAGTACAACAACAATATACAAAACATACTTTGTCAACTGTAATCGCTAACTCAAAAATCTCACTAATCCCCCATCATTACTCAATTCAACATGGATTTTTCAGTTATAAAAAAATGCTGAAAGCAGCTGCTCAGGTATGCCCTGTCAGATATTCATTAATCCATTAAATCCACAGAACAGTGTCCATTAAACATGAGTGAAGTATGAATGATGAAAGTTTTTTGAGTGACACTGCATATATAGATATGCATATTCACATACATATGTATATGACTGCAGTCTGCAAGCAGTAACTCTACTAATTTATTATCTAGATTACAAAATTGTTGAGCTAAGCTCATTCAGTACACCTTTCACTGTAAGTTCATTTTATGTTTTTATAAAAAGCAAAACACTCTTGCAAAAAAGTGACCAATGGCCAGGGGCCTGCAGGGATATATTCAACAACAGAGAATAGAAAAACAGATTGTTGTATAAATGTTAAATAATTTAACAAACTGCACTATAGGAAAGAACAGGGTTAAAGTTACATCATCTTGCTTGTAATTCTAGTTCTTTGTTAAACAACAAATTTAAGTCAATGGAGCTTTCACAGTCCTCTCTATATGGAGAACAGCTGTTCAACTTTTACTAGACAGCTGAGGCCACAGTGTCTGTGAAAGCTGCACTACCCACTAATAGCTGTAGGCAGCTGCCCACAGTTCTTCTCCACACTGGAATGCTTCTTCCCACATTCACACTACAAACACACAAAACACAGGTGACAGAGGTGGCTGCAATACAGAGCATTTATTTTGAAAAATGCCAGAAATTCTTCTCCCATAGAATGAAAGCATTCATAAAAGATATGAATGAAAAGCTATCCTGTGTAAAAACTGGATAGTCTCTATAGCCTACTATATTTTCATTAGAGGGAACACACACCTGCTGTTTATCCCTGAAAGCTGCCGCAGAGTTTTAACATACAGCTTTAAAAAACCAAAACAACTAAAATCACTCTTATTTCTCTGCAATGGTACAGATCTCTACGGGTATCTTTATAGCTGTGATAGTATACGGGATAGTGTACAGTCATTCAATGTTTTAAAAGATTATTTTAATAAGCTAATATTCAAAGCCAGTTGCCAGGATTTAAGTGAACGCTTCTAACAAAAAATTTAAGAATCTCGATTTATAAATCTGAGTTTAGTACAATGGAAAAACCAACAAGATATAGAAGCTACTGCTGATTTCACTCATGTTTTCAAACAAACAACTTATTGACAAACAGCTAGTATCTACCTGTAAGAGGCGATGGTGATCCAACTGGTGTTGACGGATTTGATGGAAAACTACTGCTGGTATGATCAGGAGAATAAATCTAACAACAGACAAAAGAGATTGTATATCAATACACGTCAAAAAACACGTAAAAAAATAGCTATTAGGATTCCTTTTCATGCTTTTAATTGTCATTCTTGATGCTGGATTGATAAAAAACCAATTTGATCCTTCAATCACAGTTCTGCTTTATTACACTCAAGGCTCCAAAAATGTCCAGAGAACGTTCAATTTTCAAGCAGCTGTCAAAATAGAGCACAGCTTGTATTTGATAGTGACACAAGTATAACTGATCTTCCGTCTACTTTAACAGCAGCAAAAATTACACGCTTTTTATCACTGAAGGGGAACGATATACGTAAGAGTTAACAGTACACAGATAAATATAACAAATGAAACTTCAAGAAAATGCAGAGGAATAATGACTTTCCAAACTTTAGAAAGAGAAAGTATTTTAGCAGTTGACACATTATCTTCTAAAAATTAATCCTTCAGAAGAGATAATACCAAGAAAGCATTCAGTTCTAGTTACAATTGGTACCTACTAAACAAAAACCATCTGAAATTTTGTTGCTCTTGCTATGTATTGCAGCCCATACAATTTTTACTCTCTTATTTATCAATTGCTCCCTTGAGATACTAAGCCTCAACTTGCAACAATTCATTCCTTGCTATTAGTGTAATTAAAAAGTCTTGATAAAACCAGAAGACATAATGCTTAACACTTTAATTAAAACTTAAAATTTCAAGATTCTTGGAAAATTCACTTTGTGAAGGAAATTGAATAGGTTTAGAGGCCGACTATGGACTTTAGAACACATTCTTACAGGTCATCAGTTCAAACCTGGTTTACTTGAGCAGAGATCAGGATTTGTTAGTCATCAGATGGCAGTTAAAGAAATCTTCACTGGCAGTGTGGCTGACATCTCTTCACACAGACAATACAACATTTCAGTATCTAGCTGACAATAAACTGGGACTTGGTTAAGTTTCACATTTTATTTTTTGAACTGACAAAACCAGGACCCAATAGACCACATGTTCCTTCATGGTCTATCATACTTTTTCATTAGAAAAGACCATCAGTTCCCTAATGGAAAAACCTCTTCTTTTTAACGCATACTAGAAAAAAAGATATATTTAAAAGAACGAATTGCCTCAGACCATTGTAGGAAATTCATGCATTGTACATCAGTATAAAAATAAATCTTGAGTGTCAGTATGGGAACCGTAGAGTTCCAGACAGATAAGATACAGAAAATTAAAATTATGTCAGAACAAAGGTGCTGAAGTTTCCTTTGAAACTGGTCGTTTTCCACTGCTCTACCTGCCAATTTTATCTTCCTATATTTTATAAGAGGGAAAACCTATATTGTACCAAAGCCACAACTAAAATATGAGGTCAGAATTCATTCTACATGCAGTCCCTGGCCACTGTGCTGTTAAATGACCAATGATGAACAACCCTGACACCTTCTGCCAGCCTTAAACGGTAACATGACTCATTTTACTGCAACAAATGAGACTCCTCCTCCTATCAGTCATGGTCCATTCCAATCAGCAGGGTGCCAATATGCCAGGGTCTAATGAAAAGGCTCTTAGACAAAAGCTGCACAATTGAGAGCCTGCAGAGCCAAACCTCAGAGCTGTTAGTCCAATTTTTTAAACACTACAGTGTACATTTCAGTTAGGCTTTGTTATGTTAATGTTATTGAGTCTAAAGCAACAAAGAAACTTAATTCATGAATTACTTTTAGAAGTCAACTTCCCTACATTTTCTTTTCTTTTGTGAGGGACCAGTGGCTATTTAACTATCGAGACCGTACAAAGGCCTTTACCCTAGTTCTGAGGTAGGAATCAAAACATAAGTTATCACAAAGAGGTCTGATATAATCAACAAAGTGAAACAGTCCTCCTGTTTGATCTCCTCTGAATTAAAGACCAAGTGTTTTGATTTGGCATTAGGCAATGAAATAAACCAGATGTTTCTCCTGCCATATAACCCTCCATGGGCACAATCTTAAAGGGTTATTGTTTGGCAAATGTTCAGGGAAACACATTAGAAATGGCACGAATACCCAGATTTTCTTTTCTTTCTATCTATACTAGTTCATTATCCAAACTAATGCATAATCCTCCGGGCTTTGGGAACTTTGTGTAAATACTTTCATGTACAATTCTCTTTCTTGCCTACCCTGAGATTAAGACCACAATTATCCAGGCTTAAACCTAAAATAAAAGAACCTTTGCAAATGTATTATCTGGCCTTACATGTTTAATCACATACTATTCTGTATGGTCTTTAATACCTAAACTGAAGAACAAATGTCGTATCCTCTGATGTTTCGCACATGAAAGGCCTATTGTGAGATGTACATCAACAGAATTTTAGAACTAGAAATTCCTCTCAATGCGGTAGCATTTAAAATCCTAGCAGAAAGGCATATAGCATCGTCTTACAAAAAAAAGTCAAGATGATCACAGTATTTAAATAAAACTTTGTTCGAACAAACAGGAAAATATTCTTGGTTTACCAGCCATCAATACTGACGTGCGCTAGCTTCACCTGCAGGAGAGACCACCTCCCTCCTCTCCACAACCGTGAGTGGCACTCCTTGCCCAACAAGCACAAGAAGTGTGCTGGGTGCGCGTGTGTTGCGGGGGAAGCAGATGGATGAGGCGAGGGATTTGAAGTGTGCAGACTATGGCATGCACTGATAGAACAGATGGAATGCATCACCATCAGCTATGACAGAAATGATTTATGGAATGACCTGGCTGCTCCTGCCAAGCAACAACACGGGATGACAGAAACAAGTTTCTATGACAACCAGAGCCCACCCACCAGTTAGATTAAACATTTTTGCCCTGACTTCCACTCGCAATATATTTAGTTTTCCCTCAAAACATCAGCCTGGTTTTCTCAGCTAGTGATTTCAGCAAAAACACCTGAAAGGACTAGAAAATAATTTAAAAAAAAGGAGAGCAATGGAAAACGTCATGAAGTCCCACAAGTCTAACTGGCCAGCATGTCAGAAATTTTGGTGAGGCTGCAGAACAGCACACATCCTAATACATCTGCAGAGTAATGAAGAGCCTGAAGTATGTAAGCATTGCTATTTCTAGGAGTCAAAATGATCACAGTTCTCTTCTGACAGGGCTCAAACAGACAAGGAGAGTGAACTGCCCTTTCGACTCATGAATTGTTATCTACTTGCTGAATCCCCAAAAACAACAGGAACAACATTTTTCTCCTCAAAGCCAGTAGGTCAGAGTTCTCCCTACCCAATATGGACATTACAGACATTATCAGATCTGGTAATCTTTTAACATATGACTCTCTGAGGGATGCAAGGGTAACAAGAACTGCATGAATATGCACATTTGCATTCACTGGTATGAGGTGAGGGATGCAGAATCCAACCCAGAAATGGTCTTTTGCAGCTGCAAAGTAGTCATTTCTACCTTCTAAATCACACTTCGTCTCCCTGTTTGCTATGTACAAGAAATACAAAGTGCTCCACCAGCCACCACTCCTAACTCTGAAATTTCTGCTATACTGTAACTGTTTTATAAAAAGTATGATTGTATTAATGCAAAAATAAGTGCTGTATGTGTGCATATGCAGAGCTTAGTTAGACTGAAGATACTTGCAATGTTTTACATTATCTACATTATTCCAACGAGAGTTAAGAGTTTAAACTTTATGCATATACAGCATTTTAAAGGCTGTTCCATAAATTATAGCTGTACAACACAGCATTCAAAACCTCTCAGTTTTATAAGGCCACTGAGAAAACATTTTAAACCTTGAGGCAGGATCTGCTCTAACAGTAATGTTAAAAATATTTAACTAGAACACTACAGAAAAAAAAAGCTAAACTTACTATGATTATCTTTTACTTTGTCTAAACAGCTTTCTAAACTGTATCTGCCCTAAATTTTTTGATCACCTAAAAAAAAGACAGAATGAGTCTTCTACAAATAAAAGCAGTTTCCACTTGCTTTTTTATAGACATTTGTCTAGTATATGACATTGTATCACAGTACATTATTTTAACTTCATATATGAAAACTCCTGATATTACAAAATGAATGAACAACATAAATAATGGATGCAATGATCAAAATATGTCTTTCAGATCTGAATATTCTGCTACTTACAGATGCCAATGCCTTTCCAAGTGCATCACCTGTCTGTGAGCTTCCAGCACCATTTCCTCTGTTTCCTGTAATGTGGAAAGCAAAACCAACACTTATTTTTAAAGCTGAAATTTTATTTACTTTTATTATTTTATTCATCACATACAGTTGAGCAACCACTTTTTAAACAGATATTCTGAGGAAGTCAGTGTCAACAGAATCAGTTCTCATTATACTTAAAAATTTAATTAGAACAATTAGATTTAAATTTAGATGCTCTCCTCTTAAAGTCAAGCACAGTATCACCATGATAACTTAAGGATCAACAAGCAAAAGCAGTTATAACAAAGACTGACATTATTTTCTGGGATCACAGGCTAATTTTAATGAAATGTGAAAAGAAAATCAACATCAGAAAATTGTATTATTGCAGTTTATTTCTAAACTGTTATCACTGAAGTGCTGCACATTTCATTACTTCTTAAAGTCAAATCCACTGAATAGTTTCTTGTGTGTCTCCTTGTTCCCCCTGCTCTAACTCCCCGTGTTGTACTCTCGTCTTTATTTTAGAAAATCCCTGAAAAGCTCTTATCCACCAAGCTTTGTGTCATCCCTTCTCTTAGTTTCATGTCAGGAGCTTTGCATGCCCTTTTGCTCCACACACCATCAAGCCAAGAGGTCTGAAGCCCTGCCAATTGGAAGCACAGGAAGGACCTGATTCCTCTGAATTACCTGCTTTACTGTAGAAGATAGACCCTTTGAAAGTGAATCTCCTTCCTCCAATTATCAACTTCTAATGCCCCCCCGCCATGTGTTTAATGTGAATGTAAGCCACTCACATCAGAAATCCAAATCATGCAACACTCACTGTTTCAAGTTTGTGGCAAGCTTGGATTTTCCAGCCTGAATTTCCCATGCAGATTCATTAACTGGGTTCTGTTTAAAGATCCGAGTGTAAAACATGTTCCCAAATCAAAGACAATATAGTCACTCTAACTAAATTCCACTTACTTAAAATGAAGCTAAGTGCACAGCATATTGAACTGACAAGGAGCATCTACAAGCATTTAATTTCTATGGCTGTATCTTAAGATGTGCAAATATGTGCAAGGAACAGACAATTATCCTGTATTTCATGCTTTCTAGGGAAGCACAGAAGAGACTAAACCAGCCACCACACTGACTACTTAGTAATCTCTAAATCAGTTAAGAAGAGGAATTTACGATACAGTTTATCAAGCTCCACAAAGAAACAGTCCTGCCTTTCTCCAGCACAGTACCTTGGTGATACAGCAGCTCTGAAAACTGCAACATCAGAACTACCTATATGAACATGTACATACACTAAACTATGGAAGGATAACTGCCATCAAGTTAGATGGATACAATCTCCTCAGCAAAGGCTTGGCTGTGAAAGCAAATAAACCAGTAAGTCTTAAGATGACTGCAAAACAATTTGCTTCATCTCAGCCATACTGAGGACAGATATGTCACAGTGGTGTGGTATCTGTGATCTGTAAGCATCCCATAAATTAAATCTTACTAATTTTGTGAGTTATGCAGCCCTAAATTTCATTTTCTTGCAAAATTAAAAAAAAAAAAAAAAAGCCAGAAGAACTTTTTACCCAGAATATTATCTGATCCATTGACAGGTGGAGTGTGCGAGGCAGCTACATAAGGTGAACTGCTGGTACTGCCACGATGGAAGCTAGACATTGGAGGAAGACTGGCATTTATATCTGTAGGTGAGACTGAATGCGGGGGATAGCTCTAGAGAGAAGAGAAACAGAGATAAGACATTAAGTAGTCTTTAAATAAATATTGCTATTTTAAGATACCAAATGTACAACACCCAGCTCTTTATTAAAGAAAGGGACTCATCTATCCTCTGAGCAGACCACTATATGGCCTCAGATTTTTACTGATACAACAGACAGAAATAAACAGACGTAGATCTAATACAGTAAGTTTGTGATTTCTGACAACTGGGTTTTTAACTGACATACGTGAGCAGCAAACAAGAAGTGAATTCTTCAAAGTCAGATCTCCATATAGAATTACAAATACATTAATCTGTGCTGCGTATCTTACCAAACGGTCATGTGTGTGCAGGCTGCCGTAACTGCTGGACTGGGACATGTGGGAAGAGGAGCCTCCCAGCATCCCACCATAGCCGGGCTGGCTCATGCCATTGGATGAACTCCAGAGGTCAGAAGAATTGTGGGTCCCATCTTTATTTTTTTTTTTTTAAATAAAAAAGAAAACAAGAAAAATACATTTAATGAAGAAGGCAACTGAGTTCTGCCTTCTGTTACAAAATTACTTTAAAAGAATACAGAATTCAGCTACTCAGACTAACATCAGCAGGGAAATGGTGACCAGTTTATACTGCGTCTTCTATTTTCATGCCACCACACTGTTGCTATATTTATAAAAAACCCAAAAAACCAACAGGGACTTTATAGCTGAAATACAATCCAACCACAGCTGAGAAAATACCAAGTACTTCTGCTAATTACACAGACCTTCAGTAAGGCCAGATTTATATCAAGAGGGCTGATAAAAATTCCAGACTGAAAGAAATAATAAAAAAGGGGGTGGAGGGAAAAGAAGTTTGGCTAAGCGGAGCTCATCATAAACATACAGTGCAAAACATCTATTAACCTAAAATAAGCAATTTATAGTCTAAAATACCTTAGTACCATAAAAATATAAAACCATTTCATAATAGCAGATTAAGTAACTGAAATGACTGCATTACATAAGCCTTAAACCCATGTGTCCATGCAGTTTTCCTTCTGTAGCACAAACTGAACTGCTCTGTAAATTCCCGTACTGAGAGACTATGCTTTCAATATGCTCCAAAACCTCATCAGACTACAGTACGAGCTAATTGTATGATGTGAGGCCGAGGAAATGAATTCTGCTCTCGTTTTGTGCAATGTAAACCCCCTTTTTTTGGCATGCTGGATATACAAGCATTTGAGAACTTAAGACTGTTAGCTGATATTGTACAGTCAAATTCCAGAACAGTCAAGAAGCCCTCACCTCATTTTTCTTTATCAGTCAAGTGTGCTGCTCTGAAGCCCTTACAAATCAAAGGATGGGGGATTCTGTCCATCTGGCCTGGTATATAATCCCCTCAAATTTCAGTCAGCAATTAATGTCATGAGAAAAACTTTAAATCAACAGACAGCTCCCTTCATCTAACTGTTTTAAAAGTACATAAAACTAAACCATAGGCTCTAGCACAATATGTTACCTTTATGCTTCCTCATTCATTCAGTACAACAGTGGCCGACTGCAGTGTTCTACCTAAAGGACAAGTGACATCTACCCATATATTTAAAGTCATTTTACCTACCTTGCATAAAGAAAGTGCTAGCAAACATACTGCTTGGTGGCTTAGGAGACGGGTAACTTGGAGATTCTCTGTTGAAATCATCGGAACTCGGGGATGGTGCATACACCTAAATATTGGAGAGCAATAAAAGCAGGTTAGTAATATTTGCGTGCCATGCATTAAAAAAACCCCTTAACAGCACACAGACACAGATAGAAAGCTCAAATAAAAAAAGAACAGTGTAGCAAGCTGCAGCATTTGTTGCCCTTGTTTTATTTGCTTTTTAGCAAGTTGCCACAGTACAGAGGAACTACAGTAGAATGATCCTAACAACACACTTTCTGGTGTGCCAACTCAGCCAGGTGGCCTGATAAAAGCTTGAATGCTGATTTTGCTTTCTAAGTGCACGACTCGCACAGACTTGTTGCTCAAGATAAAAAAAGCAAGATAAAACAACTGGGCCCCAAACAAATTTTATTTTAAAACAACTGTATGCCTGTTTGAATATTTAATTAGCTGGCATCCCAACAATCAGAAAGGAAAAGAACATCCAGTGACAAATGGAATGATTTTAATGCATCCATTGTATCATCCATTTAGAAACTTGCAAGCCTCTGTATAGTCATCAAAAATACATGTAATGCAAGTCCTGAGGAATAATCTTAAAACCGCAACATCAAGCAAATTATTTTCACACCGGCCTAGCATTAAAGAAAACCAGCATCATTCTTCAGTGTAACATCATGTTGGAATGACCATTCTCAACTTGCAAACAATGAATTTTCTTAACAAGTTAAAAATTGTAAGATGCCAAATTAACATAATGATTAGAAGTCTTTCCCTGCAGTGACTCTAAGAAGAAATATAAAGCATATTCAGGAATAAGTAAGTCAAATCAACAAAGCCAGTATTCACAGACTCAAGGACTCTACCCATAACGTTAGTTGTTCTAAGTGATGCTATTTCTTCATAACAGTATTTTGGTCAATAAACCGAATATTGCACTACAAGTAGCGTATGTTAAAAGAAAAATAATTAAAAAAAAAGGCAAATTCATATATGGCAGCAAAGAATATAAAAATGTAACATTGAAACCAGAGCATCTTTTCGCTACAAAGTAAAAAATATGGTACTTTTATTTTTTAATCGTTCACCTTACTTGTAAATACACAAGGCTTCATAAATGCCTATATTAAGAATAATTTCAAAACTTTCAATCTTATGTAATGCAACTTACAAAGCACACTATGCCCTAAAATTCAGAAGTGAATATTTTTATCGCTTCCTATGCAAATACAGGCACACGCATGTTCCTACAACATTCACATCTCTCCCTTGTCTTTCTGGGGTGTTGTTTACCAAGAGAAAGGCCAGGAAAACCACGCTGGCCAACAAAAAAAAGGGTAAGTTTCCTAAAAGAGAACCATTGTTCTGCCGGAGGGTGACTGTTCCAATATGGATATTTAGAAAGTGAAGTGGGCAAATCCCGCTGCCATTTGCATACCAATACCCCTCCTCCCCACTCCCAAATGCTTTTCTAGCCTGCTGTTGTCAGACCAAATGGCTGGGCATGTGCCTGCAGACAGCGCTCTTTTATATCACAGGGACTGCGTTACCACTCTCTTAGACTCGTTTTACATCAACAGAATTTCAATAAAATCTATCAAACCACCCTATGATGGAATCAGGACAAGGGCACAAGGAATTAAGCCAGAGCATAGCTGTCGATAGAAGCCATGTAATGAAAACAGCAGCAGGTCAAAAGACACCTGGTAAAAAGGACTCAAGTGGAACACTTACAACTTTTAGTTGCATGCTTGTTTAAACATTATTTTTTTTATGAATGGAAATGAAAAATTTTTAGGAAAGAAAGCCTTTCAGGTAGCTTTTGTTGAACGTTTTACTTGCGAATTTTCAGTTTATGGAAGAAATGTAAAATAGAGATGCTTACCAAACCTAAGTGACAAAATGACAATACGTTATAAGCAATATTAACTGTACATATGTATTTACTATATACGACGAATGCATATATATTCTATGCCTCAGACATATTTTAACAGAAATGTCACTCTGTCAAATTGTAAATACTTGCACTCATAAGACTGCAAACGTATTAGGCAAAAATGGGCTTAATTTACAAGTTCTCTGTTGTGCAGAATAAAGCAGCATATGCTATAGTTGATGGATAATCTATCACTGTCACAGGACAGCAGCGGAAACAAAGCTTTATGACATTTAGCACTGCCACGGAGATGTACACTGATTAATGCAAAATCACCTACAATGACGAATTATACTTCTTTCAAACTGTAACATTATCAATGAGATCTGTAAATACAAGCTTCAGACTGAAATTTTAACATTTTATAATTAGGTGATTTATAAAAACTGGTGAAACACTATCTCAAGAGGGAAATTAAACCAAAAAACTCCTATAAATGTGTCATTTACAGATACATGTGTACAAGCCATTAACGTAATAAAAATGTTATGAATTATATTAACGTAAAAGAAGCCCTTCCAAACAGCTACATGAAAGTCCTAGCACAGACACATAACTTTATATAGTTTCTGCTTGTTTTGGTATCTTAACCATAGCTTGCAAAAACATAGCTGCAATGTTATGAAGCTGCACTTGTGCCAGTCTAGATTTTCCAGATCAAAGGGTTCTTGCGGCAAAACACAACTGATGTGGTCTCAAAGACTTCATTAACTCCAGATGTGGGGAAATAGCCAGCCAGTTCCACAAAAGGAGCAAGTCTCTTTTAGTTACAATCAGAACTACCCACAAATTAAAACCAGGCCTCTGATGTCATCTGATCACCTGCAGATGAGCGCCAGGTTTTTTTCTGGTTAATGACCTAATCATAATTTTTATGTTGCATTACTAGAAACAAAATTTAAAAGCAAAGGAGAAAATTTACTAAGATTAACCTGAAGTCCATGAGATGCAAAATAAAAAGGTTTTAAATAAAGAAGTCGATTAAAAAAAAATAAAATTTATTTTTAAGTCGGGAAGCCACATGTCAGGGCGACTAGTCTGTTCACTCTGAAAGCCCCGCGTGTACTCAGACCCCTATCCAGCAAAACGTAGCCTCTGCAGCTGCTGGCCCGCAGGAGGCTTGCATGGCTGCGCAGCAGCTCCCTGGTCTGTGTCCTAGTTAAAGGGCTTTCTCTTCTGCAACAGCTGAGTAAGGCAGTTATAAACATGACGTGGCTGCTCAAGATGGCCTCTTTTAGCTATTAAACTGATAACAGTGACATCCAGGAGGCATCAAACCAGTTTTTCCTGGCTGACATTCCCACTAAGACAAGGAATACTGTTAGAAGGTCAGCCTGTTTGCAGATGCTCCTTGAAGACGGTTGTCTCCAGCAGGTAGAAGAAAAGCCCATCTTCTAATCCCCTTAAACGCACTGCACCCGAAGGCATCAGATGTGTCTCCACGCTGACAAGCAAAACACTCTCTGATTACAAACGGGAAATTCCCTTCCGATAAACACACGCCAAAACCAGGTTTTTTTTTTGTTCATGACTTACCAAGTGGAGGACTCGACTTTTTTGGAGCTGTGCTAGAATATACATCAATCCTAACGCTGCGCTGCTTCTGAAGGGTAGGTAGCCTCCGCAGAGGAAAGCAGGACAAATGAGTCGTAAAGGACATGAAGTCAGAGACCCATGTCCGTCTCTTCCACACCCTGAACTGGTTTACATTTCTCCAGTGGGAAAGGCAGGATGACAACTAAGATTTTTTTTTGAGGAGTAGCAGTGGGAGCTGACTTCAGAACAGAGCTGAGAAGACATTATCTGTACTACATCAGGTTTAAGCAAAACAAAACGCATCATCCAGCTCTGAAATCTGCTCTGGTGATTAACATACATAATGAACACTATCGTGAAAGCTACATGGACCTAATATATCTAAAACATATCAAAAGATTACACCATGTGCTTCTGTTTACTAATACAAGTGCCAGTAACATGAACCTCAATCTGAAGATCTGGGTTTACCAAATTTTATGCTAAGTAAAACTTCCAAGTCTCATTCTACAAATGCATTTAATAAATACAAAACTTATGAGTCCTCCTGTTGGCATACCTCCTCTCAGGCTATTTTCCCATAATCTGTTTCAAATTCTTAACTATTTATCAATGTTTAATATTAATGTTAAAAGCAGATTAAAAAACAGCAATGAAGCAACCAAACCTTACTTCCGATGAGCTCATGATATCTCAAGACCAAGGCTCCCATCACGCATACTGTTTATGGAATTATGTTACTCATTTAAGCCTAGTTATTAACAATTCTTGGAAGTTCAGGAAAATATTTATCAAGCTGCTGGAGACAGAATTTTTTGAAACCAGTGGAGATGGATAACCTATCCTGTAGCTTGTAAACTCTGCTAAGTAGCCTATCTACATTCCATCAGCATCAGTCATGCACTAAGCAAGTGCGCACTGATGAATGATTTGTACATGTGGCAAAATTTTACAGTGTATTATCTGCAGGAATTGTGGCAAAAGCTAATTCTGCTGAAAGGCAGCTCTGGGAAAAGGAAACTTGTTTCCATGTTTATTATATTTCTGACAAAATCATATTACCAAAACTTCAGGAATGTAGAATAGTAACTATAGTTTTCCATGCTCCTCTTTACAGCAAGACAGAAGCTGCCACATCCCACCCCCTCACCCCCCCCGCCAATTCTTGTTTAGTTCATACTTGAGCAAGATGATAAAATGAAGAGCCCTAGTATACAAGATCAGTATACCATACCTTCAATCATACTTTTTGTTTCCAATACCAGGTGTAAAGGTTCATACATTTTAAAAACTCTTCTCACCACCCACAATGAAAATAAAATACTCCTTCAAGAAAGCAGAGCATCAGTCTTGTCTGCAAATCCAACCATGATTTTTAAGTATGGTATAAAATTCAAACTCCTTGAAGTAGCTAAACTGAATTCCATCTTAAATAAATGTTTATGCAGTTTAGGCATACTATACATGCCGATTTGAGTATTTTTGAAATGCAGAATCCCACTGCAATGATACATAGCACAAATACTCCCTAGCTTCTTCCCCAGTAAATGACAATTTTAAAGTCATGTTAAAAGGTGATAGGCAAACTTACCAAAAATCTCAAATTCAGTATATGGAACCCTTTTGGTCTGCTCTTTTGATTTTATTTCATTTTTTAAATTGTAGTGTGAGGCAGAGAGGGGATTAAAAAGAAGGTAAAGGCAGCAGGAACAATACCAGAAATAAATATACATATATAGCGCTTGAAGATTCTTTTTATATTTTATTTGCTAAGTAAAATCTCTTCGCCACACTCTTCAAACTGTGCTGTAATTAAAGGATGCATACAACTAAGACTTCAAAACCTCCTGATTAAAGTCAGATTTTAAGAGACCCCCCCCCAAAAAAAGTTGAAACTAATCAGCCTGTTTCTTAACCTGTTCCCTGTATTTCAGAAGGCTATTCTAGCTGTGGCAGGAATCCCTATCACCGGTATTGACCATGGGAAGATGCAGCAGCAGATGTAACACTATCTTTTGCATTTGTTTGTCTCTTCTCTGAACTCACTAGTACTCTCAGTTTCTGTACCTCCAACACAGACTATTATAGTTCTATAAACGGACTTCAAAACGCACATGATTATGAAAGCAAACGCGCTGAGCAAGCGGGAGTGTGTTACTCTTTGGTGCTCACATTTTGAGAAATATAGATCTGTCCAATACAGCACCTGATCCCATCCCTAGCTGCTCTCATTTGCCCAAGGAAATGGACATAACCTTCACTTTAAAGCATCAATAAAGCTTGTTGCAGACAAGACACCCTTCTCGCAGGGGACCACAGCTCAGCAGATTGGCAGTCCAACCCAATAGAGTGGAGCAGGGAAAACTCTCTGGGGCTGATGCATTGTAACTCATCGTTTTTTAGTAGGGTGGGGAGGGGAAAGAGAAGGGCGAGGAACAGAAAAAAAAATAATCCAGCTGACCAGTATTTACTACCTCTCTTTATTCAATGTCCACAGCCACGTACCCCTAGAGATTTTCCAGATGATCTTATATTTGTCCTGACTTACAAATGTTAGCTTTGACCTTGTCTAAGTTGCTATGGGCAGCATATGGTACAGAACAGCTTTAATTGTACTTTCCTCCCTGTATACTAACTGGCCCAATACTAACAAAAGCAGAATAGAATTTTTCTTTTTAGCACCTGGTTGCTCCAAAATTTACAAACTGAAAATATTCTGCGTTGATGTTATAAGACTTAGTACCTTATTTATTGCGTAACAGCTACAGAAAGACATGATGTCATGTCATCTAAGCATCATTAAATATTATTAACATGTTTGTCTCTGCTGTAACTCTGAGAGAAACGGCTGCAAGACAGGAATTTTCTCCACTAAAAAATACCGAAATATATACATATATATACTCACACCTGTGTGTATTTATTCATCTGTACACATGTGCCCATATGTATGTATACACACACAGGGACAAGTTTATTAACAGCCTTTAACGCTCTGAAAATTCTCAAGAAAAGAACATTTTCTCAAAAAAATCCCAATACAAGCTAGTTTACAAAAACACAAATCACAAAGCATTACACAGATGTAAAAAATATGTATCTGCTGATTTTCTTCCTCCCTTTTTAAATAGGTGTTGTAGAAACCTACTGTGAAAGATGCAGTAACTCTACCTTGGTAAAGGGCTCAATAAAATCTCAGCCTATGCTGAGAAAAACAAATATTTATTCAATAATAAAAAATCCTCATACAGAGTGTGGTATATCAAATTAACCCATAAAATGTGCAGAAAACAACAATAATGTGTAATACTTTCACAACTTTATTCTCATATGAAATAGTAGTCATAGGTGATACAAAATAAAATATAATCAATATTGTTCCCTAAAATGATTTATTTTGGTGGTAACTGACATTACTCTATTGCAATCTATATAAAAATAATTCTACAGTACATTTCGAAAATAACGAATTTATTTCTAAACTTGTAGGTGAACTGAAAAAAGTGGCTATCTTTCAAGTCTGTATTTTATTTTTTATGCACAAAGAAGATATAAAACTTCTATTATTTAAATACTATTTTGCTGCTATTGTATTTTATAAAATCTAAATGAAAAGGCCCCCGTAAATGAGTAAGTTTGCTTCATTATTTATTAGCTTAAAAAAAAAAATTCCAATTTTTTTTTTTTAATGGGGGTTAGGTGTTTTGATTTTTTGGGGTCTGTAGCATACCTCTTGAACAAGAGAGAAGAAAAGGTAAAACTTTAAAGATAGATGAATGTTTTAATTTGTTCTTTTCCCAAAAGCTCTATATTAGAATTTGGTAAGCCTTCCATAAACTGAGAATATTTTCTATATATCAACAGGTGAAGGGGGGGGGGGGGGGGGGGGGACAAAAAAAAAAAAAA
>JAVKLA010000002.1:8461126-8471709 GCA_034782735.1 Sagittarius serpentarius
CCCCCCCCCCCCACCACACCCACCCCCACCCTCGCCGCCCTCAGAGGAGCCGCGCGTGGCTCAGCGCTGGACTGGCGGAGGGGACCCCCGCGCCGTGAACTTGTATTTGCCCCAGGACCGTCCGCCAGCCCAGCACGGCTGCCCGGCGCTCAGCAGCTCCCGAACAAAGGCGCCCGCCCTTACCGTCTTCCCGTTGTAGTAGTACATGAGGGGGTTGCTGCCCACCCCGGGGACGGGGTACGCGCAGTACATGGCGAGGCTGGCGGCGGGCCGGGCTGAAGTGCACCGCCTCTCTCCACGACATCCACCCGCCCGGCCGCGCGCTTCTCCGCGCCGCCCGCGCACATGGAGCGCCTCAAAGGCGACTTATGCAAAGCAGGACTGAACCATCTCCGGCCGGGCGCGGGGGTAGGGCCGGGCGCGGGGCCCCCGCCAGCCTTCCGCTCCTCCGCGGCCCGCGCCCCCGACTTTGCCAAGCCGCGAAGGGAGGGGGCACGCGCGCTGACTCGTCCCGGCGGGCGGGTCTGCAGACCCCGAGAGAGCGGCGAGCTGCGCGGCAGCGGCAAATGGATACGTCCTGAGCGAGTTAATCTTTTTTTGTTTTAATTAAATTAGAGCACTTGTGGCAGCGGAGACGCCGCTTGATGCGGCTCCAGCCCCGCGGCCATCTGGCTCTGCCTGAAGTTGCTTCCAACTTTGGCAAACGCCTCCCGAAGGCACGGGGAGCTGCCGGGAGCGAGCCCCAGGGGAAGGCCGGGGCACCCGGAGCCCGCCGGCAGCCGCCGTTTCCCGGGCCCCAGCCCGCCCCGGCGCCTTACCCAGCCGGGCACAGGCCGCCTTCCGAAGGGGGAAGCCTATGGCATGATACACCGCCCTAACACAAAGACAACATGCACGCGAGATGCTTGCCTTTAAAAATTAAAAAAAAAAATCATGTAAATATTTTCGTTTTATGGAACCATCCCAAATCCATTTTTAAGATACAGTATACAAAGTGCGATGGTTCTTTGGAAAACAGAAGCCCAGACTCCCTTTGTACTGTATAATACATTTCTGTATGAAGAAAGCAATTCTGTGCCCAGGTAAGACAGGGAAGAAAAGAGAAGGGGGGGGAGCCCAACAACTTTGGCGCATCACAAAAATGTGAATTATACAATACAGCAAACAGACTGCAACTGCCAGCACAAAGATCCCTCAATATTTGCACATTACCCATGCGTGGCAAGTCTTTTTGCTTTGCCACCGAACAGTGGCATTAACTAACATTAACTTTTAATGAGGTGTACATTATTTTTTTTTTTTCTTCGTATGAACGCAGCTGGTTATTAACTGAGCTCCTGATAAAGTCAGATACACATTTGAATCCAGGAAAAAAAAGGTTAAAGCAAAACCACATTTCTCCACCTCTAACTGTGTCAACTGCCAATGCTGTGAATTCTCCCTGCCTCCCTCCTGACAAAAGCAGGAAAATACTTCAGGATAAGGAAAAAAAAAAATGGGCAAAGTTCAATTCAGCAATTTACAGGGAAAGAAAGCAAGTTGCAGAAATTTGGTTCATTCTGCCATGCACCTTGTCTGTCAGTGAAATATTCTGAACTAAAAAGATCTGCAAGAGTGACAAATTGACTACAGTAGAATACTACGGTCACATAAAAATCTCAGTGGGTCTTCTGTATAATGTCCATTATCTCAGGACATAACTACTGTAGTGTCTGTAAATACACAGAACATACACATACTGACAAAAAAAATACTCACACCTCCAGCTTCAAATGCTTTTTCAGGGAACTCTTCCCATCAACTGGGAGACTACTGCGCTCAGAGCACGTTGGCAAATACACCCTGAAGTTTACATCAGCTGAAGAACACTTGCATATTTACTGCAAGTCAAACTACACATCCAGAACTATTTAACTATGCAGTAAAGCTAATGATATCTGAAGTGAACTCTTCTCCGATACAAAAGGCATAGCAGCAGCAGCTGCAAAAAAGAACATCAGTATACTTCAGACTATTAAATCGCCAGGCCCGCAGAGTGACTTGCAGCTTCCTTCTTCCCCTAGGGACCACAAAGACCCATTTCAGTCCCCGGAGAGTCAGTAAGAAGCTTTGATTTGCAGCTCACAATGCCATTCCTTAAAGCTTCTCACTAATGTTCCGGACGCTACAGATGAGATACGCTAGAAGATCTTCAGATCTTTGCATGTGCTACTTCTCATAGCGCACTAGATTAAAAACACTAATTCAGACTAATGTACAACTTAGAAGAACCCCTAAACACTGGAAAAGGTGCTCTCAGCTTGGACAGAGAACCCCTTTTCTCTGAAATAATTCCAGCACACAGACTTTTAAATCATTGAAAACACTTCCAGGGCAACAGAATTCAGTTCTTTGAAGTGAAGACTATCATCAACATAGTTGTAATTGCTACTGCGCCTCCATGCACACATGCTCCATTTTCAAAATAGTTGCATTTGAGATGAAAAGCATGATCAAGCCCCCTCTCAAATAATAAGCGTTATCCACCCGTATTACAAGCAATTGGAAAAATGTTAAAACATACCACAGAAAAAACTAACCTTACTAGGCAGCATGGGTGGGGGTGGGAGCTTCTCCTCATTACAACTGCCCTATACTTGTACAGAATAATTGTAACAAATAATATATAGGTAATATTAACCGATAATATTCACTAACACAATGAACATTTATCAGTACAAGGAAATCATTGACGTTGTTCACCATCACATGGGTAAGACAACAGCAACAGTAGGATCAATAAAACCAAGTAACACCACTGCAAATGCTGTCTGTTTGTAGACAAACCAGGTTAAAGACTCATAGCTCCATAATGCACCAATAAATGAATTTGCTCCTGAGTTGCTTCCCCACAAATCAAAAGGATAACAATTTCATTTTACCAAAAAGGGAAATAATTATCCTACCCTCAGTTACACTGATGGGAATAAAATCTTAGCGTACAATACTTGAAATTTATCACTGTATCTGCTCTACATTTGCTTACAAAAACATTGTTTCTCACAGAAGTTTACTTTCACCAGAAGAGAAGAAAAATAGACCTAAAGTGGAAGGATTTGAAGTTACCAGTAACTCTGTATTCGCAGAAACTACTACCAGATAAGTATTCCAAAAGCTCCTGAAGTCCAAAGTAAGTTTTTGTTTTGTGGTTGCAATTTTTATAATCCCCTTTTAAGCCAAGCAACAGCTGCTCTGAAATTTGTTTTCTTAAGAGAATCATGTTACAGTGAAATGAATCAGAGCTGGATCAGCGATACTGTACTGGGTACAGTTGTTTACTCCATTTTTTCCTTGGTGACAAGTCAAGGGTTAATCTTATGACTCAGCCTGACAAAACAAGTCAGCTGGAGACAGGGCCAATTTTTTAAACTTGATTTCAGACAGACATGCCGTCAGCAGAGGAGCACTGAACTGACATGCACTTTGTAGCCCGAATTGTTTCCACTCATGACCCTATACCGTGTGTCAAAAACAATAAACTGCCTATTTCTAAAGTACGTAAAGAGATTATGAAAGCTGATGCAGAGCAAAATACTGACCTAATAATAAACCAAGCTACCTGTAGGAGAATATTTTCAAAGATCATTTTAACATGGTTTTGTGAATGAACTACATATTCTTCCTGAAAACAAACTTTTATGTGAAATATGTTTTTGTCCAACTTGTCAGAGCCACAAAGCAAATACACAATAAACATATGTAACCCATCACTTGAATTTATAAAAAATAAACGTAATTTCTCCAGATCATTGAAAATTACATCATATGAAAGATAATTATGTAACTGTCTCAACGGATGAGAGCCATCCTCTGGTCAAACATATTCCACAAGAAGACTGAAATATCAAAATACTTTAGAAAGGTTATTGCATTTTAGCACAGTTTTATTATTTTAAATGGGTCTATTCAAACACAACGAGTAGCAAAAAGTTTTCCAATTAATTATCTGCAACTAGAAATCAAAGTTCCTTTTTCACCAACACAAGCAACTGCGATGTGTAAACCCAAGTATCACGAGTTTCCTCGTGGAGAGTTGGCTTCAATCTTGCTGAAAAAATGGTAACACGGTAAGAGCCCAAACCTGCTTTTGATGGTGATACCAATTCTATTGTTCTTACTAATTTCCATTTAATTTCTTAGGGGCTAGGTTAACGTGCTAACTTTTGAAATAAGGAAGAGGCAACTGCCCTAGAAGTCTCTCCTTTCCTCCCCACTCTGTCCAAGGTTGGAACTTATTATCAAACTTCAACCACATTCAACAGAGGAACAGAAGTTTCACAAACAATTAAGTTATTACCAGTTCTAAGAAAACTACTACCTGAACAGGAGAAACAGACCCCAGCTGATGCCCCACTGAAATAAAGGCAAGGAATGGGGAATAAAGGACAAAAGACAAGTTCATAGAAAATTAGTCTGATACTGAACAACCTGTTGCTAATTAAAATATACATAACAACTTTGAGCTGCTTCTCCTGCAACAATTCAGAAAAAAAAAATTCTAGGCATCTTCGGATTCCCAATATAACTTATTTTAAACCCAGACATTTATGATGATTAACTACAGCAAGGCCAGATTTAGGATCATCAATAAAGGATGCACTGAACATCATGCATAATGTAGCTGTTAGAATAGGCAAGATTTCAAGCCTTAAGAAACAAACCTGGCTGTTTGAAGGGGAAAACACATTGCTTATTATACTGTCCTCTATTTAATTCATCAATGAAGTAAATGCTAATTTATTTTAAAATCCCGGAAGTATAGCCTTCTGTTGTTAACCAACCATTAAGTATGCTGTTCAGCAGATACAGAGCAGACTAACTGTATGGAAGGCAATTTAAAATAACCCAGCGGACTAAATTTGATAGGCAAAACCCCCACAATATGCAAAAGACAACGTTTTAAGCAAATTAATTTACTCATCTATGCAAGAGCTAAAAGAGTTTGGTGCTTTTCCTGTTCAAAAGGTTTGTCTTTAACGTCACATTTAACATTCATGTTGTTATAACCAGGGAAGAGAGAACAGTTTAAAAGGACAGAGAATAGACAACAAATACTAATTAAATTGGTATTAATTGCTATCCATTACTTTTGCTTAGCAGTATTACAAAGTTGGGGGTGGGGTGGGGTTGGGGAATGGTTGTTGGTTTTTTTTGTTGGTGGTTGGGATTTTTTTGGTTGTTTGCAAAAAGCTCCAGTTACCTATGACAGATATGGGTAAAAAATAAAGGTGTGTTGGTTTGGTTTTTTTGGTTTTTTTTTTTTTTGTTTTGTTTTGTTTTGTTTTTTAATTGGAAACTACAGCTAGGAAGTTTCTCTTTCAGTAGTTTTCCAAATAATATTGAATTTCAGATGTTTAAGTTTTTACATAAGTATTTTACTAGAATGGAAAGAATGAGGAAAAAAGTGCTGTATATCACATTCTTCAGACTCAAACACAAAACAATTGGAGAAGGTTTTAAAACTTGTTTCAAAATCTTTCAAATACAACTTTGATAGGACATTGCTCAAATTCAGAAATTTTTATTATTTTGCTGAAAATATTAAGCACTTAAGGTTTGAAAGCCTCTATATGAAGGTCTTAACTACCAATATTTGCATTAAAAAGTAAATAAGTGTGTTTATTATCCTGAGGCAATAAATTATCCCATCAGAAGCCAGATAATCGTCATCTCAAAATGTGGTAAACCTGACCAATCTAAAAATGTGTATAGACCTTAAACAAATTTTAAAACCCAAAATGAATTAGCAAGGCTGTATTACTGAAACTTGCAGAAGACCACCTACAAATCTTCTCACAACAACTCAATATAGCCAAGAAAATTTATTTGAAAAATTAAAAAATGATTAAGGGGTCCCTCTGCTGGTCCAACCTTAGTATCATTTAACTTTTATTTCATTACTGAAGTACAGTGCCTTTTTCGCTTTCTCCCCTCACTCAAACCATGCAACTAAACCTGCACTTGGGTAATCTCCCTGTAGGTGGCTCCATACTCAAAACCTGAGCCCAGCCTAATGTATCAACACACACACACTTTTTGGATTTAAATAACTCAGTGTCAGAGAAGCTTTAGACAATTGCATGTCAAAATGCAGAGAGCTAATTGTGCCTCAGCATATATTTCCCTGCATCTCTCCCCTTCTTCTGTACTCCAGCTTGCTGCTTGGAAAAACTGTTTTGCGAATGAAGCTGAGTGAGCTATCAAAAGCCAGTCAAGCAATCCTGTCATCCACAGTTAGAAATCCACCTACTACCTCCCTGCAGAAAGAAAAAAAACGCTAACAACTAATCCTAGCTATCAGTGCAAACGGTATGAAATCCCGTAACTAAATCTCCAAGACTGTACTTGCTTTCTTTAGAAGTCTTGACATCACAAAAAAACTCTGTGGCACTAAAACAATAGGTAATGTAATTCAATTCCTTTACTTCAGTGTTTAAAGACACACCTTCATCTGAAATTTCATTTAAAGATCACACAGTGTTTTAATTTCAGTACTGTTCTTCTAAAAAAGCCATCTTTTTTTATTGCCCGTTCCTGACAAATGGCACAGTCACAGGCAAAGCAACCTGTCCAGTGTTTGGGCCGAGCAAGCAACTGAAAGGAAACATCGCAGTTCAACAGCACGTAAAAGTCTAGCAACACAATGTTGCTCGCTACTTTCCCAGCTGACTTCAAGGATTATAAAAGCCTTCCCACCAAAACCACAAGTATTATCAAGCAAAAGATAATTAAGAAATAGTTTTCAAAAAAGCTTTTATCCTTAATCTGTTGTTATCAACACCACACTAACTGATGGTAAACGTTAATCTTTGAGGTAAAGCGTAAGTTGCAACAATTCCATATAACTTCTCCCTAAATCACAGGAGCTGCAATTCAGTCATTTTTTTCAGATACCAGTTTTAGAACTGTGTGCAGATTTAAGGTTCTTTTGCACAGGTCTACACTCTAATTTAAGAGCATCTAATATGCTCATTTTGATATGTTGTGAAAACTTCAGACAAAGTATCTCCAGTAAAATCCAAACACAGAGAAATAATTTGACATCATGTATGTATATGTGGGATTTTCACAGAGAAGATCTTTCAATTAAGCAACCTCACAACAGTTTAGCACAGTCAGATGACAGGATAGTTAGTCTGGAAAAGTGATCTGATTGCAATAAACAAAATGCTATTAAAAGAGGGTTACTTTAAGTACCTTCACCCTAATTCAGTGAGAACTCGATCTGAACTCTCACAGCAGGACTTTGCAATGGACTGCTTAGCTGTCTAATGACAGCTATGTGTTCTCTTACAGCAAAGCACGGGTGGGATGCTATAATCTGAGGTTACCGCTGGTTTCAGACAGATTCCAAATAAAGGCCACATTGAAAAAAACTACAATAATCGACCCAGAAAACCAGGTCTTTTTTCTTAATAAACATAAAATCTCAAACACTTTTACTTGGTTTGTAATATAATTTAGGGGTTGGATGTTTTACATACTTGCTTTTTGTTCAAGCTTACAGATGAACATGGTGCTTAAAAAGGAATATATATATAGAGCAAGTCCCCAAAAACTTTATCGCTTGAATCAGATGACCAAAGAACGAGCATAAAGCAGAAGGGAAGATGGAAGGCTAAGTCACAAGGAAGAAATTGCAAGTTCTGTGTTGCATTATCCATAAGGATTTATTTGCTCAGTTTTGCTATTTAAAATCGCCTTCTAAAACACAGCATAGCATCAGAGGCAAGGGTCAGGCGAGTTACTGCTGTCTTTGAGAGTGTTACGATACTAAAGACAAGTGACAGCTGAATGTATCACTTGACTGCGCAAGGCAATTCAGAACGGCTCTGAACAGACTAAATGCTGCTTTTTACATTCTGACACCATTTCTAGCCAGTGGGAACAAATCTTACAAAAGATAGTATAAAGTCAGTTAAACATAACCTCACAGTCAGTTAAACATCACACAAAGTATCTACCCGGGATGCTCCCAAGTTTTCATTCAGAGCCACAGACCTCAAAGTATTCCAAGGATATTACTTTACACCAGGCTACTTCAATACACATTGAACTTGCTAATGTTGAGGATAATTCTCTAAAGAAAGTCCACTCAGCGTGGTGAATGTTATATTATTTTTAATACCATCTAAACATTAGTCTCCAAAACTGGGTTTCAGATAAGCATTCAGAGGACTGGATCCTTTCCACTCTGCCATTTCAAATAATCTCCTTTTACCCTTCAGGGAGGCATGGAAGAAGGAGGGAGCACAGAAGGGAGTAAGATCTGCTATTTTTCTTCTGGTACCATCGGTATCTTTATGAGACAGACCTTGAAATGTGTTTCTCAAGCTCAGTCTTAAAAGACTAGCATGATACCAAAAAGAAAAGTGCCTTAAATGTTGCGGGTGGGTGGCTGTGTTTCTATGCATGCAAACCAAGTTTTCTCTAGCTTTGCTTCATAAAGAATTCTTGCAATATATTAGCACCCATGGATTCTACGCATACTATAGAGGGTGATATACGAAGAACCCCTATAACCAAGCTATAAATGGTCTTAAATGTATTGAAAAACATAATGAGTTTGAATTTACAAAGAGATCTCGGTATTAGAAAATACTCATTTGACAATCTCTTAAATAAGTAGCAGTCTAAAGTTTAATAACTGATAGTTTCAGGTAATATGTAAAGTCTAAAACACTCAAAATAGTTATTAGAAATGGCACTACATAGAAAACAATCAGATATTTGTGCCTGTGTGTCACAGCTTATTTTCTGTAACAAAAATGAACAGACATGATGTGTCTCAGCTTACTTCTCTGATAGAAGACTAATTAAAAGGCAAAAGAATGATATTCACACCATTTTTCTTAGTTATGACCTCATGATAGCTACCGATTATGGTACTAATCACAAATATTAATTTGAAATATTTTCTGAGTACACATGTAAATAGTATGTTTCTGCTTATAGCCCATCCATAATTAGATGGCAATCTCCCTGTGCATTTCCAAGTGAGCCTTACTTTTCTTTCTCCTCCCTCCGCAGACTGAACAGCTCTTTGAAAACCCTGACACTCTGCTCTTCCTAACTCAGCCCTGCTGATTAGTTACAACTGTTTTGAAGTCACATGGTGTAATTAGTTTCTTGGCTCAGTTAAGGTAACTCCTACAATCAGAAAAATTCTCAGAAATACAACAGTTTTGAATCTCTGAGGATAACATACTCACTGAACAGTATTTCCCCCCCACTATAATATAAACGGCACATCATAACCTTTCTGTTCACTCAAGCCTGGCTTGAGCCAACAGTGAGAAAAAATAAACCACCGATCTTATAGTTTCTATCCTCCCCACAAGGCTTTAAATTTAGTCGTAGTTTAACATAAACGCTTGCATGTCAACATTCAAAATGTTTTGGGCAATGACTCACCACTTAGCAACTTACGACAGGAAAACTTAAAAATGCATTTGCCTGGTGGATTTAATTTTTACAGTAAAAGGACAAGTTCACATTGAGTTGCATTCCAGAAAGTAACTAAACAATTCATTAGCACTTCTCTCTCTAACTATTTTTACTTTAGGCCCTGATAAGAACACATGAAGAAAGATAAACCTCAAAGCAAGTAATTTCAGAAAATACCATACAAATCCAAAAGAAAAAGAAATAAAGTAGAGGAAGTTTATTTCTTAAAAGATTGTTACTAAATTACAATTATCTAGGAAATGAGATTACTGTTGAGTATCCATTGACATGGTAGCCCTATACTAACACAAAACATTGTAGACAATCTTTTAGAAACTGAAAAATTAAAAAATACAGATTTGTATAATACCATTATCATCTTTCTTTTTACTTTCCATATTATAATTAAACTTCTCTGCACTACCCATTAGCTAAATAATTTTTTATCTTCCCCACAATACATTCTGACTTCTTACCAAGGTATATTTAAAATAAAGACAACACTTGCATCATTATCTACTCAATTTAAATTTCCTATGATGCTCAGTGACATTTAGTTTTGTGTCATCTTCCAAACACATATCATCTCATATCACTTTTTTTAGTGTCATTTGACTTCAAGGCTCTATTCAGCACTAAAAGCACTGAAATACAGAGAAACAGTACTTAAAAAATTGCAGCATCGCAATCATTGATTATTCACAGTAACTGCACTTTATTGTGCAGATCGGTACAATGTTAACACAAATAAAATTTATCAGCATTTTGTTGTCTTCACTATTCTCACAGAAGAAGAATTAAGTGAAAACCATTTGAAAAATACTGCTTCTTAAAATTAAAGCCTGGTAAGAGAAATGAGAGAAATTTTTCATTCACTAAAATGATCTCTTTACCTGGCTGACGGTACTAAATACTAAACATGTAACGTAAGCTTTATTACTCGCCTAGAATTACAGTAATAAATTACATGAAAATTGCACTGCTATGTGTTTTAGCTTCTCTGACATTTTAAATATATTTTTGTTAACCTAGCAGAAATCATCTGCTAGACTGTAAAGCCACCCTACATAACACGCAACTGTTAAAATGTAAATTCC
>JAVKLA010000002.1:8481278-8497239 GCA_034782735.1 Sagittarius serpentarius
TACAAATTAAAAAAAAAAAAAAAAAAAAAAAAAAAGAAGCACTTAAGTGTTTAGCTAAACATTGCGAGCTTAGATACATTATTTTGTAAAACTAAAGTAACACAACAGCACTCATCTCAATCGAACTCCTCCATTATCCCACCACATAGCCATAGACAATCTCACTTGGCATTTCTCTATTTCTCAGAATTATGTAAAGCAGATAGTGCATTCCTTGTCTTACCGTAAACTTGAAATGCTGCACTGGGTAGAGCAAAAGTTTCATATACATGTCCTTTTATTCAGTGAGCCATTTGGATGACAAAGCATGTATATAACGTGTCTTAATATTTTGCATGTCTTGCCTTATACATAAAGATATTTGCATGAGCTAGTTTAAAAAAAAATGGAACAAAATGGGAAGTCAAACTCTGCTAAACTTGCAAAGTCCCCCACTTAAGTTGTGTATGTTGTTACTGTGATTCCAAAGGAAAACCTAGCGAGAAATTAAAACATTAACAAATAGTTGCTCTTTGAGATACTAGTACAGTACAGAGGTTTGGGCTGCAAAAAGAACATTCACCTGAGTTCCACGTCATGCAGTTTAAGCCAAAAATATGACCAAGACAAAGTGCTGAATTTCACTTAAGTCTCCAATCTTCCGAAACTGTAATAAAAATGTACTCTAAAATAGGAACTGAATTTGGAAAAAACACTGACATATGATGTAAATTCATTTTAAATTTAAATTCAGAGATATGTTTGCAATTATCAGCATGTTGTTAAAGAATCTCATCCTGAGAATATCATCAAATAGTAATGTGAAATACAGTGTTACCATTTTGAGAACAAAGGGACCCTGAATGAGTAATCAATAGCAACTGGCAGAAAATGAGGCATTAATTATGATCCTCTAGTGTTTTGTCTCAAACAAGGTTTCATTAAATATATTGTGCTAACCTGTACATCTTCAAGCCATTACCAATACATTTGGTCAGATACATTTTTGGTCTGTTTCAGGAGGAGGAAAACAACAGAATTAAAAAAAAACCAAAACAACAGCTAAAGTGTTATATGATAACTTGAGCATTTTTTCTTGATCAATTTAAAGGAAATCAGGGGTTGCTAATAAAACATCTCAGGAGAGGATCCTCTAACAACATACTGATAATTGCAAGCATATTCCTCATTTTAAAAAATACTCAGATTTTATAATCTCGATGTAGTCTCTTGAAAATTTAATTATCATCTCCTATACATAAAGTATCATGCAGGTTTGAGAAGATAATGACAGTCATCCATCAACTGTATCCTGCCAGTGTAATCAGGCTAATCTAGCTCACTGGAGTAAAAAACAGCTACCTAGGGTACTAAATACTGAAGTGATGCAGTATCATAAACAAAATAACAGACATTTAGTTTTACTGTCTTCCCAATTAATGTTAACACTGAAAAATATCAAGGTATCGAAAATATTCTCTTTTTACACCAAAGCTTTTCTGGATCACCATGAGCTGCTTATTCAATGAGTTTACTGAAGCAGAATCTGATACTATTGATAATTCTGTTTATGTGTAAATATACTGAGACTGAGCACAGGGACAGAGAAAGGAGAACGAAGAAGTTTATTCAGAATTCCATATGTGTTTTTTTATGCAGTGGGAGGAGTAAAGATTAAACCTGAAGGGAAGGAAACGTTTTGTATTCCTTCTGCACCTAAATGGCTTTAAAGCACCTGATTAATACAAATATTTTTAATTAGTCCCTTCCTTCTCTTTTGTAACAGTGGCTTCCCTGCACTGATAGCTCATATTGGCAAGACTACAAATTCTGTCTTACACTTCTAAAAGCAGCACCCTGCTGATGTTGGTGTCCAATCCCTGAGGTTATGCTGGCTCAGCTTGTCTTCGCTCATCCCCCCAGGCAAGGTATTTTTGCATTGCTGACTGAATTCTACCAAGGCATTACTAAGCATTGTGATTACAGGTCAGGGCTCCCCTCCCTTTGCCTTTGAATCTTTTTGCTACATTATGAAAACAGTAATTTGAACAGCTTCCTTACTGTAATTATACAAAAGCAGAAGGTTTGTGGAGAACTGCAAAATGTCAGAAGAGAAGCAGCTGAGGGGTTATTCATCTACTTTTTAAATTTTTTAGTACCAGCCTTCCTGCTTTTCTCTATGATTACAAGATACGAACATGAGAAGTCAACATTATAATAAACGATTTTATGCTGAATCTTATTTACAGAAGTCAGGCTATAGATATTATAAAGCTCAAAGTATCCTTGCATCTGTTTCTCCCTCTGCGTCTTCAGCAAAATGATTTCAAAAGATTTCAGACCATTAGTAAAATGTTTCATGTATATGGTATGAAAGCTGTGCACCTCCTCTCCCACACAACCAAGAGCAAAATCTCACTTGCTCTAAGCACCAAGTCAGAAAACACATACATAATGAGAGTTCAAAAACCATCATTAATATAGCAACCAGATATTGTCAGGAATTAACATGGAGGACCCATATGTTTTCACATATGACCAAGTGAAAGCTAAGTCCAACACTAAGGTGCTAGTAAATGGATAGACAAGCCCAGTAAATACCTTAGGCCTTCCCTTTAATAAATGTTATCCATCTCCCCCTGCTCTTTAGAAATCTGTGCCATCAGGAGCACTATCATCCTGAAAAGCACTCCACAACACAACTGAAGCCAATGCACGTTGGATGGTTTAGTTCCATGGAAGAGGAATCAAAACGGCAAATTTTTCTTGCGCTTCTTTCCATCCACTATCTGCTCAAGCTAGTCTCTCCTAGCCCATCCCAGGCAGCAAATGCTAAGTAACAGGTTGCTTACACCACTCTTATCTTCCCCTTCCCAGTTCTACCCAGGGCCTCTATTCACCGTGAAAGCAGTAATCTGTGCAGATGCAAAGTTTGGGAATGGACTTCATCTCCCTGTGAAGCAAGAAAGGAAGGTAAACTGTGGCTCAACATCCTAGAGTAGTTACAGACAAAGGGAATAGATAGTTCAAGAAAATCCGAAGGGCACAATCCAGCACATTCAAACGGACAGGTATGGCTGGGAGAAGAGAACTGAGCTAATCTTTTCCCCATCCTCCAATAATACCATAAATTTGTAACTGAGGAGCACCCAGCTCTGAGGCAGTAAAATTAGCTGGAGACAAACAGTAACTGGCCAAAGAAATTTTATCTGCACTCCATCATGTAACATGCTTTTTACTTCCTTACGCAGCAATGTGTAAGACACTATATACATTGATTTACAGGATATTTATTACCTTAAATACAAACACAATCAAAAATTAGAAGGAGGCAAGGAAACTTGCTAACCCTAAATAGTGTGAGAAAGAGAAGGGCAAAGAAAAGTAACAGTTTGCCTGCTTAAGACATTCAAAATGGTTCTTTACAGGACTGCTCCCCTTTTATAAATAGCATCCCTCCCCCAACTGTAACTACTTCATAACACCTGCTACCCACTTCATTCCGGGGGGATGTCTTCCCTGATTAACTTCAGGTGGTCACCTCCAGCTCTGGAAAAAAAATCTAGCCTGTGCCCAGTGCATTTTTACTTTCTAAAAAGGTTCTGCAGGCTCCTTATCTGCTAAGAGACAGGATATATTTTCCCAATAGCACAGTAATTCACTTCTAATAAATCATAATCAAGAGAAAGTTAATATTGCTTGATTTTACTTGAGAAGTAAAATGAAGCAAAATAAACCCAAGTTTGGACATTCCATCTGCCCTTAAACTATGTATGCCTCTCCCCATTCCAACCTTTTAAGATGGTATCAGCTGGCAGAATTCTGTCAGCTGCTTCAGTTAACATTGTGTCAGCCTCCCCTTCAGAAGCTGTGTGTCTTAGCGATTGATAGCACAGCTGTAAAAATCTGCTTTGGGGAGACACCTGATACCAAAGGTGTCAGAGAAGAGGAGATTAAGAAGAGAAAATTTACAAAATAAAATCAGTTTATCAGCTTTAAAGTTATACTGGTATTAAAAACCCCACATATGTACAAGCCCTAAAATTTTTTATACTTCCATAACTCAGTATTACTTGGATTTAAATAGACATTATATTCTGTACACTGTTTCTAAAACTATGTGAGGAAGAAAAGCAACTGGTGCCACGGCTTGTAGTCTTTTCTAAGGCCCCACAGATAAGAAAGGTCCAGAATATCATGTATTTTTCTGCCTCATTAGAAAGATCCATCTAAAACATCTTTAAACATACTGCCAGCAGTGAGCAGGAACAGCTTTCTTGTTGCTGTTTAATAGATAAATTTGTTTAAAAACAAAACAAAAAAACCAAACTTGTGGGTTCATAGCTGATGCAATCTGACATCTTTTATTACCACCAAAGTAAATTCTAAATTTTTTTTATACCTACAAAATGGCAGCCCCTCTATAGCATCTACGCTTTTTTATCATTAGCATGTTTAAAGTATGCCTATTTTTTCCTTATTGTACACAATTACAGCAAACAGTATATTCTCTCTATGTATCTGTATTTTTTTTTTAAAAGATCTAATTTTAAAACCTGAAAGACAAAAAAAAAAAAAAAACAAAAAAACCCAAAAAAACCCCAAACCCGGAGGGTATCTGAGATGCACTAGCTGTAAGTTTTAGCCTAACATTCTCCAGAGAGACTTATCCACACTCTAGCATCCCTTTTGCCACAATATTACTTCCTCTACTGTCTGCCACCTAGGTGTGGTCTAAATATGCCTATTTCCAATCATTCCTGAGACAAGCTATTTATATTTTTCTATTAATTTAAACCCTTTCATTAGTTTCCCCCTCCACCCCCCCTTTTTTTTTTAAATCTTTTCAATAACACTACAATATCATAGGAGCAGATGGCACATCCTCAACACAGAATAACTGCCTAATTATTTCTCTCAAGGAAGCCAAGCAAGAATAGAAGTCTTGGGGGCAAGCAATAAAAGAAGTTTCAGGATACGAACAGGATTCCTACAGGAAGCAATGAAAACTACATAACTCTGAATGTTTGCGAGAGGGCTGGCATATACAAGCTTCAGACACAGATCAGGTTACTACCTAGTTTCTTCTTGGGTATTAGAAGTACTCACTGGCCCGGCAAAGAAACATCTAGTACGTATGTTCTACACAGCTGTCCATTACTTCTTTCATCTTCCAGCAAGACAACTAGTATTCACTATTCTTTGACATATAACGGCCACAGTAAAGCATGTTAGCAGTGGTTTAATACAATGGCCCTTGTATTAAAAGTTATGAATTGTTAAAAACTTAGCAAAGCATCCTAGGAGCAACTGCAGAGACATGCTGCCATGCTGCTATTCAGCAGCTATACCTGCAGATTGAGAAAGACTTGTTTGGCAGCCTTCATACACATTTAAAGAACAACCACGTTATAAAGTGAGATGTGCTACAAATACCTTTCCCTTCTTTGCTCACACATTTTAAGTAACATCTCAGCTGTCGGATAGCACTAAGTCACTAGTCTATCCACTATTCACAATCACTCATTTCTTTCACTCTTGCCACTTCCAAGTTTTTTGTTCTAACAAAATATATATTTCATGTATACATGACATACATGTAAAAACATGAATTTAGTAAACATAATCCATAGCTCCTTCCAGCATTCATGTTTCATACTGTTCTTTGCTTTTCTGTTTTTGTCAGTAAATCTCAGTTCTACTTCCCACAAACACTTTTATACACTCTTACCTCCTAACATTAACATTTTTGTCTGTATGCTTATTCTTCCAGCTGTTTAATGTTACCTGACGCTTTATTAAAAAATAAAATCAGTTAATCTTCTCCATTATACTACATACACATTACAATTTTATAGTTTATAAAAATAGTGGTAAGTTTGTGCTATTCAGTTCTATTAATTTTTCTCTATCAGCAAGCTGGTATCTACATCCTACTATGGATACTTGCTTTCACTCTTACCTGCATATTCCTCACCATCTCACCAGTAAGACAAAAAAGCTGCCACTTTTGCCTATGCACAGTGTCAGCGAGCTTTTACGTTCTCCCTAGACAACTCAAACTTCTAGAGTTTTTCTCTTACTACACTTCAACCTGTGAGATGGCTGTTAGAGAGAGTGTGATCTGAGATACTATTTTCCCCAGCACTGCAGGACTGCTCTTTAGATTTGCATTCTGCTCAAACTGCTTTAAAGTCTTTTTAAATTTGAAAGAGGCAAATTACTGACTATGCGAAAGCAAAGTAACATACATTTGCAAACATTTCTTTTGCCAAAGTGATCATCTGTTAAATTGCCCAAGAAATTGGTGCTAAAGGCACTTTTTGGGTTTATTTCAAAGTTCTTATAGCGTGTTTGTTAAGAAGTGACTTAACTTTTTTTGCACAAAAATAAAACAAACTTTTTAGTCCGTGAAGGATGTAGCAGCTAATAAATACAGTTTTTCATGCTTGTAAATTTATTCTTTAATACATTGCTAAATTTGCAGAAAACAAGATGCAAACCTTTAAAGTTCCACATTAAATTGTGAAGAAAGTTGTTCTTAAGTCAATAAACAAAGAAAGCTCACAATTTTTTGCTAAAAAGCCAACAGTATGAATTCCAGTTGCTCAATACCTATACTGTATTAAATTCTGTAATATTTTTCAGCACAAGTGAGTCAGGCATATACAAATTTAGTGCTCTCTGACTGGCACCCAGATGAGAAGAATATTTCTGTATTGAATCATAGCAAAGGCGGAAGATGGATGAGTTTTTTCCAACTTAGTTTAACAATCAGTGAGAAGTCAGCTAGTTTTTTCTCCAAGGTACTACCCAAGTAACAGCATACATTTAAGCTAACTAAAGAAATTCAAAACATGCTCTGAAGATGCACAAAGGGCACTACACCTGTCTTAATATTCCAGTGAAGCATTTTTTCCCCCTGATAAAGAAGAAATTGGTAAATCCTGAAAATTTGTCTGAAATTGTCTTAATATGTTTACTTGAAGTATATTCCCATAAGGAGCACTAAGTATGGTGCTAATGTGCACAAAATGCTACTGTCACACTGCAAAATTCAGGCTAATTTAATAATGCCTGATGTGCACGTTGCAATGATACAATAATATACTGCTAAATGACTCACCTCACATTAGCTTCACAGCAATAGCAGAGCTGATGGCTATTGAAGGGAAAATGGTGTACGCAATATTACTGGTAACATTGATGGACCAGCTTCCTATTGGATTTTTTTTTCTTCATCCAAAAAATAAAGATTCTGAAGCAGCCTTATTTATTACTAATATGCACAAAACCTATATAATAATAGCAGCAGAAATGAGTTAAAAATCCATCTGCCACTACTAAATAAAATATATATAGTATACACAGCATCATATAAATTCTTCATGTGCTCTCTACATAGTACTATATATTTCATACTGCATCAAATATATAGTCGCATATGTATATATACCATGTACTATACAGAGTAGTATATATTTTATGCAGTACTATATATATAACTTTACATAGACTAAGTGGAAAGTATTTAGTAAATATAATCCATAGTTCCTTCCAGCATTCATGCATTCTACAGATTTATCCTCTATTAAACTTTTTTCTAAATGGGTTTTATATATCATTTAAAGTATCCCATCATCATATAGAACATATAGATTAGAGAGTTAGAAAAACAAAGTAAATTAAGATACGTCTCTTCACAGAAAGGTTACACTTTAAACAAAAACTGGTGAATGCCTCTTTAGTTCTTGCCTAACATCCGTTACGGTTAGCACTCGATTTTATCTCCTTTCTTGCACACAGGATAGTATGCAGACTTGAAATGATGATGAAAGGAGGGTAAATGTGTTATCTCCACATGTCAAAAAATCCATAATGTCTATTTTTCATTCATGATGGTTTAGAATTGGAACAGAACATTAAGGGGATAGTCACAAATAATTTACTATCTTCAGCCTATTGATGCCAGTGGCAAGAGAGAGACTTTGCCAGGCACATGAGAACAGACACTTAGGCTGAAGGAGTACCCCCGCCTCCCCTCTCTCTCTCTGCCAATTAGTTGGGGCACTTACAGGCTCATGGGGATAAAGTTAGCTTCTGTGAAGACCCACAGAAACAATTAGAAGAATTAGTCTAACAGCCACAAATGTATTGCACATTTATCTCAATTTCACTTTGAAAATAGTACAGATTCCTGGCTTTCTTAGAGCTCAGACCTGTCAAAGCAATGTGCAGTGACAGCTGGGTACCTTTTTGATGACATTGGAAATGGGAGTCATGCATTCAATATCTGAAGTCTAATCTCATTTCTTTTACGTAAGCTACAGTTTTCAGTATTAAATTACACAAATGTAAAGAAAACCCTTTTAACTACAAGTAGCTTTCCGAAAACTTAATCTATATCCAATTTAAGATATGTGAAAAGATGCCCTTCCCAAATCTGCAATTACACAGCCAACAGGAATGGTGGAATCCCACACAAAAATCACAAAACACACACCATCTTCCAATTTGACGACATAAATAGAGACATGTCAAGCCATGTCACACTGCATTTCATTCTGATAGCAAAATACAGTTTTTACATTTCTTCTAAAAGCTGTCAATTCTTTGTCCAGGTAAAAGTTTTTGATATTCATCTAAACCAGCTTGGCATAAGCCTTGTCACCTTACCCATCCACTGAGAGTCTATATACTGTATGAAACATTGTAGAGGGAAAAAAAAGGCAGCAAGAGTTGGAAAGGTGCAGAATATAGCGAAGACCTGTCAGGAGAAGTAGGTAGTGAAGTACAACAAAGCAAAAAAAGCCATAAAGCCAAAAAAGGAAGAGGATTCAGAATCTGATTGCAAAGCACTAGACAAGCACAGGTTTTAATGTAGCACACAAACATATACCATTAACCTTATTAACACTAAACCACATAAAAACACAGCTTAAGCCAAATGCAGCTACCTTATTCAACACTTATTTGCACAAATGGACCCAGTGCAAAGTGCTATACTCTAGGGTGCTCCTTTTTGGCTTGCTTAAAACACCTGATGGAAATAAAAACTGGAAGTATGGGCTTCCTGTTTGGTAAAACATTAATAAATTAGTCATATGTACATTCTCGTGACTGTATGTTATACCTGAATCGCATTTCTTTACCTAAGTTGCTTAGGTTTTTAAGCTACATTGAAAATCAATCACACAAACTCCTACAGCCTAAACATAAAGCCCGTAGGTAGCTAACAGTCCATACAAATCATTGCTTAGATCATTTTCAGTAAAGGGTGATAAGTGATAGTAAGAGTCAAACATTTCAGTTTACAGTGGTCTTGAAAATTTTCATTCCAGCCCTCTGTAAACTTAATAGGAAGTAAAAAAAAATTCACGCCAGGTTATTAATACCATTTACACCAATGACATGGTAAGAACTCTGGTAAGAGAGTAACAGTTCAGAGAGTATTTGGAGAAGTTAGGTATTTTCAATTCATCTGTACCCAGTAAGACACTCAGAAAACTGGCTCTTGCCATTCGTGGAATTTCAGAAATCTTAGCTGCTGTCTTTGAAAACTCATGGTTCGGAGAGAGTGCGGAGACTAAAAAAGAATGGGGTTTGGTTTGTTTGTTTCAGGGAGAAACAAAAGCAGTGGCTTGTAATTCCTCAACAATTTAAATTTCATTTTTTGGAAGAATACTCAAAGAAATAGACTGCAAATGCCAGAAGATAACAAAGAAGTGATACGTATTCAGCTGGAATAAACTATGTAAAACCAATCTCACTTCTTTCTCAGATAGCATAAGAGGTGTTTTAGTAAGTCTTTTACTACTTTCACAGGTGAACTAAGTAATCAAGGACAACTAAAACTACTGCTCAATACAGAGCATAGTTGTTGAAAAACAGAAGCTAGGTGTTCATGATCAACACTGGCTGAATGTATTAACCAAGACTTTGCAGGCATCTGTTTTGGGCATCATTCCACCTCTTAATTAGTGACTTGGATGAAAAATGAAGACCACATTTACTAAATTCACAACACAACCCAGAAGGGTCTACAAATGCAGTGCAAGCTTGGAATTCAAAATTGCACTGACAAATTTAGAGAAGGTAGAAGCTATGTGTTAAAAAGGAAACACATTTTTGCATATGGAACCTGTAAACTGAAAAATACACGCTGAGGAATGACAAGCTGGCCAGCATCACCATAAGAAGGTATTGGAAAATTTTAGACCATCACCAATCAAACAAGCATCAAAGACTGAATATTTGTTATGAAAAAGACAAATACCACATGGCAAAAAGTTAACAGAATTGTCAGAAAGACCCAGGAAATTTTTTTTCCATAATGGTAAGGCCTTAGACAAGGTACTTCACCTACTTTAAAACACTGGAATTCCCTGGGGTTGTGAACCTACTAGAAAACATCTAGAGCAGAGCATAAGCTTTTCCACCAATATTTCAGTCTGAGATAGAGCCCGTTACACAGCCACTATTAAAAACATACCTGCACTATATTCTACACTATACACACCAAAGTGAAAACAAACTCCGCTTATGTCTTATCTTTTCTAGGGACTCCTTATCATCTTAATAATCTACTGGATTTCCAGCCTCTACAGACTAAAAAGATTATAGATTCTTCTCCGTGTCCACTATCCATAAAACAAGAGTTAGATTCTTTATTCACAATGATATTTAGGTAAGGCATCAAGGAAACTTTTTAAGAGTAAGCATGTTTCAGTAATGGAAAACAAAAACCCAGCGTGGTGGTCATGAAGTCTCCTCCATCTCTAGAGGTTTTTAAGAACTGACTATATGAGCATCTGTCAGAGACAATGCAGCTGATTCTTCATTTGGATTGTCAAAATGACCTCTCAGGATCGCTTTCGACCTTCTCTACAATAGCTTTCAAACACTGTAGCTATAATGAGAGCTGTATTTCAGGCACTGCCATGGATTTATGAAAAATATTTTAAAAAAACCCAAAAGATTCAGAAATCCCACCATGTTCCGAGTTAGCAAATGGTTTCAAACACTGTCAGATTTAACTGTAAGACCAAATTAACTACAAAGTGTAACTTACTATATAAATTTAAAATGAATTAAAATTTAATTGTAAGTCAACTCTATGATAATTTTCTCTTAACTCTGAATATAAAACCAACAGATTTACCTACAATAACATTTTTCTCATATACTAAAAATGTTTAAGAAGAAAGAAACAGTGGAAGAGGAAATAGTAGGAAGCATATCAAAGGAATAAACCGTATTAGAAATGTTGTTAATAGAAACAAATATGTATAAGACATTGGCTTTCAAATAGCTACATGTAAAAAAATTAATATTAAATGGTACCAGGTACAAACAATTAGGAGATATAAAAGCATTTTCCTAAGTGAGAAACCAAACTGCAGAAATTACATTCATTACTGCAAAGCAAAACAGAATTTTATGTGCAGTTAGCATAAACCCATTTTCCAACACAGAACATCAACTTAATGAAAGAGTAACGTGGAAATTAATTTGCTTCCAAACTAATGTCAATTTTAAGTTGTTATATTTAAACACAGTACCTACGGAGTTATTTGAACAACAGTAGTAACACTAATACAATGCTTTACTGTCTAGACTACCAATGATGTGAAGTCCATAACTTGAACTAAAAGAGATATACTGCTTTTTGTGAGAATGTTACCGAAAGCTCACCCATACAGTTACAAATGGGTCTTTGTTTGTCACATCTGTGTTGCAGAGAAGTAGTAAAGGCTGTGAGAATGATCCTTTCTTAATAGAGAAATCGATGTTAGGACTGCATTGCCACATGGTGCTGGCCCATTCACACTTCCCAAACTACTGGTTAAGAGACTCAAAACCAAGATGTCAAACTTGCATGCTAAGTTTTATCCTCCAGAAGAAAGATGTTCCTGAAAATACCATTTCAAAGCAAGTAAGTCTACTTACAGTAAAATTAAAAAAAAGATTCCTCTTTGAGAAAACAAGCATAACAAATTAATTTCTTTGAATTTAAAACATAATCTATTATTTATTTAAATCCTTGTCAACAAATACTGAGTGTAATCAAATGCTAATTATACTTTTTAAACACTCAAACTTCCTGTACATTCAAAACAGACTTTTAAACAATGTTCAACAGAGTATTCTTTATGTGGCTCATTAGAAATAACATGGAAGATTTAGACATAAAAAGAAAGTTTTCTTAATTAAAAAACACATTATCAAAACCACAAAATAATACAGTATTATACTGGATAAACTTAAAAACTGTAAGCCTAGTAACACTGTTTTTCTTTAAAAATGCCCATCATCTCCAGTAGGAGTAACAGTTAACTAATGAACTGTATTCAGCAATTACTGGTAATTTTTGACAAATTATATGTGAAAAATCTGAGTTTCACAGATTAATCACGATGTGCGATCAGTACAGGTCTTCAACTCTGTTTGCAGACTTGGAGAGAAGAATGAATAACTGCAAAGGGTAAGAAAACTCATTTCACGAAGATCTGTAGGAAATGTGATACACACAACTGAAGCACATTGCTCAATACATTCAGACTACTAACAATCTCCCTTTTACTAAAAACATAGGACTTTATGCTCATGACCTACAGAACCAATTCCACTTGCACATAGCAAAAGTATCTCCTCTAAGTTGATACATATAAGTTCAAGGCAATTTGACCACACAGAATCCAGAAAATTTATTCTGCAAATTGTGGAACACATTCTTGTTTGTTATGTTTGGTAGCCTGACACATTCAATTGACTTAAACTAAATTTTAGTTCAGACTATTCTATTTGCTTTCAATCATCACTATACTTACCTGACAGCCTGGTAACCCCGTATCTCTACCATACAATGGAAATGGACCTCTATCTGAGGTTTTTCCTAAAAAGAAAAAAGAGACATTTGAAATTAGGTTCTTTTTAAAATCTGCTAGATATCTACATCAGTTGTCCTTATAGATGCAATTCAGAAAATCTGTTAGCATCATAGTAAATTTACAAAAACTAAGTTGCATGAATAAAAGTAGGCTTTTATACATCTGCATTTAACACACAAACAGCACTACTGTAATAGATGACATACTTACCTAATTCCCTTTCTTATGTAACCGATCAGTAAAAAAGAACTACTGCAACTTTTTATTGTTATAAAATATCCCTATCAGTATGTTTACAGAAAAAGGGCAAAGGTCCAGCTTCATTTCCATTATCAATGAGCAAAGGTAGAGACACTGTTAGGCATTTCTCCTTCCTACATGAAACTAACACATAGCTGGTATCATCTCAGATGATGAATATACTAAGCAGTAAAATAAAACGAACAAAACCACACGAAAAGTGAACAAAAATTTCAATTCAGAGCAACAAGAAAACCCACACCAAACTTAAACCATGGCTGAATCATTCAGCTGTTGACACTCATCCCTGAAATCCCCCTTTCATTTCATATACATTCCAGTTGGGTAAAAAAACCTCAAGCAATACAACTGGTCAACACAGCAAAACAGACTCTTCTCTCCTACCATATATGCAATATTTGCCTGTAGGTAGCACATACCGAATATAGTGCCTTGTGCAGAGTGGCTGCCCTGTAATGCTGCTATCTGAAGTCACAAGACAACAGCAATATATTTGTCAATTCCAGAAAAACTACTTAGTGCTGTATTTGTTGGTTATGCCACCAAATTGGCATGTTTGTATATTAAAACTCTCCAGTAAGGCTCAGAATTTTATCAATCAAAACATTTTAAAAAAATCTCGAAGCCTCCGCTGAAGAATGTCAAGAATCAGACAGTTATCAAGCATGTGCATAACAAAACACCAAGTACATATGCCTGCCCCAATTATGACACAGACAGAACTAAGAAACACCCCATAAAACCATTCAGTCTCTTATCCAAAGGTAAGCATTAATAAGCCGTGATACCCATCTATTTGAAAATGAATGTGATCTTACTCAGCTAGGCATTCCCTTTTGTAAACAATGCATGTGTCATCCAGTCCTCACAAAAAGAAGTAGCAGCCTTTCTTACACATTCCCATTTCAGTGAGAAACAGCTCCATGCTATTGCAATTGCACTTCTAGAACAGGACTTCCTTTGTCTTTTCTGATTTTCTCTCTTATTACCAAAAATCCCTAAATGTCATTTTGTAAGAGGAAAAACTAAAGTATGCTTATTGTTCATTTTAAAAGTACATCTTGTGTAAGCAAAGACGAAGAGGAAGTTTGAATCTCTTGGAACAACATCTCTGCAATGCAGATTATCATCTTGGTAACTACAGGTAGTCTGGTCAACAATACTTTGCTTGAAAAATGGCAGCTCTGCTGTAACAAAGGGAGGAAGAAAGTTAACATTTTTCTGCTGAAGCAATTTACCTCTAACAACTACTGGGCACCAAGCAAATAAAATACCTAGCATGCAAAATTATATGAAGTAGGATGAATCATGCTGTTCATATTAAACCAGACTCAGCATTTTCTTTCCAGAAAATCAGAATCTTATACCATATGATAAACAACTTCAACTGAGGTATGCAGTATTTCAGGCAGGCTTTAAAACAAATATTTGTACAGAAGTCAATTACAGAGGCTAGAAAAATTATGATTTAAATTATGGTTTGCATAGCAAGCAAGAAATTGTTAGATAAGAATGTATAAAATCATGTTATTTCAATGTTATCACTTAAAAAGTTTGGCAGCTTTATACTAAAGGAAAAAAGCTGACTAGAATAGCCCAATCTATACTAAATCTGGTTCTAAGAAACGATCGAGAAAAGTCAAGGCTGCCTGATGCTGCACTGCCTAAGTATTTATGAAGAATTAGAGCTGGAGCAAATTAATATTTAACCTGTGTTCAAATGGCTAAGCTTTTCAACGAAGGGTTTGGAAAGCGACCTAGGATCAGGAACAAGACGGTGCCTTTCGCAGAGAGAGTCTCCCAAACACATTCCCAGTGCAAGCACTCTCAAACCTGCAGCAGTGTCACAATGCTAAGGGTACACATTTTTAAGCAACAACAAAAATCAACAGGCACACACTACAGGAACACACGTTGAGCCCACACACAAGTCCTGTTCTTGGTTCTCTCTTGTGCTGTGGAACCACACCCTGTTGTCCCTTTTCCAGGACAGGAGCACTGTCCTAGCGGCATGATCCTCACATTCACAGAGTAGAAGGATGAGAGAGCGAAAGTGAGCTGTCCCAGGCACAGCCAGAGCAGATCTGTTGCACTGTTCATTAGAGAAGAGGAAGGACTCCATCAACAGCCCCTGAAGCTTCACTGATACTACACCAAAAAGGTTTCCCAGCATCGTGCTGTCTGGCAGTATCACATGATGGTTTCACTGTCAGCACAATGGAAAAGTAAAAAGAGTAGTGACTACAAATTGCCTGTTGTCAATTCAACACACTTCAGTTGCTCCAGCCTAGGCACGATGCTATTCTCACTATTTAAAGCCTTCTAAGCAAACATCACAGGTAGTGTTTACTTTATCAACAGAAAGACAGAATACTTAGCAACTACTCCACCTAGTGAGTCAAGTACTTAAAAAGTGGGCAATATCAAGTTCGAGAAGACTTCCTCATTGGTTTAACAAACAGGTAGGTCCCATACATAATGTCCGAGCAATGCATGAGCAGCCTCTGGCATCCAATAAAGTTCAAACACATAGCCAAATACAGCAAAGTAGAATCCTTTTGGAGGATTTTAGCTTATCAAATACCTTTCTTAATTATTCAGATTCTCTACAGATTGACAGAAGAGCATAAAAATGTAGAAGTTACTATAAAAAACGATCTTACTGGAGTACCAGTGTTTATGAGCATGCAAGCTTTAGAAATACAGTGACAATGAAAGCTAAAGCAGACCCTGAAGTGTCTTGCAGGTTTACCCCATGTCCTGGTTTCGGCTGGGATAGAGTTAATTGTCTTCCTAGTAGCTGGTACAGTGCTGTGTTTTCAGTGTGGTAT
>JAVKLA010000002.1:8497339-8513987 GCA_034782735.1 Sagittarius serpentarius
CCCACTGGGTGGGGGGGGAGCGAGTGAGCGGCTGCGTGGTGCTGTGTTGCTGGCTGGGGTTAAACCACGACACCCCACAAGATCTGCTGTTGAGTACATTATATCCTCTGTCCTCTCCACCCTCTGCCAAAGAGGGTCTTGTCTCAGTCAGTGCTCACTACTCAGATGGCAATAGTATCTTTTTTATTATAGCTGGAAATTCAGAAACATTAATGCTCAGCATTAAGGGGACATGAGGAAACTCACTATGGCACCTGACATTAATTGGAAGAAGGAGAGGGGTATGCAAAAACGCTATTAAATGGCAAAATCCGCACTGAATGTTTTCATTTGCACAGGTTTGTGTGAACATGGCTGTAAGGTAGTGTGTAGACATACCAGTTGCCAAGGTAAAGTAATGCCCAAATGAAATTTATTTCCTCTTCAGATCCTACTTTATTTTCACAAAATATTCATAAGAAGTAAAGCAACTTTGGCCAGTTTTCTCAGCCCCAACACTTCCCACCAGACCTGTGCAGAAGGGCTTCCTACACAAAGCTATTGTGAATCATCAGCTCCTTGATCACCTTTATCACCTACCTCCTAACTCACATTTCAAAACTTATGAAGCAAAATCTATGCCTTAAAGTAGTACCATGATAAACTTTTCTTCAGATCATATATCAGTGGCTCTAAATCCCAGAGTTTTGTCTTCCAACCAGATTTGAACTAAAGCAATGGACACTTAAAAATAATTGAGTTGGTTATATAGAGAATCTTAAATCTTCACTGATCAACTCACAAGGCATGTGAATCTATTAATAACTTGGAATGAGTTTGTTTTGGTTTTTTTGGTTTTGTTTTTTTAAAATAAGTTTCATGAGTTTTCATCAACAAAAACTTTAATGACCTAATCGCTACTTAACAGGCTTAAAGCCCAAGGACTACGGAGTTAAAAGAAACCCAAGAAAATCCCACCAAGCATTTTGAACCACAAGTACTTCCTAACTTCATAAACTTAAATCCTTGACACATTCTGTACCAATTCAAACATTAATAGGCATTTAGTAAATAATTATTTTTCTCTTGCAATCGCTTGTCTAAACATGATATGCTCACAACTTAATATAGCTTTTGAATACTGCACAAGGAATTGTATTCCATAATAAATCTATCTAACAGCTGTGCAGCCCAAATACTCTTAACACAGAATGAACTGAAACAGCAAGATGCAAAGTGATAGTGAGCTGAAAACAGCACTACATTAACTCAGTTGAGGACTACTTCAGTGAATGTGCTATAAATGCCTGCCAGTAGTAAAACAGCCTTTTCCCACTGCTTCTAGATAATGCTTGGTTTATGAGAGGATGACAGAACATAACTGCAAAAAATTACTTCAGTTCCCACAGATTTAACCCTTTACAGACTAAAGGTCTTTCCATGCACTGCTAAGAATTTATTTGATTGGCAATACAGAAAGCACCAACAATTTTTAATGAAGCAATGTTTATCATCCAGTATGAATACTACAGTGACCACAGCTGGCAGCTGCTCTGTTTGTCAGACATGAAGTATGTCTGCCCTACTTGTACAAAGAATCATCTTTCAGTGAATCCTGAAGCATGTTTTTACAGTTCCTAATCATCGCTTCATTGCTCATAACACTGTTAACTGGGCACAACAGATAGCCTACCCAAAAGTCAGTTTGTAACAAAACACTGGTGATACCTTTGAGAATTTTTCATATTTTTTTTTTAGTTATTAAACTGCTATTTGTAGATGTGGCTAGCAATCAATTTTTATACTGCTTTATCCCCCTCTACATCCAGTAACAAAGTATCCAGCAACAAAGTACATGTCTTTGTTACCCACAGAATTAATACATTCAAATAATTTTCATATGCAGATCCAATATAACAAGGAACAAGCTGCAAAAGCTATACTGACAAGTGCATGCGGATGATGCAAGAAAAACATTCAACAAAGTAAATATTTTTCTACAACTCTTAATATCACTTTCCAACTTATGACAAAGTAGAAAGTACGTACACAAAGTTTACAGAATAACATCCTTGCTGCCTCCCGTACAGGTCCATTAGTTATTTTTAGACATTTTATGGGTGTTAAAAATTCTTATTCAGCAATTATTCAGTACGGTGAAAAAAAATTTACGTTTGATTATAACGGAAAGCCAGCCCTGCTCCTAGGATCTGGCATGCTGCCTTCTTACAGGCGAGACTGACACAAGCAGCCATAAAAGTTTTACTACGTATCTAGACATTTCCCACAGCACCAGAGGAATTATTTCTTCCTCTTCTACTGCTATATAGGCCTAGTCATTAATAGAAGCTGTCACAGTTTTAATATCTGTATTATACCTACAATCTTATATCTAATATTTTAAAGGTACATAATACCCACGTGTATATATTGTGAATACACGTAAAAATAACATGCATATTTTTTCCTTTTAATAATCGTGACCAAAACTCACAGAAATGAAACAGATATCTGAAGCAACACAATTTGAAGGAAGTGCTTAAAATGAATGACCTCCTATTCTCTTCACAACAATTTGTTTAAGTATTATTAGCTAACGTGGGCCAAGCACGCTGCTGGCTACAATGACGATGTTTAACAAGCCAGTGCCAACAAGTGCAGCTGCTGGACTTGCAGCACCCTCCTCCTTATTCATCCCAAGCCAAATTACTCACTCAGCTATGAACAATGAAGCAGCAACACAGGGACATGCCAAGTGCAAGTGAGATTAGTGATAAACTACAGGATCCCTACAGAGGTCAGTGATTAGCAGGTCCTCAGTCCTAATCACTTTCCTAACCTAGCCTTTATCTTACCATACACGCTCCATCTTAGCTCAGTCTTCTTCTAAATGCAAGCAGCTTCCCAATCAATAGCCCTTTAAGTTTTGCAAACTTGTCTGCTCTGTCTTACCTTTTAATGAAGCAGTCAAGCCTACATACTATGAATTGTCTGCAAACACCTAAAACAAATTTTGAACCTTAAGATTAATAAGTGATTCATGCATAACAAAATCATATTACTGGAAAATTTTGTAATAAAGTAACAGAACAAAAGAAAAAAATTAAACATACTTAACCAGGAATGCCATGCCCAAGTGATGATCAGCAATGCAGTCTATACAGGTAAACATAAGAACGTTGGCCTGCGTGTTCTTGAAAAACAGATAAGGAAATGGTATGTACAGACTGTGACTAGTGGAAAAAATATAATTTTTTTTTTTTCCATACTGTGCCATCTTCTAAAACCAGTTTTCCCAGACAGGAGAAGAAAAGGTTTAGCAAAGCTTCGTTTTAATACTACAGATTTGCCCCCTACTCCTTTCTTTAGTCAAAATTTTGAAAGACCACAATCTTACAGAACAACTCTAATAATCTGCAACAAGTAAAAGCTTACGATTTTGAATGAGATTTGTGGGATTTAACTGCCCAGTCTCAGGCCTGCCAGAAATCTCCTAGAATTCTCCATGCCATAAATTCTCATTTGTAAGATAGCATTATACTTCTGCTATCCAGCCCCAGTACTTACTTGTCTTATTTGAAGCAAGAACCGTTTTTCATATCTAAATGATCCAGAATGTGGAAATTCTGAAGTTGGAATTACCTGGAATCAACTTCCCATTATAACTGTTGCAATTTAGAAATGATGCTTTAGACAGAAAATACTGAATTACTGCTTTTCTTGACATCTGGACAGGATCATCCGGGAAAAAAAACCATTTTTTTTCATTGTGTTTTCCAAAGATTAGAAAAGTTCATAAGTTCTTTTATACTTATAGTTGTGTGGGCATTTGCAGATGTCTTTTATTGTAAGAATTCCATTGATTGAAATGACTGAACAATAAATCTCAGAGTACATTTATTAAGATGTTAAACACAGAAGTCAAGGGATTTCTCACAACTTCTTTAACACAATATTTTAAAAAGAAATGTCAGTGTGTGAAGTGGTATTAAAGAACCTGCTTCCCAAAGACATGCCTTTGACACTTTCATCCCATTGATTTGTAAGTACTTCTAAGAAAAGATGGAATATTTTGTCAGTTTGCAGAGCACTGCACAGATCTTGTCCTATAAAAACTATTTATTAATGCTCTTATGTACTTCAGATACACAGGAGGTAGGGGTGGACTAAATTCCACATTATATTTGGATTGACCCTACGAACTTGTAATTTATATGCTCATGTCAAACTGAGAACATTTCTATTCCATCAGTGGCTGATCCATGAAGGCTCCTTCCTCAGCACTATTCCTGTCCCTCCACTTACCAGGCTTATACTGTGCTAAGTAACAAATCAAATGTTTGCAAGGCTAAAAGGGACTGAAGTCTCTGACAGGAAGACATACATGAGTAACTGAAGGCAAGGGGAAAAGAGGGAGTACAAACCTCTTAGATGAAGAATGAACTTTCTTCTCCTCCTCCCCCAAACCTATATGGGAAGTATCTGCAAACCAAATAATTCTTGAATAGCTGTTTAGCGTATTTAGTTTCAATTCTCCACTACTATGTCTACCCTAGGCTAACCTTACCATAAATAATGTTACCGCTCTATTAACCCGTTAATGTGTGCTATGCACAGACAGAACGTCCAGTGGGAGAAACACACTAAAAATTACTACACTAAAAATATACTAAAAATGAGAGAAATCAGGGATGTACAATATCCAGAAGACAATAACCAAACTGAGTATGCATACGAATACACACACATTCCACACTGGTGACAAGAAGGCATTTTATCACAAGCATTTACCTACCTCACTTATCCACCCCAGCCATTTGCAGAGTATCCAAGAGCCTTCACTTTGACTATTAAAATATTTCTCTCTTCACCATCTTCCTCATCTCATACCCAAGGGATTTAATTAAAATTTTCAAGCAACTAACAAAGTTGCAACTTACAACTAACTTGAAAAGCATCCCTTGCTCTCCTGGTGTGGAATTTGTCCCAGATCTAACTTAGCTTCTGTCAGTGACTTTGAACATCAAGTACATTCTTAAGTCTGAAGTCAAGAGGATTTTATAATTGGAAATGAATACAGAATCCACACTTTATAACAAAATGCTACACCTGTTTCCGATCAAAAGATTATTTTGGTGACACTACTTACTACAAATTGCTAAATTATTTTTTAATATACACACACAATTATATAAAAACTTAAAAATAGTTACTTCTGTAGGTATGTACAGCTCCTCTCACCATCCAAGATCTAGTAATTCTCATTAAACTTGAAAAGCCAGCTTTGTCAACAAAGAAAGATCCTCCCCTCACCCATTCTCTATATAAACACAGCTACAAACATAGCAAGCATTTATTACCATCTTCCATAAGGCAACTGGCAAATGCATACAATAGTATTCTGTTGTACAAAAGTTTTGACAATTCTCATTTGGGCGACTTGCATAACTTACTCAAGCTTCACCCTTCACAGGCAATACAGCCACCCCAGTCGTACTGAAATAGAAGTTTGTAAATCAGGTATTCCCAAACTGTGGTCTCCAGACTAGCAGTAGCTGTTACACCGCAAAAACAACCCCAAACAAAACACAGAAAACCAAATACCCAACACCCATTAGAAGCTAAAACAGGTTTCAGAAGAAAACAAAACATGTTAAATGTTTTCCCAGTATTACTGCTTCGAAAGAACAATTTCTGCAGGTACCGCAGAGTAACCAAATTATCTGTTAAAACGGGGGGAAATCCTCACAAGTCAGTGCCTGAAAGGAATCATCTCCTGTTTGGGGGCTGAAAACTCCAAACTATTGACATGCACTATATGAAAGCACACTGAGCCTCAAGAAGGTACAACAACAACAACAAAAAAAAAACCCATAAAAAACCAGATAGATAGCCTAAATTAATGCAAAGCACCTAAACTGCTGAGCTTAAAATAGGTGCTCTTATTTCAGTACAGAGCCAGTATTTACAGTAAGGGACTTTAGATTGTCCAGAAACTGAAAGCAATCCTACCAAGCCCTGAAACACTGAAGATAACTGCACAAGAGACGATCACTGTGTTGCAGAAAGGCAAACTGTTATTGGAGCTACACAGAGAATGAACTTTTAACTATCTACTAAAAAACTACTCAAAAAATACAGATCTCTCTAAACCATCCCGTCATCTGTAGGCACCCTATGTCTCCATACATTTATGAAAACACTGGTACCTTAGCGCCAAGGCACCTGAAGGATGAATACTGGGTTTTTGAAGTCATATCCCCCCTCCAAAAAAAAAACCAAACAAACAATCAAAAACCCCAAAAACCGTTGCACAGGAAAACATGTTCGCTGTTTATTTTGAGAGGTGAGACAACTGGTATTCTTGATAAAGAAAAAGTCTTCACAAAAGATCATAACAGTCATAGGAACATGTCTGAGGAAACATTAACAATAATATCCCAAGTGCAGACATAGTCAAGGTGAATGTAACTCTCGGATTTAAAACCACCGAGGAACATGGTGTGCTGTACAATGAACTAAAGAATAAAACTTCATATATCAATAAATACTACCTCTCTGCTTGGCTACCCATGCTTTCCAGAAGTATCACCATGCTGCTTTAAATGACCTAAAGCAGATAAGGAAAACACTTTTCCTCAGCATGTTAAGAAGAAAGGGAATACTCATGGCAATATTGGTAATTATTTTATAGAAATGATAACATGAGTAAGAATAATGAAATTTTTCAACAGCAAAGAAGATGTAAAAGCAATTGCTAACATTCTGCACTTTGTATCAGCAGGTCTAGATAGCCTGACTCCAAAAGGTTTTTTTTAAAAAAAATATTTTTAATATACATATAAACCAAGGATTTCTCAGATATTAACACTGGTTTTTACTTAGTCTTAGAATAGTCAGGATATGCAAGATCTCTGAAGGAAGGTTCATTTCGTACAATATTTAAAATAAGCAAATAGAATTACCCAAATAATTTATTCCTCTGATAGCAAGTCATAAATAATGAAATCACCAAAATGGAATTTTATTAATAAAGGATTAGGTACATTAATGATAATGCTAGTCAACCGGAATTTGTGGGAAAGGTGTCTTTTTACACTGTAAGCTGGCGGAGTACACTATCAATATAGTCTATTTTTGTAAGGTACGTGCCTTGATACAATAAAATACTTTGACAAAAAACCTGGATGACTTTTAAAAGAATAACTTAAAGGAATAATCTAATTGCTCTTTAAAAATAATAATAATAATAATGCGTTAAGGGAGTAAAAGCCAGGCACCAGACAAGGTTTTCAAATGCAACTATGAACAGAAGATTATCACTGAATATTTTCAGTGACATCAACGTGACTCAAACTTGCCCCTAGATTTAGTTTTGGTTTTGTTTTTTTTTTAAATCATCAACTTGGCAATCTAAATGTGTTACTGGAAATTCAGAGCTTGTTGGCAGATTGAAACAACTGAAGACAGGTCACTGATCTGGAGCACTCTGAACCACATGTAAGAAAGCAAGCCGTCTTTATATTCAGCCAAGTGCAAAAAGATGCCTGCAGGACTGAGACAAGGCCCTACAGCCTCCTGTTCTTTAACTAGATTTATCCTGGGGAGGAAGGTGGCAGTTAGGCAAACTTTCCGTGGTCCACCATTACCCTAACCTTTCACTGTTGGCCAGCCTCAGCAGCTCTGCAAGAGGCACACCAGCCTTTGCAAATCCCACAGGGAATCTTCCCCAGGCACTGAACAGGAAAGCTCAAGTGTCTACCGCTGGGGTTACAAACATGTGGTTATGGTACCTGAAAGTACTGCAAAGTGAAAAATCTTCCTTCTAAGCCTAAACAGTATTAAAGAGTGAACGTAAAAGCCTTGTGGGTTTTGTATCTTTTTATCTATTTTACCTGCTTGTACTTCAATTCCCTGCACTACGAAATGGAACTGTGGAGCTTGCATGTTATTATAGAAGCCTTTTATACACAAACTAGGATTAATTTCAAAGACACTTTCCCATTTCATACCTAGCCCTTATCTCTGCTGTAAGCTCTCAACTACACATTACTACTTGATATTAAACAGTCATAAACACTTATAAAAAAGGCTTTTCTTGATCCTGCTCTCTCTGGAGTTACTCATCTAAGTCTCAGCATCTCAAGCACCTATTTTACTTCTCATGCAGCTGCTTTTCAACTTAAATTTATGTTTTTATCAATCTCCCTGCATCTGTAATTTTGTCATTGCCAACTACAGTGTACATGGAACCTGTCCTGCTCAATGTCTTTATCAGTAGCGTGGAGAAGACAGAGCACACCTTAAAAAAGTCTGCAAAAGAGCCCAATTTGGGAGATGCAGTTAGTACACTTGAAGGCAGGACCACCATTCAGAGGAATGTACACAAGTTAGATGATTGGGCCAACAGGAACCTCATAAAATCCAACCATAACGAATGTAAAGTCACCTGGGATAGACTAACACCTTGCAATGGTGCTGACATCTGCTGACAAGGACTGGTGGTCCTGAAAGGCAAGCTGCACGTGAGACAGGCGGAGGCGAGTGATTATCCACATCTACTCAGCACTTGTTATACCATATCTAAAATATCGCATCCAATTTTGGATCCCCCAATTAAAAAAAAAAAAACAACCCAAACACCCCCCCACACACACACACACACCTCCCCCTCAAACAAATAAAACTAAGCTAGAGAGCAATATGGTCAACAGGAAGATTCCCACCGCTTTCACTGGACATTGAAGGAGGCCTCACAATGAGGCATACCTTCTCTTAATTGGTATCACATCCATTCCGGAATCCTGGATTCTGAAATCCTGCAACTGGCAATTTTCCCTCCAACTTATCACTCAGGTCAAATCACTTCTGCTCCTCCAATTTCTTTTCTCAGCTTCCTTTTTTCCCCTCAGTGGGGGAATGACTTTATACCTATTTCTGTATTGGTTTCTCTTTACCTCTTAAACTTGGATCTCATACTTACTTTTTCCCCCAACATCAAAATTTAAGCAAAGCAAACAAATTTAAGCTTTCCAATTCAACTGTATTAATTAATTATTCTTTACATACTGACTCTGCAAAAATATTCATGCATTTAAAAAACCCCCACGCACTATTTACTCCATACCGTTTTCCCTTCTCTGCCCATGACAGCACTCTTGCATACCTGGTCTCTGCAGTGAATTTTACTATTTTTGCTATGCTATGTGAAACAGCAAATGATACTGAATGATGACCAAAACTATTCTAGTTTGAGCAAACCATTTGAAGAAAGGTAATAAAAAGGATTAGGACTGCTATTGAAATGTCTGGACCTCTCCATTTTTAGATTAAAAATTGCACAGTAAAGCAAAACATCAAATCATTGTAGGAGTTCCATGATACAATTGTATCTTAAAAGTCTCAGTCCTTCTATGTTAATTTAATTCACTTGTATATTTCTAATAGAAAAACAAAGTAGTACTGAGGTGATTTAAATTGTACTTTTAGTGTCATATTCACAAAGTCTATTTTAAGAACTGCTTTGGAAGCAACTGATGTTTTATGCAGTGAACTGCTATTTTCCCAGATGAATAGAATATCCATTCTTTGGCTCACAGTTTCCATGACACTAAAAACAAAACATTCATCGGCACCAACTCGGTGTTTGATGGTAAATGCAGCTGCAGCTCACAACAGCTCACAGTGTACCTCAGCCCGCCTCAGCTGAACAGAGACACTGTATTTCCCCAACGCACTTTCATTGTTTTACAGACAAGCCCTTTCTTGCCAAACTCAAACATTTCAAACTCTGCTGGTGTTCTGTCTTGAAATGAAAAAGTTATTCAATTCTGCAAGTAATGATACTAAAACGAAATCTTCCAAATTACTGAACAAAGTACATAACCAGAAACAAGACTTACAGTAGCATTTGCCCCCACAGTTATGAAGAATTTTTTGGCTAAAGAACTTCAAACTTTGCTCCCTGTTACAATTCCAACTCACTTACTTCAAGTGAGTTGTTGAAGAAAAATATTACAGGGACCATTTAAAAACTGGCAGATGGAGAAAGCCACACAGCAATTCAGAGACAAGGAAGAGCACTCAGCTTTCAGTGCAGCTTCTCTCCCCAGAAGGAGCATTAAAGCACACACCTCTCTTTAGAACGAAAGATATCACAGGAGACAGTCTTCTGCTTTAGGGGAAGATGCAAGACTCCTATTAGCTAATAATTTAATCCTGCCCCATATTGGCTAGCTTTTCATCTTTTTGAGATTCAGTTTAAGTACATGGTCACTCACCTTCTCACACTGGTCAGCAAACTGCTGTTACACACACCTTGACTTAATCACATTGGTCTGATGCTAAAAGCCACATTGAAAACAGGACCCAAACAGTACTCCACATTTATTAGAAGCATTTTTAAGCACCAATTCAGTGAAGCAACTAAGCACATATGTACTGACAAGTACACGAATGAACTAAATTCAGCAGAGACTGCTCATATAATTTAAACTATACATTTAGGAGAATATTGGTGGACTGCAGACTGATTACAAAGAAATCTGACATAGAAGGATGAGTCATCTCAGTCTACTCTTAATGTAGTTTTAAAAAAATACACTCAAAATTTCTGAAAATACTGAAAATGTAACATGTCAGTAATAACCAATTTGCAACTTACGGGAACTGCTACTTTAATCTAGAAACTAATTTCTTTAAATTGTGCAGACTGAAATCCATGTCTGGTTTTGGCATAAAATATCGAATACACCCTCTCCCAGCGAAGAAACAAAGTCCTGGCTCACTGCACGCACACGATTAAGGACAAGAAAGGAGACAAACATCCAAATTTAACTACTGAAGTATTATGAAGATAACTTTCCAAGAAGAGTTTGAAATGGAGGGGAGCTGGTGCACATTTTCAGCTCTCTCAGGGTGCTCCTCTTACTCGGTAGCTACTGCAGCCCCTCATGCCTTTGCTGTTACCAAGTACTGCACTGCTCCCCACTCTGCCCAGCTGCTGCTGTGGTGAGAGCTCCCCCTCCTGTTTTAATGTACTCTGATCATGCTGAAGATTGAGCTACCCACATACACAGCAATCAAACATATCTGTGGCATTGTAAGAAATGACTACAACATTACAAAAACAATCAGATGGGAAATATAACCTAAAGGCATTTCCTTATACCAAAATGGAACAAGACTCCCCTTCCAACCAAGTTCCTTTAAAGTACAGCTCATTAAAGAAAAACATCAATCCAAAGACTGCAGTAATATTTATTAATAAACCATCAGCAAAACAAACATTAAAAAAATTCATTGCGCTTTATAGCCAAACCAACGCCTTCAACTTGAGATTCAGCAGACCCTTCAGGATCAAAGAATGCTACAGCAGCTTACTGTCAGAGGCCAGTGGAATTTGCTTTCAAGCATTACTCTTAATAAATTTCTATTGATGGCCTTTCTACTGACAACCTACCAGACTTTTATGACATCCTTACACTAAGCCATTAACAAGACTGGATCATCAGTGCGCTCCCTACAGATTACACTACAGATTACAAGATCAGGAAACAGTGAAGCCTACTTTTGTTGCTTCTCCAGGAGCTGAATATAAACCACACGCACACAAAAAAAGAAGCTTTCTTATTGCCAATCCAGTAGCACTTAACACTTTCGCAGACTGCTACTAACTGGAGTGTAATCTATGTTGCAGGTAGTCATCATTGTAACCTAGGAAGAATATTCATATTACTTTGCAAATACAGTCCTGCAGAAGTTCCTTGGCGGGTCAGTAAATGCTGACACAGGACACAAATGCTATCTTCAAAATTTCAATTTTATTAAGTGTTCGCTGAGGTTTTGACTCTTATTTTCCTTCTGAAGCCAAAAAGAAGACAAGAAGTCCAGAAGCTGGTAGAAATAGTCAACTCCCCTTACAGTTCCTGGAAAGAATTTTCTTATCTACAGATTCAAATTCTTGAAATTTATTGCAAGATGGTGTACATTTCGCTATCTTACTGTTTCCCAAACAGTGGACAATAAATTAGAGAGATCCACCAGCTGACTGGCATACTAGATACGATGTTGTTCTTTCTCTACTTCAAATACGGAAAAAGTTTTATTACAAATGTTAAAGATACATCATGTGTTTTCTCGAGAATGTCTTTTTATAATTGCAGCAGCAGTAGCAAATAAGGGACTTAATAGTAAGAATATAAGCAACAATGTCCTTAAGTCCATAGTAAATTCCCACCTGGCTGTGATTATCACACATACAGCCTGGTATGCAGGGGGAAGATGAATGAACCCAGAGAAGCTTTTTAAGTATAATTTGCAGGATGAAAACCTGAAAAAAACCCCATAACTTAAGCTAACACAGATTCTTCATAGGTCAGTAGTTAGTGATCCTTTTTATTGCTCCCTTCTCAAAAGCACATTCTTTCTAGCTGTTTACTTTCTGAAACTTTGGATAATGATTAGAGATTCTAAATTGGAATACCAACCTATGAAGTCAGCAATAGGGGAGGGAGACTGGACAAACAGTATCTATTATAATCACAACCAGTATCCCTCTTCCTCAACCATAAACCATGTCTTCTCCATCTGCTCAGGTACTTACCTTGAGCTAATTAAAAAAATTAACAAATTCATATCCATGTGATAGTGGGTCAAAGGAAAAAAAAAAAAATCTACAGCAGCTGTTTTGGATAAGGAAGGTCGAGATTTCCAGAGTCTCAAAAAAATAGTGTTTTAAAAGAATCTCCAAAACTGCTATCTAAAAGATGTCTGCTTTTCAGATAGAAAAGCACCCAATTTTATTTGGGGTATAACTCAATCACAAGCGCAGAGGAATGCTGAAGCCATCTCATGTAGCTCTATTTGAAATCCTAAATATGGATTTATGGCCCTGATCCTTCAAACAGCTAGATACATGCTTAACGGGATTATGCATGCTTAAAGTCTCTTAGATGTAGAAGTATTTGTAAAATTAGTACTTACCTTGGGCACGCAGATCATTCAGTAGGACGCATTGGATTTACACTGACTTTGTTACACTCTAAGACATTTGGACATTTCCCACTATATCAGGCAACCCTTGAAGTAAACAAATTAAACTACTGAAGCAATATTTTACTTCCTTATATTACAAAAAGCCTAGAAGGATTATTTTTTTCCTAAAAGAAAACAGGGTACCACCAGAGCATTGCCAAAGCATCAGAATGCTAATTAAGTGGTCATTTTACTTTTGACAAAAAAAGTCATTATAATCAGGTAAAAAGCAGAGATTTGTTTCAAGTAACTTTTTCCACACTATCCTAGAACATTGTTTATTTATAGAACTGGAGCTATACTGAAATATTTTGAAAAGTGAAACCACTCGAGATATTATTTGAAAAACCTTGTATGTGCATATAAGTAACAACACTGCAACCTATGTTTCAGTGTGTCCAAAACAGTTCAGCCACATATATACATAATTTCACTGAGATTTTTCTTCCGTGAATAAGACCCATTCTTTGTTTACTAGTTTTAATTCTTTTTTTAAAAGTCTTTTTTTTCCAATTACAGGCAGGAAATAAAAAGAAATGCAACTCTTTTATGTAAAGTAAATCCATCTGGATGTTTGCTGCATCCTATATTATAAACTTGTGATCCCCAACCAGAATGAGTTATAGTGAAGCTGCAGGCAAAATTGTCTCCATATACCACAATCCATTATCCCTGTCAAGTTAATGTTCCATGTTGAGCCATATGGTGTGGGTACACACTCAACAAAGGAAATTCCTTAAACTTGTTATAATCAGCACTTACAGTCATCCAGAAAAACTGACATAAACAGCTTTATTGTGTTTTGTGCGTTTCAGTTGATATCCATGACAAAAAGAGGAAGCGGGGCGGGGGGGGCGGGGGCAGAAAAAAAAAGGAAAAGAAGAAAGGGGGAGTAAAGTTGCAATAATAAAGAGAGGGAGAGAGACAGAGAGAGAGCCTGTACATTTCAAAATTACACATTTTCCTTAGCAAGTGATTTTCAATTACAATAAAGCTCAAGCCTCCTGACACTGATACACTGTGCCAGATTAAGATGAAATAAAAAACAAAACAAAACCAAAAAACAACCAAAAAAAACCCCAGAACACCACAAAACCCTACATCAATACTTCATTTCCAATGCAAACAAGAAATCCTACAGTTTCAAAGTGCCTGACTCATGTAAAAGATTCTCAATTTTACAAAAATGGAATCTTTTTTCATTTTCCTGACTTTGGAGAGAAGGTTTGCCTTCAGTCGTATAATTACCAAGAATTTAACAGTCCTTCATTAACAATACTGTAATTTAAGTAAAATATCTTTCTATGCATTAAGCGTAGGTCACAGATGAATTAAGGACTCCCGGAAGCCTCTGCTACCTGGCACAACCCATCACATCAAGCCTAAGTCAAGGTACAAGTAGAGCAGAACTTCATTCCAGCCCCCGCAGTGACAACAATAAAACGCTGAGAAAACACACTATCAAATACTGAACTCAGCATCAATTTCTGTTAATTACAGCCTTGTCAGCAACGTGATTATTCAAACAGCTCATGCAAATGTTAATGAGTCCTTATTTGCATATTTATTTTTTCCTTTGTTGAAATGTCATTGATTATTACATTCTACAATGATGAATGCTGCTGATGATGTGCTCTGATATGTAATTAGTCATTAAGTGGAATGAATAGATCAATTATGAAAAAGGAGTGAGATTAAGAAATATCAAACAAGACCGCCCAATGTAACTATAGAATTTTTTTTAAAGGAACTAAAATAATTTCTTGGCATTTAAAGTGCAACATCAGTAGTTTTCAATAAATAAACTACTACTTTTCTGAGGTTAAATAAGATCTTCCACACGCACTGCTACTTGGGTAATCTAATTACAACAGTGGAGCGCTTTTGTAAAAACAGTACGAAATCTGCAGACTAACACGTCGGTTTTGGGGTTTGGTTGTCGTATCCCATCCCTCCCCCAGTTATTTTAAAAAATGATACATGTCCCAAAGCTGCTCATGAGCACACCACAGACTATCTGATCTTTTAGCAGAAATGAAAACAGTGCTTGCTGCACTTGCAACAGCCCCACTTTGTTCTCGAGGCAAAGACTTGCCCTGCCTTGTGCAACTGCCTGCTCTAACTACCCAGCCAGCATTCGCTATTTGCAGATGAAGGGGAAACAGGAGAGAAGAGGAAGGAAGGGAAAAAAAAAAAACCTCCGAACAAAAAAAACCCACATTACTGCAGACCAGATGGGAACATTCCACATGACCAAACCAATCAATCACCTCAGTGGGGCGCAGGTGCAACACAGCCGTGTAGCAACACACCATTTCACAGTCTATCGGGCACAAACACATGGTCACCAATCAATAGCACCCCCAGGACCTGGGGGGGAGGCTCTCTCGAGCCTTACTGGTCCATGCCTGATGACTTCATAATCACACATCATTTCATTCACTGGAGGATACAAACCAGCATTCTAATAACCTTCCCCTGAAACCGGTCATGTTGTGCATATTAATAGAGTGCCGGGTAGAGCTGAACCACCGGCTCCACACTGCAAACTGAGCAGAGCCTGCAAGAAGGAAACAACCTGAAGCTAAGAACTTCTGCCCGAGGAAGGATAGTCGGCTCAGACCCAGATCAAGGGCAACATTATTCATTTTGCCAAAATAAACTATGCACGACACTCGCACCTTTCACAAAGCAACCCTTGAACAACAGCAAGCAAGCAGAGATAAAGGACAAAGTGGGATGAAAATCAATAGAAGAATGTGCTCCTGTACTTGGTGATGTTAGACAAAATTCTGAAACAAACAAGACCACCAGTAATGAAAAAAACAGAGTTAAAACTATAAAAAAATTATCTATATGCTTGCCAATGCTCTCAGTGAAAAAAACTATTTCATTTCTTTTACAGCAAGTATCACAGATTAGTTTTAAAACAAGCAGATAAAAAATTATGCAACGCAATGTGAACACGGCACACCAAGACTTCAATCAGAGCACTAACTGCTTTTGAGTACAGTTTGCAAAAAAGGCCAATTACATACGTTAATTTATGTTTGTGGTATTGATGACTTAGGAGTATAATAAACATTACAGACATAACGATATGGAGACATTTTGGCCAGAGCTTATCACACTATACTGTTAGGTATTTTTACTGTTAAAAAGATAGCCAGGAAACAAATGTGACAAGGAGTGTATCTTCTCTTGAAATTGCATTACGTCTTGGGGCTAAAAGTCAGATGAGTTGCAAATGAAATGTAAAAGACTAATGCACGTTTAGAATGTTGTAAGTGCCCGGGTAGGTTAGACTCCACCATTTGGTGCCAAAGATCTTTACTTTTGTTTTTCTTAAATTGATTATATGAAGAGCAGACACCTCTGGATTATACAGTTAAATCAGGCAAGTCTAGCATCTACTGAGCCACCTCAGCTTTGCTTTTGGGCATAAACTGCTGAGAACTACTTGGAGAAATAAACATAGTAGGCATGATAAGAGTTTAGTTGTTAGGTTGCACTCTATAGCGCTACATGTTGCTTTAGGTCAATGGCAATTCCTCCTTTCCCATCTGGGAGGCTATGCAAAGGGACTACAGCATGCATTATTTCATTAATACAAGGGCGGGGGGGGGGGGGGGGG
>JAVKLA010000002.1:8514087-8549003 GCA_034782735.1 Sagittarius serpentarius
CCCCCCCCCCCCCCCCCCCCCCCCCCCCCCCCCCCCCCCCCCCCCCCCCCCCCCCCCCCCCCCCCCCCCCCAAGCGGCTCAGAACCAGAAAGAATTTTTTTTTTTATAGCTAGACTGCAGATCATTTGGTGATTTGTACTGCTGCAGGCTCTTTTATCTTCTTTCCTTGGCTTCCTCCCTTCCCCATCTCAAAGATCTCAGAAAAATGCATAAAAGCATTTGCATTTTGCTGTCTATTCAGAGTCTTGGTATGATTCACCTTTTCACAGGCCCAAACCCGAGTCCTATAATTAAAAAACTCCACACAATAGGAAGGTGGCAGACTTGGTGGTGTTAGACAGAGGAACACAGAAGGGTTAAAGAACAAACATGAGTAATATCAAAGGAATATTCACATCCTTTTGCAGAATTACATTGACTAGCAGCAGATGAGGAAGTGTCCTCCCTCACAACAATACAAAAATCATTAATCAATAAATCATTAAATTAAGGGCCTGATGACCAGTTCTATTCTAGCCACTTAGAGAATGCTAATTACTGTAGTATGTCAGGAACCTACAGTGTTAAAATCAGAGTATCTTCTTTAATAAGATCAGTTTTTTGGATTAAATTCAGCTTCTTTTATTTTGAAGGCTCTTGAAAAGAAATGAAAAATGTCATATAATGAATTAAGTACTAGTATTAGTCACACTTCGTATGCAACACAGGGCAAACTGATGGCTATGCTACAGATTTGACATCTCTTAAGAGGCAAAAACTAACAGCTGGCAACATTCACAATGGAAAGGGCTGGGAGGAGCTTGACAGAGAATCTCATCCAAAACAAAAAAGCCTCAGTAAAGCTTACCCTTACCTGGAAACATTAAGCAAGGGGGAGAACAAGGGGACAGTTAGCACAAGTGTCCATGCCAGTCTGAGCAGCTCACTGGCCCTCCTTGTGCTAAAACACGACATGAGTGAAGCCAAGGACATGCGTATCTCTGGTGGGAGGCACGCCCCAGACACTAAACCTCTTCTGGTCCTCAGACAAACCCAAGCCTCTCTTCTCATCGACTAAGGTGGGAAAGGAATGAGGTTTTGCCTGCTTGTGACATAGTTTTACCTAAAAAAGCTAAGACATAGAAAGTGATGGTTCAGCTTAACACATGGAAATGAACACAAAAGGGTAAGATTTATCACAGAAACTTTGAAAGAAAGTGTATTCCAAGATGGCAAAAGGTGGTACTGCTTGTAAGCAAGGGGATTTCTACAAAGACAGCATGAAATGCACCCGATGCAAGTTTCAGTGAATTTCTGAAAACAGTTTTTAAGAAGTGCATGGCACAGGTATCAGGGATCCAACTGTTGTATAAATTATATAGGCTATAAGGACATCAGGAGAACAGTAACAGACTTTAATCAGTTTGTTCAAATCAGTGAAGGAGTCATGACAACAGTAACACAAATTTTAATCCATAAAGGAAACAATGCATAACTCCTGAGACATTTCCTACAGCAAAGAACTCCAGTGAAGATTTGCTCATACTACTATTCTTACCCCTAAAATATACAGAAGCAAAGTTATTAATAAAACATTATATATAATTCACAAGTACACAGCATATAAATTAGTAAAATTTATCTTTTAAGAAGTAGCTTCAATTTATTAATTCACTAAACATTAGACAAGCACCATTGTCTGGAAAGAGGGAGCTAGAAGTCAATGAACAAAACAGTTATAAAAAGAAAATCTCATCAGCGCAGCGGTAACTGGTAACAGAGTTAACCTGAGAGAGTCTTCTGCAAGAAGTACTCACAGTATCACAAATATTGTAAATACTATTTTTTCTATAAACAGAGCTAAAAATGTGTTGGAACTTGCAACAGCTGATGGCTAAGACTGAAAGAGGTTTGTGATTTCTTGAGTAAAAATGGTTAAATGAGACAGAGTCAATGCAAATGTTACCCTAACAAGTCAAAGAAGCCCATTTGCTCAATATTTAAAAAAGCTTTAAAAAACCCATTCAACAAATAAAACTACAAACTGAAAATAACTAAAATTAGGTATATACTTCCCTCAGTAAACGCAATTTTTAAAGCATTCAAATCCAAAGAAAATCTGTAACAGTACTAAAAGTGTTCTTTAACTACTATAGAAACATACAAACCCAGCTAAATTGAATGCTTTAAAGTTTAGATACAAGCTACTGCTCAACTGGTCCCTTTTATCTAATCATCCATACTGATGTTACTCAGCTTTATCCAGGGTCAACAAAAACTATTCATCTTACATTTTGCCTAACTGGATTCCTTATGATCAGCTGTTAGCATCAAGCTGTCTGATTTCCATTCAGGCCTCACAGCTGAATTATAAAAAAGGAATATTAAACCTTGGGCAGGCATAACTGGCTTTAATGTCAAAATAAGCATTTTTATAACTAATCATGCTATACTTTCAGGTATTAAATAAAATCTGCATTCCAATACATTTTCTTCAATATGACACATATTTAAGAATCTCCAGTAGCTGTCAAAGTTGCAAATGGAAAAAAAAAAAAGCTAACAAAACCAAAATTAAAAAAAAAAAAAATCGTGAAAAGGAGCAAGAATTTATCTTCCATCAGTAAAAGTCTCATTGCAAAGAAGAGATGGAATTTCATTTGAGAGGAGTGGTATTTTTTAAAAAAGGTATGAGGCATGTTCTGGGTTTTGTTTTTACAGCAGTTACCGAGTTGGTTCTTAAGGAGTTGGTGTCTTTTACATTCTCAACAAAAAGAAGGATTTTAAAGGTACGACAAAACTACACTACTTACAGCTATTTTATATTTAAAGGCTGTTCTTGATAATGAAAAAGATCTTCTGCAAGATGGATAGTTATTCTAAAAAAAAAGAAAAAAGAAAACCAATATGCTCAGGGAAAAAAGTTTGTCTTCCAAAAGAGAAAATAGATGAGCAGCTCTCCCAACAATGCTTATTTAAGCAAGTATTTGAAAAGGGTCAACAGGACAGAAAGGAGAAAGGCAGCATAAGTTAGAAAAGGTGGGTTTGTGTACACATGAAAAAGATGAAATATGGCCATCTAGTAATTCGCAGTTACATTTTCATTCCCTTTTTAAAATCATTGCAAAAGTCCGCTCATGAAGAACTTGTAAAGTTTCTCAGGGGGAGGGAGAGAGAAGGCAAAGGGCCACCTCCTCATCCTCACAACAACAGACCTTGAACAGGTTACAAAGCGTGTTAGGGACTCCACTGATCACACAGGAATACATATTGTCAAAAAAACAGTCAAAAGCAAAGAGGCAGGAAACGTAAGAATATCAATAATTAAGAATTTAAAAAAATAAAGCCCAAAATAAAATCTACTTGCTGTAGTTTGTTACTTCCTATGTCTTATCGTTGACATACTACTATAAATTTGCAAAACTGGGAAAGATGCATCTCGCCACAACAAAATGGTCAATGTGTATTGTTTTAGACAACAATTTGAAAATCGAATAACTGGATATGAATTTAAGTTTACCTGCTACAAATTTTGAACTATTTAAAAAGCATGAATCACATAAAATCCTGAAAACATTAAGATATATTTTTAAAATGTTAAGATATATTTTTAAAATGGTCCCCCCAGGCTCCCCACAGATTTATGGACCTCTGAAAGGAGACAGTTAACCAGGTATCTATTCAGTATATTGAAACATCAGGTTTTATTACTAGCTGCACTAATCCTGTATTACAGGCCAATGCAACCAAAGAACACATCCAAAGAGAGACAAAAATCAGGTAAGCTACGAAACTCGTTACACACACTGGTTTATTAGCAATAAAGGAAAAAGAAGGAAAAAAAACCCAGGAAAACACATTTTGGACAGTATCCTGCAGTTACAATCACTTGACATGATTCTTGTATCAAATAAAAAAAACTTCAAACAAAAGTTTTAAGTGGTATTTTCTTTTTAAAGCCCAATGAGGTCTTTTTGTGCCTTATTTCTGATTTTGGTCAGCCATGTCCTCTGCATATGCATTTATACATGATATGACCCCTTTTGTTATTTACTAGCAGAAATAAAATGTGAAAAAGTTTGGATTTAGTACTTTCTAAACTGGTCACAGCAGAGTAAGCTCAGATGGCTAGATGAATAGAACATCCTTAGGGAGACAGAGCCACTCCAGAGGCTTTGTGGGCAGAAAATCTTTAGGCAAAGTGATTCATCATGTGTGTCAAGATGACTGTGACATCTAAAGATTCTTGCCTTGAGCAGTATGGTACACGCTACAAGGGATCAAGCATTCTGAAAACCATCCACACACATCTCAGAAGCTTCAGTAAAAAGGACATGTTTTCAATAACAAAATACTGGACACTAAAAATGCGTGTATGGATTTGCTTTTTGCAGTGGAAAACTATGAAGTTACCCTTCAGCATGTCTGAGACCATGCTGTTAACCTAACATAGAAATAAGCAAATTTTTACTGATTTTGCATTCAAACTCACTCTTTCAGAGTCTAACCTAAAGATGTTTTAACATCTGGCTCACATCCCTTCCTCCAATGTAATTAAGCCATAGCCTTGCAGGTTTGTTTAGAAGTTGGCCATCAATAAATGATTTTTTTTCCAGTTTAAAACATTTTCATATAGTGGCTTTTATTACCCTCTTGTCCATTCACCACAACTTCTAGCTCTTCTAACAGAGGATCAAAGAATGCATTACTACACCTCCATTGCAACACGAGAAGAGTTTTGATCTTCCCAATCTAGTGCACAGTGATCAGTCCTGTGAAGGAGAATACTTACTGTGCTACACAGCACTCCTGTTCAGAATCTGCACTTAAAAGACCACTTAGAAGATACCAGGTTTGAATGTACAGATGTCTCACAACCAAGCAAACACACCCACACCGGAACAGAAGAAAGACTCCTCTACCATGGTATCCCGTGCACAGCACTGGCCAGTTAACAGGTGCTCAGAGAACCACCAAAAAAACCTGAATACGCAGAATGATATGCTCTAAACTTCAACAGTCAGGTGCTATAGCCAAGTAAGTACCATACTGTAAGTAAAAACAGAGCATAATTAGATTTAAAACTTTAATATTCTTTGTATTTAAGATGAAGGAAACAAAAAGAAAAATATACCTACAAGGAGCAACACATCTGCACAAAACCACCAAACATGGCCTTTCTTAAAACAGTCAAAAAAGTCAACAGACCAAGGAAGACAGGCAAGCCAGGTAAAGACAGGAAAAATCCCAAAGTGCAGCTAAGTGTGAGTCTGATGGAAGTTCTCAGGTGTAACAGTGTACTGATCCAGATGGGTGCATTCAAGGGACAAAAATACAAGTTTAACTGCACATTAAAACTACAGTAAAACTATACTCTATAGATTTGAGAACAGATAATTCTGTTGACAATGTTAGTGTAAATTAAAGTTTACACTGTTTTCTACCTCTGATGTCTTGGAATTTTTTGAAGGAAATAAATTGGACCAATGACACGTAACTGTGTTGTATTAGCAAACAAGACCATCAAGAAAACAGGAGGGATTGGAGAAAGGCAGTGGCAACTTTGAAAACATAGCTTTCAGTTGCTGGGGCCTGGATAACATTTTCTCCAGATGAATCACTGCCTTTCAATTTGGTGTTTTATTTCACATCGGTTTACTGGCATTTGCACTATGTCTCTATCATGAGACCAAGCCGTGTCTATGCTGGGGGAAGAGGAGGAGGCACACAAAACAGAAACTCGGGGGAGTACAATCAACAGGGAAGTTTGCCTCCTTCGTATTACAGAATGTCAACCAACCACTGAAGAGCCAGCTGAAACCAGTACCCTGAGTTCAAGATATGTGTGCTCCAAATTTTCTTCTATGTAGGTAAAATGAGATAAATGAATACAGAAAATCCTCTATATTTAAAAAACTGTTCTTTACCTTTATTCTGTTCTAAATGTATTGCTGAAAGCCCGCTATTTATTGTGTATACACAAGCAAACTATCCTACATAAAATGGTTACCAACTGGAGAAACACATGAGTTTTTTCCTTCTGCCAACAAACAATATTCCTTTCCATAGTTTGCAACCGTGCCACTGAACCAATGAAAACTAGCAGTATTTCTTTTCTGGCCCCTCTCCCTTTACTCCCCAGTCCAAAATACTGAAGAAACAGGTTTATACTCAATTCGTTTAACAGCTTTACAAAATTGTTGGGTTTTTTTTACCATGTACCACATTTCTAGGAAGATACATTTCCAATGTAATAGCAAACATATAAGTGAATTAAAGAATATACACATATACTGGACAAAAATATTCATTACAATTGTGCACAGGGCTTACTGCCAGATAGCTGTCAAACAAAGGAACAAAATCATACAGTTGTTTGGCACTCGAGGCTGAAACCATTGTGAAACATGCACTGTTTATAAATTGTCATTGATGAATAAAAGCAGTGAACAAAAAAATTAAAGGAAATGCAGCCAAGCAGCAGAAAGACAAGCCAATCATTGCTACTCCTCCCACCACTCTCAGTAATGAAACAAAACAAAGTAACTCCCAAGCCCCCGGTATTCTGGGCAAGAACAACCTCGTATTGCAAGGTAAACTGAGCATTGCATGAGTGAGTGACTTCAGGTTGCACTCTCAAAGCTCAATCCAAAGTACCCAGAAAAGTCATAGATCCAGATACCTGAAAAAAAATGGCATGTGGATTCCTCAGCTTTGTTATTTATAAAGTAATATTTTAAACACTAGTAATGCTACTGACATTTATCCTAAGCTTTAAAATATCAATCCCAGAGGATGTAAAGAAAAATTGTTTCGGTGATGGTCAAATATATTAGCAGATCTTTTGCCAAAGAACATGGCACCGCTGAAAAAGGTATTACCTCACCTATCATTGTGAAGAAAGACTTAATTCATGTCAGGTGAAAGGATGACATTTCTCTAAGTACAAAGTAAGACAGAATTGTATCCCAGAAAATAAGCAAGAGCTCAGTTTCTGATCTTGCATATCTGTACCAATTTCGTTATTATACAGCTTCAAGTTCGAAAGATAATGTAACACATCTATATGGAAACAAAATCTCCCCTAAAATCAAAGAAAAAAGAACTTATAAATATGGTTAAAAAAAAACCTCATTTTTTGACTGATAGGTAGAATATTAAGATGTGCTTAATGCTTTCTATAGCATAACACACATATGAGCTTCTGCAAACTTGTTTGAAGTTAGGGTGACGTGAACAGAAGATTCTCTACAATATTTCGTAAGGCAATGCAACTTTTAAGATAGGTAAGGCATATTTAAGAAATATGGTTCTGTAAAGAATTAATTTTTGTAAATCTCTATTCAAGCAGGTCAGTCAGCCTGTAGTTTCAGTACTTCAAGACTCCAAATAAATACATAAATAAATTAATTCTGAAGTGACAGCTTGTAATGGACTAGCAATACGTGAAAGAAATAAATGATGTCATAGGAAAAAATTAATCCAGTCAGAAACAGAAGTGTTATTTACCACAGCAAAATAGTAAGGCAAACTTCACTTCGCTCCTACGATGCAGAAAACATACTTAAAACTGTAGTACTGTGATAAAGAGTGTACAAGTACACTCTTTCCTATCTCTGCAGAACTTTTTTTTAAACATGATATGAATTTATTTATGACAGTCACACACACCGGTATTCAATGCAGACCCCAGGGATCAGCCTCGAAGCTTGCAAGACTCTTAACAAGTCACACGTTACTCTCAAGACTTCTGCCTTCTCTGTCCCATTGTGTAAGAGGAAGAAGTTGCAAGATGTCTTTTTTGTATTGCATTTGTGCCTAAAGTGCCAGGCTTATTTTTGACACCCCTGTTACACTGGAAGTAAACTAAAACTTTGTTACAGTTACTGGTTTTGCACATGGCCTGTGCAATCCCAATTTGAATTTAGACATTTTAGATTTACACTTGACATATTTTAGTGTGCTTGGTACTCAACTACCTTTTAAGGCTCATGGCCAGGCCTCAGCAGTTTTAAGAAAACTGTAACAGTCAGTCTCAACTTATTTCAATAGTAATCACTACATTTCTTCCCCATTCTCACTTCAGTGAACCTTTTCGATTTAATCACTGAACTTAAGGCTACTGCTTTCCTTAAAGGAATCAGTAGCAGTAATCCCAAATACTGTCAGTTTCTTTAATCCTGTAGATAACACAGCATCACATAAAATGATGTATCAACTCTCCTGTTTCACCTTCAGATGAGGGACACCTGTGAGCATCTTGGGGGAAAAAAAAAACAAAACAAAACAAAACAAAAAAAAAAACACCAAAAAACCCAAACAACCAAACAGCACCCTCCTTCCACCAAACATCATCCTGGTGAAGCTTCTACACATAAGGATAACAAGGTGTCTATTTCTCAAAGTGACCCTCCATCTGGATGCCTAAGAAAGAACTCCGCAGAATTTTCAGCTGACTTCCATATATATATATATGCACGTTAGAGTGACAGAAGCTGAACACCCATCTGAAAGCCACAGTGCTGTTAGCCTTCAGAAAAGCATAAAAAGAAAGCAACCAAGAAAGCCTTACAAATAAAGCGAGGTATTACCATTGCTTAACAGAACTGAGTTGCAGATTCTCTGGTCTTTGCACATTTCTGTTACATGAAAATTTTTCACTCACTTTTCAGAAACAAAACTTTGGTGCAATATGGCACTGAAGTGAAAGTATCCAGACATTATTTTTAAAATCAAATTTTAAAAGTTTTGTTTTCTTTTCATGATACTTGTTCCATTAATCCAGTATATAGCTGAAGCATTGCACACCTACAACAGCTTACAGCTCTAGGGAAAATGCAGTGGCCACTCAGGCGACTCAAAACCAGTAGTATTAGAGGTCCAACACCTTCATGCGTCTATAAAAAAAAAAAAATCCATCCTTTATAGGCTCACTTGTTCAATTTCACCTGTTTTGCTTTCCCCTCTGAGGTGTCTGTGTATCAAAGTCAGGTTTCCAGCAGCAACAAACAATTGACTCACTAAAACCCAGTCTCTAAAGAAAACTATTAACAACTTCAAATCATATTAATGCAAATTCTATAATGCCCCAAATCACAAAAGCCACTTGTTTTGGCACGAGCAGCCTAGTTACAGTATTTTGGTTGATCAGTTCAGAATTTAATCACTGGATACAGGCTGCTGCATTTATTAAAAATTGGACTGCTAGCAACTGACAGGCTACAGCTATATGCATGCAAGAATGAAAAAAAATTAATGGAATGAAATAGAGATTAAGTAAATGATTTTTACGCACCTGGTGATAAGCAAACATCTTTATTGCAAAACAAAGACAAGCCATGAAAAATTACGAAATTATCTTTTAATCACCAGTGAGCTTTCTACAGTCTCCTATTTGAACAGGGTAATAGTTATTATGTAGATCCCTAAGCAACTGCCTCGTGGGGAAGTTACATCAGCAGTATGGGAAAGAATCACCCCCTCCTCCCTTCTCCCTGGAAAGGAGCTTGGCGCCTTCACACAGACTGAAATTTAAAATCCTACAGCTTCACCCAGCTGATCCCATCCACTGGAACACATCTACAAGTGCCCAGGGATGGCAGGAACCACAGGAGAGAAATATGCCCTTTCAGCATTTCATGCACTGATGAGCCTTGTAACAGATAAACATGTCCTACAGCAGCTAAACTGACACGTTATAACAAAGAGGAAATGCAAGACTTAAAAATTGCATCAGATTACTATTTATTCCTCTTTTCAGAGTACACTGAGAATAAATCAACACTCCAATGTATCAGACTGCATTAACTAAAAACCAAGCTTTGCAGAACAAATTTTATCAGAGCTAAAATATTTCAAAATATAGAAGCCACAGACTTGCATGTTGAAATTCCCAGACTGGCAATTCAGAAGTACTTAGTACGACAAAAATTCTGGGTTTAGATGAGGGATGTTTTTGAAGAAGGCAACATTCAACCTTCCTCCAACACGATTAACACTAGATCCCATTTCTTCTCCCATTAGTGCACAGTGCAAGCAATAGTACTGCCCACAGGCCACCAGAACCCCAAGTTCTGCCTGTGGGACATGCTGTGGATTTGCAGAGTGTGGTGTGAAGGTACCTGTGGCACTGGTAGTATCCAGTGAAAAGGTATCAGCAGCTCTTCCTAGTACAATGTTAAATCGTATAGTGTGATGGGTTTTCAAGGACAGATGTCTATTTTCTTACTTGCCAGAAAGAAACATTTTCTGGGTTTTTCCTTGAACCACATCACTGCAGACTAGGTCTGGAAACAACTCCAATACTGATCTGGAGATTATAAAACATATTCTAAACTTGCACAATACTACCTATGCTCATTAAGGATAAACTGCCCTAGCGCTCAAGTGTACTCACAACAGGGAGGGAGGGGGGAAGGCCGACCGCCATGCACCTGCTCACCCTCCTCTTCACTTTCCTGTGCCAGGAGCTGCCGAAGGCAGGGAGCAGGCAGGCAGGCAGGCAGCTGCGACCACGCACCTACCTGGCAGACCCACACCTGAGCACCACCTGAGGAGGGTTGTTGGGGCCCCTCTGCCACAGCTGCTAACTAGGAAGCAGATGAAAGTCTCAAGGGGAAGAGAGCACAAGTGGACACCTGCTACAGCGTAACATTACAAAGGGCACAAGCCCCCTGCTACATTTGTAGAAAGCCTTGAGGTATGACTGTATTTAAAGAAATGTTAGGAAAGCTATTTGACTGAAACATTACTGTAAACAGAAGGGAAAACTAAGCTTAACACAGGCTCTTATGAGCAAAAACCCAAGGGTAAAAATACCCTGCACTTAGCACTGTCACTAAATGACTGTGTAATTTAATTTCCCAGAAACCCATTAGCTTTCACAAAAGGAAAATGAAGAGCAGACAAGAGCAGTTCTTTGGTGTGAGTGGAATTTATTTAATGTAATACCTAGGGAAAAAAAAGATAGATAGATCTGAAACTGTACCAACAGATACAAAACATCGCAACACTAGACAGCTTCAGCCTGCAGATCGGCAGCTCTGTGCTGGTAGTAACCAGCATGTCAGGTCTGAGGTTTTACAGGTATGACTGACAAGAGCCTGCCTCTGCCCAACATGCTACAGCAAAGTAGGGACACAGTCAGATGAAGAAACACCCCAGAACAAGACTGCTAGCATTTAAAAGGGAAGAAAAAAAAAGAGGGAGGGGACATGGGGTGCAGGACAACACCTCTATTTATTTATGGAGATTTTACGTATTCATAGATGAAGCAAATGATATGTTTAATTAGCTGGAAGAAGGAAGAAATCATTGAAATCTGAAACCACTCCTCTGGATTTGATATTTTTATTATAAACCCAAAAATACTACATAATTCACATTAGGTTCATATTAGGCTTTTAGTCTATCTATAGTACCATATAAAAACAGCATCAATCAATTAAACACACTGACATGCCCCAAAAGGAAAACAAACATTCTTAGAAGGAAATTTAAATGTAAATCTTCTGTTTGCCAGATTCATTATATGCAATGATTTAGAAAAAAAACTATTTTTTTAAAAAAACATAAGCCTATCTGAAGCAACAAAACATAAAGGTTTACTGGGGTGAAGCAACGGCAACACTTCCTTTGGGAAAAGTAGCTATGATGTATTACATATAGATGAGTCATCATCTTGGTATTTTTAGCTTTAATATCAAAACAGTAAGTGATCTGATAAAATGTAAACGTAATGCTGTGAAACTGCATGATGCCAGTTACTGTAAAGTGAATTTCAAGGAACACTTCCCAGCGTGGGAAGTTTACAATCTATGGCTTGTGGTAGACCCATGTCTTAAAGGAGACCAGTATATCCAAATACTGTAACTGTGGATGATCTTATACGCGCATCTTTTTTTTTTCCCTAAGAAAAGTTTTTCTGACCTCTTAGCCTACAATAATATTTGACAGATAATTATGCACTATGCAAAGCTTATTAGCTATCCTTTAACAATTTTCTTTCCACTTACTGCCCTACTCCTATAAATGAGATTAACTGAAGCACCTGTCATAATCTTTGTTGTGCCCCTATTATATCATTTTCTTCTTTTAACATTTTCCTCTTTCTTCCTAATGAATTCTCTGAAGGATACAAAATATTTTGTCCCCACTATTCTCCAAGTTAATACCAATGTAACTGTGTATAAATTATTTCAGATCAATCTTGCCATTAGTCATGTCTCTGGAGACCATTTCCATTGTGATGCCTGTTTTATTCCATGTGTTAAATTAGCAATGACTACAGAAGGCAATGCAAGGAAATCTAACTATTATTTTGGACAAATACAAGGTCTGCCAACTCACTACTTGTATCTGCCCTCTCCCTTCCTAAAAGAAAATTAAAACAAGATTCCTAGCAAAAACTATAATGGCATCATTCTTAACATTTGCCATTTTAATAACAATTTACCCTTGCTTACTTCCTACTATTGCCTTCACCATCATAAAGGCATTTGATAATAAGCTCCATCTCTTCGATTCCACAATTCTTTTACTGAATGGCTGAGGAAGAAAACAAGCAGTTGTCCTGAAGATTAGTTAGATTCTTAACTGAGAAACAATTCAGATGCATGCCTTCTTTAATTGTATTTTGAAGTTCAAAAGCCTCTCCTTTTACGAAGAATAACCTTTACCAAATTAAGGTTTAAAAGGCTTACATCACCTGTTTAAGAACAATATCAGTACTGGAAAGCTTACAGACGCTTCAGCTATTTACCACGTTGCTTCAAAAAAATGCCCCTAAGGTTCATCTTTAAAAATACTTTCTACTCTATCCAAGCCAACCCGAGTGCTTAACTTACAAGTCATACAATAGATTGTACAATAGAAATTAGACATAGTAATTTCATTAGTTTGAAAGACACACTGGCAGAAGCACAGCCATTCTTACAAACCAACATAATCAGGCAATCAAGTCAATTAAGTGAACAGTAACTCTAAAATCAGAAGGCATCCCAATCCAGATATTGGTTGCTCATATGATTAATCCACAAAACTAGTCTTTAGCTTCACAGTAACTCCAGAGACTACCTTTGAAAATTCATGGAATTTTGCTTCAACCCATCAAGCACCCCACCACTCCTGCCACACAGCAGTTTCTACCCAGCACATACCTATTAACCACCTACTACACTGGTACAAGACAGTTAAACACTAATAGAGGGTAAAATAATACTTGCAAACTCTGTTTTGTGAAGCCTGATGACAAACCACCCAAGTGATTCAAGCGCATCAAGTACAACCAACATTAAAGGAAGCCATGCTGCAATAAAACCAAAAATGTATTCCTCTGCTTCCATTAGAGTATTTTGTTTGGTTCTTTCACCTATTTATTTCAATCAGGTCAAGAATCAGTCTTATCCTTTATATTCATGGTAGAAATAGTCAGAGTACAAGAAACTATTTTTATTAACAATCTGAATCATTTATAGCTCTAATTACTGTAGTAAGCTTCTACTCCCTCCCTCATAAATACTGACTGATGTATGTCTTGACTTCCCTGCATTGTCAGGTCCTCCATATTCTTAATGCTGGCCATAAGAAAATATCATGGCCATACCTAGCATGAAGCAGAAGTCAGTTTGTTAGGAAGAGGAGCACAGTTACCACCTCACTAGGATACTAACAGAGGCGAGCTTTACAACATCAACAGCCAATATGAAACACACTAGTAACTACAACCCTGCAGCTGGTCTACTAGAGTCAGTGTGCAGGTGAGGTCAGGTGAGGTCACGAAGATGCAAATGACCTAAAAGCCTCCATTCCCACACATTCAGAGCTTGCAGTTATGGTAGTTTGCAGTTACCTTGGTTGACAGGTCTTCAAACCCTACAGCTAGCTCAGGAACACCCAGAGCTCTAATTTTTAACCCAATTAAACTGTAAAGCAACTAGTTAAAGAAATAATGAGAAAGCAAGGAAGTATACTTGGAAAGAAAACTTGGAAGAACAATCTCTCTCTACTTCAAGTGACCAATTTCAACATGGCACGCTTATATTCAACCACCATCTTTTCACTCACTATTGACTAAATTTTTTAATGACTTTTTATCATGTACAAACTTGTGGAACTGTGTAGTACACAGACAATGAACAGGGAGCACAAAAGTTTTGCCTTTATCCTTTCTATCTCTTGTGGAAAGATAGACACACAAAAGAAATGAAGTCACCCACTTCAAATTTTCAAGACCAACCAACAAAAGCCCCTTTAAGCTATACTCAAGAATGATCTGCTTGCTTTCTTCCTGGTAAGCAGAAGTAGAAAAGCTCAGTAGAATAAAGTCCAGGGAACAGTACAACAGAAGATACAATACCACATGCTTGAAGGGTCCTAGCAAAAAATGACCTCTACTTGCAAGTGCAGAGTACTACAAGGCAGCAGAATTACAGAGAAAAGAGTATAGTATCCTTATGAATAGTTTTCTAGAATGTAATTAAAAGACAAAGTGTTGAATAAGCAAAGATTATCATGTCTAAATGGAGCTACAATACAACCAATATATCTTAGCCTGATTTTCTACATATCTCTATGGATACCAACAAACTATGCTGGTGCCAAGAGGATTCAGTGGTTTTACTTAAAATACAAGCAGCAGCCCTTCTTTTTTTATACTAACAAATCAACAGGATAATTCTGGAATTCATTAGTGAAGAACACTAACCAATCCAACATAATAGCTTTACTTCCTCTGCAAAACACTTCAAAAAAATATCTAAATGAATATGGAAATGCGTCTTTCTGTGGCAAATTGTTCATTATTGAATCATTATCAACTCTTGTTAGACAAAATTTCTCTCTTTTGCAATGTACAAGATCATTAAAATGTTTGAGAGCTCCATCATGAAAGACAGTGGCACTTTATAATCCGCTATCTCTTCAGGCAAATATGCTTACGGCTGAACATAGTACACAAAATAACAACATCCCCTTGACACACAATTCTTTCTTTTAATGGTGCTCTTAAGTGTTGACAGCAGTGGTGAAATATGTTGTTTACTAGTTTAACTATTTCAGAGATGTATTTCAGTCATGATAAAATGTTGGGAAGGGATGTGTTTCTTAGATCTTCAGTGTGGAACCCCAGATGCTCCATCACTCCTATTAGCCTAGTGAGATATTCCTATAAGCTCATGAAGTTCATGTTCTTAGCCTCCATCTCCTTTTAACCTCTGAAGATCACAGAATAATCAATCAATGCATTAAGTATCAGCTACAGTAACTAATATAATGGAAGTTTTCATTCTGTTTATGGGAACATGTCCAAAATTTGATATTAACAAACTGTGTAACTTTTTTTGTCTAAAAGAAAATCAAGAAGAAATCTCATTTTTCTTTTCAATAGTAGACAAAAAAACATAAACACAGATAGTGGTACTATATAGAAAACTACCACTCAATCTTTTTATGTAGCTTTTATCATTCCTCTTTCCAAACTTTCAGCATCAACTTAAGATATGCTGCAAAAATTCATGATGTAAAAGTACTAGATACAAAGCTGCATTCTATACTGTAACATAAGTAAAATTAATACAATTTTTTGTTATGACAAGCCGAAAGACACAGACAGAATACTTTTAAAAGCATACTTTTAGAGTTTTGATGTGTACATTTCTTAGAGATATATACACTGAAAGCTTTCTATAATTCTCTGCTGCACACAGAAGGAAACGAAGTACTACTGCTCCAACAAAATAAATTCCCTAAGAACTGTTAGCCATAAAGTGTTACAAAACTATTTCGCTTTACAGCTGCTTTGGGCAAGTGACTGACACATACACATCTTGCAATTCATTAATTCTCTCTACAAAACAATCTCAATTGAGGCTTCTTCTCAGATATGTATTAATGATGTAATTCTATTATGTCTAGTAGAATCACCTAGCCATCTCTTCAATAAAACTGAAAAACTAAGATACAGTCGCACCAATTATTTTCTTCATATATTTAAAGGCATATATTGATTAGAAATTGAATGGCTCAAAATAAAAGCATGAGCAAATAGTTTGCCTTTGGTAATACAAATTTTTAAAAAAAAGAAACCACACCAAGCTTTGCTATGTATTTTTTGTAAAATAGAATCAGTATCAGCTACAAAGCCTAGAGCCATTCCATACATGCTACTGATCAAAGTAATGGAGAAGCATTTGAAGTAACTTGTCTTTTTAGTCTCCTGTATTTAAAAAAACACAACATATTTGAAACAGTATTGGGGGGAAGCTCTACTCTGCTTTATCAAAATAACTAAGGGGAACTACGTTTTAGCTTTACTGTCTTCAGATGTAAGGATCATTGACCAATTGACACATGCTCTCTCTAAACAAAGACTACAGAGATGGTAATTTTAAAATTACATATTTTCAGGTTCATATATGACAGTTTAAACAAAATTCTGTTTTCAGCAATAGCTGTGCTTTGCCTCTACTTCAAAGAAAATTAAAGTAGTAAACAAAGACTGAGCAAAGTAGAAAGATTTCCAAAAGAAATTGCAGACCACCAGGATTTGGATTTAGGTAATCCACTTAGATTACCATGGCTATGTCTTAAAAGGACAATACTGAGATCACAAAATAGGTCATGTCTATAAGACGCAGAATATATAAGTGAAACGATGTCAAACGTACAAATTAAGAACAAACATTCAGAGTCATCCCTAAGTTTAAGATGCAAGGAAAAAATTTGTCCCAAGACCATGTATTGCCAAACAATAAATATTTTGAATTCAACCTTTTTAATGCTCCAAACTAGAATAGGGAGGAGGAGAGATTCAAACAACGACATCAATACATTAACATGTTTCAGGTAACACAAGTGCAGGCAGTGAAGATATTTCAATACCCAAGCCCACGATATAATACACATTTTGCTTGCTTGTCTCTCCAGTTTCAAAAGCAGAAAATGTTGGGACACCCACAGGCCTGGAAGCAGTAACAACATTTGCCTAGCAAAATAAGAGCTTGCATCTATTTCTTAGAAGTGACAAGATATCTAATACAACAAATATCAAAGAAATTAGAGAATTAAAAATACGAGGCAAGCCCTCAAATTATTAACTGAAGAAAAACCTAAAGTAAATTGATAGGTAGTTCAGGAATTGATAGTGTTAGAAAAATAAATTTTTTTATGCACAAATTAAAAATTGCTATAGATGTCCTTTCAGCAAAAGAAAAAATTACCTTTAAAATAATATGGAATTTACAAGAGAAATGTAAAAAAAATCAAAATATATCAGCTTCCTAGATCAACTTGAGAAAGTCTAGGTGGCTCCTTCTTAGTAGTAGTCCTGGATAATGGCCTTTATGAGGAATCTGCCCAACATAAGATTTCAATAGGAAAGTCAGTGTTGCTATGAGAAACAGAGCAACTTCCAGATGCTTGACATGCCAGGCCTAGACAAGGGAATGAAAAATGTCTCTTTCTGACCAAAGAGGCTTTGAGGGGATACTCGTAAAGAATTACCTACTTACCCATCAGATTTGAGTTCATGAAAGGTGTCGGGGACAATCCTTCATGGGGCCCTAATCGACTGTCATTCAAGTGATCACTGTAATGAGGACTGTCTGCAAAACCCTAGAGAAAAAAAGACCAGAGTATTAAACAGATTATTTGGCAGCCCTGCTAATTGAGTGTAATGACACTTTTCTAATTAAATGAGCAGAGTCACAATTGGTCATTAATCACAAAAGTTGGCTTTTGGGTCTATCTCACAGAAATTACTCCCTGCCCACATTTTACTTTCTCCCCCTCCAAAAAGAAACCACATCATTTCTTAATAACCTGTGTCCTCATAGACAATATTTCTAAAAATTGAATAATATTGAGATATTTTGATATTTGAATCCTCTTAGTGTTAAGTCACTAACCACTGAGAAAATAAAATTAGTCTGAAGAACTCACAACTGATTTTTTTTTTCCCCTCTAAGGTTTCTGTTTGCATTAGTGAAACAACACAGTAAAAAGGTCAGGAAGAGTCACTGACATTAGAAAAAAATGTTAATGCAAACAAGAAGAAGAAATTTCATTTCCTCTTGCAGCCTGCTATTACTGTTACAGATTAATAGGCATTTTGACACTATCACATTACTAAACAGCATAGCTCACTGACAAAAGGTTTACTTCCAAATAGTGATTAAATAAACAACTTTGTCAGCTGATTTGCAAATAAGCACTCAAACTGAAATACTGTTTTTGCACTTTTCTAGCATTAGTATGGCCAACTTATCAGGCTTGGAGTGACCCTTACGTAGTCAGGAAACACTGGCTTATTGAAAGCTTGCACCAAAGGCATAGAGACAGAAAACACAGAAGCCCTAGGAAGCACATGTTATTTAATTAACCGAATTACTTAAAATTCTCTTTTGTACATTTCAAAATGCTTTCAGCTTTTCTGCATAAAGGTATGAATATAGTGTTTGCCATTCAGATTGATCAGATGTGCATACTTATTCTGTACCAAAATATGACAGACCTCCACTCAAAATTGCACCTTCTTTGTAGTCAAAGTTCTGAAAAAACATTTTGAAAACCTTATCTTACAATTCCCACTTACTCACTTTTTTAAGTCTCGTAGAGAGCAACCTACAGCTCAGGCCTAATTAAGGGGGGAGGCCGGGTTGGGGGGAATTGTTCACAGCTACCAGAAACCATCCCAAGTGCCCTGGGACTATAAAATCATCAATCACCGAACATTTACCATTTTTTTCAGACCGCAGGCTCACATTCAAGACAACATTAATGGGACTGAAACAGGCCTCACTATCTTTGCAGGCATGCTGTCAGTTCTACCAAAGGGCTAGTAACTAAGGGCTAAATAACTGTCAAATCACTACCACTGCTTATGGATGCATGTCACAACTCTTGCTGCTATTCGGCTTTAAAAGTAATCTTCTGCGAGTCCCACCTCCCAAATGAATCTTTGGCTGACTTTATCTACTTCAGAATCAGTGATACACATGTGATAGGCATTCAGAAACAATCTTAGTGACATTTACAACTTGGTTATGACCACAAGGGTGTCCTCTGGTACCCATGACCTAGCCCCATCTGTCAGACAAGCAGCATGTAGCAGCAGCTGCTGAGGAAACGGAGTGGCTCCTAGCTAAGGTCACCACATGTGGTTTATTTTTATGCTGAAATGAAACAAAAAAGAAATTAAATCTGCTCAATAAAGAAACAAAAATTTGCAAATACAGGACCAAAAAATAAAGCTCCTAAGTAGGTAGCTTCCTGTTTGGCGCTCTGCTTGTACTCGTTATTGCAGTTTTTTTAAAACCTTTTCCCCCTAATACAATACTTAAACTATATTCTATTTTTAAAAGAAAGAAACTAGAAAGGACACTATCAGCGATAAAAGAGAATCCGTATCTCAGACATTCAGAAAGCAGTGCCTAAGATGAGCCCCAGAAACTGAAGTCTTCAAGAAATCTTTATTTACAAAGTAAATAATAAAAATACTGAAAATATAACAGGAGTAAGACTCATTTCATACACAGTTACACATCATGCACCACAGTCTACTTAATGCACAAGATTAATAATGCTCCTCCCCAAGTTAATATTGCATATTCCCCCCAAAAATAGAGGAATTGGGAGAACTGGGTGGGTAGTTTACACAGAAAGCAATGTTCTCCCTTCTACCACCAAAATTCCTTCAAATAATCCTTTACATCACATTCTTTTCATAAACCCTCTCAGTTTCCTAAAATGCACTTGCATCCAACTACCTCAGCATCAAAGTTGTATTTGTACACCACTAGACAAATCAACTACTTTATCTACCTGAAAAGTGCTCCAAGAAGTCCTTCACAACACTGAAGCCATAGAAAACAGAACATTTACTGGGGGCGGGGGGGGGAAGGTACTAAGGCACATGCAAGCACTTCAATTACAACTGGTTTTTCTGTACTTGAATTCAATTCCTAACTAAAATCAATTGTCAGGCATTTCATTCTTTGTCATGCATTACAAAATTTACACTTGTCCTAAGTGTAACCTCTCTCAGCCTTCATTTACAGTGGACCTACACAAAAAGGCCTTAACTTGGCCACCATCCTTGACACCAGTTATTCAGAGTCTTAGTAATGAGTTAAGGATTATCAGCTCAAGCAGCAGAGTTTTGTTTAGAATTAAAAACCCTGGGCTGATTCTCACATATAACTCACCCACACTAAATGAATACAAAATAACCACAAACACATGCAGTTTTGATTTAACAAACTTCTTCTGCACTTCACAAAAGCAAATGAAGCAAAATCAGAAGAGCTCTAAGGACGATGATTTAAATTACACAGTTATTTCAGAGCATTCTTCACATTTAAGCTGTACTTCAAATAAAATTGCATTCCTGATACCATTCCTTGCTTTTACATCTGTATTGTTAACTTACATAATAAACAGCAAAAAGTTCTACTGGGAAGAGCTGTAATCAATTATAGATGAGAATAGCTTCTGAAAAGCTACTGGAAGATTCTAGTCATACAATCAAGGCCTAAAAAAAAAAGTATTTAACAAATAAGATAGCGCAAATTGACAATGTATGTTTACCAGTTAAAGAAGAATGCAGTTGAGAGCCTTAAAAAGACTGCCTACAACACCAATACAATACAGTGGTTTATTAAAAGGTACATCCCACCTGTGTGACTGAGTAACAGAGAAAACACCATCAGCTGGCATCTGAACTCATCCCTCATCACAAAGGTGGGGTGGGGGCAGGGGGATTTCTATCAGAAACTTCTATCACAGCCCCTTTTCAAATCTGTGTTAAAGATGACTCAGTAATATATACTGCCAAATTTTGTTCCTTCTTTCTGAGAAAGTTAGGAAATCTCAGTTTATGACGATTTTGAAGGCTGTTCTCTGAAAGAGGACCCACTTGATCATAGCTAGATTGATACAAGCTCCAAGCAGAAACAGGAGTTAATCGGTTATGCCAAAAGCTATTCTCCCTCTTTGGAAGAACTGTTTGATGGTATGTACTCTGACCTGACTCTACTGGAAGAGGCTGGTGATGTCATTCGTTGGACCACAGGTGGGCTTCCAAAGCCCTTTGGAGGATTGCTACCTACTGTTACCTGTGAGGCAAGTTTGACATAGAAAGGCTGGAAGGAGACACTCCATGCCGAGTACACATCCCCATTTCTGCCACCTTTGCTCCCCAGCAAATGTACCAATGGATTACCATGCAGAGTGCACAGTTTGAGTATTTAGCAAATAACTGGCAAAAAGTCTGCAAAACAGGAGTTACTGGACAAATTTATTTGCTGTTCCAAGCACCCTGTTCTGAAGGGACTGCAGATAGCCCAGGGCATTTTTCTGTTTACAGAAGAACACTGGTTTTGAATATGATTAGATACCATAGCTGTAAGCTCAAAACCATCTTGTTTGTTCCAGCATCTTACATAGCTACTACAAAAGCAAGCTTTAACAATCCCAAATGAAGACAAAATTTTTCTTTCTGTATTGTTATAGCCCCAATAAAGTCCAATGGGGGTTAACTGCTCCCTTACAGCATTTTGTCACCATTCATTTTGCAACAGGCCTCTCCCTGGATTTCAGTCTCACTGCATGTTTGTGATCAGAAAGACAAAGTCAGATACGTCTACAAATAAAAGCAACAAGTATTGTCTACTAGTAATATCTGTCATGAAATGCAGCTGAAAGACTACTACTAGTTAGCACTGCAATTTAACCAAGTAGTGAAGGCACTCTCAACACTGAATGCTCTAACATTTTATTCGTTTTCAGGTATTTCGTTGGATTACAGTGTTGTTCTCTAATCATTCCAATAAATTAAGTCCATCAGTTAAAAAAAAAAAAAAAATAAAAATCAACAGTTACAACAGTTTTCATTCCCATCTCTTCTGGGTGAGACACCCCAAGTGTCCTAATGATTTAGGCTTTATCTGTATCAGGAGGATTTTCCACACACAGATATGCTAACGCAGCCAAACCAATTAAAAATCCGACACTATTTACAAAATCATAAATAGCTGTATATAGGATACCTGAAAATTACCTTACAGAATGTATTATTCTAGAAGACCCAGAAGAGGAGAGGAAATGGAAAAAAAACAGAGAAAACACACTCCTTACTAGGCATGTTTATCCTACCAAACCATAAGGAAGGGCCTGACACAATGAGTCTATGCCTCATTTTACAAGATAAAATGGTAATTAACCTCCTAAAACTCAATGTCTTTCAATGACCATTAAAGTTCTGACATTTTGGTTTAAGTCAATCACAGAACTCACCTAAGAAAAAGCCAAAAAGCCTCCCCAGCTCACTGTTCCTACGTTTTCATTGCACTGGTTCCAGGGCTTCTATAGGATTCATCCTCTTCCTTTTGCTTCCACTTCAAAAACATAAACTATCGTCCCTTAGTAATTACTTTCTGAAGTCACAGCAGGATTTGTCCATACATAAGCAAAACCGTACTCCTGACTCTAACTCAAGTTGTGGGTGTTTTGCTTTTGTTTTTAAGTAAGCACAACATCCTATTTCCACTTCAGAGTAAAGCCTGAAAAATGAAGGAGACACTATAACTATGTGGCGCACAATTTTCCCATGCATTTATTGACTTCGTAAAATAACTTCTTCCTGTATGGTTAACTACTACACAGCATTTTATTTGCTCACTAAGCTAGAGAAAACAGGCTTCTTTTCTTTGTTTCTCCTCCCTTATCCCCAAGCCCTCTCCTACACAAGTCCCTGGAAAGAGACCAAAATCAGACCCAGTTGCGGTTCATAACCAAGCCACCAGATCAGTAAGTGGGTATTTGCATTTTAGCAACTTAAAATACAGCTCAATTATCACCTTTAAATTTAAAACATTAAAATTCCACTAAAATGAATGGCTGACTTCACAATTTGACATGGCTACAGACCAAAAGATTAAATTTAATGAATGCTGCCTCTGATTCCCTGAGTTTTATAGCTTGGCTGACCTTAACTAACAAATACTAATTGTTTCAAACATAGGAATACTGAAGTCCCTTCCAAGCTAAATTTGGCTACTATCATATGAATCAGGCAACAAGTCATGTAAATGACTAATGTGTAAATGAATGACAGTAAATCTACTGCTGAAATCCACTTAATTTTGGATTACCTGCCTCTCCAAACTAATCTGAGAGTTCTAAAGACAAACGAGGGAGAAAAATCACAAGGAGGGGAAGTGGGGAGAGAAAGCTAGATGCAGAGGCAGCAAGAGACAGACATACCGAGAGAGACTGACTACACCCAGGAACATTGTGGTGGGTCACTGACTAAAGATTAGACAAGAGGCTCTGGGCAATAGCCATACCAAGATGTCCTAGCTAATTTAAAGATTATGGATTATTTGATCACGTACGTTTCCAGAAATAAACAACCATTTTGTCTTGGAAAAAGTATTTTCAGTCATTTGATCTATGTATTTGTCAATGGCTCCTAAAGGAAAGGCTATAGAGTCAAAACCTGGCTCGGTCTATTGAACACACAGATCAGGAAGAACTTTGCAAAAATAAGGTAAGCTAAAAATATATGCAGTGAAGAGTACTCTTCCTTTTTGCCTTGAGGATCACCTGCATTATATTAATTTCTATTAACCAAACACCAAGAAACATCACTTTGTCACAGGTCATGATACAACTCCATGTGCTGGTTTTGGCTGGGGTAGAGTTAAATTTTCTTCATAGTAGCTAGTGTGGGGCTGTGTTTTGGATTTGTGCTGGAAACAGCGCTGATAACACAGGGATGCTTTAGTTACTGCTGAGCAGGGCTTACACGGAGCCAAGGCCTTTTCTGCTTCTCACACCACCCCACGAGCAAGGAGGCTGGGGGTGCACAAGAAGCTGAGAAGGGACACAGCCGGGACAGCTGACCCCAAATGACCAAAGGGATATTCCATATCATGTGACATCATGCTCAGCATACAAAGCTGGGGGAAGAAGAAGTAAGGGGGGGGGACGTTCAGAGTGATGATGTCTGTCTTCCCAAGTAACCGTTAGGTGTGATGGAGCCCTGCTTTCCTGGAGATGGCTGAACACCTGCCTGCCCATGGGAAGTGCTAAATGAATTCCTTGTTTTGGTTTGCTTGCACATGCAGCTTTTGCTTTACCTATTAAGCTGTCTTAACCCGCAAGTTTTCTCACTTTTACCATTCTGATTGTCTTCCCCATCCTACTGGAGGGGAGTGAGTGAGCGGCTGTGTGGGCCTCTAGTTGCTGACTGGGGTTAAGCCACGACACTCCATTTAAATCACTAACAGTCTTGCAGCAAACTATTAGTTGGGAACAATGTTGTTTCCAAACAGTGATCAAAATGATTTTACAAAGTACTCACCTGAGAAGAACAGGGAAAGACACAGCAAGACAGCAAAATGTATACATTCCCAAGTATACTTCCGACAAAAACGTACTGAAGAATCACAGAGATTCACATGACTGTGTTTTAAGAATTCAGTCTATCATTTTTAAGTACTTCATACAATTTGAATAATTTTAAGCATGAAGATACAGACCTTCCAATCAACTCTACAAGAACAAAACAAGTTAAGTCTGAAAACTAACTTTGAAGTTATTTATACATATACTATTAGCTCGCATGTGCAACTGAAACTATACTTGACCATATTTTGTAATCCTATGGACCAGAGAGATGTGCACAGAGTCTTTTCCATGAGGGAATGGGGAATTATGGGATAAGTTGGTGTCATAGTTTAACCCCAGCCAGCAACTAAGTACCACGCAGGCACTCACTCACTTCCCCTCCACCCAGTGGGATGGGGGAGAGAATTGGGAAAAAAAGGTAAAGCTTGTGGGTTGAGATAAAAACAGTTTAACAGAACAGAAAGGAAGACACTAACAATGACAGTAACAACAACAATAAAGTGACAATAATAATAAAAACACTGGAATATACAAAACAAGTGATGCCCAGTGCAATTGCTTACCACTTGCCAAACGATGCCCAGTTAGCTCCCAAGCAGCGATCTGCACCCCACCCAGGCCAACTCCCCCCAGGTTATATACACTGGGCATGACATCACATGGTATGGAATACCCCTTTGGTCAGTTTGGATCAGCTGTCCTGGCTGTCTCCCCTCCCAACTTTCTTCTGCCCCTCCAGCCTTCTTGCTGGCTGGGCAGGAGAAGCTAAAAAGTCCTTGACTGAGTCTAAATGCTCCTTAGCAACAACTGAAACCATCAGGGTGTTATCAACGTTCTTCTCATACTAAACCCAAAACACAGCGCTGTACCAGCTACTAGGAAGACAATTAACTCTATCCCAGCCGAAACCAGGACAGTCTGTCATAGGTCAAACAGAAAATTACCTTAACTTCCTAAACCAAGAAAAATGCCAGGGACAAGAACTGAGCAGACAGACAATGATGGGAGACTCCTCACACTCCTTAGACCATTTCATCCGTATTACTATCAGTTGCCTGCTACAATCCAAAAGCTACGAGACCAAGCTGAAGACCCATCTGATGTGCCAGGAAACAAAACACCTCTCCCCTCTGCAGGCTGTGTGTGTGCCATCTCCCAGCACGGTGAGTACAGGCAGTACTTCAACCCCATCTCACCTTACTGTGCAAGAAACTTGTATAATACTTATTGAACAGAGGAACAAATGCAGTTAGCTGATGGAGATCACCCAACTGCACCAGAAACAAGGAGATGTACACTTCATAGCTTTATTTCTGATTCCCTTTCACTATCAGCAAGTTTTAACATTCCACTCCAATATCCTAAAGACAGAAATGTAGATTTATACGTTACTTTGTCCCCTGCTATGCTGGGGGAAAAAAAAACAGGTATCACTACCCCAGGTTTCAGGTATTATTGGGAAAAGTCAAGAGAGCTTTCACAAGTACCCTCCAAGTGTAACCATAAGTTATGTGCTTTGTAACAGAGCTCTAAAAATACTCATTAGCTTATTTCCACATATCAAGTGGAAACATAAAAAATATGTGTGCAGGAACAGAATATGAGAACAACTAAAAACATGGTTTGTTTTTTTAATTTTTAACCTGGTAGAGCTTTGGAAGGGAAAAGGGGACATAACACATTGAACAAGGAATCTATTTTGAAATAATCACCATTTTCTCCAGTTCTAAATCTATTTACAGGAAATTAACTTAGTGAATGATGAATCTGATTTTAAACAGCTAAACCCAATGGCCAATTACACCCCTCAACTCTTATGAGACAAATATCAACATGATATGTATAATGGGAAAAATCCCTGGCCACATGAAAAACTAATTTGTGAACAGATTCCAATGTTAATTTCATTATGATAGGTAGTTGCAAAAAAAACCAAAACAAACAAAACCAACAAAAAAGTCTCCAATATAAATCATATGACCAAATCAGATTTTTCTAGCTCTTATCTAATCTATAAACCAGGAAATAAAAGTATAGCCAGCCAACATACTAACAATAAATGCTTAAATACAATACTTTAAAACCTAACTAAAGCACTCAGAACTTAAGTATCAGAACTTGCTTTGAAAAGTGCTGCCCATAAATCAAATTACAAAGTAAGCTGCATTTGTGAAAGTGTCCAGTGCAGTGAATATGGGATATTTAATTTTGGCTTTCATTTCACACTGAATCATCTGCTTACTTATAGAATACATCAGAAAAAGCAAATAATCAGCAGAAGAACCACCAAACAACCTCCCTCCCCCGCAAAAAAAAACAACAGAGGACAAAAAGGACACAAATACAACAGACTTGATAACACTTACTGTATTTCTGTGTCCCTCTTGTCTTGTTTTGCTATTTAACAGCTTCCTTTCTTGTTATGTACCTGAGATTAAGAGGTATAAAATACTATTTCAAAACCTGCTATCTCATTACTATTTTTTGACTTCTTTGCAAATAAAAAGTACTACTGGTGGTGGTGGTGGGGAAGAATAGTTCGGGCATATAGTATTTCAGGTTCCAATTCATGTTTGAGTATTTCACATACAATAGAGGGCACAACCTGATGACCAATGCTACAAAATCTAGCAGTGGTAACTTGATCAGTTCAACTCTGGCTTCATGTAGATAATAGCAGAGTTACATAAATGAAAAGGAAGATAAACTGCATACTCTGTACTGAAGCTAGATTCCATGTTAAATCAGGTCAAAATGTACACTCACAGCTTTTAGTGCACAATACATGCTGGAAGATACTTAAAACACCCACAGTTCACATTTTTGGAAGAAAAATACCTCAGCTAATTTATGCTGAATTTTTAACAGTTAAAATTATTATGTGCATATATACAAAAAGGCTATCCAGCAAGGAAATGTCTTATGAAAAATATTTTTAGATTTGCTTGATTTGGAGACAGCAATCTAAACAGACGAAAAACTAACTTGCTCCTTTTGTTGCAAAGGCTTGATTTGGAGAGAGCAATCTAAACAGAAGCAAAACTAACTTGCTGCTTTTATTGCAAGGACATGTTAGAACAAAATCAAAACAATGAAAGAAAACCTCAGAGAGTACTATTCTTCATGAAATAAAAGCAATCATTAGCCACACCACAATAAAAACTATGGGAAAAAATGTTTAATAAAAAGACAACATTTATCCCCAAAAAAGTGATTATGACAATTTGTTGCTAGGTTATGAGTATAAATTACAACTTCCAAATAAAGTGGGAAAGCTAAAAAGTTCGGAATCATTTCACAACAAGAAGACAAAACTTTCAAGTGGTATAGGGCAATATACTATTGTTTAGCAAACACGCTACTTGGTTCAAGAGCCACAGAATTTGCTTCAAATTGCTCAGTGGAGCAAGGCTTTCAAAAAGCAGCTTTACAGTCCCGTGCAACATACACTAAGAGCCAGCCACCCTTCTAATGCAAGGGATTATGAACACATGCAAAAATATCTCTAGCTGTATATATCACTCAGATGAGGGACTTGTATACATTAACCAGAAGATACTCACTGAAAAAACACCACTGTTGCACATATATAAGTAAAATCAAGATTGGAGAGTTGGAAGAAAAACAAGCACAAGAGATGGAAAATTTTGACAGTATTGTATATGGACTTCAGTATAAGCATTTAAGAATAAGGGAGACCATCAGCACTTTGTAGACTTCCACTGACTTGCTAATTATCATTCCAGAATTACTCCTCTAAAAAAAATAATGCTTTCCTACTCCCCCCCCCATATTTTTTCAAGCGACTCATTTTTCTAATAAAACATTTGGCCTATGCAAAAGAGATTTTGCACACAGAAGTCACTAATGTCTCAATTTGTCCCTTTTCACAAATTTAAGATCGTCACAGCCCATTCTCATACAAATACCCACTGCTCTTTCACTGTTAGAACACTATTTAACATTATTAGGTAACGAAAAAACAAGGCTCATAAGGTTTCTCAAGCCTGCAGTAATTCTCAGCCTGCAATGTTAGTTCAAAACACTACTGAAATAAGAATATTTTATATTTTAATAAGGTATTACAAGAGACAAATTAAATTGCTACGGAATATGAGAGACAGATCTTTAGTGAATTACCTATTGATCAAAAGATTAAAATACAAAAACAAACACCCTAAGCACAGGAATATACATCCAGTTTTCACAGTGAAAAGAAGTTACCAGTACGTTTTCCCACCTCCCCAAAAAACTGCACTCAAACCAACGCTCTTCAACAATTCCACGAATAAATCTAAAGGAGTGGGTGACCAAAGACACAGTAAAGTTTGCTGATAACAAAACACATTTAAAAATAATCCTAACTAAATGTTAGTCCAGAGTCGCAAAAGCAAGTTGTCCATGAAACTGGCAATAAAACAGCAGATAAAGTTTAGTGTAAATAAATACAAAAGAAACGTTAAAAATACCTCAACATCATAATGTGGTAACTAGTGTACAACATAAAAAAAAAAAAAAAAATCTTATTTTTCTACACAGTTTTTGAAACAATATCACTTCAGAGCTCAGTGACACTAAAAAAATGCAAGACTTGGTAACAAGTAAGAAATGAACAGAGAATGAAAGTATCATTATGTCATGCAGAAATTGATGGTATACCCTCATCTTGACTAGCACATGCAGCTGTAATCACCCTAACTCTTAAGTTATGCAGAAGAAGCAGAAAGATTCAGAGAATGGCACCAAGAATCAACCACAGGTTAGGAGAAGTTACTATATAAGCAGAAACCAATAGATTATGATTCTTCAGTTTGGTTGAAGAGAGACATACAAGTGCCATGTAAAATAAAGATGTTTGTGGGGAAAAAAAAGAATAAGAAATACAAAGTACATCAGTAACAACCAGTCATTACTATCTAGAACACAGGAACGTGGTAAAAATCACTTAAATCACTGGTCAGCACGCTTAAGACAAAAACATCAATATTTTTGCCACAAAATGCTTGTAATTATTGCCAAAACTGCAATCAAAGTCAGGAAAATTCACAACTCTCAGAGAACGAGTCCACCAATAGCTATAAGAACAATGTCCAAAAGGTTAGCTCTGTCCACGTAATCTCCTATGCTCCTAAGTGCTGGGCTTTGCCGGGAGAATACCACAGTAAAGGTGGCAAAATATTTGCCCTATACTTATACTCCTTCCTTAAGCATCATTGCTAACACAATCAGACCATCTATACCAACCTGAACAGACCTTCGTCAGGAGTGGGGAAAGGAAGATCTCCTTTAGCCAGTCTTCCACCATCTTATTTAATTAGCCTTTAACAGGTATGCACTTAACTATCACCAAATTCTAATTCTATTTAATTGAAAGTTGCTTATCTTTATGTGGCTTTGAAAATTCCAGCCAATACTGGGCCAACAATTTAAATTCTTAAATAATTTCGTCACTATATTGTGACCTTTAAAGGAAAACTCCAGTAGTAGGCTGCACACAGTTTAAAAAAAAAAAAAAATCACAAAATAAAAAGAGTAAGTGGTACCTCTTGAGGTTTCAACTTTTCTATGTCTGTGGAGAGGTCTGAGCTTTTTCCATGAAGACTGCCATTTTCCTGTAAACAAGCAAGTAGTAAGAACAATTAGGACAAGAATAACATTCTATATTGAAATTATGTGGAAAAGCACTGGATTTTGAAGTTAAAGTTGAACATGTAAGACAATTACAACTTATTTAAACTCTGTATGTTAATCAACACAAGGAATAACCTAGGAATGTAAAAGGCTAAGTGTATCATTTGCTCTGCCTCCTGAGAAACTCTATATTCTTACAATACAGACCCCCACACACTCATTTTAGCTATTCCTCAGAGCCATCTGATCTGGCAGCATATGAAGTAGCAGTGAGAACTTCTCTTCATTCACAACTCTGAACCAGTAGCGTAATGTGTCTCATTAGTTGAAAGAAAACCAAAAAATAAAGACCATACACCTTACCAAAAATTTATGCATGCAAACTTGATTTCGACTGGTAAATGAAGTCCAGTGCTTTTTCAGGGATTTCAATGCAGAAGAGAACTTCCTTTGTTCTACTTTTTTGCAGAAGAACATGGCCATGGGATGAACTAATTTGTGCCTCTTAACCATTACCAATTCTACACACAGACAGTATATATTTCTAGTGTTCATCACTTTTCTGGGGAAAACATAAGAACGGAGTTTTCCTGTAAAAGGAATTCAGTTTTCTTTAAAAGAAAACTGTCATTTAAATGACATCTCAGACAACCATTCTTTATTGCTTCATGCAGGGCCTCTACAGAAAGTTGGTTGTCTTCCCCCCTCCCACCACCAAATTTTTAGGTGTATTAAAGACCTGGGCAGAGATCTATATTCATCAGCCAATTCCTCTGAATTCCTTTGGATAGCCACTTTACATTGATTCTGCATAATACCTATCCTGACCCTGTGAGACAGGCCTTCCTTATTCCTCAGTGTATAAAAATGATACACTACATAAAACCAAGGAGATACGCATGTTTTGTAATCTTCCAAAGCCCAGCACCACAGGTTGATGTCTCCTACGATAACCCAACCACACTGGGGTCACAGAAAAATCTAAACCTACCAGTATCCACTACCTGGTTAGTGATACTGCCAGAAGCTGCTGCCATACCGATGCTTCAGGACTGGGGAGTCAACAGCTCACAGCTAACCTGACCCCATGGAGAAATTTTATGGACAGTCTAATGTCATGTTCTGTGCTAACAAGAGACTTGCTCTTAAATTTGTATCATTTTGCAGGTTTTCCAAAAAGAAAGATAATGCAGAAGACATTTGTAACAATATTTAACTTATAATAATCTTTCACTAGAATTTAGGACTGCTGGGGTTCCCCCCCCCACATATGATTTCTGCTGCCTTTAGACAAAAAAAATCCCCTATCGAAGTGAAGAAAACTTCACCACCTCAACATTATGGGAACAAATGAATTTTTTTAAAAAAGGGAAGGCAAAACATACAAAACATTGTTTTGGGAGACAGAGGGAAGAGGTGAACCTGATTATTTCATTTTTAGTTTATAATTCAATAAAGTTTGTATGCAAGTATTCAGTCTTCTCCTGTTCTAAATTTTATGCTGAGGCACACAAACAAAAGTAGGGAAATAAATCTACATGTCAGTATTTTCAAAGTCTCTAACTTTCAAAAAAAATCAGACAGCATTAACTGCCAATTCTTTAAAATAAACATACTTCATAATGTATTTAGCTTGAATTAAGAAAGACCTATTAAAACAGTATGCTCCATTTTAAACAAAAATGAACATATTTTCTTTTTAAAAAACCCAACAAAATAAAGCAAATCACAAGTTGTAAATAACTGGTGCTTCAGAATGAACTCTCAGTATCATCTCAAATTACTAGTATGCAAGAGAAAAATCCTCTGTGCTTAGGCAGCAAAGGAAGAAATACTTCAATAACATTCTGGGGACAGATTCCATCAACTCTTAACAACATATTCAGTTCGGCTAGAGTCCAGCTGGCTTTAGCTGAAACTGTCCTAACAAATTATGATTCAGCAAGAACTGTTTGCTGGGAAGACAAATTTCTTTTTTTCTCAGTTGTTTGTTTTTGTTTGTTTGGTTGGTTGGTTTTTTTTAATATTAACTATTTTAAGTACAAGTTACAATTGCTGAGGGGGAGAGGGACACCTGGCATGTATAAGAATTTAACATCTCTCTCTTTCCCATGAAGACTTCCATAGGGTTCAAGACAAACCTGCATTTACATTTGCTTTTCTTAACAATATATCCAAATAGCACCTACCTTTTCCTTTAATTCTAACTTCTGGTATACCTCTGTTAGAGCACTAACATCTGCCTTTATTACAAACTTCAGGGTATAATGGCATAATTTGTGGAGGCTTTAATTCTTGACTAGTGTTTACATTTCCTCATGATATTCAGTTATAGTAAAAAAGCAAACGAACAAAAAACCCAAACCAACCCAAAAAACAAACCAAGAAAACAAGAAAAACAAACCCACCATCAACAACACACCAGGCACCCTGACTTTACATTATTGGAATGTTAGCCAGCTGATCCTCTAACATAAAAAAAAATATATATATATATATATATATGTGATTAATATAGCCACACAGCTGATGAATCGCAAGCTCAGATTCCAGTTAGGTCAGCTTAAGTCATGATTGATTAAAATTGATCAGCAATACAAGTTACTTAAAGCTGCGTAATAAGATTCCATTTCAAATGTAGAAAAGGCATCCAAAGGCTGGGCTTCATGCCTTAAATTATGCAGAATGTTTTAAAAGAATGCCTAATTTCTGCGTTGCACAGAAATACTTCTGCAACCCATAAAGTTCTTCTTTATATTATAATTTATTTACAAAAGATCAACAGAAAAATCAGGCCTTTGTGATAAATCTTTCTAATGCTCTCTTCCAAAGTCATACAGAGTCTGACAGAGTCACGATATCCAGTGAGCTGGACAAGACCTTGCAGCCTACCCACTTGATCCTACAGCAAGAGAAAGCTGCAAAGGTGTAAGAGCTAACACAGCGCTCTAGCTCAAGGGTAGTGAAATCAGAACAGATTATTTAGAATAGGCCCATCAGTTATGCTGTGTATTTCTAGTAATTAATTCATTAGGTACTTAGCTCATTGGCTTTTTAGGGAGTAGATATTCACTATAAGAAAACTGAGTAGATGAAAGGGAATGTGATTTACTAAGGGAAAAGCTTGCTTTTGACCACTGAGTTGAGCTTTTGAAAGGCAATGTTATTTTAGGATATTAGATACTATCAAAAACCTTCAGCTCAATAAGCAGGATGGATGAAGCTGCAATGGGAACAGAAGTAAAGTATTTAAAAAAAGAAGCCTCTCTCCAATATCATGGCATAGCACATACTATAGCTGGCTAATGTTAATGGATAGGCAAGAATTCTCTACACTTTGCCAATACATCTGCTCCTGAATAAGTAACATGACTTCTATTTTCATTTTCTGACCATAAGGGTAAATAAAATTCATGGTCATCATTCAAGTATACAGTTATGTATGGTTTATTTTCATAAATTCTTAACCTATATATTTTTTAGCCTTAAAATCTGAATCACTATTGCAGTTTATTAAAGTCTCTAGAAGATGGCTAATCTGCATATTTAAAGGAGCTTACCCTTCAAAAACACTGCCAAATCATCTGCTGATTTTCATTGTACATTCCCATAAACTTTCACTATGAATTATTATATGGGAACCTTACCCTTGAAGATTCATATGAAGGACTTGGCTGACCGCTTGTTCCCCAGGATGTGGCACCTGTTCGCTCATCCATACCTACCAATAAAAAGAAAAATACAGACCTATAAGAAAAGATAGCAAAAGCATTGTTCTCTGATGCAACCTGAAAGCAAATTCATCCACTTCCATACACTTAAAGCAAATGCATCAGCTTCCGTATACCTAAAGCAGTATTTCTGAAAACAAAACTTAAGATGAACAGTTTCCTTGTAAATGAAGCTGGCTACAAAGCAACCTACTCATTTGGACACCTGCAGCTGCTGAAAACTGGAGCATAAGAAGTCAAGATTTGCCAGTCTGCAGCGTCTGCCCTACCCAATCCACGAGAAATTACCATGAGCAACAAAACAGCACAACTATCTTAGCCTGGCTTTTTGCACAGCCTGATTTATCCTGCATCTTAAGCACTGAATATTGCAGCACATACTGTGAAATGTATACTTGTTATCTACTCTTTGCTCTCATGTCTTGGTTAAGTATTGTAAAACATGTGAAATTATTTCCCCTACTTGGTCTTTACATAACATGCAAGATAGTTTGGGGGGGGGGGGGGGGAGAAGGCAAGACAGACTGGTTATATTTCAATGACTTAAGAAAAAAAACCAAAACAACCACAGAGACTTATGGTGTCTGCCCTACTAAAACAGGAATCTTTTTAAACTCTGTAACGGTTCTTTTAGAATCAGTTCCCTTTATGCAAATGCAGGTTACAGCTCAAAAGAGAAAGGGGAAGGAAAAACAGGGAGATCTTTAAACTCAGTATCAGAAGATATATCCCATGTATTATCTAGCCAACGATTAGAAATACGGTTGCCACTTTCTCCAATTACTTTTATACAAAGTTAATTGGTCAAATCATCTTTAAACCACATTCCGAAACAACTAATTGCAAAAAGTACCTGGATTCCTATAGCCAATTCATTCACATAGAATAAGGTCACTATTCTAGTAATGAGGTTTCTTATTATCTGCATCCCAACATTTTTCTTTTTAAATGGGTGGAATACTTCCATCCTAAACTGCAGGCTTCCACGCACTTTGGCCTACAAAACACAATTCCTAAGTTTCCTGTCACCCAAACTTCTCTCGAAGAGTTTTGATATAGAGCATAAATTCTTTATTAGATGTATAGTATAATGTGACGGGTTGACCCTGGCTGGACGCCAGGTACCCACCAAAGCCGCTCTATCACTCCCCCTCCTTAATTAAACAG
>JAVKLA010000002.1:8551094-8582627 GCA_034782735.1 Sagittarius serpentarius
TGTCCACTAATTCTGGTGTCCACTAATTCTGGTGTCCACTAATTCTGGTGTCCACTAATTCTGGTGTCCACTAATTCTGGTGTCCACTAATTCATCATGGATGTTAAAGGGCACAGAAAAGCTGTGACAGTTAGCAGAGTACTGGAAAACATGCTGCACAGGGAAAGGCTGCAGTATTTCTATCTGTTTAGGCAGTGCAAAACAGAGGGAAATTCAATAACTTCATGTTACAAAGGTCTAATAACACGGATACAGGCAGTCAGGCAGACAGAAGCATAATGAGGTTCCACCCACACTTCCTTTTTTTAGTAGGCATTGAGGATGGAAAGCAATTTAAATGACTCATAAGTTGATTTTGTAGTTTCCAATCAAAACTGGCTACTTCTATAGCAGATAGGCCATAGTTTAACTAGGGAGTAATTCAGTGAGTTTGATCTTTGTTCAAGTAGATTCAGCTGGCAGCCTGTGGCTGGTCTGGCTCACAGGGCACCTCCATGGCACTCACTACCACTGTACCAGGCAGGACATCACCCCTGTCGTCAGCCAGCCACGCAGACAGAGCACAGCCCAAACCCGGGACACTGGACAGGCCACAGGAAAGGCTGAGTGTTCCTCACTCACCTTGGGAAGATCAGGCCAAGCAGTCACAAAGATACTTTCTGGCTTTATGCACTGAATTCTAAAAAAGCTTTGCTTAATGTCACTTTTAAGATGGCACTGTGAGCATTTCAAGCTCTTCTAGAAGAAAAGCTGAAGAAACCTGTTGCCTCACTAGTTCAACATACATATTCATTCTGAAGAAACAGGTCCAAACATTCACCTAATAAAAAAAAATTGCATCTTACAATCAAACTGAAATGAAAGTTGTTCTTGCTGGTAAAAGACAGAGAAAACCATATTTAAAACTTAGTTCAAGAGATACAGGCTCTAATGTTCGTGTAAACAAGATCATACACTTCAAAGGGTTACCATCTGCTACAATGTTGATCAAATAAATGATTTGACAAAAGAAAAAAATCACATTGTAGATTGTTATACTAGATACTCAAGGTATGAGTTTCTATCTTTTATAGCTTCTTCATCCAATTTTGTTTCAGAGTAATGATATTCCTTCAGATAAGATTCAACAACTGAAATCAATCGCAAAAAAACCTAGAGCACAAACCATAACAGCGTTGATTGTATTTTGCATCTTAGACCCCCAAACAAATCAATCTACCATTAGACCCTATACTGCAATGGTCTATTGTGAAGTATGATACAAATTATTACCTAAAATTATATTTTAGGTCTAGACTTTCTAGTAAGGGGATGGAAAGAAAAATATTATTTGATGGAGAAAAGCTATCTCAATTAAAAATTTTAAATTTCAATAGGTTAAGACTAGTTCTTAGCCTCTTCTTGTTGATTCCATATAGAAAATATTTCTCATTTTATAGAAGACAATATTTTTAATAACATAATAAAATAATTTATATTCTAACAAAGTACCTGAAATTTACAAGTCAGATAAACAAGTAAAGACAAGATACACATTTATTACCAGGGGGAGGAACACTCAAAACCAAAAGCAGCTTTGACAATAGATGTTAAATAGATGTGGTGGGCTTAAAATATAGAAAGCTAAGGGCACTAATCAAATTGAGAAAAGAAATGAAACCCAGGCAACCTATCAACAGTCTAACCACTGAGGTGTCATTGGGATAAATTCAGATGCAACATTATAATTAGGTAAAAGACAAACCACTTTCATTTCAAACTATATAAATAGAGGGCTTTCTCTCCACCCACTCCCTACCCCCAAAGGAAGGGCAAGGAGAAGTACTTCAAGCGTGGAAAAAAAAAAACCAAACCATGAGAAACTTCAAATCTCAATCCATACTGTTTCTCAGAGAACGTACCGATTGCCTTACAGCATATGGATATGAAGTTCCCCCCTCATCCCTCCGGATCAAAAAGGGAAGTTCCTCCCAAGTAACAGAATTGCTTATTAGAGGCATCAGTGGGAGTAGCAGAGCAGTATCCCTTTTTGTACCTTTTGCTCTAATAAGATTAATGGAAATGCTATGCATATGTCACAGAAACACTATCATGAGTCAGAGTTGTCTGGTACAAACTCTGGACTCCAGAATTCCTTCAGGAAACTTCCTGAGATAATTTATTAAATTGCATGATGCTGCTCACTCTCCTCCCTGTATTGAACCAGAGTTGCAGACTGAACACTTAATCCATCATGTGGTCTAAAAGTGAGATTTCTCCTTGGCTTAACTGTTAGTTCAATATCCTTCCCCACCTGACCAGTCAGGTTTATAACCGTAAGAGTTGAGGTTGTTAACTACCAGTCTCTAATGGCAGACATTTAAGAGCACAACGAAGCGCTGCAGGGACTGAAGTCACCCTGAGGAGGCATCGGTTATCTTGGTTATTACCCATAAAACACTAGCATCCATTTGAATATTTTTCTTTGCAAAGATCAGTTTGTAGTATCTGTTTGAAATATGAACAGTGATTATTAATAGTAGTAAATTAATCTGCATTTTTGAAACACTGTTTATCCTGGAGAATCCCAGGGCATGATTACCTGACATAGTGAAGAATAAACACCCCCTATGTAAGTTATTGTGGAAATTACTTCAAGAATAGGCAATAAGATATGCTACACAAAGTTAATTTATATCTCCAGAACAATTAACACTTCAGTAGAACAAAATTATTCAAATGGGAGGAAGGTACAGTAAGTGCACAACTTGCCTGGGCAATAACCAAAACTTAGACCAAAATTGGCATTGACAGGTGTTAAAAATCAGTTGTAACCTAAAATGTATCAGCAAATTTAATTCCCTCTTTATGAAAAGCTGTTTAAAACCTATACTTTCATACAGAAAATTATTTGCAAGAACAGTATTTTCTGAGGTCAGAATACAACTTTGGGGTGCACACTTGAACTTTTTCTAACACAACAAAATACTTACATTGCATAAAGTCAGAAGAAAATGGGGAAAAAAATCATGCTGGTTCAGGAAAACTGATGAAAAGCTTTCATTTGTTTTAACAATGTCTATTAACATCAAAAGTCAGTACCAGTAATACGGTTCCTGTGTAACTATCAAGTTTGTTTTAGATTTGTTTCCACTCATTACCTAAATATAACTTGCCATGAAAAAAAAAAAAAAGGCAATTACTACTTTTAACTTAATTTCACAATTTTAGTCACTTCTTGTAATAAGGCCCATGTATTCCCTAAGAACATTATGTTATTAATTCCTGTAATAGCAGCGCTTTTACAGAAATGTCAGAAGTTATCTGCTTCTCTTTCCTTGTATTCTCTGCTTCCTAGACTCTAAATCACATCACCAAATACACCAAGTGACCTGGCATTACCTGGACACTTTAAATACAATACAACCTGCTCAAAATAAAATTGGAACTGACATTTCCCACCCAAACTGTACTAAACCAAAAAATTGCACATTACTACACCCATCTTGCCAGAAAAAGTACAGCAGCGTACAGTTCAAAGAGGAGAGCTCATTTACAATACCATATGTAATATGCTGTATGCAATACATTTGTTATTTGTCTATGTTTATTCAGACAGTTCAAGCATAAGCTAACAATGAAAACTATAAAAATTACCATTTAAACTAGGGGTTCTTTAAAAAAAGGGGGAGAGGTTCCTTACAAATCCCCAGAGATGCTTAGAGCACTACACAGTAAAGCTATTCTTTGCCCCTGAAAAAAAATTTCCCTGTATTAATACAAGCTTTAATATTATTCTTCCATCCAATTTAAGGTTAAAATTCTAAAAGAAAAATTAAAATGCTAATTTTCATGGATTATACCCTGTATATAAGTAATATTAACATGTGTGCACACACAGTATATTTTGAAACCTCCCTGGTTACAAATGTGAATAAAACAAACTAGCTTAGAGATCTTAAAGATCAAGCCCTTTGCAGGGATACAACCCAGAGCTTTTATTCAGATGCAAACACACACACAGTTAAACTGCTATTAAATTGCATCATGCTGCTTTTTCTCCTCTCTGTATTGAACCATGAAGTATCAGATTGAACAGCTCTAACAAGCAAGTCTCAGCCCTATGATAGTAGCTATCGTAATAATCCATTCTACTGGTGTATTTTCCTGTGGTTACTTCAGTTATGACTCAACAGCTTTATATAACCACACACTTTAAAATATATATATATATTTATATATATACATCAAATCAAGGCTAGTGTCACAAGACTGCACACACCAGGCAAAAAATATTCAAATACAGCCTCACAGTCAACAGCTACTGTTACCAACTGTATTACAGCAATACAGAAAACTGTCAATTCAGGCACCAGAAAACAATATGATGAGTTACACAGCGTGTAACTGAGGCGCTAACTCTCATGAGCGAAGAAAACACTGCAAGTGTGACAGCTGTTCTAACAATGTGTCTAAAAATGTTAAGTAAAAGTGCTTTCAGTCATTTACTGTCATCACAAGGTGTCCAGCAAACTTTGACCGTCTTGAAAACAAACTCCAAGATCAACCTGAGGTCAGTGTCCTTTCATGGTGTTGATGGTTGTCATGCATCTTTATAAACGTACAATTAAAATTATCCAATTGCAACAAATTAAAAGTATTTTGCTGATATTTAGAAGATCATTAGTGCATTAATTAATACTCAAACATTTTAAGGAAAAATAGACTCTCTGACATACCAAGCAGTTTAAGAGCAGAGAGAAAAAAAGAGCTGAAAAAATACATGTGTGAGAAACGTCATATGTTTTGCATTTCCGAGTTCATGCAGGTGAACCAGTGGAGAAAAAGTATTAGAAAAAAACCCTGTTATCTTAGTGAGCCAGGATTTTGTGCTTTAAGTAAAATGGCAAGTATAGTATACAGTATAGCCAAGGAAACGCCAGTGCAATTCCATGTTTACACTTCTATGACTGGAAACAAAGATATTTACAGATACACAGTCAAGATCACAGACGTCTGAGTCTACATCTTCTGAAGATCCCAGACCAAGCCGTTTCCTAAAAGCATGTGGAAGAAAATCTACACTCTCCTAAGATATATAGTATCTTTGTATCAGATTTTTCGCTACCTTACACTACTGAAAACTAAAGTCTATCTACTAAGAGCAGCATGGCATCTCACATTAAAGCAACAATACACTAACATCTTATGGTTTTTTGTAAAACAAAGCATGCAGAATCAAAGAAGTTTGAAAGGTTTTCAGATTTCCCTCTAGACAGGCATATCTTTAAAAACAAGGTATCTTACAATTACTTGTTCCGAAGAGCACCTCTAACAGACTCACCCACAGGACTGAACTCCCACTACTGAACAAAGCAAAAGTTACACATTAGGGGTTGTATGAACATAAATTCTTCATAAGAAAATTCTGGCTCTTTCAATTCAGCTGGGGAAAAGTGTTTATTATATGAACATGTCAGCATTAAACATAGTCTTTTAACTCTAAAAAACAAAGTTTATCTGTTCAGTGTTTAAACAGGGAAGAATGCTTAATGGATAAAAAAGCACTGCACATCTGTTCATCCAAACCAGAGATGTGGTAAGCTAGCTCTAAGTTACATGTGAAAAAACAACAGAATAAATATAGCAAATGTTGACTTAGGTAATTATCACAACCTAGCTCACTTACCGCTCTTTTTTACCAAAAATCAAGAAGAAACCCTCCATGCTGCTTCATTTTCATCCAAGAAAGAAGCTTTTGCAAGGTTAGGGCTTTACCATTTGCCCTGCAGCACAATGAAGTGCCCTGCTGGTTTCTTCCGAGGGAAAGATAGCACCTATTGCTTCAGTAGAAAAGCTGCCTAGAGCAAAATGTGTTTTCTTCTATTATTTTAGGCATGGAGGAAAGAAAAAAATTTTACTTCAAACTATTAAAAACTTTCAAGAAGCATCTCTACCTGCATTTATACAGTCAAGAATTTGAGCTGATGGAAGTTAGCATTAGCCTGCAGTATCAAGGATTACTTTTTCCAGTATGCATTTTGTACTAACTAGTGCTTCCCTCTCCATAAGCTAGCTGGAATGCAGTAAAGCTCTTGCCAGATGCTCTTTTGCAGAGGCCCAAAACCAACAGTTCTCAATAATTCCATTACTTCCAAAAGTCATAGCCAGAATCCAGTCTGAACAAACAATGGAGATCTGGCACAGCCTGTGCTGCCAGCAAGGCCCTCAGACAACTTAAAAAAACCCCCCAACATACCCAAAAAAAACCAAAACCCCACACCAAGAAACCTTTCTTTCCTCAACTTCAAGACATTTCTTCCAACCACTTCTTTGACAGAGATTTTATTGGTATTTTTGAGCCTTATTCTCAAAGTAAGAAAATGTGACATTCTCTGTCAAAGGAGAGAAAACTGTATTTAAATTTCCCAGATATCATCGCATCTGCCCAAATATTTGCTGAATCTAGCTCCTTGCTGCCTGGGCTGTTAGCTGCCTGCTGAGTCAGGCAGGCTTTGTGTTGACAGCTCCCTTAGTGTGAGTGGCAGTAAATGATGGTGTGCCCACAATGCTGGAAAGCTGATACGATACAGTTCAGTCTCCTACATCAACAAACGAGGTGGAAGAAAGATCACTGCCTGATGTTAACGGGCCTTGCATTAATACATAGCAGTACTGCAGCAAATTTTTTGTCTGAGGGAGACTAGTTTACCTTCAATCCCCAAAAACATCTGTTTCTATTAGGCATTTCCACTCTTTCACTTTCTCTAAAAGAAAGGCTGTTCCTCCCATTGAAGCAAGATGTCTCACTATAGCTCACTGAAGTAGTAAGTTGCCTTATGCCTGTATTCACTAGTTTCTTCCTTCATAAGAAAAAGGTATTAGCTGACCTACTAATTTCTGCTGCACTTCAGGATCATCCGTGTTTTAACATTCTGCTAGTATACCCATGTCATTACAGCTTATAAATCTGGAAAGATTAACTTCCAACAACAAAGTTCCACCTTTAGAGGATCAGTAACACAGAAGTAAAAACTCCAAAGTAGTCAAGACTTCCTGTACAGCACTATGATATTTAAAAGCTGAAGAATAACTACAACAGTTTAACATTACTAATTTAGCAGAAACATCCAACTATTCTGAAAAGAACTTAAAGTAGTATCACACTAAAACAAACAAAACAACAAAACCAAAACACAATTTATTTTTCTATTCCAGAAAACAACTACTAAATTTGGCAGGATCCGGGTCTGGTGGAAATGAGTTCAGAAATACCTACATTTGCTAGCAAAGATAGCAAGATTTCTCCAACTTTACTTCTTAACCAGAAGAAAGACTTTTTTTCCCTCTTTGAAGACTTCACTGCTCTTCATTCTTCTTCTGCTAGCTTTTCATTTAACACTCCATAGCCTGGTTAGACTGCGTAACATTTCTCCTCGGTTTAAATCCTAAATATCACCTTTTATAGAAATGTGAGTTTTCAATGCTTTTCTTGTTACAAGTGTTACATGAGCTAAAACACTCTTAATAAAATGCACTTAGAAGCCATACACACCTCAGAAGCAGAACTTTGATGGAAAAGTTCGAACTGGAATTTATGTTCAAGTAACCCCATTTTAAATTGCCTTCATTCTCCAACAACATTACAGCTGGAACTGACATACCTGTTGCTGTTTACAAAGTGCACTCATGCCTTCTTTTTTTTTTTTTTTTTTTTTTTAAATGAGGACAAGTTGCACTTTGAACAAACAAAAAAATTTGCTGCTGCTTCTCAAAATATGCTGTTACAGCAGCTCAGTAGGTTACAGCTAGAAAATGCTGAAAGCCAATAAAATGTGGTAGACGACGGTCCTTCTGTGGTAAAGCACTCTTACCGGGTAATTATCCTTCCTACAATAATAATACAGTATTAAACACTTGCAAACATTAACTTTAATACTCTATAGTCAAAAAGCAAGTAGCAATCAATAACTAATTATTTTTTAAAAAAATTCCTCCTCCCAGGATGTTTTAAAAGTCTCTCCTTCTACAAAAGGATCAAATAGTCTCACAACTTCATTCCTATAAAACTTACACCTTAAAACTGAGAACAGATTTCTAGGAATATTTGATCAGAACACAGAAGGTAATGATTTTACTTTAAAATCAGGACAAACACTGTAAATTTAATATTACAGGCAAGTAAGAAGTGGAAGGATACTAAAACCCTTCAGTTCTGCACAGCCAGTCACTGCCAGCACAGCGTCCAGCAGACCTGTTAGCCAATGTGCAAACTACAGCAGTACAAAATCTCCTCGTGGAAAGTAAGCTTTCAAACAGGCAAGCAACATTTACAAATTCCTCGCAAGGGATTTTGACACAGGAACCACTGCCAGAGAACATCTTATGAGTCAAGTTTTATGTATGCAAACACAAGCCTATCTCACTAACAACTACGGACTGGCTGCCACCCAAGGGAGGCCATCCTGCTTCCCTTAACACTTCACTGTCCCCACAGCCCATAGCCTGCCTTCTAAGTCTTCCTCCCTCGTGCTGGCACCAGTGTTTTGTAGGGTCCTGCAATAAACCAGTTCAGGAAGAAACTAGTAGAAAACAGAACCATAATAAAAAACCCTTGTTGGCTTCTGGCCAGGTTAGCTTACAGAAACATTCTGCTACCAGGCCAGAAGAAAACCAGTGTTGGAAGAAAGGAAGGGGAGAGCACGAGAATCAGACAATGCCGAAGTCAGGGAAGCCAGCCCATCACTTCTCAAGCAGTCGCTAGCTCTGAGACCAGCAATATGGGCAAAGGGGAAACGGGAAACGGGGTGGGGAGAGGGAGGGGAAGACATCACTGTGTGGTAATGCATAAAATCCAGCAGTCTCCTTTGGGACTACTGCCTTTATTGGACCATTGATACTACGTCAGTGTGTGAGAAAATACCTGAATAAATGCATGTTTGGACACCAATAAACTTCATAAAATCTTAAAAAAATATCAAATCTGCTCAGTCTTAGGGTAGAAACAGGTTACCAGGAAGTTCAACACTGCCAGAACACTCACACACATACTTTGTCATTCACTTGCTAGAATTTTAGCCAAAATTCAGAGGAAGAGTAAATTACTTCTAAGTAAATGGTAACAAAGCCCAAGGAATTTCCTTCCCTCTGTTTCTTCTGTAATTAAAAAGACAAAAAGAAAGAATCTTTCTTTAAAAATTTTTAAGTACACTTTGAACTTTAGCCAAAAGAAGTCTTGGGCTCCATATGCCAAGTAAGTTGCTTCCATAAATTACTATAGCCCATTTTCTCTTTTGTATTTTAGAATCTTAAGCATTGCCAAAACAAACTGAACAAGTCACCTCTCTGGGTGGTGACTAAGTTCAAATTTTGTTGGCCTTAAATCCTGCATTTGGTTCTCTTTATGTTACTGCTTTTAGCTCTGGCAGCAGCTTTCAGACTTTGCTTCACTTTGTACTTTACTTTTTCAAACTCCAACAGTCCAATACGATGAAATTTGTGTAAGTGCCCAGCTTTGCTCAGCCACTAAAAATAAAATGTTACTGTTTATATGGATTATCAAATAATTTTAACAGAAGACAGACTCTTCACATTCTCTTAAATACATAAAATAACAAAAATGAAAAAACAGTTTCTGTCTTTTTGAAAGAGACAACCATGACTCAGTATTTGGGAAGGAATTTCTTATATTCCAATCACAAAGCATATTATTACCCTTCAATGTACTATCACTTAAGTGTTTTGCAGATCACCCTTTGTGAAAGGGTAATAAGGCATCAAATGTCTCTTCACATCCCAATTTATATGTGAAGGATTACTGACATAGGTTCAGAAGAAAAACACTGACCTTCCCTCGCAAATGTTAAAGAGAGCATTCTGAAGATTCACACATGTCATAGAGCAATTCAGAATAAACATCACATCCAGCTCCACAACACATGTTCACGTGGACTAAAAATACAGAGCGTATTCCTTTAGAAAAGGCCAGCCCACATACTTCTATGAAAATTAAGAAATGCTTGTAAATTAAGTGAATTCATAACTAAACACTTCATCTGAATTCAAACAAATGTGGTATGCTCACATAACTGAACCGCTATACTAGATGATGTTCATGTCCTTTTGTGCCCGTTCCACAGACACACATGGGATTTCCCTGACAGCCAAACAAACACAAGTACTTTACTGAATTTTCACAAGTGATATGAAAGCCCAGTAAATTAAACAAATACACATTAAGGCACCTGGCAGGACGCATGTGAAACAAATGTAAAAATACAAGCACAAAGGGCTCCAGTAGCAATTCTGTTCTACTTCTTGGCACGTATCTTAAGATGTAAATATAGTGTCACACAAAGGAAGTAAACATGCACATCACTCAGGTGTATATATACGCAATTTGGACTTTCAAAAAAATTTTGTGTACATCACCGATTACAATATCAACTTTACATTAAGGAATATGGATTGTCATTAGGATTTTATTCCTTGCTTGGCTTTTATTTTAAAAAAAGCAAGAAATAAACCTGAAGCCACTTCCTTTTACAAGTTCACTGTTGGATTTTTAAACATCAGGGGCATAACTTGCCTTGAGTAAGATATAGATTCTTAACCAATTATCAAGAAACCGTAACACTGTATAGGCTTCAGCCCCTAAGATCTCCTTAGCTTAGTTTTATCTTCCTAAAGGACTCAGAGTGTATCATCATCTTAATGCTGAATCTATTATGGGAGAAACAAGACAAAACTAAAAAAATACTATGAAATATTACACTAAAAAGAAGACAGAATAACAGACAAAAAAAAGCATGGAGAAACAATCTATACCCACTTTTACTAAAAAAGGTTCGAAGTGAATAAAAACCTCACCCATGGTAGGGCCTCATAAGATCTGTAAAGCCTCCAAGTTATCCAAGGCCTAATTAGGGTTTTAAGAAGTCTGAAAAATCTAATACACCCTATTCATACAGAATTTCAACTGAATATAGGTTAACTCTTTCATTGTAAAACCAGAAGTTTAGTAGTTTACAGAAGGTTCTAAAAATACAGATGAAGCTAAGCCACTTCATCTTATTTTCCATTAAGAATGAAGTGCATTTGAAGCCAAGATTCTATACTCACTGCACTTGATTAAACCCAGAGTAATGCCATCTACAACGCTAGTATACAGACAAGTACTAGAAGAATCTGATGCGATGCCTATATTGATCTAGTGTCGTACTTAACACTTTTTCTATTGAGTCAATTACATCTCCTTCACACCCACATACCTCATTGTAACACAAGGTTTACAAGATTTCATTAAATCATAATAATGCATTTTCTGAACAGAAAATGTAAAAATTATAGAAAGGAACATCTGTATTTCAAACAGGTCTATCAGACTCAATATTTGGCCTAAGAAAAATACTAACTACAATTACAACAGTGTCATTATTATGTGCATGCCATCTTTTACATAAGAAAATCCACTCAAAGCCATTTTTAAAACAGCTCCAAAATTAGAAGTCTGTAACTGCAGCAATCTTAAGGCTGTTAAGCTTCCAGACCACAGCCAGATCATAGCAGGGCTGATTAGCTCAATCACAGCACCTTGTTAACAGCAGCTGAGAACTCCAAACTGAATGTAAATTACATCAAGCAACTCAAAGCACAGGCAAAAGTACTTTATCCTCAAAGCATAAAGGATACCAAAATAAAAAAGGACAGATAACCTACAGAAATTCGAGTTAACTAAAACACTGTGATACATAATGTTTCCACAGACAGCACATATTTCAACAACAAAAGGGAACATTGAGAACAAGTCTAGAAATCAACTTCATGAATGCTCTTAAATTATGGAATACTTCAAAGTTTAATGTTCTGTCTGATCTTAGTGCCTGCAAATATGGTTATAGCACCAAAAAAAAGTTACGGGGGATGGGAGGCAATATGCTATTGGTGAGAGATTGGGGGAAGTAAGAGCTAACTGCTCTAGCTAGGTTTTTACTAGCTTTTTCTTTGTCCCTTGATGTTGTCAGCCTCACTGGAAAGGAATAATCTCTCTGTAGTATTTATGTTGTTTACTTTTCAAATGCAGTAGAAGTAATTCAAAGCCACCAAGCAGTCTAAAGAGGAAGAATATCCACCTGCAGAGGTCAGTATTCTAAAAGTGTATCAGTAAAAATGAAGCAAAATAGATCAAATTCTCTACTTAGGAGGAACATTATACTATGTGTGTCGAATAGTGATAGTCTAATGCATCTATACACATGCATGTATTCTTCTCTGTCCTTTTGACAGATAGAACAGGAATAATTTTGCTCCGATTAATACAGTGTGGAGGCAGATGAAAACAAACAAAATTCCTGAACTGGTTCAACGCATGAGTAATACTTGAATAAAACCAATTTCCTATGGCAGAAAAGAGCCACCACTGTGATTAACTGTTTAATGAATTTAATGTCAAGAATTTCTACAGAGAATTCCTTAGGAAAATGAGAACATAGATGGCACAGCCTACTTTCAAATTTACGTACAAAGTTTTCCATATTAAATCAAATGGTAAAATTACTTCCCAGAGCACAGAGTTTTGCTCAACTCATATCACAAAAATGTATATGCTATAGTAAAAGGTCCTTCTGGAAGACTGAGAAATACATGCTCAAACACAGTTCAAAAATTAAAAATACATACTGTATAACAATTATAATCTTTTACTAGACCATGAAAATGAGTTAGATATGAAAGAATACATGTATTATCAATATGCTATAAGGTGAAAAGGATCGTGAGAATTCTGATCATTGCATCTTATCTCTGAAAGTGTACGAGACACACCAGTCAAGATATCAGGTTTAATCAAAACTTTCAGCAGGGAACTAGCATGGAAAACACCTGCTACATAAAATCCCTGATTTGCTTCTTTTGGTTACATGTAATTTTTCTACATTGACCCAGGCATTTCAGATGCAGTTGCTCCTTGCATGAATAAGAAGAAAGAAGCAACTTGATTTTAGGTTATGAATCTGAAAAGGAAAGGCTCACAGTTATTATTGTCTTTTACACAAAAAAAGTTAGTTGCCAAAAAAAAAAACATCTAATGAGCCTCCAGCAATAACATTAATGCCCAATTCATCTACAAAACTCTGGTTTGAAATTCAAAAGTTTTCAAAAAACAGTCAGTGAGGCATCAACACTATGAGGCAGAAGAAAATTACCGTATCTGCTTAGCAACTAGGACACAGAAACCATGTTTTTGCTATGAAATGGGTCAATACGAACAGAGTAGATTTAAACAAAACTGTGTTTCACCCTGAAGCGCTAACTCACTGTTTTTTAAATACTGTAACCCCATTCTCTTATGTTTGTTTACCGTTGTATTTGGTCTTTAGGACACACTACAGATGATTGTTTATTTCCTGATTGCCAATCCTTCCCTCTGGGGAATAGTTTTTCTCCAAGGTTCTCCAAGTTTCCAACCTCTTCAATATACATCCAGTTACTCCATTTGGATCTGGCCATCAGTTACACAAACGATTCAGTCTTCAGACAATCACTTACGCGACACAGGCTAGCAGCAATGGTCAATAGGTTGATCTGACTAAGCATGTGCTTAGGAATCTGCTTCTGCCAAGTCATAGTCTTAGCTGTTTGAAATTTTTTGCATTAAAAACAAGGAATCCATCCAACCCAGAACATTCATATTATCCAACTATGCAGAAAAAGCAAGCAAAAAGTTCTTTGAATAACACAACCTTTGAGAAATCCTAACAGCAGAACTCCCTGCACCAAGGAGCTCCGCACTCTTCAGCCTATTTAAGCAGCCAGAGTGTGAGGAAGTTACTTGACTGTGTGATCAGAATATCTCACACTGTCCAGATTCACAGTGAAGCTATCAAGTAACAGAGTAACTACCTTGGAGCAAAACTTTTTTGCTGACTACCACCATCAGTAGTACCAGTAACAGCAGCACCCTCAATTTTGTGCCAGGCTACACACTACTCTGAATGTCTACCATAGTTTGGAAAAAAACGTTACAGTTTGCAAACATGATCTTTCATTATCACTGCCAGAACTGCTGTATATGGTGACAGAGACTGTCTCCCTGCAACTTCAGTGTCACCTAATTTTAGGAAGCACTGAAGTACTCTGCCATTTCTGAGAGCCTTCAGTGGATTAGCATTTATTAAAAACTTACTTGAAATCCTGTCTCATAAAGGATGTCTTCTGTAAGTCTTCAACTGAAAAATACTTGCAGTCACTGTGCTAAAAACACCACAAACCTCAGACAGAAGGTGCAATTTCCTTGTCAACAGATTTCTACTGTATACCCACATCTGTAATGTGTGGCAGAGAAAGCAGACTAGGAAAAACATTGAAAGAAAATACAAAAGTCTGAAATGGTTCCACAGTCCAGGAAATAAAAAAATATACATGTGTGTGTATAAAAATATATCCATATATATAAACTATCATCCAAATAAATCACTACTTCCTTTAGTCATTCCAGTTCAAGAATCCAGGTTAAAACCAGAAAGAAAAAAAAATCCCTGAAATCACACATCATTTTAAAACTGCAGAAGAAGGTATTTTTTTTATTGCAATTACACAGCAAAAATATTTAAAAATAGAGTGAAACAGAGAGAGTTGCTGCAAATGTTATGTCCCTGGTGACAACTTGCAGTTAACCATGGAGAGAGTCACCTTGAAGTCACTAATTTCTCTGAGAATACTGTGGATTCCAACAAAGTGCCAACAGGAAACTTCCAATGCTATGTCTCTCTCAGCACTGCAAAAGAGTGAACCTGACCAAGCAGCTTCTTTACAGAAGTTAAGCAGCTACATATTGATACGAAAAGGTAAATTTTGCAGAAACCGCTCCAAATTGATGGTGTATCCTTTTCTAGAAAAGGCTCTAGAAAAGTTCACTCTCTTCCCAATAAATTAAGATTTTCTATTAGGCTGTTTTCTCTCAAGTTCCCAAATGCACATGAAGAATTCAGCAAAAGCTTTTCTGTCTCAATTGTAAACAAAAACCACCTGAAAGGAACTAAGAGTAGAAACAATTTGATCTAGAGCTAGAGAAAGTTCACAAATCGTAAAGACCACCTAGAATCTTTGAAATGGTTTCAAATGGTTGAGCTATAGTACAGAAGCATTCTTCCTCTTATAAGACTGCATCTCACCATTTAAACAAAGTTCCTTAAGATGCAGGCCAAAGCTGAACCTGAAAAAAATCTAAACAAATAAAAAAATACCCACACCTCAAAGTATCTGTAGAATTTTTTAATCAGACATTACCATCTGGCACAGTGCCAAAAACCTCACTAGAGAAATCAATAGTTGCATCACTGCCAACAGCCTTTCTTCTGATTTCTTAGTAAAAAGTCAGTTTCAGGAGATGCAACTTAACCACAGCAGAAGTCAGAAACTAGCTCTGTCACCAAAAGTTAGAAGATTTTAGCAGACTTTAAAAAAAAAAAGAGAGACTTTAACAAAATAAAAAGAAAATAAGAAAATGAACCCTGCAACAGGGCCACTATTCTCTACTGAGTGATTCAAGAATGCAAGAGGCAGACATTAATTCCAGAAGAGAGCAATAGCTCTTTAGAATCATTCTCTCCATATGTTAGCATAGGGGCAATAGAATCAGAAAAATAAGTGTTCATAAAATGACTGTCCAGATAAATAAAGCTATCTGTAATTTAGGAATACAAAACAGAATTGCAAATTTTCATGATATGCTACAGCAGTGTACTAGTGTTTAATTAGGCACAATATTGCAAATGTTCTACTGAATTATTTATTGTAATATATATACACATGACATACACTGGTAGAATGTTGAAGAGGTGTAAGAGTAAGGGAGATAGAACAGAAAAGAGGTATTCATCCAACATTAGATGCCAGGCACCAACATCCAAACTTTTAAAAGGAGCCACAGGGCAAGTGCAACTTTGTTCTTACTTCAAGTTTGACCTATTTGTGTCTGTGATGACTCATACATAGAGGAAAATGAAATTTATTCCAGAAGTTAATTTAAAACAATGGTACCACTACAGATTCCAAGATGCAAACCCATCAATTCTCTGTGCTGAACACTACACTTACTTCATTATTACAGGTAAGTGCCTTCAGTTACAGTTGTTCCACAAGCCTAAATATTTTATCAAGCACCGTATTTGATATTCTCTACTGTCTGTATCAGAAAAATTAAGAGAAAAAATAATTTTAAAATCAAATGGATATGAGGACAGCTACTTTGTCTGGAAGTGGTCTCTTGGAAGGCATTCACTGCCATCATTCATGATGGGGTTTTGGTTTTCAGGTTCACACACACACAGCTTCATGATGCACCCAGCATTGGGTTGAGTCAATCCAGTGTTTCACTGCCATGAGTCTCTTCTCCCCTGATCAACAGTATGAACTACTACATGTCTCACAACCTCAGTGAAATTCAAGTTTAGCCAAGTAGATACCTAAACTGAACTCATTATAGGTATTTGACGTGTATATTTAAGGCACTGTAGAACAAAATTCTGATCAGGATTTCAATAACGATTTAAGGGTGAATCATTAGATACTAGAAAAGTTTTACATTTCTTTTAGTTACACATTATGAAGTTTAACTGCCTTCATATGCTATATCATGACATCAAACCATCTGATTTCATTCTCTCTTACCTGGTAAACTTACTAAATGAACTGCAGTTTCATTCATGTGTACTAAGCCACCACTACCCTACCTATGCAGATGGTAAGCAAATTTGATGGATATTCCTACCTTCGTTTAAAAGTTACACAGTCCAAAACCAGCAATGTTTTTAATATGTAGACTTCCATTTTATTGAATTAGCTAGTCCACTTTATTTAATCCAGGACCAATTACTTTCAGTTTCCTCTCACGATTCTTTTTTTTAGATGACTTTGCTCTCTTCAATTTGCAATTTTCTATGGCACTAGCACATACACAACCAGTTGCCAAAAAGGTACCACTACCACCAGCGGCTTGGCTTTTACTCTCTACTTTTCCTGTGTGACAATTCAGGGAGTCTAAACATTCAACTTGTTTTTTATTATTAAATTTCAGATCAATACAATCTCTTCTAGCAGTCCTAGCTAAATGTAGTTTTTCTTACTTTAACACTCCAAAGCAGCCTGTAGGGGCAGAAATAAGTCAGCAAAACATGGTCAGTTCCACACCACATTTCAAAACAACTTGAAATCTAGGCCAGAGATGACCGCTTTCAGTGCACACCAATACAACTAGGTATTACCACAGAACTCTACAGACAGATCTCAGCACCCCAAACCGCTATACGTTGCGCACTCTTGTCGTGGTGTAACCCCAGCCAGCAACTAAGGACCACACAGCCGCTCACTCACTTCTCCACCCAGTGGGATGGGGGAGAGAATCGGGAAATAAAGTAAAGCTCGTGGGTTGAGATAAGAACAGTTTAATAGAACAGAAAGGAAGCAGCTAGCAATGACATTAATAACAACAATAAAGTGACAATAATAATAAAAGCATTGGAATGCACAAGACAACTGATGCACAGTGCAAATGCTCACCACTCGCCGACCAACACCCGAGCCACACTCCTCCCCGCCCCGCCCCAAGCTGGGCATGATGTCCCATGGTATGGAAAACCCCTTTGGCCAGTTTGGGTCAGCTGTCCTGGCTGTGTCCCCTCCCAACTTTCCTGTGCCCCTCCAGCCACCTTGCTGGCTGGGCAGGAGAAGCTGAGAAGTCCTTGACTCAGTCTGAACACTACTGAGCAACAACTGAAACCATCAGGGTGTTAACATTCTTCTCATACTAACCCAAAACACAGCACTGTACCAGCTACGAGGAAGACAGTTAGCTCTAAGGTTAAAAAAGGTAAAGCAGCTGTAATCTGCTCCACAAATTTACGTTCAAGTCATATGCCAGCAGGTGAGAACGGCTGCAACAATGCTAGGCTTCCTCCCAGCCGGAGTATGGGCAAGTCAGACTCTTTTTGTTCTTACCTAAACAAGACTACTTTTTTGGATGGCAAACAGGGAAGGTAGTCTACATTACTACCTTGAATAGATTCAGCTTTAAAAATAAAATAAAAAAAAAACCAAAAACAAAAACCCACACACAACCCCTGCCTCCATTTTAATCAAGAGCAGAAAGAAAGGAAAATTAGAGCAGACATGACTTGCATAGATTTAAATAAAAAGGACAATTCTTTTCAATAGCAGTCTCCATTCTATCATCCAGGTGCCACACTAATATCCATTTTCCAACTTAAAAGGAGTTGATCATGTTACAAAAGATCAGATAACAGTAATAGGCAACACAAACTATTAATGCCACAACCTCCTGGAACAGAGAAAAGTATTTAAGCATGATATTGACTTTGTAAGATTTAAGATACTAGCACACATGCAACAGCCCATCCTTTAAGACATTAACATATTGATATTAAATGGTTGGATTAATGGATTATAAAGGAACAAAACCATAAATTAATTCTGATACATCTCAAAGTTGCTGAAAAAGAAAAGAGGCAGAAAAAAAAAAAAGAAGAAAGAAGAGATCAGCATTCTAGAAGTATCCCTGGGGGAAAGCAGCAGCCGATCGTGGCACACATTACCTCTGCCCCTTGTTCATCCATCTGCTGCACCCCAAGGAATGCCACAGGGGAAGCAAACATGTGGAGCACAGCTAATAACAGCAATTCTGTCCATATTAGAAACTAATTATCACCCTTTCCTATCAGGATCAGTGCTTCCAGAATTATAAGCAATTTACCCTACTAAATGCAGTCTAGAATTTAGCAGTCTAGAATTTAACACTCAATAACTCAATAGCTTATTTTTAAAAAAATGCTGATTTGGACCTGTATAAAATACAAATTATATTTCCTGTCTTTTCTATACAACCCACTCTCCTGCATCTGAAGATTTAATTTTTTATTTTTTTTTAGTGAAGGGATGGAAGAGAAAGGAACTCTGCTTAAACATAATCCTGTGCATTTCAACTCTCAGCTCAAAACTGCACAATAGCTCTGGTTAAGTCTACGTAAATCTTAACAAAAAAAGAAACATTCGTTTTGTATTGTACTAGCAGTCTTCTGGAAATAACAGCATGAAATCTCATTGCTCCCTACCAAATATATTACATTTCATTAGATACACAGACCATAAAATTACAAAATGAGATAAAAAGCTATGAATAGCATTTTATATACCGACCTTGTAAATAGAAATCAAGAGTTTTTCCTTGGTCTATTTTTATTCTACTAAACTAAAAATTAACAACTTTGAGAACTGCTGAGATCCCTCTGTATTAGGCTGCTTTATAAGAAAGTAATTATTTACTTCAAAGTAATCAAGTTAACATTGGTTTGTTTTAATTAACATCACCTATTTGAGGAACTACTTCTGCACACAAGCGGTCCAAATGTTCTGCAGCACAATCCAAAGAAAAAAGAAACAGGGAACACACGGGAGAATTATACTATGAGTACCAAGACCTGAATAAAGACCACCAGGTATGGATTAAAACAGTGCTTCTCTCCCAAGGATCTTAATTTCTATTTGTTTTCTATCCATCCACTCCTTGAGCCAAGTACTTCTTTAGCCCTCACAGCCCCAAGTTTTGTCTCACAGGCTACTAAGACCAAAGTACCCTCTTCCAAACTCCCTCAAAGCCGCTCCTAGTTAGCCAGCAGGTGCCACTTTTTTAAAGAAAGACAAGGTCAACATTCTCCTAAGGATCTGAGCAAGATGCCTCCTCGAGCAAGCAGTCTGGGATTCGAACTAGGGTCTGCTCGCTTGAGACTGCACATGCTGGCTCAACGCCTTGAGGTAGCAATGTCAAGAACCATCAAAGAAGGATTTACAGAGAAGTATCAAGGATGCAAGTGAAAAGCATTCTAATGAGAATCACCATCAAACTACTTTGTACCTTTGAAGAACAGACATTGATATGATCCTATAAAAGATTTTTAGATGGAAATGAGACATTCCCCAAATTTTAATTCAAAAGTAACTATAACTTGCTGAAGCTAAATATAAGATGCTGAAGAACTGTAAATACATAGCAGAGCACTACTTTTTGTACACAGGCAAATGTAATACTAGTATAAATTCAAAGTACTTATAAAGCTACCTTTTTTACAATCACAGTCAAGACTATATTTATGATCAACTATATCCTTCAGCATGAAGGGATACAAAGAACAAACCTAACACAAAACACCAGCAACTTGGCTTAATAAGATTACAGTACATTAAAAGGTGCTCATAAGCATTTTCTATAAATGAAATGTAAAGCCTGATGACTACATATGATCCAGAAAAGCAACCTAAGCTCATAATGAAGGTATTGTGACAAAGCTTAGTACCTAAAACACCAACAGAATGGTGTATTTTTGATGTAGCTGAAAATTTTACACTGATTATAAAACAGCCACATTCAAGTGACTAGTTTTAGGGTAGTAGTGTTCTAGTTTCTATGATACATGTAACAGTTATAAGGCAGATAATACTGAGTTTATCTAGTAAATAATACTATTCCTTCCTGCAAATTTCATTCACTTCTCAAAAGGACAGCATTTTTACAGTGTAATAGCACACAGCTGGAAAATATAAGCCACAAGTCAAGTACCCTTAAAGAAATCAGTAATAATACTGAGTTAATCAGTAATAATACATAACTCAGTACAAAACAGTTTATTTTTTCTCGAATGCAATGAAAAAGGGATACTATGATCTTCTATGGGAAAAACAAACTGGCAGACTACATAAATATCAAGCACTGTATCCATTAATTCATTAAGTAATGGCAGTAAAAAGAGGAGGAAAACCAAAACCCAGCACCCCTGCACTCCAATCACACATCCCCTCTACCAGTACACAACAGCAAGTACTACAGTGAATCTGTAAGTATCAGGAAAACTTGGTTTTGTTTCCTCACCTTTGCAATTTTGAGCATGTTTAACCCCATGCCCACCACATACATACACAGCTATTCTTATTATCTGCATCCCTCCAGAAACCAATCCAACAGAAGATAATCTAGACTAGTAATGACACCAATTTTCCAGAACAGATTTGTCAGCAGTGAGAAACAGCATGTAGACTGTTCTACCGACATCCTACTCACTTATTACTCTTAGCTAGATTCAGTAAGTAAATTTACATTAAAAATAATTGTACAACTGTACTTCAGCATACAATAAATACTGTGTTCCTTAATACCTCAGCATGAGTCACTCCCAGGCTTAGGGAAGAAAAAAATATTTTAAAAGCATAAAATGTAAAAGCCAACATCATTTGACTTCACACTTGGCTGTCTATCCAATCAAAACATCAATTAAGACAACATCAGCTAAGGTCTTTATTTCTCTAAATGACATCTCAAAGTGTCGATACACAGATAAATTCCATTTTATTTACAAGAGTTACTAGGAGGTCATTGTGCATGCGCAATGCATATAGCTTTCTGAGGAGGAAGAACTAGACCAAGGATACTCTTACACAAGCTAGCCACCCATTCTTGCCACTGTCTACTAAAAAATTTTTTTTTTAAATTCCCTTTTATAAACTGAAGTACCTAAAAGGTTTTTTCTGTTTGTTCAATTAAAAGGAAAACTCAATTATGAAAAAAATATATTAGTTCTTTTAATTTGAATTCAAAAGACATGCAGGCCTTTCAGTAGATTATAAACTTACAGCCAGGTGTCCATTTCTTGTAACTCTCATAATAAAAGCAGAGTTTTAAGTACAGCTCCTTTATAAAAGTTTTTTTTAAACACTAACAACTTGTCATAGGCCACAATATAAAACCAAAGGGTAAACTTCTTAATCAACTTGTCACTCCTAAAAAGCGCAGATCTAGCTACAGACATCCAGATAGATACAGCTGAATCAGAGGCTGCATAAGGAAAAAGGGTTTTTTTCATTGTTTTTTGATAATATGCAGCAACTTACTACATGTAAGCATCTTCACACATCAGCACTGGCAACACAAAAGGGAAGTCACATTCACAGAGACATAGGCACATTCAGCAAGCTTCTACTTCACAACATCTACACTTACCAAGACACTCCCTTCACTGCAGTGCACCCTGTGTTACCATGACATTTACTTTTAAAGTTTTCCATTCCCAACTCCCGTCACATTTTACAGAAAGCATTTTTCATGGACATGCAATATTATTAAATTCTACTGGAAACAAATGAGCACAAAAGCTTTCCTAGAACTACTTTCACTAATTCTAATGCTAAGGAGCCCTAGAGGGAAGTGCTAAGAGAAGTGATCAAAATTCCCAAACAAAGTAAAAATAGAAAGGCCAAAGACAAAAAGACCAAAGTGTGTTATATCCAGCACAGGAACACTTGAATAGTCATATTAAAACAGAGCTACAACTTGAAGAAGTATGTTAGAGGCATATTAAGACGACTGTACTTTACGAACAGAGCCAGGTCTCTCCTCACACGCTACTGCATACACAGGCATCTGCAAGGCACTTCCAGGCATGTTCAAAAAGCAACAGGCTATGAAAGCACACCTCTCTTGGACTTCTATTTCCCTACAAATAATCTTGTAAAAGAGTGAATAACTACTGAACAGACACAAAAGGTCAGAGGCAACAACTTCCAAATAACTGGCATTGCCCCAAGGTGTTAGAACGGAGTTATGGATAGGCAGACGACAAAGTTTCTGAAGCTAAATTTCCACACCCCAAAAAACCCTAGCATCCTGGTTGAGCTCTTTCCCTGCAAACAGCCAAACCATAACAGCTTCTTTCTGCTATCAAAGCCAGGCTGGCAGTGAAAGCAGAATGAGTTTGTTCACTGCAGAAAGTAAAATACAACCAAGCTCCACCACGTGTGCAATGCTAGCTGTACAAGCAAATGGCTTTCAGCCAGCTTGACTCCTATCAGTCCCAGGCAGGAAGAAAACCAGACAGGCCACTTAAGCAAAGGCTTGCTGACTGTGGGACAGCAACAGAAGATTTATTTGCACAATCAGACCCATTATGCCAACAACTTCTGTTCGCTGACACCCTTTACAGAAATCCACACAGTTACCTTCCCTCAAAGGAAAAAGTCACAGCACACAGATAATCAGAATACATAGCAATAGTCCCAAAATGGCTGAGACCATGTGAATTTAGATACAAAGTGTGTAGAGAGAAGAGCAAAAACTGCCATCCTGCAAGTGGCTTCAATACAGACATGGTATTGTTAATCCAGCAGCTAAACCAAATTCCAACAGTAATATCCTGTCCTATAAAGGTAATGCCACTACTTTAAATGTATTATATTAGGTATAAAATTCTTAGTCTTGTAGGAACTTTAAAATATCAATACTTCTTTTGCAGTCTATACATGATTCAAATGAAGTGCCTCAACTAAACCAGGTATATAAATAAGTGCTTGACTTTTAACCATACAGATAATATCACTACCATGTTCAGGGGTCTGAAGTTAAATCATTTACTGGACTGAGATAAACGTCAATTAATCTAAAGTCTGGAAATACTACTGGACATACTATCAATTCATTTAAGGTCAAGAAAAAAAAATTACCATCAAGAATAAAGAATTGAAAAAGTACTTAAGAATAATGTCAGAAGACTACCAAAGTAAAAGTGACCAGCAAGAAAAAAAGGCAGGCTTCTAAAGGTGATTAGGAAGGATAAGGTATTCTAAGAAGGTGTGAGAAATTGGAACAAATTTATGCAGAAACAAAATAATAACACTAGATTACCTGGCATAACTTAAAAGATGATAAAAGCCCCCAAAATTATGTAAGTGGAAAGTGACAAAGTTGACAAAAATTAACAAATTTCACTGAATTAGCAAACCCTTACTGAAATTCCACAGGCATTTAGAGATAACAATTGAAACACAACGACTAAAAACGTTTTGAATAAAGGTAAAGGAGAGATTCCTCTCCCGGAGAAATTAGATTATACCAGAATTAAAGATTCAGCAACCCACATCACAGCCTCAGCCCATTTGTGTACCGTGATAGAGCCAGATCAAGGAGGAAATGCAGCCAGTATTTCAGTGCTGACAGAAGCAAGAACCAGGTACCTCTAGTGCTTTTTCACTTCCACTTTGTTCATTACTACTACTGTTACAGAACACAACATGGTACTTCACAAGTGCAATGCCTTATATTTTAAGCTTTTTTTTTAAAAAAGGAAAACAAAAAAGGCTTCACACAACAGATACAGGTACCAAATTTGCTCTTCATCATAAAGGTGTCCAGGATTTTCAAATAAAAGGTAGCAGACTTCTGAGAAATGAAGTCATTCTCTATCTTGTTAAATTTTATCTGAATAAGTTCAACGAACTTCCTGAGAAGAAATAATAATATCATTCTCAATAGTATAATTCCGGATGCATGCGAATTAGTTCCATGTATTGTGTGTATATTTCAAAGATCATTTCCCAAAAGGGCTGGAAACAAATAATTTTTTTTTTTTTTTTAAATCTGTCTGCATTTAAAGTTAATCAGTCGTGAGGCTTCAGAGGAAAAAGCAGGCTAAAAACATATTTAAAAGCCTATTCCTAGCCCCATGAGAATGCAGTCTCAAAACACTAAATCTGTCACTGGTTCAGGGGTGATTGCAGACACCGCTGTGCCTCCCAATTACACTTTCAGTTGTACATTTCCAGAACTATACATGTGAGAAGAAACTTTAATACAAGTGATTTTTAAAAGGAAGAAGATTTGAAACTGCTCAAAGGTGATTATGACAATCTTCATTTGAGGCATTCTGGAAGAATACACATACAGTAAAAGTCAATCAAAATATACTGCAGAATGCAATCACTATTCTTAATATTTATGTCCACATCACTCCATGTATCATGTATTCTTTTCTTGTGCACACACACAAAAAATATCGCTTCTGCAAGACACCACTGTATCAAAAAAAATCACAGCACCAGGAACAGCAATGAAAGAGAAAGTTACCGAATTGTCCCTGGGCATTTTGTCCATCAAGACATGTTAGAAAGATTAACTGAAAGTGAAAAACACAACAGAAAATACAACATTCAGGACTGGCATTCATTTGGTTCACATTGTACAAATGCCTGGAGGAATCACGTGCAACTAGAAGCAGTTAACTATATTAATGACATGGATGAAAGCACGTCTAGGACAATGCCAATGACCAAATAAAATTAAAAAATTAAACATCATCTGAACATACGCAGACAAATTCAAATCTACCCTGTGCAAAAGAAGTTAACGTTAATGTTTTTCTTGCTACCTAACGGCAATTATATTAGAAAGTCTTAATTATGACATTAATACTTACTATTAGAAGCAGCACCACTAACAAACTGTTACAAAAAACAATCATTCTTTAACAGCCCATCTTTATTTTTCCTTGGAATTGAGAACTAAGTTCATATTAAAAATAATTAATTCAGAAATTGAGAAGTACTCCACATCAAGGCCAGAACAAAGACATGGCCAACCACCAAAACCAGTAACAGAAAGCTGGTAGTGGACAGTAATAAGCATATGGGAATGGACACGGCCATCTGCATGAAGAACGCCAAGGGCAGAGTAGTTCAGTTCTTCATGTCCCAGCTTCAAAGTTGAACATTACTCTTAAATAAATGTTGAGGATATTAAGCTTTGTTCTGAGTTTTTGGATAACATAATACTGCCAAAATAAATATGAAAATTGCTTTCATATTCTGTTTCATTACCACTGAACTCAGACAAATACTCTTCAAGAACAAGTTGAAGACATTTATCTACAATAACAAAACAGTGAAGGATCAAATGTATACCTTGCACGTTAACAACAAATAAAGTGGTAAGAATCCCTAAAGTTTCTTGCAAATCAAGCATGTGGAAAAGCAAATAACCTACCCACACTAACAGTTTCAACCGGATCAATGTTCTAGGCTTCCCTGGAAAATACTTCTACCTCCTGATTTCCCCAGCTTTCTGTGTCTCGCCCAATACTAGCTTCAGTGCAAACATCCTACTTTTCATAAAAGCTGCTGTGAAGTTTAAAAATAAGTGCCTCAAATCACCTGAACTACAAAAAGATGAGAAAGTAGATACCATTCAGAGAAAAAAAAAGCCTCACACGTATCACATCCAGAAGTTGCTGAAATGTAACTTATAAATTGGGGTGAACAGTTAATTCACCTTCCTAAAGTAATGTTTATTTCCTTAAATTGGTTCACACTCTCTCCCCCTTCAGTGTTTTCTAAAACACTTCTCTTGCTAGCTGTATCAGAAATTCTGTTTAAAGTAAAGAAGAGAGAACAAAGTTACAATTTTCGGAACACTTGTTTTTATCCCAACCTGGTTGATTTTACTGAGGCTTATTTAATGTAAAGCAGCTTTTTTATCCCCAAAAGCTAGAACCAAATATAAAACAGTCATAATATGCTAGTTTTGCAAAATACACTAGTTTAATTTTGCATTACAAAGGATTGTTCAAGGGCCAAGGCACTGCTTTTCTCTGAAAGGATATTTATGCACAAGGTAGGTTTTCCTAGTCAAACATGACTGAGACCAAAGCACACTGTTAGTATATAAAGTATTTGTTTCCAAAATATCTGTAGTGCTTGATGTCTTCCCCTTTGACATGTATTTACTCATCAGTACTTCTTGAACTTCCCCTCACATACCAGAAATATAAGAATCGTGTATTTCATGAAAAGGTTCTATTTAATGGTATGCAACTATTTTTATGACAGAAGAAACAAACAAGTTAAAAAGCACTTCAGGGGAAGGAGAAATTAATGGTTTGAAATTACGTTCTTCATGATCACTTGGTTAGATAAAATTTGTTTCCTAACTTTAAAACACATGCTGTTCTAGAGCTTTTCCATCTCTTAAAGCACAGGTTCTGTCTACAACATCCCAAAGGGTATTTATTAGTATTCAGAATACAGGCACAGTAGCAAATGCAGTCATATTTAACACAGCCTCATTTCTTGTTTCAGTCAGAGTAGGTTTTGTCAAAAAACCCACTTGATTACTGAATCTTTTTAGACTACTTGTTACCATATCCATGATTATTAGATCATGGCCATAGGCTAGACACTGGTACATATATCCAGCTGTCAAAGTGAATTTAATCCATTAAATACAAAGGATAGCTATGGACAGGGCTGTTTTCTGTTTATGTATCAGGAAACCTTTTTAGACTAGTACTTTTCTTCCTTGAAGAAATTAAGGCAAATTTATTTATCTGTACTTTCTTATTTGGATTAGGTTAAAATAAAATTTACAGAAGTGAGAAGCATATGTAATCTGTGAAGGTGTGCTGAAACAGTTTCTAAAACATTGCTATGAGTCCTAGACTGAAATTTGCATTTCCACATTTCTAAATAACAGAACTTACATTTAAAAAGCTGTATAGTAGATACAGTAAGAACTGAATTGAAAAGACAAACCAAAAAACTTTATCAACAAAAGTAAAAGATTGAACAAGCAGAGACATAAAAATTATATACAAAAGGAGGGAATGGATATTAACACTGAAAATATGTGCAAGCTAATTTAACTCTGCTTAAGTCATATGAAGTTATTCCTATTAACCCATGCCAAGTCCACCATTTCCCTGAACTGAGGAATTTAAAAACACTCTTCTACAGTGTGAACACTAGCCCTCATCTTACAGCTGAAGAAATAGGAAAATAGAAAAGAAAAAAAAAAAGCAGTTCCTCAAATGGACATAGGAACTATGCAGCAAGATAGGAACAGAAATTTTGCCTCTTTGCTAAGTCCTTTAAAATTCAAGATTATCTTCATTATGCAAAAATACAATCTTGGCAAAAGTTTTTGATGGCGATATTAATGTCTGCTTTAGCTTATTTAAATTACAAAAATAACAGCACGAAGTATCACGTGAGTATGAATATTTCCTAGGAATTTGCTATTCCTACTGAGTTTTTAGTTACAAATTCTCATTTTAAAAGTCATTAAGACAAAAAATTCACATTGAGAATTCTGTATTTTGTTCGTAATTCAGTATTCCATATCCCTATAATTTAACGGATCTGATAAAACAGTAGCATAGGCAGAAACAAAACCAGAGGACACTGAAAAGTATTTAATATCTCAGGCGGAAGCTTGTTACATGAATTGAATGAGCTGCTCATTTCATTTTAGAATCAGTCATCCAAGTATAATATTCTTTCAGAATTAGAATGTCAAGAGATAAATACCTAACTTCTCATACTCAACTCATTTTAAATGCTATCTTTGCTAAGCCTGACGAAATCAGGCCAGGATTAATACATACTTACATATTCAGAACGCAGTGAGCTTATCTGCATGTATTTCAGTGAACCTCTTGCCACAATTCCAAAAACAGTGCCTACTCAATCAGTACTAATTGACTCAAATGCTAAAAGGGCACACAAATAGAACTTTTGTTGGAGCCGTGAAAGACCTTTTTTCCCCAAATATGACTTGAGACCAAGTGGCAAAACAGTTAGAGGAAACTTGAGTTATTAATGTTGTGTTCGTTCCCAATGATAGCTAGAGAGCTTCAGTACATGTCCGTTGATGCAGCATTAAATTTGCTTAAAAAGGGAAAACAAGCAGACACCTTGCAGAGTCTAATTCTCTTGGTTCACACACTCAGCGTAATCAATCCTGACCTCTCCTTGGTACCAGATCTGGTCACCATGCCAAGGTCACTCACACCACAACTTGTCTATCCAGGTTAGACCAACACATGTAGAAACTGCAAGTAACAAGTCCTGTCTAAACTGCTTAGAGCAGCAGCTCAGTAACACTTCCCAAGGCCAAGACAACCTGAAGGGATGCGTCTTCCCTACTCTGAGAAAGGGGCAAGAGGGGGCAGGGATTGAATAACAAAACCCAAGCTAAAGATCACTAGTATGGCACATGCACACATCTGCTACCACAGTCATAAAGTTCTTTTCAGGTACAAATGAAGTATTAATTATTTCATTCTTCCTTGATATCACTTGGAAGGAGAAAGAAGAATGAAGTGTTTGTTTAATTCTCATCTGCACCTACTGTTTCAGAGAAAGTGATATAGCTTAAGACTGCGTTACATTAAAGAGCTGCAAAGGATAGGGCAATCTACATGGGTAACTTCAAAATTCTTCTCTTCTAGAGGCTTTTTCAGTAATAAAAAGGAATACTTAAACATGGAAATCTGAGTGCACATGAAACAATATGCTGTACAGTGTTAATCACATTATTTGTCTCCTGACTTAGGAAAGTTCTCACTTTTTCTTTATATTCCTCAGTTTAAAAATTGTTTGATCTTTTTAAATAAGAAAAAAATTTATCAACTCCATCCTCACAGCACGTGTAGAAATGGACGTTACTGCTGTCTACAGTATCTCCACTATACAAATTGCCTCTGAACTCCTATACTTCATCTTGGGGAAGAAAGCCGCACTTATCAAAAAAATTATACATCTGATGGGACACAAGAAATTTACAGCATCGTCTTAATCTGGTAACAAAACCACACTCTGAGGAGGAAATATTTATACACAAAGACCTACCTGTGTTTGCTGAAAAAGGGATCCTACATAAGGTGTATTTTCTAAATTAATACAAAATTATACATCTCCACAAGTGATTCTCCCCCATTAGTGTCACATTTAGGGTTCTGTAATATAAATAATATGGGAGAAAGGCAACCATTTTACTCAGAAAAAAGGAAAACATCAAGTTGAAAAGCATTATGAATAAAGCAGCGTATTTTCACAACTGTTCTGCGGTAACCAAAATCACGGAGGAATCTCTCTGAAAATATATTTTCCAAGTACTAAAAGGGACAAGTACTCTAGGAAGCTATGTAAGTCATACAGTCATACTTTTCCAATAAAAACTAGTTAGCTGTTTCAACAGCTCAGTCTGTATGTGCATTCAAGCTAAGTATGTTAAATGTAAGAACTGTCCACAGCATAAGATTTTAAAAAGCTGTAGCTTTATGAACTGGGGGTTCAAGCAGTAACTAGCTGTGAAAAAAAAAGTCGTGTATTTTAAAGAAATCTATACTTCCCGCTCTTTTCACTACAGCTATGTGCTAATACTGACAACATACTTTCAGATCAATGCACCAAGCACTTGAGGAGATGCAACAGCTCTGCCAAGAATCCTGCCTTCAAAAGGACTTTCATTGCTATGGCAACAGCATGTTCTCCAGTATCCAATTTGAAGACAACCTATGACATATACATAAGAGATGGCCAAACTCCGACGGATTCCTCACTGCAGCACAAGTCACATTGTCATATACATACCAGTCTTCACTTGCAGAAATCCAAGGTACAAAACAGGGTTTTTTGATGCTAGTTCACAGGGCACTTAGGTTACCTACCAATAAATAACTGCATCTAGGAGAAAAAATGCCATTTGTTTCACAAAACAACTACAGACAATTCAAAGGCCAAAAGGAATATAACTATTAGCATTGAATATTAATTGCATTACACAGCATCTCCCATATGCAGGCATTTACCTCTTCTCTGATCCCAATTTCCCCTAACAGGATGGGGGAAAAGGAAAAAGGAAGTGTTAGTACATAGTAAATAAGCAGACGATTGAACCTGTTATTCAGTACTGGACAAGTATCTTGAAAATAAAATGGGTTTAATGAGTATAACGGACATGCCTAAATATAAACTCTGGGTTTACTGCATCACGAAAAAAAAAATACAATCTTCTATAACGCTTCACCTTCTACCCAGAAATGTATTCATGAGCGCACAACCTTGACATGTCTTAAAATTTATTCACTTACCATGTAGTTTTAAGCATCCATGCCATATATATCACTCTTAACGCTTATAAGAGTTCGTGTACTACTACATAGGCACCAGCCAGTAACTCAAGCCATGAAAAAAGATAAGGAAATTTAAGTTACTTATCCATTTCTGCACTTTTATTATGTGACAGTTTTCAAAAAGTAGGGAAAAAAAAAAAACAGCCTGCTGTTGCTCACCTAAGTTCATTCACCCCAGATGGTTAAATATATCTTTCCTGTAACACAATGAGAAATGTAAGAACGTGGTTGCATTCTTTACGTTCCTGGCAACCCTAAAATAGTTTAGCAACCTTTAAGATTACTTCTGGTTGTACTGTACAGCACTCATATACTGAAGACTTATATAGAAACTTTCTGTAAAGAATCACAACCTTCTTTAAAATCTTGGTGGAAGAAAAAAAGGTTGACTTAAGAAGAGGGGAAAAATAAAAGGCCCTTTGGCTGATTCATGAAGGCCTGAAAGACTGCTGGAAAAGTATGTTCTGGAGAGGATATGGTCTCCCATCCTTTAAAGACTCTCTCTGCTTCCTTTTGAAGTATCAGGCATTTGCAAGTAATATTACAGATTAATTAAAAAGATATTCCAAATAAACTAATGAAATGAATGACCAAAAGGGAAAAAAGATGGGTGTTTTGGTTTGTTTGGGTTTTTATTGAAATTTGGGGGTTTGGGAGGTGTTTTGATTTTTTGTATGGATTTTTTGGTTTGGTTGTTGGTTTGGGGGGGGGGGGGGGTGTTGTTTATGCGCGTTTTAAAATAAGCAAATAAAAAAAA
>JAVKLA010000002.1:8582637-8594708 GCA_034782735.1 Sagittarius serpentarius
GGGGGCGGGCGGGGGGGGGGCGCGGTGTTTCGGAGCTTTTGAAATTCAGCATCTTACAAGTACTTGCAAGAAAAATACCTAATTCAGATGTTCCTGTCATAAGTAATATTGACAAAGTTCATGCTCCATTTTTTTGTGTGCTTATTACTGTCCTCTGGCAAGGGAATACGATATCAGAGATATTTTCAACGTTACCAAAATGAAAGCATTACACAGAACAGAGAACACATGTCAGACATTACATGCATGTATACACAAAGTGACAGAGATGTGCATTTCTTTTATAAAATCAAACTAAGGGAAAAATTTTTGATTTACCATACCATTCAATCACTTTTTATCTAAGCATCACCAGCACTAGTCTTGCAAAGACATACTACAAAATACAGCCATTTGAACTCTGCAGTAGTAAGCACCATGCACCATTTTTAGAAATACACAAAAGCTTTTCATTACTCCAAAACTCGGTCACCTTCATTAAATCACCATCTCTTCATAAAAGCCTTGGCTTCATTTAGCATTCAGGAAGATGAAAGAGCAGCTACCCTCCTTATGGATTACTTCTCTATTACAAGAGAATGTTTTGCACGTCAAAAGCAAACATTAAAGGATTAAATGATACTGTCATTTCTGCTCTTGTTTATTTGCAGTGGGCAGTGAACAGAATTGCAAAGAAACAATCAGTGATTATTTTAAGCTGTGTTCTTTTGCAAGGATTATGACTCATGAAGTTGCTGCATAAAGAAAGTGGAACGGGATAGGTGTCGCATTGAAAATCATTGAAACATCACAATATAATAAAGTGTTTGTCCTACAAGCAAAGCTGTCTGGTTTAATCACTTCACAGAGTGGCCACAACAGCTCTTGGGATAACACCAAGACAATAGTATCTTGCATTCAAATAAACAAAAAATAAAAATATAAACAGTGAATTCCATTCTCCTACACAAGACTAAAAATACTTCAGGATTTTCTGAAGCATACTAATCTCCACAGCATCCTACTAACACTAATGCAACACAGTAGAAAATTCAAGAGATACTTGGTTGCAAGACATTCCTGCAGCAGGCAAAATTCAATGACTTTATCATGGATTTATCTGCATCTTTTAGGCTTTAAACATGTTTTCCAATAGAACTAAAGAAACCAAGTGCAAAGTAATGTTATTTTAAATTGAACTCTTCACATTTTTCTCACACATTATATGCTAATATGTATGAATCACACTCAAGTTTTATGTTTCGCTAAAATCTTCTGTCTGGTTCCCTTCTTATTTCCTCATGCAAGTAAAAAAACCACTTTATTTTGGACTTTTAGGTAGATGTTACAAATGTAGATGGTACGTATAAAAACCAGCAATGTGCATTCAGGTTTTATACACTAAAGATTTTGTATGTAACACCTGAACATGGAAGAAGACAGGAGGATTATAAATCAATTCACTCTCCAAAGATAATGATATACTAATTAAAATTAGCAATATATTTTGGTCATACTCTAGGCAGAATAAATACAAACACCAGGTAACACCAGAGACCAAGTTCTTGTTTACACTGAATTAAGGATAAACTTTGGTTTGAACTCAATATAATTTAACACACAGAACATGCATATTAGTGGTCTGATATTCGTTAGTATTATAGCCGCAAAACATACACAACTAGAAATGACCAAATTTGGATTTTGTTTTACTAGGTATGTTTTTCTAACAATTAGTTCTGCCTACTCATCTCTATATTTAAAAAGGGGAAAAAATACACCGTCTAAAATGTAATTTTCACAAATCAAGGCTCAGAATATATTTCCATATAAAACTCCAACCCAGCCTAACTTAAGTTTCTCCATGTTACCACTACTTCATCTTTATCAGCAGCAAAGATCTCTTTCAGAGACAAGGCACAAGGCACAAACAATGTTTTCTGCAGTTTTTTTTCATGCAAAGGAAAAGTAGAACAGCAAAAGAAAGTGGTTCAGCTTATTACTAAAACTCCATGTAACTAACGACTGGTAAAAACATGGAGATATCACTGTTTCTGCAGCTACAACTGGTACAGGAAAAAAAAGTCTGCAGTATCAAAAGAAGCAAGACTTGAAAAGTAGAACATATCTCACACGCTTACAAAAAGAAAAAAAACAATATAGGCAATCTCTGTAGAAGATCAGGAGCAAGGAATCAGGACCACTGCAGTAAACAAGATTTACTTCAGAAAAAAAATTAACTCAAAACTGTCAGCTGTATGTAAAAAAAAACTACCTATTTTCCACTTAGCAATAAAGAGAAATCGTGTGTAATACAAGAAATGTACACTTTTTACCTTCTTTTTTAAATGTAATTCTATAGCATAACCAGTTTTTTTAAGTTCTCCATAGCACTAATATGGAAGTGTGCAACTTCCCTGTCCACGACAAACCTTACTTAGCTTTATACTAAGGTTTTACTAGCATTCCTAGAAAGGATTACCCTACTAACAGGTCTGTGAAGGGAACCATTTTTATCAAGTCTCTTCTTCCTCCACCCTCCATTCCAAGTACTTCTTTAAAACACCAGCAACAATTATTTTGATGTGACCAAGCGAGATTTTTCTGCATTACATTGGTAAGAACATGAAGTTTATTTCATTTAAAGCAATTCCAGCTCCTTCTTTCAAAAAAAGAAAAAAAAAAAAATCACATCCCTAGCATACAAGAAGAATCTAACAAAATCCTAAAGATTGATTGGGTACATTTTAGCCTGATCATCCTCTGAAGACAGTGAGATATTATTAAATATAACAAAAGCTGCCTTTCTGATCATTCTTGGTATTCTGTTAACATCTTCACAAAAAAAGTATGTCCTTTATCTTTTTGAATGTTGTGTTTACAAACACAGCTTTGTTTTACAAATTAAAAAAACAAGGCATTCATTCAAGACTTCAAAAAAAAAAAATCATTATCTCATCTTAGACTCAGAAAAAAACCTTGCCCCTACAACCACTAGTAAATAATGGATTGTAGTATGTAAAAAGTCCACAAGTACTTCAAAATCATCAGGTTGAGGTATGCAATAGAACTGGGGACTTCTCGACTTTCATATTAGTAAGAAACACAACAAATCAAAGAAGTAGCCAACCCTACTTAAGACAGAAAAAACCCAGAGATTAAAAATACATTTCCTGTCCTCAGAATGATGATTATGCGCTGAAATAATACTTTTCCCTATTTTCTTACAATGCTTAATAACCAAAAAAGTGATTAAGGTATATACACAATTTAAAACTAGTTATGAGTATTCAACAATCTCCATAAAATAATTCACATGCCGAAGAAAATAGTGCCTTTTCTTATCTCTTTATTTACTATTTAAATTTAGTGACTTCCTCACAGAACATACAAAACTATTCAAGTTCTGCTATATACTTCTGAAGAAGTGCTAACACATTAAATTAGACAATGTGTCTAAAAAAAAAGCTTTTCAGAGAACATACTTTATTCAGTGAAGTAATTTACTGAAACTGAATTTTCAGATATGATAAACCAATACTTACTTTGAAGGAAACTTAAAGATAGAAGACTTTATTACATCATATAGACCACATCTGGCTCTATAGGTAATTTCATAGATTTTATAAAGCTTCTAAAAATGGTCAATGCTATTCCCAAAAACATAATCCTTCATTAGAGTACCAAAAAAAAAGAACCGCATCTCTGCTGTGAAGAGAAGTCAGCTCAAGAGTAAACTACTCAAGTTTATGCATGTCTTTCAATTTTAAAACTAGTCTCCACAAACTCCAATCTTACTAAGTGATATATTATATTAGTGCCTTGAACATCCTTCTGTTCATCAATAAATACACAGTTTTCAGCCATGAAAAATTACACTATACCTTTAGCAACTTAAAGAAAATACAGTTTACCAAGTTTATAGTACCAGTATATAGTAGATAAACAGAAATTCATATAACAGTATCTATAGGCTCAACTATGGATAAAGTAGAATTATCTGAGACAAACAACTGTCATACCAATTCGATTGCAAAATGACTAAGGGGTTAAGTCCTCTTTGTGTGACAGCTGGAAGGAAGTGGGGGGAAGGGGAACTTTGGCATGTATGTACAAATGACAAGCTTTTAACATTAAATTCCCTTGCCAAAGATCAAAAAAAGCCCACAAACAAATAAAACCAAAAAACTCTAAACCTTAGCAAAAGCGATAGACATAATAAAAGTGCTACAGTCATTAAGGACATTAAGTTCAGCTGCCATTAAAGGACACACAAATACGTAAGAATCTCATTTATACTTCTCTTTAAAGAAAAGGAATTCCTCAGATAATATACAGTTTCTCCTCAGTTTCTTTTCAGGATTCTTCCTCCACTTCACCCAAACCTTTTGACCTTGTGTTTACATTTGTAACAACACTGCACTCCAGGTAAATCCAAAAATATAGCAAGAGGCAATTTCCAATCACATTCCTTCCCACATGCCATTAAGACCACTCTCCAAAGCATCTGGATACTCTTCATCACTTACAGTAGATCAGAAAAATTTGGCAGATCAAAGAGCTACTGGCTGGCGCAGAGGGTGATGGTGGGAGGTGCCGCATCAGGGAAGGACAAAGGCACCACTGCGACCCCAGACCTTCTGCAGCCACCCAGAAATAACATGGCAAAGATCTTGCTCGCATTGTGAGACAGTAACATTCATATAGGGATTGGAGGTTATATGCCATGCTTTTGAACACAGTGATCACATTGCTGCTCTCACCCAGGGAAAACTGACTGCTGGAAACGTGACAATTTTTTGAAAGAATGCTTTCTAGATGCCAACACAGCAAAAGTTAGTTTCCCTTATTATCAGCGTCAAGTTTGTCTCTAAACAAAAGACAGGCCAAATGCTACCAAAAATTCGAAAATTACCGGTTTGGAAAACAGCAAGGAATTTCTGACCAATTGACTTGAGGTTCATACCACCACCTTAAATGACAACAGCCATTTCAAAGCCATAGCCAACGGCAATAAATGATGGCCAAACATCTACTTATGGCACACCAAGCTAGATTCAGAACACCTAGCCGTTCCAATAACTTTTCCTTTTTTCCTCCTTTTTTCACAAAAACCCTCAATGTTCACACAACCGCAAACACCTTGTGAGAGACTGTCTGCTTTAAAGTTGGGTTATCAGTTCCCTCCATTTGTCCAACATCTTTTTTCCCCTCCTCTTTCTTAAACAGGAATATGGAAGCAGTTATTCAGCCCTTTTGTATACTGTACTTTTCAAGACTGTTCATGAAGTAAGCACCTGGTAAGTTCTCTTTCCAAAGGCAAGGGGAGGAGGAAAAGAGACAGCAAGAGTGAGACAGAGGCTGCCAACAGGGAAGCTGCAGAGCCATATATTTACTAGCACTGTATCACCCTTCTAGGTTTCTAAATGCAATAGGTGAGGCATACAGACTGAAATCTTCATCTCACTTGTATGTGGCCCATTTGAAGGGTAGTCCATGGGTCTCCCCTATGAACAACTAGAGGGGAAAGAAGCTATGGATACCTTTCTGCTTTCAAGCACAAGGTTCTACAACTCTTCCCAGGCTCTTCAGAAAAGGACAGAATTTAGGACCTCTCAGACCCAAGATGAAATATCAGGTTACTAGGTCTGCTGGTTCACTTTTAATGGAGCTAGAGGACAAACTAAATAACAAAAATAATTTTAAAAGCCACATAGCTGCACGACCTAATGTTTATTTTAACAGGCCACCTAGATTTCTGGCATTTAACGTACAATAAGCTCATCTTCTTTTGAACACCAAACAAAACCACACATAACATATTTTGGATGACAAAACCAAAAATACGGATTGAATTCCTGAAATACAGGCCTTCCAAATTCTTTTACATTAAAAAAAAAAGAAAAAAAAAAGTGTGTCATGTCCTAACACACTGTAGGACCAGACTATATGACTATGCAAGACCTCTCATCAACTCCGTAATTCAGGGATTAGGAGCAGGAATCTCCTACACCGCAATGGGGAATGCACCAGAAACACACATAGAATGATATCAGAGAACTGATTCTTCTTAGGCATAACAGCTCTGATAAAAAGAAAAAATAACGTATTTTGAAAGGTTGAGAGCAGCACTAATTTGCATACATAAAAAGTTTCATCTTTCTGCAGTCTTCTCCAAGGCTGTGAGCGTCTTTTCTCTTTAGCACTTGCTATAGATTGATGAACACAGTATTTAAAATACTGCCAGTCCAGGTAACTCTCCAATATTTTTGTTGGGTTTTTTGTTGGTTTCTTTGTTTGTTTGTTTTACAAAAAACTGCTAACGCAAAACTAAAAAGGAAATAAGAGTTTATGGGACTGACAAACTGTAATCAAGTCAGGTTTTGCTAATTTTGGAAACACTGTTTGGTAACTTAATAGACCTGCTAAAGAACTGCCATTGTGTCCAGTCTCAAGACACATGGCCCTAATTTAGGGACACTCAGGTTAATGGCAGACTAACAACTTCAAGCCACTAATTAGTGGCCTACCCAATCCATTTCTTACAAACTCAGTACATTAGTAGAGAGCAGCGGAAAGGGCAGCCTCCTGAATTTGCATAAAAGGGGACCAAATTGATACAAACAGATATCTAAACAGATACATTCATAAGTTTTTTTGCATGTACGTCTAGTATGAGGAATGTCTGGGTACACACAAGGTTTGTGCCCAAAGCTGTCCACACAAAGATGTGTGTACTCATTTTTCATGAACTTCAAAAGAATCTTAGAGGCAAAAGAAGCATCATATTTTGACGACTTCGCTCTTGAACTGTACCTCTTACTTTGAACTCTTACTACTTTGTTTTCTGTTAGACATCCACACTGTCTTCAGCTTTTTGACTGACACCTTGCATATGCACATGCACAGCCACATGCAAAAATAATGCTATTGATACAATGAGGAGGCTACAAAAAATTGAAGATAGTAGGCCACATAGGAAAATACTGTCTCAGATAGATTGTTCTTAAACGTCTAAGAAGATCTTTACAAAACCAAAAGAAAAGGGGTATTTTATTTTAGGGTACCACACCTGAGATTAAAAAATTTCAATTGCAGGAAAAATTGAAATTGAGATCAAACCTACTGGGAACCATAGGAAAATTGCACTATTATTGCCTATGGCAGGCATCTCAATATTGTGACTGGATTTTAATGGAGTTATTGTAATAAAGGGCATGGGGCAAAATCGGTCACAATCCAGGTTTGTATTGGCATACATTTTGTGGTTCTGACAAAACCAAAACAAAGCAAAATTTCACTGTAAATCATAAAGACTGCTATTAACCATAGTAGCAACAAAGAAAATTCAAATTTTAAATAATATCTGCAAAAAAGCCTGATTAAAAAGCCCAGTAGAGCACATCTCTGACCTTTGCCCTCTCCTTCTACGATTTCTAAGACAGAAATAGTTTTATCTTCACAAGTTGGTTTTGCAGGAGAAAAGAATGGGAAATTCTGTTTTAAACAAGAGGCAATTACAACAAGTATGACATGGAATATTTTGTGGCTTAACTCACTGACTTATATATCGGGTTACTTTTCCAATATGTTTATTTTCACCAGTAGTCTGACCAAGTTATTTGACTTCAGCAGCAGCTTATACGACTTACTGTCATAAGATACTATATCAGATTAGTTCACTTATTTCATCTGCAGCTTTCATTCATAACTGACTGACCCATAAAAAGCAAGCCTGCCTCAACACTAGACTTCAGCTAGCTTTTAATCAAAACACAATGTTCATATGTTAATCCATGACAGTATTTTCTTAAAAATTACAGAGATCATATTAACTGTTTTGTTTATGCAACCCAATTACACATATATTTTTACAGCATAATCAACAGAAATATTGCAGAATTATACCAAATCAAACTTGTCACATCAGAATTAATAACATACACCCTAGTATTTCCAACAGTTCACAAAGCCACACCTGAAAAACAAACAGAACTTAACCATCCTTGAACAACAACTAATTTATCCTTTTAAACTGGAGGCCTGGGGAGTAGTAAAGAAAATGCATCATGAGCATTCCTTCCTTCAAAATCAGATTTCCCAGAAATACACAGTCTTAAGAGCCATGCAGACAAGCAGTTGATTTTCACCTACTTAATGAGGGCAATTAGGCTGCATCTCGAATCACTGATAGGTGGGGGGGGCCAGGGAAGATGTTTTCAGATTTAAGTTTAAATGAGAAAGGGAGCTCTATAATTACAAACAACAAACACATTCTTATTCCAACTAAGAAAAGGAAAACTCTTTTAGTATGCTTGTAAAGACATCAGAAAAATAAAACAACTGAGTTTAATGGGAAAGATACTGAAGCAAGCTTCACTTCTGTAATTGCCATCAAAATCACAGAAAGTCTCTGCAAGAGGCAGCATCATTCCATATTCAAGGAAAAAAATTTTAAAAAGTACTTTTTAAGAATCTGTGCATACAGTGCTTTTCAGTACTAGATAGCTCAAAGGAATAAATACGTCCTCTTTTCACGTTTCTCTTTAAAAAGTGGCCTCTAGCAGTAAAAAGTTTTCAAACATTGTTTGTCCTAGAATTTAAAGAACACTTGAAACTAAAGCAAGATCACAATTAAATCAGAATGCTAGAAATTAAATGCCTATACTTCATCAATGATCTTAACACAGTCTTTCTACAACACTTAACACTGACTCAGAACACAACCAATATAAAAGTTTGTCACCTCTCACTCCTGCAGAGTAATTGTCCTAGCTCAAGGTTTAGGTTGTAACATTACAAGAATTAGGCCATATAATCCCGCTGACCAGTAAATCTCTACAACAAGAAACGTTTTGAATTAAAACCCCCAACTATATACCGTTATCTTTTCCAAGGAGAATTCAGTTGAGGTTGTAGCTTGTTTTGACAGCTGCAGTGTATTGCTCATGATTGGTATCTACGTAATGATATACCATATTGGCAAAGAAATTCAAAGAGTCAATAACATTGTTTTTCCCAAAAAGCTAAGTATTCTGGCATTCTCTCCTTCTCTAAGCCATCCAAGGAAAGAAGGGGAAACATAACCTACAAATAGGTCAAGCCACATTACCTAAGACTGATCTATGAGCTAAACTAAAAATGAAAGCTTTATTATTCAAAAGAAAATTATTCTACTTGTTCAGGCAAAGCAAGAGGAAAGGGGGATGAGATGCTCAGGTTGTGCTCCGCGCAATAAGTTCTAGCTGCCTGAATGTCTTTTAAAACAAGCTTTTGAAAAACAACTGTCTTGAATACTTGTATTTGAAAAAAAAATTAATTACATCATGTACGGATTTGCTGTCTTACTACTGCAAATAATTTAAACTTGACTTTTAAAGAGCTAGACAAAACCACCTATATATTTTAGGAGAGAAAAAGTAGAATGCTGCTTCAAGTACATTACAACTACATTTGCTGCATATTTTCATTAAATTAAATATGGGATGCAGTCTCTGACAAATTTGCAAAATTACGCAATTCAGAAGTTTTAAGATGCTTTTAAAAACAAGAATTCTAAAGTGTCACTAGAATGCAAGGTGTCATTTGGACTCTCAGGTTAACAGCTCTGACAATGTAAGAGGCAAACAGGTGATGTTACTACACAACTCCAAGCAACTACTTCACTCCTCTACTGGTATTCTAAAAGTTTATTCTCACTAACCTTAACTAAAAACACAAACATCTCTGCTGTATTCACAGAAACAAAAATACCAACCACTTCACCGTATTCACAGGCAGTAAGCATACATTGAAAAAAAAAACCACATTATCAAAAAGTTAGTTTAGTTCCTCTTTTGTAAGTAGTAATAAATATACGCTTTACAAGAACGATACAAAGTATCTGTTAAAAAAATTGCACTTATGGCCTATTACAGGCTTAGCTTAAAAGTCTCTGAAAATGGCCATTAGGTGGACCTCAATGAAAAGACACTGAAGCCACAAAATACACGCAATGTGTAAATACAGTCACTTGTTTTCCAGATGCACCGATAAAAGGTTGAACATGAGGGAATTCTATTCATCAAGACTTTGAGAACTACACAGTACCAGAAAATCGTATTAGCCTTACACTTTCCTTAAGAACTGTATGTTAAAATGTATCTTTTGAGCCAGGAGTACTTCATTATTCAACATTTTAGTTAGGTGGTTTACCCTTTCATACAGGGGCTAGGAAATACTTCAATTGAACAGGTAGGTTTCATTTTATAAAACAAACAAAATCAAAGCAGCCATTAATTTTTAACGTAACAGATAAACAGACAACTTTTATGTTATTATAATTACAGATACTTAACACTTCACTGTACTGGGACAAGTAGTCTAAGGCATATAGAGGAAAACTGTGGTTAAAGTTAACAAAATGTGTTACGAAGTCACATCAAAACAGCACATCTCTAGTTAACCTCAACACCTTATGAGGATGTGTACAAATGGAAGATTACCATTACTTTGACCATATGAAGACTAAACTAAAATATCAAGACTTAGTTACATGAACTTTAGGTATCTCAGATTCATCCTACCTGATCCACTGAACTGGCTGCTTCCTAGCGTAGTTGGTCTGTTTTTCCCACTATTAACAGGTGGGGAAAACATCTACAAAACAAGGAAGAAAAGATATGTTTAAATTGGCTTTGAAACTCTGTACTACGTTATTAATGTAAACTTAAAAAAAAGGTAATAGTAAACAATTGATTCATTTTTATGCTAGAAAATAAACAGAATGCAAGATGCACATCTAGACCCACAAAACCAATAAGCCAAAGTACTCCTTGCAATTTATTAATGCCACTAAAATTTCTTTTCTACACAAACAACTTTAAAAAAATAAAGTTAAAAGGAGACCTACTACTACTACGGCAATTTAAAATAGTTATATATCTTAAACTTAGCTACTCAAAGAATATTTCTTACTGATCTGCAAGTTTAAAGTCACTGGATAAAGACAGCTTTTGAGAGGCAGTAGTTTTCTATTTTGTTTACAACCCAAGCACCTTTTTGAAATCTGTTAAAAGCAGCACACAGAAAATACCTCTAATTTTCTAAGCCAAAACTATCAATGAATAACCTCTGTTATTCAGGGGCTTAATTTTTTTTTTTTTTTTTAACAAATCAAAAGAAAAGCCAAAGTAGCAGTGCCACACACCAGCTTAACAAACGTTAATTATTAGATTATGCCACCACTGGGTCAGCCTGATTTTAACCAGTTAAACCAATTGACCCAGCTGGTATTACAGTATTAAATCTGGAAGTCTAGACATTACATCAAAGTTCAGGTGTCCAACTTGGCTGAGACGGACCCAGCCAAGCCCTGCACGCTGCTGCCCCTACTCCTCAGCTCGCTTTACCACGCCGAAGTCATGGAAGACCTCGGAGAATATCCTACCGCACTGAAGTCCAGCAAGTCGCTCAGTTCCTTGTCAGTTCCTATAGCGGCCATCCTCTGCTGCTGGGAATTCATCTTCCTCCGCTCCTCCGATCACCTTCTAGGGCACAGCGAGAGAGGCACAGGCAGTACTTCACCACGGCGCCGGGGCCGGACCCCGACCCCGGGAAACCGGCCCCTAGCGAAGCAGGGCCTCCGGTACCCGCACCCCTCAGGCGGGGGCGGGGGAGCCCCACGGAAACCCCGCTTTACCGGGCGGACTGACAGAATCGGCGGCAGCAGCTTCCCCAAACTAACCAACTCGCCCTAAGTTTCCTCAGGCTCCCTTTTCTCCCTCGTTCCACTTCTCCCCCACCTCCAGCAAGGCACAGACACGCCGCAGCGGGGCCGCCGCCGCCAGGAATTAGATTCCCCCCCCTCCCCAGGCAAAGCGCAAGCAAATAAACAGCCGCGGCCCAGCGAAGTCCGGGGAATTAGCGAGAGATTAAGTGACTCACTGCCTCTGCAACAATGGGGCTGACAAGCGGGGCGGGATGCGCCTCAGCAGAGCCATCGCTGCCCCGGCATTATCGCCGACCGCCGTCCCCGGCGCTGGCGGCGGATCTCCACACTCACTCACACACCCACCCGCGGGCCGCGACCGCCGCTCCGCGCTCGGGACCGC
>JAVKLA010000002.1:8600955-8628561 GCA_034782735.1 Sagittarius serpentarius
AAGTTGGCGCGCCTGGCCGGCCCCCCGCCCCCTGCCCGGCTCCGTGCCCACCGCCACTCCTCGGCGCGGCCGGCAGCCCCCTCCACCGCCGGCCGGGGACAGCCCCGCTTACCGCCGCAGCGGCCGAAAGTTACGCGGAGCCGAACAATGCGGACAGGACTATTTATCCTTCCGCCGGCCGCCTGTGACGGGAGGGGGAGGGAAACGGCGGCGGAGGGGGTGGTGCGACCCGCCGCCGAGCGGGCGGGAGGGGCGGGGGGGTCGCTCCTCGCCTCCAGCTCCCGGGGCGGGGCGGCTGACCCCTCCCCGGGGCCGGTTACGAAAGCCGAGGGAGCCCAGCCCCGTCCCGTCCCCGCGGCGGGGCTCCCGCCGTGGGGCTGCTCGGGCGGCTACACGCGAAATGGCTCGTCCCTGCAGCGGGGAGGAAAGTCTAATTTCCCGTATTCCCTGATGTCGTCCTGCCGCCGCCGCCGCCGCCTCGGGAAGGCAGCCCCGCTCCCCGCCCAGGAGCCCTCGGGCTCCCCGTCCGGCTCCCCGCTCTCTGCCAGGAGTTAAACAGGAGCCTGGGCTCTCCACGGGAGCCGAGCCCAGCGCAGCTCGGGGGCCGCGTGCGCCCTGGAAAACTTTGATCCTCCCACTTGTAGTTCAAGAAACGAACCCGAACAGTTTAAATCAAAAAGTGACTTTAAATTCACACGGGAGGTGGTGTGGGTGCTTATTTTGCTGAAGCCAACAATCAACAAGCTTAAGTAAAAGCAACATGATGTTTTCTTGCTAGTTAAAGAGAAGTAAGTAGTCACAGGAGATTTACACTAGCTCAATAAAATTAATACAAAATGACACTGTCTTTAAAGGTGACTTTAAAAAAATCAGGATGATACAAAGCTTAATTTAAATAAGCCCCTAAACATATTCCTAAGTAAAGCATTTATTAAATCAAAAGCAGATTGACATCCCTGGAGAAAAAAGTTCCTCTTTCCAGTGTTATCTCAACCTTTCTGTCCAGGAGCCCTCAGCACGGCCATACCCATTCCTTCTACGGGGCAAGTAACACCACGGCGATGAAGTGGTATTGGAGAGAGCGGGTAGAGGCGCGCAGGCAGGCAGGCAGGCAGGCAGGCAGGCTGCGGCGCAGCATGCCTTGGCTGCTGGACGGACAGACGCTGCTGGCAAAACCAGCATGGCTGCCGTCCTGCTGCACCACTCCAAAGTCCTTCATTTTAAGAAAACTCATTTATAAATTCACAAGACAGAGATCACAACAAAGAATCACATAAGCGAGGTTACAAAAGGGAGTTATTTTCAGTGAGGAAATCAATACAAAGTTTTATGTTTCCTATGTAAATTATATGCCCTTCATGACAGATTTTTACAATCGCTTGCATCATGCAGTTCAATGTGAGCAGTTCTGAAATACTCCTAGGATAAGTATTACTGCCGAAAGCAATTGGGGCAAAGCATCTTTCACCAAAAAAGGTGTCTCACACTGGAAGACATTGGCTAGATAGTCAGAACAGAATTAATTAGCAGAGAGGGTAAAGCATGAGTATTGCCATTTTTAGCCTGGTTTCCTGGGGAAATCACTTGCAGACAACGACACTGTGTTTGTGTGGATGGATGCGTTTCCTTAATAAATCATAAACTTATTTGCTAATTTCAACCACAGAAAATGAGATCACATTCACACACATTTAATGTAAACAGGGATTCAAGCAGAAAAAAAGGAGACTCTGTTGGTGCACTGACTGAAGAGAAGACTAGGTGAAGGTCAGTCCTTCTCAGTGACCAAAAAGAACCCAGACACAGGATGCGAAGCCAGGGGAAGGTAACTTTAGGTTGTTTCCCTTCTGGCAGAACAGCTCCTGGTATTCTGCCTGCCACCGGGAGCTGGAACGAGCAACCTGTATTACACAGACCTTTTTGAGCATTTCCCCACCTCCAAAGTTTCACAGGAGCCAGGAAATAATTGCTTTAATGTAATCAAAAGCCATATAACCCATAGATAATGTTTTCTATTCTAAAACTGCTTGAAAGAATGTAACTGAAGTCTGACTACAGCCATTCATCAGCCAGTCCCAGATGGGCCTCTCATGCATGAGATTCCCACTGAACACAAATTCCCTCCTTGGCATGGAAGTGAACAGGTTCTGTCCCTCACACAACTAACGGACCGTCAGCTGATGCATTCTGGGGAACTAAGGGATGACAGAGGAGACCAAATGTACAGAGGAAAATCACAGCTTTGAAGAATAGTAGGAACTCTTTATACCAAGCACATATAGAACTACATTTTAAATTACACTGGAAAAAGTTCCATTTCTTAAATAAGTGGAGTGATAATACCTTGGGGTTAGTATTGTTTTCTGTCATTTGCCTGGGTTTTTTAAGGTTTTAGGAAGAAAAATATTGTTAAGTTCTATTTTGAAGAGTGCTGCAGCCTCATCTTAGGTGAACTCTCAGATGAAGAAAATTGTGAATATTCAACTATTTCCCTCCTCATATATTACCATGATTATTTTGTCCAACAATATCTGCAGAGCACATCAGATTACTTTTCATTTCGGAATACAATTGTGGGTAGTCTCCTCCTCACATGTATTTCTAGTTTCATTCTAATTAATATAAATATTTCTGTTAGAAATAAGGGAGAATCTTGCAAGTTCTCTGTTCACAGAAGTATTGACTGACTACATTTAATGTTCTTTTTACATGAATCATCTAGGATTGAGCTCCACAAAATACATCTTGCCTCCTATAATTTGCCATTATGTGGCTCTTAACATAGTAAAATCTGGGGGAGCTGACTCAGTTATTGAAGATACTTGATTATCCAAGGTCCAGAAAATCCTGGTTGTCTGTCTCAGGGTGGAAAAAACCCAAAAGTTTCAGAAATAATAATGTGATAGGATTACTGTGTATAGCATACTGCTATTTTGACCATGAAGTGTTTCCATGACAGACAAGCAAATATTCAAGGTCAGATGACTTCAACAATGGTACCCATGCTTTTGATGAACTAGTTTGCATTATCTCATCTGATTCTCTCTTTTATCATACGTAGACGAGACATCTTATGCATTCATATGGTTTTGACATTGTCACATGCAGATACTTATTGCAACTACATAGTTTCCAGATGCTACAGAATAGTACAGCATCCTAGTCAAGAATGTGCCCAACAGGAATTTTATGAGCTTGCACTCGAACTGGAAACTAACATAGAAAATTATGCATGTTATACCATGTAGTAGGTAGTTCCATACAGGTCTCAAGTCTAGAGCTAAAGTACACTTAAAAGAAAGTGAATTTTTTAGGTTTTAGTTTTACCTTTCTTTTTGGGGGAGGGGTTTACTTTCTAAACAGCATATTTATGCTTTCAGCTCTTCTGTGCTTATACAGCACTAGTTATAACTTCCAGAGCCATCATAAATCACAGGCAATCCTACCCTAGCTGCAGGTCCTGGAGAGCTGGCATGTGTCAAACAGAGGCTTCTGAATGAAATATGACCTTTAATCAAGTTCAACAGCTTGTAAAGAGCAGAGAATATAAGAAAGGCCATGCTTCTCAGACCAAAGGTCTGCCTAGCCCAGCACCCTATCTGCAAAATAACAACCCAGTATAGTGTCTAGTCTTTTCAGTTTAATCTCTCATATGTTCTCAATGTAGTGACTATTCAGTGGGATTCTGAAGAGTGGAGATGGGTTTGGCCTTGTGCCCATTCCTGGTATTGCATTGTTTCCACAGTAATGAGAAAGAACAATCATTAGCCAGTACGGGAGGTATGTAAGAAACAGGCATGAGCAGAGTCATCCTGATTCTGGGATATTCCCCCTTCTGCCAATAAGAAAATTAAGAATTTTTCAAGCAAGAAGTTGCACTTGATTATTGTTCTTAATGGCTATTGAGGGCTTATCCTTTATGAATTTTGTTGGTTCATATTGAACTATTTTAACTACTCAGCAGCTGTGCATGTAGAGATCATGAAAAAAGAGTCAGCAAGTAATGAAACTTTTTAATACTGTCAATGGGGCAAACATATTCCATGATGGCAACTCTTTGAAAGTCAATAAAGGAGATCTAAGTCTTGAGGGGGAAGACCTGTATTTGTTCTCCATCAAATAGAGGATAAATATATTGCCATTGAAAGATCTAAGGGCCAAGTTTGATTCTGGAATCTGAGATTTCAGTCAGTCATTTTACATTCCCTGCATCACCTTATCTCTAGTTGTAAAATCAAGGGTTTACAATATGGAACATACAATGATTAGCCCAGGGTTTCACGGCTAGTTTGCTACTATATGCAAACTGTTGCCTCTTGGTTGTTGGGCAGACCAAGCAGAATGGTTAAAGGTCAGTCTCTCTCTGCATTTGCCTTAGTAGGACTCAGGGTCTTCTACCCAGACTCTTGTTTTCATGAAACTTGTAGGGATTTAGTATCTTTGAGTCAGGTACCCTCTGTTAAACTGGATTAAAATTGGAAAATACATTTAAAAGTTATTGCAAAGACAGACAAACAGATGAACTGGTACTGCAACCACATAAACATACCTTCCATAAAGAAAAAACAGAATAAAAGCAGTTATAAAAGGTACTTGCCATAATATTGTTCTGATTGAAGTCAGTGGATATGAAGCTATTGGCTTCAAAGGCGGACCAAAGTACAGCCCGCCTAGTGTCCCTTCAGTAATATTTCCAGCACAAACGTCATAGCCTGGTAAAATAATTCATATTACATGTGGAAAATTTTCATTAACTTCTGTAAGAAAAATTGTCATTTCAAAGTTAAGAGATTTTTCTTTCTAACATCATTTTGTATTAAGCCCTTCTTTTTCAAACTGCACAAAAAATTAAGATTAGTTGTATAGCTCAAGACAATTCCAAAGTTTACAGTCATTGTTGATGGTGATTGAAGTGATGGTTATTAGAGACCTGAGCAGCTACATTGCCATCAGGGTCCTGGCTCAGAACTGAAAATTGAGGGGTTGCTGAGCCCAAGCTGAAGTTCAGAACGTACTGTTATCTCTGGAAGGCAAGAACTATGGTACAGTTTGCAGATTTTTTTCAATGTCAGACCCAGTTTAAGGTTTTTGAAAGGCTACTGTTTGCATAAATAAGTCTGAATACTGCCTTCCACTTCATAGCTTTAAATATTACAATCCCTGTTCTTATATTTAATGGTAAGGAAAATATTTTAGCAGCACAAATAGGCAACTTGCAGCAGAATCTTGCCCTCCAGAATCATCTCGAAGTTTTAGGTTTCTTTTCTATGGAGCTATGATTTTCTCTCTGGGCTTTCACCTCTGCCAATAATGGAGTAACTGTGTATAGGTCAGTTTAATTTTCTTTATCTCATATCAGTTGCCTCACCTGTAAAATGAGAGTAGACAATAACCTCTCTTAAAGGGTTGCCAAGAAGAACTAAACTATAAGATCTTCAAATGAAACACATAGTAAAAAAAGGTTTTAAGTAATTTAACATTTAAAACTAGAAGTGGGTAATATTCTGCATACCTATATGACTGTATTTTAATATTGGATTATAGGATAGATGTACATAGAAAAAAAACTTCGGTAATTTATACGTTACCACTAGGGATATGTCATGGTTTAACCCCAGCCAGCAACTAAGCACCATGTAGCTGCATGCTCACTTCCCACCCACCCAGTAGGATAGGGGAGAGAATCGGAAAAAAGGGTAAAGCTCATGGGTTGAGATAAGAACAGTTTAGTAGAACAGAAAGGAAGAAACTAACAATGACACTAATAACCACAATAAAGTGACAATAATAGTAAAAGCATTGGAAAACACAAAACAAGTGATGCACAGTACAATTGCTCACCAGTCGCCAACCTATGCCCAGTTAGTTCCTGAGCAGCAATCCCCCCGCTGAGACCAACTCCCCCAGTTTGTATACTGGGCATGACATCACATGGTATGGAATACCCCTTTGGCCAGTTTGGGTCAGCTGTCCTGGCTGTCTCCCCTCCCAACTTTCCTGTGCCCTTCCAGCCTCCTTGCTGGCTGGGCAGAAGCTGTGAAGTCCCTGACTTAGTCTGAACACAACTTAGCAACAACTGAAACCATCAGGGTGTTACCAACATTCTTCTCATACTGAACCCAAAACACAGCACTGTACCAGCTACTAGGAAAACAGTTAACTCTATCCCAGCCGAAACCAGGACAGGATACACTACCTTCATTTAAAAAAAGCTAATATTGTTCACCTAAAAAAACCCTCATTATTGCTATTTTATACACAAAGATTTAAGGAGACACTGTCCTACAACTTCTTTAAATATCTTTTCAAACTTTATGAGAAATATACTTTAAAAAGTACTGCCTGTAGAAGTATTAATAGAGTATATACTTATGACCTGTGAAAGCAAGGATTTTCTAAATAGCTTGTATGCAGAGACCATACATTTAACTTCCTTTTTCTATGTAAAATTCCATTCACCCAATTTCTCTGTTTCTCTGATCATGTTTTAAAATATGTATTAATTTCAATAGGAAACAGCTTCTATGGTTATACCTTCTACCTGATAATACAAAAACACTGTAAAACATATGTTGCAACTCAATATCAATATAGTCTTTAAACTCTCCTTAAAACAAAAGAGGAACTATTATAATATCAGTTAAGTGAGACCTGCCTGTTGGGGGGAGGTGGTGGGTTTTTGGGTATTTTTGGTTTTATGCTGCAGCTGTGTATTTGTATATTGCATTTATGGTGGTTAAACTGGAATGGTAAAATAGCATGAGGTATGTATATCTAAAAATAAAAATGTTTACTCCATAGTCTGTGAGACAAGGCCATTTCTTGGACAACTCCAAACAAGCAGGAAAATTTCTTCATAATAAATTTCACAGCTATTTGGGCATTTGTAGCTTATAAATAAAATAAAACATTTTACCTGTTTACTATGAGTTATTAATTACTTGCATTTCAAATTTTCAGAACATGTTTTTCACCTCTCCACTATAGGATACACAATACCTAAACAGGATAGCAGAGGGTTAAGAGGTCCAGAACTGTAATATCTAGCATAGATGCAAGTCTGGGAAGAAGGCCATAGAACAGCTAAAGCTTAACTTTGAAAAAGAGGTCTCCAGATTTTATTTTCCATAGGAGAGGCTTTATTTTGATTGATAAGAAAACAGTTTAAGAAGCCTATAAGGCTTTCTTGAGACAAGAAAAGATTCCTGTAGGATTACTTTTCAGACTACCAGTTAATGATAAACAGCGATGCTTCAATATGTAAGCATCTCTTAACTGCCATGACACAAGAGAATACCAGAACTGTTACCTTTATATTATGATATTCATGATACTGGTCTTGTGACCTGCTTGGTGCCACTTTCTTGGTCTGACTCAGCTCTGCTGTACCTAGGATAGCTGGTCATCCCCATGTATCATTGGATTCGTAGTCCTTCTGAGGTCCCTTCCAACGTGAATTATCCTGTGATCTTGTGATCCTATGATTCTTCGTATTAGTTGGTTTAACATTTCTTTCAAGCCCTCACACCAGCAGAGAAACTGTGCATGAAAAACTGCCATAGGTACCTAGAACTTTCTCACAGAGGAGGGAATGATGATGCCTGTAACCTACAGTCAGCCTTTAGAATGGTTACCAATGAAATATCAGATAGCCTCTCAAATGTAGAAAAAAAATTCAAAACAAATTGTTTAGTGTGATGTAAAGCCAAATTAAAACTAGGACAGAAAGCCTTTGGGGAAATAGACACATGATAAATAAAAGTGGCTGCTGCTACTGCCACCCCGCAGGGCCTTACAAGATACCATGGAATGTGTCAATGTGATTTATTTTTATGAATTATTCCTATGGGCAATTCCTATTCTATGAAGATTAAAAGGAGTTGTTTCTTTAGAGATACTACACTAAGAATCATCATAATGTTATAGTTTAATTTTGTAAAATAAAAGATCCCACTCACTGAACATAAATCAGTATAATAGAATAAATATTGTATACAAATTCCATCAGAGAACAATTCAGAAGGCTGAATACGTTTTTAAAAGCGGATGAAGTTAGAAATGAAACAGATGAGGCAATGAGCGAAAATATTTTCCAATTTTGAAGCAGTATACTCAGAGACCTATTTCCTGTATTGTAGGACTGAATTTTCTTAATTATATGTGTTAGACCTTCAGGAACTTACAAAGTGGTTCCCACTGTTGCCCACTTTTTTTAAAGAGGTTACCAGTCTGTCCATTTCTTGTAGAGGCACCAGTTTCAGAAGAATCTGTAATTTCAACCCACATTGAGCAAGACTATGATTATCTGAAAAACATTATTTCCAGTGGGGTTTGTGTCTTTCTAATAATCCGTACTGAAAGTCACACTACACTTGATATAGGACTACTAACTATGTGTGTTTCTACAATAATTAATCACAATAGAATAGCGTATTTTTCTGTGCAGTGCAGAAGTTTAAGAAGTGCACAGCCTATCTGTTTCAGCATCAGAAAGCATTTAACGAATGGCCTCTAGAGCCTGCACTGATTACCCTCTTGGTTCTGACTGTAGTGAGGAAGTTTCCACCAGAGTACACGTATTTCTAACAGGTGCCGATTTTGAGGTAGACAGTACTCCCTATACTTTTAGTCATTGCTGTCTGGGAAAACTGTCACTGTGTGCAGGAAGATGTCAGAATTCTCTTTTGCTAAAACCTTCTAGGACTAGACTTGGCTGTTAACTATGCCTGATATCCACACTGAAGGGCTCAGCTCTGAACTGTGCTCACTTTGTCAGATACAACCTGAGTATGTTCAAAGCTTTAGGCAATATAGAAGGTTTCACTCCTGTGCATAAGAGGACATGAAAATAATCCATGTTTCCACTTTATAAATAAAGCAAATATCTACTTCTAAATAAAAAATATCTCATATCATTAATTTTGAAGATTAGTTCATTTAATTTTGTGTATATGTAGACAAATATTGTCATCTTTTTATACTTCTATTTTTTTTTTTCCCTTCCTGTGTCATAGTGTGTTGTGATTAGGATAGACTCTTGGTTCTTAGAATTGTTTTATCTTTATCATTAAATGCAAATTGTTGTGGCAGACCACTTATGTATGAGAACGTAACTGCACTTGTGCATTAGTTGTATACATATATACCTACATGTTAACTATCGCACAAGGTACTTGAAAAGACATAAAATAATTGTTAAGAACATTATTTATTAAATTAAAATTTGTTTTTAACAGATGTCCCAGGTACTTAAACTTAAGTATACAGTCTCTTTAATACAGATCTAGTTCTAGTTAAACGTGCTTCCTAAAAACACCCATGGACACAAAAACAAAAGAAATCAGGAAAATTGATTCTATCACATTCTGAAGGTAGTTATAATGCAGTTTATCACTTATGAAGGGACTTCAAAAACTCATGGGCATTTGGGGCAACATGTATCAGAAAGGAAGTCAAGTTCATAAATGACTCACCAAACGTTACAGGAGGAGGAGAATGATCCTGGGTATCTTAGAGAACAGTGATTTATGTCCAAAGGCTCTTCCAGAGTAACAAGGAATCTGGGGAATGGAAAGCATGTGTAAATGTTCTCCTGATTTCTCTACATGTGGATTCTCTTTATGTTGCTAATGGCAAAAAGACACTGGCTTAGAAATCATATCACAAAATCTGCATGTTTTGTGTCAGGCCCCTGAGTGCAGTAATAAGCTCTCTCAGTAACTGCTCTGACCAGCCTTACCTGACGTCTCCACACACCTTTGACCAGGGACTCCCATTTAAGCTCAGTTTGGGCCTTTCAGTCCCTTCCTGGGCTATGTCTTAGGTGTGTTTGACCCTGTTCCTGAAGTGCTGTAGTGCATCCCTTGATGGACCTTGGACCCTGTCTTGCCTGATGATCACTGAACCACTGATAGGACCTGTTGCTGTTGCCATCCTGCTCTGCTTGCCTGTCTCTGATGCTGTGGGACTGTCGTGTCAGTAAGGTCCTTGCCCAGCCTGCACTGTCGCCACCCCTTAGCTGCCAGCTCAACTTCCCTTAGGGAGCAACCTGCTCTTGCTGTTCCCTGACATTGTACTTAAACTGCATTCCTAAATGCACTGTGAAAAGAACCCCTGTAGTGTTAGAAATGTGGAAAGCTTGTAATTAAGTAACTGAAGTCTTCACTCATGATGGAAGGGTAAGCTGCAGCTGGACTGATGGGCCCTTTCTGGTCTGGGCTTGCAGTTTGTAGCCAGTTCCTCAGGAACTCGGATAGTTTTGGAGTCTACACAGACCAGTGCAAAAGTACGCAGTACGTGACACCACCTGGGTAGTTACTGTTGTAATAAATAGTGAGATACGAGTCTTTTATATAAGAGAGCTGTTACAATAACCACACGTGTCTATTTTATAATATATTAGAATATAAGCCATTGGACAATCACTGGAAAACAATTACTGCAAGAAATGTGTTTCATGACTGAGACCCATCCTGGCCCTTAACTAAGTCTTGACCATTACATTCCCATTTTGTTGTGAGCGAACAGAACAACCATTGTGTTTTTTTATAAAACATAAAGCTCTCTGTACTACCTTTCAGAGGTTTTTTGAACAGGATGGCAGCTTACCTTGTCCATCCATTGCTCAGTTTCAAGTTCTAAAACATATTTTACAGAGTTAAGTACTAATAAAAATTTTTGCATCCACACAAAGTCAATCTCACTGAGTCATTTATCAGTGAAGTGTTAGGAATGAGTCGTAATTTTATGGGGTGCCATTTTTCTATAGTATATTAAATGCAAGAGCATGTCAAACATATTGCTGCTAAGGTTTATTGTTAAGTCTGCCAAAAGCATTTTGTTCAAAACAATGTTTGCTCTATCTCATATAGCTTGAAGTCTAAATTGAATGAGCTGCTTTGCTGCAGTCAACAGGAGAAAAGAATTCTTCCTCTGCCTCAGCTTTCTGCAGTGAGCAGCAATGGTGTCAACATTGAACTATGCTACAAACATTAGTGGTGCTAATTTGCAACTATACCTTGAGCAATTGTGTAGTTTCTTTGCCACTACACCTTTATCCTAATGCAAGATTGATGAATGACAATGCTACAGTTGGCCCTTCTCTAGTGGCCCCAGTCTCTGTCTCTCATTTACTGTACAGTAAAGCAACTATATACTTTTCTACGGGCTAAAAGGTTTGGATGTCTACCTGAATTTGTAGCCTATTCCAGGTACATATGCTTTGCATAAGGCAAGCGAGTGCTGTATGTCAAATACGCATGGTTGTGTACAGAATTGGTCACTTACTGAAGTGTTACTGGAGAAAAAAAATCACAGCAACTAATATGGACATGAAAATATGACTAATCTGTCTTGGGTTCCAGTTACTTTAGTCCAGAAGGCTCTGTGAGGCTCTGTGTATCATTAAGATCCTACTGTGCAACTCAAATGCTTTCATCTAAAGAATAGCCTAAATAAGCAGTACAAGAACACAAGGAGTCTCTAATTCATGTAAGTGGTGATAATACTATAAGGCTTTCCTTTAGTTTTGACTTTCATGGGCTGAAGTATGCAGGGTTTGTAAAAATGGTGATACAACCATTACTTTTTCAGGGTTAATTTGAAATTACACGCTACCCAGATGACATTGAAAGATCATGAAAGTCTGTACGTCAACATTACTGACAACTGAAACCAACTACAATCTTTTCATGCACCCTTCTGCAGCCCTCCCCAATTGTGATTCATGAGAATCAATATAAGTTGTGCTTCCTAGAAAAGAGGACTTGAGGACTTGATTCTAAATGTGGTGTATATTTGTCTAAGCCATAAAAATACTATGGAAGGAGAGCCCCAAGGCTAAAATAGCAGGTGTTTTTCAAGCTACAATGGAAATCAATTGCCAACACTGCATGGGGGAAGCTTGCACAGTATCTTCCTGAACTCTGTTCGATTTAAGCAAGTGTTGGCAATCCTTATTTTCACGAAATAAAGATTATCTATCAATTTTTTTTCAATAAATTAATAAAAAATTACTTCTAGTCAGGCCTCTGGACTTTCTGACAGTTAGAAAAATCCGGTAATTTCTTGGATTACAAGCAAGAGTTAGTATAAAATTGCAGATCTTTTCCAAGTGTTTTGAGCAGTGGCTTTATGATTGCAAAGTCTGCCAGGGTTTTTTAAGGGCTCACGTTTCAGTATCAGAACTATGGGTGGAATGAGGTGTCTAAGTTTTGCACCATTTAAACCTGGCAGCTGTTTAATTTACCTTTGTTGCATAATAAAACCTTCTTGCAATAAAAAGGGAAATTTTCAGTAAGACTAGTGAGAATAAGATCAGTAGACGCCACTTTAGCTGCATTACACAGTTCGTAGCATTTCACAACATGTAGGTAACAATTTCAAAGGGACAGATTCTCTAGGCTTGTGAATTCTTTGTGCTCCTCAGCCAGTAAAAGACCAGAAACAGGGCTGACAGCAAGCATAAAATGAGTGAAACAGGATGCAACAGCTCACCACCTATAACTGCCAGTCTTAATTGGGGAAGTGACTACAGCACCCGAGGGAAGGGTGGTGAGGGTGACCCTAGTCCTCTGGGTCACTGCTAAGTAAGAAGGATTAGAGCATTCCCTAAGTTGCTGACATCTGTTCGAGCCAAGGCATAACTAAAACAGCAGATAATTTGTAGTACTCTTCCAATTCCTCTTGCTTCCCTACGCAGCAGAAATTTGCTACAGCAAAGAAGTACCCATTTTAACAAGGTTTCTTGCAGTTCTTGCACTAAGGAATGTCTTTGCCCTGCCCACGAGGAAGGTTACTTACTGTCTGGGCTGACTGCTGTCTTTGATGCTACTCTTCATCAGTTGTTGATTTACTATAGACACTGCTTAAGCAGTCCTCAGGATGGTCAGCCTGAAGATTCTTACTGTAATCATGACTGAAGGTTTACTCCATCATTTCTTACCCGTGTTTATGTCATTTTGGAGGTAGATTGTATTTATTTCCAGGTGCTATTACACAATTACATTTCAGAAGGATTAGGAATGTATCTTTCCTTTTCCTAAGCAGAGCATGGCCAGACTCTTCTCAGCGGTGCTCAGTGACAGGACAATAGGCAATGGGCACAAACTGAAACACATTAAATTCCATCTAAACATAAGAAAACACTTTACTGTGAGCGTGACTGAATGCTGGAATAGGTTGTTGAGAGTGACTGTGGAGTCTCCATTCCAGAGACAGAGACTGCTCTAGTTGACCCTGCTTAGGCAGGGGTGTTGGACTATACAATGTAGGTGTCTTCCAACCTCAACTATTCTGTGATTCTGTAATTAGACCACTTTCTTTAATGCAGTCATCATATGATTTATGCCTCTTTCAGATCGGATAATGGTAATTGATTTGACAGGGCAAGGCCTCATGACCACTGAGAGTATGAAGCTGCTAGAGATTCATAGCCTAATGGTGAAAATGAGATACCTAAAATCAAACAGATCACATTAGCGTTTCATGTCTATCCTGACTTGGGTGTGTTTGAGGAGGCATCTAAAAGGCTTGGGCTGACTACATGTTACCGTCCTGGAACTGCCCTACATGAGAGACTACATCTGTCCCTCTGTTCTGCACAGTGAGCAGCAGAGGTGACTGAGCTAGCTGCCTTGCTACTGGCAGAACTATCTGCCAGCAGCTCTCCCCACTGGCACGTCTTCACCTCTGGTCTTGAATAGGTGGGTGTTGTTAACTCAATCTAGTCTATAAAGCTGCAGGAGTTTCAGAGGAGAGAGATGGTGCCGAGAAGATTCTCTTTGGAATTAGCAGGGTGGTTTTGCTCTTTCAAATGTTCTGAGGACAAGCATTATCTGCTGCTTGCTGCACAGTGTTTGTAGGCATTACTGGTTTACGAAAGGGTAATTTTAAAAAGTGAGAGAGATCACAAGTATTCTGGTTGAAAACATTCTTTGTCTTTGTACATTTCAAATAAACACAATTTAAAATTCAGCTTCCTTAGACTCTGTTTTCTCCCTCTACATGTTAGAGATTAAGTGTCATTCAGAAGTGTTAGAATATTTCCCCCCTTTTCAAAAGCTACCCATACAGAAATGTTTGGCTTCTCTTCAAATGGAACAGTATAAAAAGAAAGAACTGCTGAGCACAGGGGTTAGCCACAGTTGCACTTTAAAATGATTGATAACTTTAAAATGAGTAGGGGACTGAGTTTATACTTGTGAAAATGGAACAACAGGTACAGCAGAGAGGCCATGAAAATCAGGTTTATACTATGACTGGTTGGACTCATGAAATGTGATTAGATTAGCAATAAAACTTGTACAGATCATGGAGTCAAATGTATTTGTACAGAGAGGTCTCAGCTGTACTGGCTTGGAGGAGTGCACTTGTTTAACAAAGAATTTGCAAGCAAAACAGCTCACTTAAAAAGGTAGATGCAGAAAACTAGGGTTTTGATGTTACGCTTCCAAATGTCAGCAGAATGTGATTTTTTTTTTTTTACTTTTAAATATGCTTTCCAAACTCCTTTCAGTGGATAGCAGTTCTAAAAAAAAGCAAACCCTCAAACAATTTTTAAGCAAATAATTGATCACTAATTTTTAATGTTATTTCTATGACATTGGAACTACTTGTATGTATTACCTATTTCAAACGTTAGAGCCTTAATAAAAACTGAGTATGTTTTTAGCCAGCCCTATCAGTATAAAGCTACATGAGGCATTAGTACACCAAGACCCCCCCTTCCCTATACTACCAGAAAAATATCCCCTTTCTTATGTTTTCAGTATAGCAAGCACTCTCATCCATTTCTTCTACAAGCTGCTGTTACCACTATTCCCCTTCATGAGTCTTGACAGCTGACTCAAGTTGATGGCTGCACTTCCACTGAGTGCTCTAGAGTAACCGCCAAAACTGTTTCATATTGTAAGACTGGTGCTATCTGTAACTCCTTATTTCTGAATTTGCTCCTAATATGTATATCATTTCCTTATGTATATGTTGCTGTGGAAATGATACATGTGTAAAGTGGGAAGAGGAAAAAAAAAAGCCTTGTTTCCTTTTTTTGCTCTTGCTGAAATAGTCAAATCTTTAGGAGTTAATGCACAGCAGAACTCGTTGCACAGCATGGCTAGAACTGGTGAAAAGGGCTATGTTTTAAAAGTAGACTTTTCTACTACAAAAAAAAGGAGGAAAAAACGAGTTGAGGATGCTAATCAAACAGTAGAAAAAGTCCTTAAGGAAGTATGCTGGTGTTGAATGTGTGATACAGGCCAGTTTTTGACTGAGGAAAGAACAGTTGCGTTAGTTAAAACATGCAAGGTGTGGGCCCAGAAGCAGAGATTATTGGCAATAGTTATTGTGTTTTGCAGACAATAGGAAGCAGGGTTTTGACTGGCCATCTGGTCTGCACTCTATAGCTACAGCTGTGTGAGCTAGCTTAGAGGAGGAGCTGCAGCTGTGTAATGAATATATACAGTGTAGGAGGGTGTGATATTTATGGCAAAGATAAGAATTGATGAAAAAGTAGGACTGGACATGCTTTAGGTTTAAGATGTCACTTCAAATCCTGTTGTCTATGATTCAATGCTGGATGTTTCCTTAAAATATTGAGAGACCTGAAATAAAAGATTTGATTTAATCCTTTGCTGTAGTGTGCATAAATACAAATGCTAGGAATTAGTATACAGTTGCTCAGGTCCAACTGTTCTAAACATAGTTATACAAGCACAGAATTTTTCTGCCAAGCAGAATGATTAGAAGTCTCTGGTTTGATAGCTTAGTATCTAAGAATTAGGAATTTCTTTTACATAGCTCAGAACTGTGAACACCTTGAGCACAAGGTGAACAACAAATTGTCATCACAAGACATCTTTACTGATTTAACTTGTTAGTATTTACGCCTTAGTAGAAAAAATATGATTTATTTAATGGGACTTCTTTACATTTACATAAACATATATACAGCAGATGTTGAACACATTCTACCTACTGCCCCTTCTACAGAGAGGGTGAATAAATAATTTGAATTTAACTGTCTAAAGATATGCATTTCCCTAGAGGACATTATTTAGCTGCCACAGGTAAAGCTATTTGCGATGGCCCGTATACTGGTAGAGAAGTACTAACCTGCCCACCAGTTACTAGCAGACAGGAGCTAACATGCAGGTGCCACAGCACACAGTACCAGCAAGAAGTTAGCCTGTAACCGGGTGGAAAAAGAAATGCCACCAAGATATCCTTATTTTTGCCTTGTAAAAGAAATGTACCGTGGATGGTACGTACTGCCTTGGAAAAAATATTCAGCTAGAAGCCCTTGAATAGGGAATTAGTCACATTCCTGGTTGCTTTTCCTGTGCCCAGGAGGGTTTGTGACAAGCACAGACAAGTGTGAAAAGCTTTGATAATAAATCTAGAGATAACATTAATCTGAAGAGTTGGTGTCCCTGGAGCACGGAGGGGAAAGCATTAGTCTCTAGTATTCCTTAAAACACTCAAAGCAAATGGGTATTTTTCTGCCTGTGAAGACATACTCAGAATTCTATTAAGTGCTACTGCCTTAACAAGTACTGTAAGGGAGTTAACATCCTATGCCTTCAAGAAGCATTCGTTCTCAGTTTAAAAAAAAATGGGCCACAGTAAATCCTTAGATATAAGGGTGGACATAAGCAGTTGGCATTTGTTTCTAATTTGCGTTTATCTTATTTCATTGCAAATTTTAATTCATCTCTTCCAAATGAATATGGAACATTTCATTTGCTGATCTTTTGCATTAATGTGGTCAATATAATTGGAGCTGAAGTGAGCTGTTTGCCAGACTTTCTAACTGCTGCCAAGAAAAACTTGGGTGTCATTTAGAAAAATCCATCGGTGGAGGAGGAGGAGATCATGACCATCTGTCTATGCATCAAAGCCTAAATCATTATAGGGGAAAAATAAGTTCTCTGTTGTGTTTGCCAGCCATGTTCCCCTTTAAAGTAGGTTCAGTTAATAACTTTTGAAGATAAACATTTTCAAAATCGTCCTGTGGGCTCAAGCATTTCTTGGAAGGAAGTTGGGGAAAAATTTAAAGGACAAAACTGCACAATTTGGAAGTGAATGAGGTAGCAGGATAACATTAGAGGAAAAGTATACAGTCTCCTTGGAATATTCCCAGATGCTTTCTGTTGCATCCCTTTCAGTTCCAGGAGCTAACAAGTATATAGAAAAGGAAGCACACAGTCTCTTACTTGTCCTGCAGATAAATTACACACATCCCATGCCCCATAGCATTTACAGACTTCTTAACATTTAACAATGGTCAATAGACTAACTATTGAGAGATGTGACAGTAAATACCCACCTGCACCTACTTGAGCCTTAAAAATTCTGTTGTCAGTCAGGATAATAGTCTGAAAAGGAAACATTCTGCAAAAAAATTGCCTAGAGACGAGGGGTATTATCTGTAGTATGGCTAATACTTTGCTCTTTTTATTTGGCTTTTTTTTTCATGCACTGCAGAATTAAAATCCTGGCATCATGCTGAAATCCATCATAAGGAGCTAAACTATGAACGTCTCTGAAAAGCCATCAGTCCTTCAAGCCAGGAGTCACTATTGCAAGAGTGCTGTGGGCTCCTTTATCAGTAGTCACTGTGACATATAGGTCTCTACGATGAGAGTGAAATGACAACAAATTGAAAATGCCAGTAACCATGGGAGTTCTGCGTAGACTGCCACTTCCAGCATTACTACTCTTCTAGTTGAGTCTGCTATAGTAACCGCTTTAGTTTCCATAAGTTCCACCTTCTAGCATACTCTCTCATCTAAATATTTGCATTTTGTAGGGTATGACATCCAAGTCCAGGCATTGTTACTTAAAAATACTGCTCTGGCTTCTCTGAGCAGGAATCCTTCATAGTGTCAGTCTTCAAAGGAAAGATTTACAGTTCTTATCAGGGTTTTTCTTTGTATTGAGATTCTAAATTCTCTCCTTCTTTGAAGATAAGAAACCTCTGCTATCACAAACTTTATCTGAATACGAATGGGTCCCTGAATTTGATAAACTGATTAGGACTACTAGGATCAAATCCTAAATGTATGCACAATGAAAGTTCAAAAGGTGAATTAATTTCACCTTTGTATGCTTGCTGTTCTTGATTCCTATCTTTCCTGATAGTAAGTAGTAAAATCTAAAAATGTAATTTAAAAAATTTATGGCTTTTTGGAGTTAGACTTCATGTTTTGCTCCAAAATTTTAAAATAAAAAAAATATTTTACAGGCAGATCAGGGTGTGACTTTTGGAAAAAATAATCTATTGCTCATCTTTAATAAATGCAAAACCAAGCACAAGTGATTTTTTTATATGCAATCAAATGTCAATAGCATGTTTCATGTACTTGAAATGGAACAAACACGATTTTAATTTGCAGTACATTCTGAACAGAGAGACACAGCATTCCACCACATCTGGAATCTTTGAAGAGAGATATATATTACAAGTTTCTTTCTAACAGTAAAGTTAGAGTAAAGTATTACCTCAGCCTTGGGTAATAAAATGCCAGCATGAAGATAAGTGGAAAAATATAACTGCCAAACTAAGATTTTTAAGAGGTATTGACAATTCAGACAAATTATACTTTTGCATTATTGAAGTTGAATAGTATCTTGAAAAATTACTCAAATTCTGCAAGTTCTGTATAAAATCAAAATTAGTTCACTGCAATTATATGGCTGAGTTTTCCAAAATATTTGTTTGCATCAGGCTTCTTGCTTGAATTGTTTGTTAATCATCTTTTTAAGCCTTTAGTCTTTAATTTTAAGTTAACAGTGCAACAGGATTTGTGTATTTAAAAATAATAATCAAAGGATAAGAGAGTAAAACCTAGTAATTAAGCAGTCCTGTAACACTTGCAGAAACCTGGTGATAAAGAATGAACGATTCATTATAATGAAGTGTGTATATATATACTGTTTCAGAACATTGTCCTAAGGTTTTCAAAAAAAACCAAGAGTAGATACCTTTCTGCCTCGCCACTGTGTCACAGTCCACGTGGTCAACAAACAGTTGACCATGGATAGTAAAATTTACCGTCTGAGCTGAATAATAGGATATCCTGGAAAGCAGGAGTGTTAGAAATCAGCATGGAGGATTGAATTGGAAAATTGCCAGAAGTTCAAGAGCCACATCTATTTTGCATAAAATGGAGCAGATGGTAGCTGACTTAATCTTTGATACCATGGTACGGTCCACAGAGATTATAAATCCCAGCATGAAACACTCCATTTCTTCCTTACACTGAGCAGGTGATAAAGGAAGATACAACATATCTTGCAGATATTTCAAAACACCTACTTTGAAAATAAGCTCTATGCTTCATTATTGTTTCTCATCTAGATTCCTCTAGTAAGAGTTCTGTTTTTAGCACCTACAAATAATAGAATACAGTTGATTAGTAACTACAACTAATTGGCAGGTTTTTCGCCATGTTATTGGAGCTTTGCCTACGCTGGCCCAGAGATTTACTCTGTTTCTTAGGAAGTCTTTTTGCTATGTTACACAAGCATTTATAAATCGACCATCATTCTGTTTGATCTATCTGATGCCATTCACAGGCATAACCAGATCAAATGCTGAGAGTCAGTATTTTAAATTCTTACACTACTCTAAAAGCTTGTGGGACATTAACATATTGCCAAGGAGAGAATGCCTTAGATTGTCCCTGAGGACCATCATCTGATAGCTATTTAACATGCCATGAGTGTCTAAGGCTATCAGATTTTTTGGTTGAGAGTGTAAGAGCCTAATTCAGCAAGTCTTAAATTTAAAAGTAGTTCCTCTCATATTAAGCAAAGCAAGTAAGCAAGAAAAAAAATACTCTAAACAGAAATCTGAGTGTGTACATCAAAATTCCAGGAAATCCACACCATCTACTTATGTAGACTAAGGAAGCATATGATAGAAAAATGTGTTATGGATAGTATTGAATCAGTCACTACTTGTAGACATCTCTGTGCTGCGCCATATCAAATTAACACTGGGTATAATTTGTGATTTAATAGAAAGCATCTTAACTGTTTTTAGCTCTAATGCTAAAGTTCAGAGACAAAATACTAATCTGAAAACACTGGTATTCCAGATTGAAGATGGCTAAAGTCTGAAGTCAAAAGAAGTGAAGTATAGAATAATTTTGTCAGCTGTCCACAACTTGTTCACACAGTGTAAAATCCATTGGATATCTGATAAAAATTGTGTTCTTTTGTCTTTTGGAAATACTTAGGCACTCTCTGTCACAAGATTTAAAATATAAGTGCAAGAACATTACTAAACTTCTTGAACATCCAACTACTATACTATGTTATATTTGGGGATATTTTACTGTCATCTACTTTGTAGATCCCTACAAAGGCATATATGTGCTATGACAGATTTTTGGTGCAACTACTTTCTAACAGTTCAAATTTGATTACTGATAACTGACCTGTTAGTAGAGAGATGACCAGAAAGTAGTTATAATGTGTAAATACTAGTGCTTCTGTATCTATTTCCTTAAAAAACGGAAAATGGACAATGTTTTGTCATCCAAAGTTATACCCAGTATTATTCAACACTTGTGAAGCCCAGCCTTAGCCTGTCTGCTTGCTCTGATCTGACTGCACAGAGCAAACAGAAATCTGGGTGGCTTAAATAGTGGAGACTTCATAGGCATTCCCACATGTCGTTCAGATCCCACTCCTCTTCTCCCATGTAGGTGCTGCCAAAGAGTGGACATAGCTTCGTAGCTCTGTATTGCTTGGCAGGATCTCTGGCTAAACCTTTAAAAACTGAGAGCTGAGGGAAGCTCAAGTACATTCCTTGTTAGAGCTTTTTGGGGCTGTAGCTCTCACTGTTAGTACTATCCAATGTGTCATGAATAGTTCCAATCTCAGGATGTGGTAACAGCTACACTGCCAAAGAGTTGTATTCATTGCTTCAACTGGAATAGCATTAGAGCTGCCATTATTTGTGTCAGGGCCTGACTGCGTGCAAAACCTAAGGGGCATCACTGCAAACCAAGGTTTACCACTTCTCATGACAACAGCCCTGAGCCTATATAAGCAGTAATATTTCAATTTTATAGATGAGAGAACATGAGAGAAATCAAATTATTTCTTTCAATATTATAGACAGTTTAGCATTCAGGAATTTCTGCTCTTGTCCTAACACTGCAACAGGAAAACAAAAAATCAAGGGGAAAAAACATTTGGAAATGATTGCAACTGCATCTTTTCTCTCCCTTTGAAGATTTTGTTTTCAAGCAATGGCTTCCTCTCATAGCTTTTAATACTTAATTAGTCATTTTCATCAGCATGGAGTTGTTCTAATTTGTTACTTCTATGTTCCGATTATGAAATATGATAGAATTCTAACTATTTAATGGGAATGGGATTATTAGCAATGTGCCCTTGTTGCACGCTACATTGTTATCCTCTTTAGTATCATAAAAAATACAATGTACCTGTAGCAAAGAGACCTTAGTAGAGCATACAGATGGAATTGAATTCCTAAAGCAGTCATAGGTCTGCAAGTGTTATTCTCAAGATCTCAATACAGTCTTTTTAGATTATTATACATGAACACCAGTGAAAAAAGTCTTTCTCCATCTTCTTTTTAATATAGTAAGTCCACGTATTATTCAAAGATAACACTGGTACAAAATTATCATTTTGTTTACACCCTAAAATTGGAAAGACCATTTAGATTTTGGTTGGTGTTCATCAACATAAAGTAAGTTTATGATTTAATAATTTACTGTACGAGATATTTTTCTTGCAGATTACAACACCCCTCAGAGTATTCTGGGTTCTTTGCTCACCATTTTAAACGAATTTTTCTAATATTCTTAGAAAATAGAATAGTACAAAACATTACAGTTTAAGACTTTAGGAACCATGTAGTGAGATCTTTGGTTCATGCGTTAAGCCACTGAATAAAGATTATTACAATATCTGGTAGTCAGTGCAAGAACACAGGGGTGGAAAGCCTCCTAGATTATTCACTTGGCACTGGTGGTTTTGAAAAGAGAAATCCCTGGTGTAAGCAAAAGATAGATTTTTGTTTACAAGGTGATGGAAGGAAAAAGAAGGACAAGTACTTTATGGCTCCTAAGGTAAGCTTTTCCCACTGAAAAAGCTAATTCTAGTTTGGCGGTATATTTGCAATGGTTGAAATTAAAATTTTACTGGCCACTTCAAAAATGTAGCAAATCAGTGTGGGATTATGATATAAGCAAGAGAGAAAAATAGAAGAGCAGCCCAAAACATTCACTGCTCATAGGCAGATATGCAGAGGAAAGCCTGCAACGTACTTAGGGCTGTGTTATGGATCAACCTCTACCAATGTTAAACCAGCTGTGGGACAGGGAAGATCATGACAAAGTCAGATTTTCTTTATAGAAAGCTGGTGAGATCAACAAAGTTACCCATATGACAGAGAAATAAATTAGCAGCAACCATAGAGGTAGGCTGCATTACGAATAAGTGAAATCTATTATATAGTGGTCAAAAAGAACATGAAATTAAGTTATTTGTGAGTTGCTGAAGCGAAGTGAAATACATGGTTCATCTCGTGTAGCAAAAGCAAGAGCACTGCCTAATCAACAATAAATTACCCACCTTCTTTTCTGCTGCCAGTTGTTCTTGGCTCCATCAGAGACAAAGATCAGGTCAGTGTCAGGGTGTCAGTCACTGGTTCCTACAGTCTTGACTGCGCTGTAAATCACAACAGTCCATCTGGGACTGCTGCTGCAGAAGCTGATTTGCATCTCGCATGTATCTTCTCTCACCTCTGTTAGGCTCTGTCACAGGCCAGCTATCTGCTGTGCTCTAGCTTCCATTCAGCCACCTCTTACTCTTCTGTATCTTGACCACTGCAGATATAAAGCACATCAAGGGCATTTTTGAAGCCTTTTTCCTCATTAAGTGAGGCCCTTCTTCCCCACTGTGTTCCTTCAGCCTCATTTTGAGGTTGTGTCTAGGTGACAGCTATACAGCCAGGATAGCACCTAAGCCTTCCACTAGTCAAAAAGAAAACTTACTTCAAAGAGTATTCCTTAAAATTCTCGTAATGTACACTTTCTCAATAAACCTTATAAAAAAAGTCCAACAAGAGTAATTGGAAACCAAGCATAATGTTTGCATTGGAGAGGTGGTTTCCTTGAAAATGGTGAAAGAATTAAAGTATTTCTCAAATGGTTAGCATGAAGTCTAAGATCTTGTTTTTCACAAAAACATGGAAATCAAGTGCAGGGTGTTCTGAGGATTGATTGTAACTACTGGGAATTAGGAAATGGAATTAAATTGCAATATGCTACATATGGATGATTGACTCCTTCAGGACTCATGAAAAGAAAAAAGGAGTTAGCCAGAAAGAGTACTAAATAAATTGGTTATTTTCACTATGAAAAAAATCTAAGGAGGGCCACGAGGATGATCAGAGGACTGGAGCACCTCTCCTATGAAGAAAGGTTGAAGCAATGGGGTTTGTCCAGCTTGGAGAAGAAAAGACTCTGGGGAGACCTCATTGTGGCCTTCCACTACTTAAGGGGAGCCTATAAACAGGAGGGGGAGCGACTTTTTACATGGTCAGATAGTGATAGGGCAAGGGGGAATGGTTTTAAACTTAAAGAGGGGAGATTTAGGTTAGATGTTAGGAGGAAATGCTTCACTGTGAAGGTGGTGAGGCACTGGAACAGGTTGCCCAGAGAGGTTGTGGATGCCCCATCCCTGGAGGTGTTCAAGGCCAGGCTGGATGAGGCCCTGGGCAGCCTGATCTAGTGGGTGGCCCACGGCGTGGGGGTTGGACTAGGTGATCTTTAAGGTCCCTTCCAACCCAAGCCATTCTATGATTCTATGATTCTATGCTTTGCCCTACATCTATATGGAAGAGTTCATAAAAGAAAACCATAACTCAAGACTGATGTCATCAGAACTACTGCTATTCTGAATCTGCCTTAATTTCTAGTTGCTTAATTTTGTTGCTTCACTCCTCTTCAGACAGGATTTTAATTTATGGCATCTGATAACGTTCTCTTGGTATCCTCTAAAATCCAAGTTTGCAGGAAAAATGACATTGCTGATTTGGAAAACAAAGACTTCTACAATAACTCTCCTCCAATGAGAGCACAAATAGATTTTATGTTATCATGTGGCTCTTAAATTCCTGGCAGGTACCAGGAATATAAATTTCAATCTGTGAATATGAACTACTGTAATTTTTTTACCTCAGTATTAGGAAATCAGACATAGGTAAACAGTCTGTCCCTCTGCCTGGAAAACATTCCAGTCAGAAGCTCTATGGTAAGGAGATGCCTAACCGAAGAGGGCTAGGCTTAGAAAAGTTTTCAATCCGATCAAGATCTGTTTTTAAAATAAAAAAACCATATTCTCTTTTATTGTCAAGTATAGGTTTTCATTAATACTATACAAGCTTTCACTTCAAATTTTTTTAATTGCTGAGACCGAAGCTATTAAAATGGAAATTATTATCAATCTCAATACTTTTTTTTTCTTTCAACCTATGTTTTTTTGGCCTTGAATATCCCCTGAAACTATATAACCAGAATAGAGCTGTTCTACTCTTGGGCCAAACCCCCAGATTCTTATTTTCTCAGAAATAAATAGTCACTCTTTACATTTGCCTCCCATTCTAGCTCCCAGTTTTCCCATAAAAAGAACCAGGACTGCATTCTAGCAAACTAGGATTTCTATAGTTTTAAATAGCTAACTTAAAAAAAAATTGAACCCTATTCTATCCTGCTGTGAGGGCTGTGTTCAGTCAATCAGAGCCTTATCAACTTACCCACTCCAGAAAAAATACCACAACTGAGAAAGTAAAGGAATGCAAATGTTTCCCTTGTACTTCTACATTATCTTTGATTTTTTCCTAGGTCTGGATGCACACACATTGCACTGTCATAGCTGTAGTCTATTTCATTTCTAAAACATTTTCCACTATTCCTGAAAAGTACAAAATTATGAAGATCCTGATTAGTGCCACAGAGATTAATGATTACTGACACTGTTTCTGTAAATATTGTATATTCCATTAATATTCAGCTCTATACCCAAAGATAACTGATGAGTGCAAAAGCAATAGCTGATCAGTTCCTCATAATGGCCTTCAAAGTATTGTTCTGGAAACTGTAAAAATGCCCAAGAGAACTGATCCTATCCCAAGGAGCTGGAAAAGGTCCCAATCCTGGCAGCAGATCCACATGGAAGCAATTCCTATCCAACACATACCCTCTTGTGTAATTCAATTTATTTACAGAAAATACATTTCTGACATCTAAGGCATCAAGTTTCTGCTTCTTCTGTAATACTGTTCAGTAAGTTTAGCTGTCTTCTGATTGACAATGCTATTCGAGGTTTTACAATAATGTTAGCCATCTATGTTCAGTGTTACCACTTTTAAAGTAAAATTCTTGAGTAGAAATGCAACCAAACCACTAAATATCTCAGGAAAGACACTGCAGAAACCTTTCTAACTTAAATACCTTTTATTTTAATATGATACAGTAGAAATTAGTAAAATTAAATTTTTTTAACCCAATTAGCACAATATTGGATTTATATATGGTGAGGAAACTGTGTTCTGTCAATGGACACAAGAATATCTGGTTTGGACTCAAAGTACATTGCTTTAAATATTTCTGATGTTTAAAAGGGTAAGTTTATCAGGTGGATACATTTTATTCTTCTCCAAAATAATACCAAATTGAAAATACTCTAAATGAATTACATGACTATATGATTCCATGCAAGCAGGATGTCTCCCCCTATTATAGATCATTAACTGGTTAACAATGTGAATGAACGTGGCTGCTTCTGCAAATGGTTTTCAATTAGCTGTTGAAATAGAAAACTCATCTGAGAAACTGCTCTAAAATTATATCACAAGTTTCCCAAGCGAGTACTTTGCTACTGAACTAAAAGAGCAGTCCTGTAGCTTAAGCCATTACAGACTGTTTATAATGCCTAATTTTTCACAGCTGCATTTTTATATGTTTTGTCAGGGTACTGGCATTTTATAGCTAACTCAGATTTTGTAAAACTAAAAGTTGCAGTTTTAGTCCACACAGTATATATTGATAGAAGCAAGGTGTGTTGTTAAATCTGTAAGTCAACTCCACTTGGTTAACTTCCAGAAGGTTATTTTATTTAAAGAATAACTTTTTGTCAATGCCAGTAACCTAAGTTGCACCATTATGTGAAAGTCTTCTCTAGAATAATAATTCTGAACAGAGGGCTGCTTTTAAGTATCACTGCTCCTTAAATACCACTGCTTCCTGGTATTTCATCCTTCTCTTTCCTGAGAAGTAAAATATTAGCCTGCCTTGAACTTTCAAAGGGATGAGCTGTTTTTTACTGACTTGTACATGGCCTTGTACAATACCATTTTAAAAAATTCTGTCCAATTCAGATAGGCATCTGTTTACTGTAGAAGTTTAATATCTGTACTCCACCTGTCTAAATAAAAGCAGAGCAGTTGACTGAGTCATATTGAATGCTTCCCAGTGAAATCATATACTAGAAGTGGGACATTACAGAAAACTACTGGTCTGACATCTTTTGTTTGTGGCAATGAAATTAACTACAAACCACAAATTGTTTAGGGCTTCAGTGTTTTGCTAGATATTTAAAGTCTAGAAAGATTATTTTGTATTGCACATAGATTTGTACTAATATATTAGCACAATTAAGGAAATCACCCTGCAAATGTCTGGCACAGACACATAAAAAAACCTGTTAGAAACCTGTGGGCTGCAGAATATTATGAACAAGATCTGTTCAAAAATTCTGTGCAGCCTCTGCTTCCCTATATCGTTTGTTAGGATGGATTTTATTGCCATAGCACTGTTATTTGTGATTTAATACTGCTTGTTCATATAATTAAAAGTTATTTTTTAGCTGTTGTAAACACCAAGATGGCATTTCTGTTGTCCTAGGCCACAAGAACTTTCAGCTGGTACCAATGCAATGCTATTAATCACAGTGTCATATGAAAATTCCAATTTCTGTCTGTAAATCATCATTCAAAGATCAAAAAAAATCTGTCAAACTTCACTCTCTTATAACTCTCTCTGTTTTTTAAGGTTTAGATCTACAGTCCTTCATTGCTACAGGCTCTGATGCTACGTCGGTCTCCATTGCTACCAGCTCATTATGTGGGTCTACAACACAGAACTATCATCCTCACTGTAGCTGGCATGAAAAGTAACATCGGCCAGACACAGAATTTTAAGCAAGAAATTAAAGGGTATTTTCACTGGTTTTATGCACTTATGCAACACTGCAAGCTGGGATAGTAATAGGGCATATTGAGAGGAAATGGAGCACTATGGGCTGTTGAGAAAAAGGAAAGACAACAAAGAGTACAAACTTGAAGTGAGGTGTCCTAGTTTCAGCTGGGATAGAGTTAATTGTCTTCCTGGTAACTGGTACAGTGCTGTGTTTTGGGTTTAGTATCAGAAAGCTGTTGATAACACCCTGATGGTTTCAGTTGTTGCTAAGTAGCATTTAGACTAAATCAAGGACTTTTCAGCTTCTCCTGCCCAGCCAGCAAGAAGGCTGGAGGGGCACAAGAAAGCTGGGAGGGGAGACAGC
>JAVKLA010000002.1:8637997-8702564 GCA_034782735.1 Sagittarius serpentarius
CGTGCCGGCGGGCGCAAACGGCGTCGGCTGAGGGGGCGCGAGACGGGCCGCGGCCCTCCGCCGGCCGCAGGGTGTGAGGCCGGGCACATGGCGCGTGGCACCGCCCCCGCGCGGCCCCGGCCCGGCCCCGCCCCGCGGCTGCCGGAAAGCAGGCGCCGCTGTGGGGCTAACCCGCGTTCTACCCGTCAGGCAGCGCGCCGGGCGCCGCGGCCACCCCCGCCTCCCTCCCTCCCTCGCCCGCCCTCTCTCCCCCGGCGGCGGCTGAGGTGGGGCGCCCCGTTTCGGTGATGTGAGGAGCCTTCGCCAGCGCGGCTGTCTCCCATCCCCCCTCCAGCCGGGCAGGAAGGGAGCGGGGCGGCCTGCCGCGGCCTCTCCAGGCGCGCAGTACGGTAAGCCAGCTCGCGTCTTCCCCTCGGCCCTCCCTGCCGGGGCGGCCTGCCTCCTACCCGGGCGGAGGGAGCCGCCGCTCGGCGGCGGGCGGGCCGCGGGGGGATTGTCGCCTGCGAGACCGACGCCATCTTAGGTCGGAGCGCGGCCTTGCACCCCCCTCGCGTCTGTGGAGCGGGGACCCCGGGCCGTGAGGGCTTCCTCTGGTCGCCCGCGGGGCCCCGCTGGGAACCGGGGGGGTCTGCCCGCAGGGGCGTCCCCGGCAGGGCTCGCTCTGCCCCTGCCTCCGTCGTCCAGGGGCCGGCCACGGCCAGGGCCGCCGGCCATTGGCAGAAGCTGCCGGGCTTGCCGGCGGGCCTTCTCCCCTCCCGCCGCGGCTGTGGTATGCGGGCCTCGTCCAAACGCGAACCTGCAGCCTCGGTCGAGTCCTTGCGGTCGCCCGGCACTGGGGAGGCGGGACGCAGGGCGGTCAGGTTGCGACAGAGGCGGCGGCGCCGCCAGGGGCGCTGCGGGCGGAGCGGCAGCTGCTGGGCTGCCCGCGGGGACTTGGCTTCCTCCCGCGGCCTCGCACCCATCGTAGCTTGGGGGTGTGAACTTCTGACTGGTTTGCAAAGGCAGTATTGCCCTTCCCTAGGCGGAGCTTATACCATCTCGCGGCAGAGAGGGTAGTGTTGGCTATGCCGGTTTGGTTTTGAGGGAAGTTGGTTTATACTTTGGCTTTTTAAAACTTTCAGGTTCAGTTTCAGCTTGGTCACCGTTTCTTCGCTGCTGAAACAAATGTAGTGCTCAATAAAAATACAGTTGCTCACAGTCCTGATGAAGCTGTGGATTGCACACTCTTCTACAACTAACATGATGCAAAGTTATGTGCCTGTATGGGAAGTCATCTGAAAAATACCATGTGGGTGCTCACCGTATGATCTATGTTGTAAATAATATAACTCTGCTGTGCATTTGAAGTGCAGCTGTTAAACTGGAGGAAGAAAACGTTTGAATAATTCATGGATAATACTATCATGGAAAGATGACAAACAAGGCTAGTCTGAGAACTTTCTGGTTAACGTAGGTGTCCTCACTCTTTAAGCTCACTACCAATGTCATACTAGTGATTTGGTTTCAGTTATTTTAAGCCAATCCAAAGAAGTATTGAGTATTGGAAAGCTCACTTGACCTTAAGAGTGGAACAAGTGAATTGCATCTAAAGTAATAAATGGGTTTTCAGTAACTCTAAATCTTATTGCGGCTGTAATTGCCATGATTTTCTACAGTATTGATTTCTGTGTATCTTTAAGGCGCACTTCTATGGGTGACTTTCTACTCTTTTCGCTACAACTGTTACACTCTTGTTACACTTGCTAATGTTTGTATCATTTTTGTTGTTTCTGTGTGAGTGCTTTTAAATCCAAACAGTAAAAAAAACAAGGTTATAAATACAACTAGCTTTTAATAAAGTTAGGTATCTTTAAATGTAATTACCATGATAAAGATGTCCAAACTAGTGTTTTTAAAACACTTATTCCATCAGAAGCTCTTGTGTGCAATGAGTTCAATTTTTTTTCTGTCTTGTATCAGGTTTTTAGTTTATTGCTCGTTTAGTGACTATAATAGTGTTCCATGGACTTGTGTTTTTGCAGGTTGTTGATTATCTGCACTTGCCTAACAAACTTTCATGACTAGCCTTAGTTTTTGCTGGGCAGTTGTCTTTTAAAGCAATTTCTTAATATAATCTAATGATATTTTTAAAATGTTTCAAAGAACTTCTTCAGAATTTTGATACTTTTTAGCTTAGAACAATGGTTTAAACACTTTCTTTGATTATATACGTACAGCATGTCATTGGAGTTTTGGACCTCTCAGATCCATGGACTGCCTTTAAGGAGATATGTGTATGAATGTGTATATATGTTTATAAATATTAAAAAATGAGGAAAATAAAGTCTATTGCTGGTAGGTTTACCTTTCTTATCCTGGCATCTGTACCTCCACTGGGAAATATTTGGGGAGAGCGGGGGAAGGATTCACTGTTGGTTTTGGCTTTGAGAGCAACCACTAGCAGGATTCCTGGAATGCATTTTCTGTGTTAATGTAGTTACAGAAGGTGAAAACTTGGAAGCTAGTTGTAATCTAAAAATGGATGTAGATGTTTCCTTTGGCAATAGAGACCATTTGAGCAGTTCCTGCATACGTCCTGCAGTCAAATGCTTTCCCCCTTACTGCAACTTTGATTGCTCAGGCCACAGATTTTTTTGACCTCTCAGTTGTGCCAGTAAAACTGTTAGTGGGCCAGGTTATTTTTAATCTGCAGTGGTTCACATCATAGTCCTGTGAAAAGCTGTACTAGCACAACTGAGGGAGCAGGGTGGGAACTCATTAGGCTGACTTTGTTGCTGGGGAAAAAAAGTCAGTGAAAGCTTGGCTTCAAATCACAGCATTGAAATAAAAAAAATCAGATTAGAATAGCTGAAATAATCTTGTCTTTTAAAAGCTGCCATATGTTTTGAGTCACCTTTTGAGAATATCGTAGTATGTACATCCTGATTCATAAAATAAAACATCCCTAAGAGGTGCCACCAGTTGGTGTAACTTTCTAAAAGCCCATGCCTATGTTATCAAATTACTTTTAACTGTATAAAAAAAATCAGTTGCATTATAGTGTAGCTGAGGTTATCACATATATCTTGTTAGAATTCTGCTATCATAGAGATTGCTTGTGCCTATTTTGTGTTTTTAATATAAATTACATGTGCTCTCATTTGCGTTCTCTGAGCACATTTTATAAATGATTACTTTTTTCCCCGAGGTCAAATAAAACTAATTTTTTTTTAATAACCCACAACTCTTATTTATGTTGTCAGTTCCATGAAAAAAAGTCTCTGAAAGTAGTCTTTCATTTTGTCTTGAAGTCTAATAAACTTTGCTTCTGTGTTAGTAAAGGAAAGGTGTTCTAAAGGATGTCCTTCTACAGAGGTGGGTCAGGCTTAATTCTCTCTCCAAGACCTGGCATGTGGCCCCTCTTGCCTCTGTCAAGTGGAAACTAGCTTCATACTCTTCCTCTTTTCCTCTGTCAAGAATCTAGTGTCTTGCTCTCTTCTTTCCTAGCAGCATGTTTAACTTCAGCACCCTAAGCTGATGGAGGAAGGAAGGGGTATAGCTTTGCTACTTTATATTATCCCCCAAGACTTGGCATTTAACACCAGCAGCCCCATTCTCATGCGCTTTAATGCAAGTGGGGGCACAATTCTGTCTGCTCTCCTGTGATAAGCTATTACAGACTAATTATTTCAACAGTCCATCACCAAATCTAGCAGCTTATTACTCCTATCCTGAAAATGTCTTCTCTTATTAGATATTTGACAGTTTCTCGCCGTGTCTGTGCTGAAGGCTTCCATTTCAAACATGCCTGATAGATAATGAGGGGTATTCTTAGTTTTGCATAATTATACTTTCAAAAAAGAAACTTGACCCAATGTTTAATATAGATATTGCTCTTGAAATATTTTTGGAAAGGAGAAAATTATGGGAAATTGTACAGACAAATGTGTTAAACACCCTTGTCATCTTACAAGGTGAATTATTTACTTTAAGAAATATCAGTTTACGATTATGAATGTGATCTTGATTTTTGTCACCTTGGGTATAAGGTTTGGTAGTCTTTAATGACATAATCATACATTAGTGCTGATCTGATGCCCTGGCTATAAGGTTTAGGGAGTTAAACTGTGAGAACTATCACTGCATAACAGTGGGAAGTCAAGCTTCCTTAACTAGTTTGCTTTGTCAGGTAAGTGTTGCATCAGCACAAGAAGTAGTATTGGTAATGTTCTTTGTTTGCAGTAGCCTGGTAATAAGACTAGAAATATTCTTATATTGATTGTGTCCTTCATGAAAGGAACTGTTGCTCGGATATTCTTCGCTTTTTGTCAAAGCAGTCCAATGATGAATTGATTTTTCACTGCCTAACTGCTCATTAATTTCAAGAAACTCCTATATTGGCTGGAGTTACTATTGGGTTTCTCATGCAAAATTGTATTGTTTCCCCTTTGATTTACCAAAAAACGGAGACACAGAATTTTGTGGATCTCTGTGTCTTAGGCAAAGCAAACACTGTTGTATTGGGATCCTGATCCTGGTTATAGCTGAGACAGCCCTGTGTTTTTATGAAATTACTGGTCTTACTACAAATTAGCTTATTGGTAGTATGTGTAAAGAAATATAAAAGTTTCTTATTTTCTGTATTGTTCAGAAATACTTTAAATATTATGTTAGAGAATGTGAAAAGAAAGAAGAAAACTTCATTGGCCATCACCATTTATTTAAAAAACAAATAAACCCAGTTGTGATTAGAGGTGCTGATGTTAATTTGGTTAATTCAAAAAGCTACACATTTTCATACTATTTTCGTACATTACTTTTTTTCCTTACTGCAAGAGCAAGTCTCCAGGCATGAGGGACTCGGTCTAATGAGATCTATGCAAAATTTTTATTAAGTCCTAACTCATAATGAAAACACTATGCAATGTGTTGTGGGTATGGTTTTGATTTTTTTGTTGTTGTAGTGGGGTTTTTTGTTTGAGGGTTTTTTTTGTGGGTGGTTTGATTTTCATGGTGTGGGTTTGGGAAATTCTGTTTTGTTTTGGGGTTTTAAAGAAAATGTGACTTTATGGGAAACCCTGGCAAAATCTTACAAAACTTGTGGGGCTGTGGTAGGTTGTGGGTTTGGATGGGGGTTGGGTTCTTTTAGATGCAAAGAGAATAAAGCTGTAACTAGTGTTTTGGTAACTCACTTTGCCAGGTATATTACATGCTTCATAGTAGGGTCTTCAAATTTCTTGTGAATCACTTACCTGGAATAGGAGTATTTTTTAAAAAAGACCTTTCATTGTGGTGTCAGAGGCTTCCTCTTATAGTTACTGGTGGATTATACAAAAATAGTTTAAATTATGTGGAGGCTATCTTTGGTCTTTTCTCATCTTTAATAGAAAAGATGAGAATTCAAGTAATTATCAGAAAGGTGATGTGGTATTGATCTTTGAAGAACTTCTATATCAGATCAGGTTCAACCTGTATAGAACATGGCAGGGGGGGTGCAGGAGGAAGACCATTCTATGGAAATTATTGTCAAGTGCAGTAATCTTTACTGAACAGTGAAACATTCGTTTCATGAAAGTACTGAATGTTTGGGTATGTGTTTTGTTTTTTACTGTCTAGTCTCAAGATGGCGGAATTATTTATGGAATGTGAAGAGGAGGAACTAGAACCATGGCAAAAGAGAGTGAAAGAAGTGGAGGAGGATGATGATGATGATGAGCCAATCTTTGTTGGGGAAATCTCAAGTTCAAAGCCAGCTAGTACATGTAAGATAACATTTTCCATAATTTAAAACAAGTATTTCAAGGTGTAAAACTAAACTTACTTTGAAAATACAGAAATTTTAACAGTAAGACTTAAGAAATTCTGCATCTTAAAGCTGTTCTGTAGGTCGCTGTCATACTGAAAATTGGAATCTTAAGAAAATCTGTCCTAAAATCCAGGTTATGCACAGCTCTGTCTACCTCTAACCTTAAATCTCTGAAGTCAAAATGAGGATATTTGAAGGTTTTAGCATTAACAGCATGGTTAAAAATCCAATATATACAATGCTGAAACCATGCATGCAATTGCTCTTAATATAGTTGATACTTAGTTAGATACTTGGAAGTGTCTTCCTACTAAAGGAATGTGCATGAATTTAAGTCTTCATGTTACAGTCCCTTTCTTCTCTTCACCCCACATTTCATGTGTTGGTGGACACTCTGAACGGGTGGACATCGTTCTAACAAAACCAAGGTAACTGTCTTAAATGTCTGTAATAAAAGCACAATCAGGAAAAGTGATTAATGCGAAAATAGTAGAAGCCTTTCTGTTAAGTAAGAGTTTTTTATTAATTCATTCATCTCCTGTAAAGTAAAGAGGTGTTTTCATCAAGTTCTGTAGTTTTTTCCTAGCGCAGGGAGTGAGGTTAGGTGGTTGTGATGACAGCAGATGTGTCAGGATTCCATGTTTGTCCTGTGCTTGGGCTTTGGCAGGTAAGTAAAGGAGAACATTATTTTTGTTACTTAATTTTAGTAATGAAATTTTTTATTTCTGTGTGTGGCCATTTTGTAATCAATTGTTAAGAGATTTGACCAAAGGTTTCTCTAGCTATCAAATACACAAGAATTTGCTTGGTGAGGTTTACCACCTTCAGTTTCTGCCTCGTTTCTGCTATGTTTGTATCCAAGATTTTCATAGTATTTTCTGAAGGCGTATAATTTGCAGTGAAGAATCTCAAGACAAAATGTTAAACTAGGTTCTCTGTCACACTCTGCTGCATGGACTTTGGAGCTATTACTAGCTGTTCAGTCATTTTAGTTCACAATACTTTCATCTTGCATCTGAACTCTATTTTGCTTTGTTACTCGCTGGGGATAGTAAGTCTAATTCTTCTTATACTAGCTTAAAAAAGCGGAAAATTATGTTTTATGTATTAAAGAAATACTGAAGCTGATGTTAGTTCTCTCACCTGAAAATAGTTCTTAAGGGTTAATCTTTTTGAATATTTTAAAAATACTCTAGATCATCCTGAAAATTTGAAGAATATTTTAAAATTACTCTAAGAAGTTTTCTGCAGTTACAAACTTGTAGAAGGACTGAAAAATACCCTTACTGTTTTCTGGAAGGTCCATAGCCTCTGGACTGCTGTTGGTCATTGGCAGTAGGTCATGGCATAGAACAACTATTAAGGTGGTAGGCATAGGTTGGAACAACAAATATACCAAGTCTCATTGCAGTTGTTGTAGTCTCAAGATTTTTTGGTAGTCATAAAGGATAGAAATAGTTCAGGTGAAAAATATAATTTTGATATGATTCAGCAGTTCAGGAACTTTAGTAAAAGATAGAAACTTAAAATGTATGCGTCTTATTCTAGTGCTGTCCATACTCGGTCCTGACACAAGTAAAATCACTTATGGTATAACTTTTTACTTTATCTCTTTTCCTTCCCTTTCCTCAACTTTTCTCTTTGTAATCTTCTACTTCACTATCAAAAACAGCTATGGAAGAATGACTTCAGTTCTTCTCTGGCTTGTAAGTAGTACTACCTGGCAGTAGTCAGGCTTCAGTTTGTTATTGGTGATAGGCAAGACACAGTGAACTCAACTTTGCTTATCACTGTTGTTTAGTTTTCACCTGAGAAAATTTCCTGTATGATCAGATGAAAAATTAGGTGACAAATGGAGACTCACTAGTAGTTCTTAATTTTTCTGAAAGGTGTATTTTCAGGAATACGTAGCAATTTTTTTTAACCTTTTCCTGACAATGCAATTACCAGTTTTTATACAGAGTGGTGTGGAAGACTTGAAGGAAATAATTAAAAACCCAACTTTAATATGCTGGCACAGTGTCATCTACGGTAAAGTGCCTCTTCTGATGTACTGGAGGATTAGTTTGACTGGGATGGAAAGTAATTCACACTTTGTTCCCTTTACCATTTCTTGCAACTGCTCATTTTTCCTACAGTTACTGCTCATTTTTGTTGCTTCCTTTTTCATAATGATACAAACCTGTAATTTTTTACTACTTCAAAATGTTGTTCTGCATGTTAACTTTCTTGTACTTCAGTGCTATTTTACCTAAACAGGACAAATAACACTTTGATGGGGGAGGGGAAAGGGCACATCAAGTCTATGTTGAATTAGTTGAGTCATGTTAATCTAGTTTATAATTTCACTGACTTCCTGAAATGTTTTTTTTTTAAATAGTAAAATCTACCTTTGTATTTTAGGATATGAATTGTGTGCACATCAGACTGTCTGAAGTTGAATATGCTTTGTGAGACATAACTTTTAGGATAGATTTTTTTTTTTTTACGTAGGTAGATGAAGGCTTTAGTTTCATTTCATTCTGGAATTCAAATGTGAGGTATAGATTTATTAACAAACACAAAAAAGTATGTATTCAGCTAAATCCTGAATTAAATTAATTGTTCCTCGTAGTTAGTCTTGTATTGAAGTAAAAATAGTGCTACTATTCCAGGACAGAATTTTGTCATATCTTAAAAAATAGAAACCTGTTTGGATCTGTGAGTTGCAGCTGCTTTTTTATTGGTATGATGTAAATGCTGGTGACAGGTTGAAAGCTGTGATCTTCTGAGCTCTACTGCTATTAGATTTATTAACCTGAGTAGTGTATCCTAATTAGCCATTGCTGGTGGAAACAGCCTTAAGGTTGTTAAACACAATGTGTAGATACTCATAAGATCTGTTGTTTCAGATCCTGATGTAATTTGACCCAGGTTTGAGAAGGTACTTTAAACCTTGTTGGTTAGATATTGGAGCATCAATCTAATTTCATATGCATGTTTTCACATGTCAAAGCAAGAAACTTGACAGCAACATTAATGGAATTGAGAATCTGGCAGTAGAAAAATATTTTCATTTGATGAATTTTTTTGTAACATTCTGGAATCATTAGAAACCCCAGACTAAGACATAAAATGCTGGGGAATAGTGGTGGCATTGGTTAAGGAATAAACGTCAAATCTAAGAAATTCCAAGTGTTTCTGATGAGCTAGAACTCTGGTCATAGACTACCATGTAAGATATGTAAGAAAATCGGTCCTCTTGTAATGCAATTCCAACACAACTCCGTTGATTGCTGGTTTGTTGATTTTTCTTTCACATTGGAAGATGGAGATCATAAAGTCTAAAAACAAGTTTGTAAGTATTTTCCTGTAATACAGAAGAAAATTGTGTAATTGGTGGTTTAGAGAAAATGCTTCCTTTTAGTGTAGAGCAGTTCTAGTATTTGGGGAACGTATTATGTTTATGGGAAACAGAAGTGAATAAATGCATTATAATCAGCAAAGCTAAATGTTTATGAAGTGTTCTTTTGTTTGCACTCTTATTTGTGTATTAATCTATCTTCAAGAAAATAAAAACTGAGATACTTATGTGAACTAGCTTAACCTAAGAGAAGGGGAGTAGAAGAATGTATCTTAATTTGTACAAATGACGCTTTGTTTTGCCAGCTATTTCTTTTAGAAATAATATTCTAATTTATAAGCCAAATTCTAATTGGCTTAATTAGTGGATATGAATGCTACTTTTAATTTGAAAAGCAATTAAGCTATTAATTTAACTGCAATTAAGATAAATGTAACTTTTGACAGATATATTGAACAGAGTCAACCTCAGCTCATCACGAAGGGGGATACAGAATGGTGCACCCAGTAGAGGTACTTTATTGTCCTAATATGGTAATTAAAAACAAAAAATCCACAACACTTATGAAACATCTGACTGCAAAATTATATAAAGATAACTTTGGAATCCTTTGCAACAGGTACAGTTACTACATTCAAGCCTGACAGTCACCATTATGCGACACCTGCCTCCAGCCCCAATGCCATGCCTGTTTCATCAGTCTTTCAGTCTGTATCCAGACCTACAACTAGTTCTGTAGCAGTTCAGCCATTGTCTATACCAGTGAATGTTTCAGGAACTTCACAAACACTGCAGAGGCCAGTTGCTGGATGTTTATCAACACAACAGATGCCTGGGTCAAGTTCTGGAATATCACAGCCTGTTAGCAGACCTGTAACAACACAGCCTGTATCAAGAAATATCACTGTTCCTGTAGTGGCTCAACCTGTGTCCAGGCCAGTATCTACTGTAACAGCACAGCCTGTAATACTCAATCAGGTAAATTTTTCTTCTCTTAAACTGTAAAATACTTAGGTGCAATTACTTTTGAATAAATTAATGAGGAGCATACTGACTCAGTTTAGCAATTTGAAGATCTGGACTAGATTATAGACGAGCATTATATAAACTGTAAAGATTCTCGGACCATAACCTTGTACTGATGAATTAAAATACGTATTTGAAAATACTGATTTGCAAGACTCAAAGATGATAGCTTTAGTAACAGTGGAATTACATCAAATGAAAATCTTGGGCATAAGAGAAATCAGTACCATTTAGGTTATTTTGTTTGTGTGGAGAAATGATGGAAATTCTCATTCTCTAAATTTTGCAGATTTCTTTGCTCAGAGATGGATCCTCTGTATTGATAAATTAATTTCATTTTTAAATAGCTAGTGTTTGGTGTTTAAAGTAACTCTGGTTTTCTGACCTGATTTTTGTAGTGCCTCTCTTGGGATTTTCGTTTCTTAAGAGACTGCTGTAGTAGTAGCTCCTTCGGTGTTTTTGCTTTTTGGTTTACATGGCAGTTGTAGTGAAACAGTAGTATGGTAAGGAGGACTTAAGCAACCAAAAGTTGAAGGGTCAGTAGATGAAACAATGTGACAACATACTTGTTTGAAAAGCCCAAGGGAATTATGCGCATAGATCATGTATTGTAGATCTTCCTGGATTGCTTCAGGATGGTAACCTTAGGGAGTCGAGTTAGATGTTGTTTTTATTGCCTTAGCCACTGGACATTTGTGAGAGAAAGAACGAAGATGAAAATTTCACATTTGTATGAGGTGAACTATGATGTGATACCTTTATTGAAAATAATTAAAGCTGAAACTGTTTAGACAATGTGCCTATAGTATTAGCTACTACTGTCACATTAAAATGAAACCTGATAGTAGGCACCATCTCCACCGTCCATGCAGATATATGCACCTGCGGTTGTCCCAGCTGTCAGTCTTTTGGTATAAATAAAAATCGTGCAGCCTAATGTATTCTCCATTTGCTGAACAGGGCAATCAGTCTGAACGAACATAGTTCATAAGGCCATTAAAACATGAGAACTAGGTGTTGTTCTTAAGACTTGTGGCTAAATCATTGCTGATGGGTTGTATTTTAAGAAAAATAATGCAATGTAATCATTGCCTATCGACTGGGTAACAATCTCTGGCAGATCCGTTAGGAAAGAACTCATACTTTCCAATTTTGCATCTTCAGCAGTTGATTGATAGTTTGCAGAGAGAAATTGTGGACATGTCTAGTGAAGCAAGTTAGCTAAATCAGTCGGTCACTGTTTCTAAGAAGGCCTAAAAAATGATAGAATCAGAAGTCAAGATATCAGTAGGATATCTAGGTTGCCTCTGTAGTCCTCTTAAATCTATCTTTGTAAAGCAGGACAGATTAACACAGAAAGGTCTGCTACTTCACTTATTTCAAGTTTGTGAATCTTATTTTTATAAATGTTTACTTATGACGTAGTATGCTTTATTAAATCCTTGAAAGGAGTGCTAGGATATCTTGCAGAATCTTTACTGCAAAAGAAAGCCTCCTCCTTTTCTTCCCTTGCACATACATGCTCATGCTTTTGTTCTAATAGATAAAGCTGCTAGCGGCCTCTATGTTGTTTTCATTGGAAAACCTTAGGATCTAGGAAAGCTGATCTCCTCCAAAAGGTGTATATAAGCTGGACGTAACTCATTAAGACAGTGATTTCCTTTAAAGATGCTATGCACACAGCGCTTTGTTTTGTGAGAGTTTTCTCATTCATCGAGTTTACTTTCAACAGGAATATCACAGATTACTTTAGTTAATTTTTATAGTCTTACTTTGCCAAAATCTGTAGGTGGTTGTTCTTCCCTGGCACAGTAGAGAAGCACCTATTTGAAGAAGTTGCAGCCTGAAATAGGGCTTTCAAGGTACATGGAATGGAAGAGGATCTCTAACCATGTATTTGTCAGTTCTGTCTATTCCAAGTTAGACTGACATACTTTAGAAAGCAATGCATCATTTTCTGTGATATCCAGTGCATACATATTCTGTGGTCTCTTAAAACTTCTGCTGTTGAAATTAACATATGTTATATGGTTTATTTACGATGTCGACATGTTTATCATGGCTTTCATGAGCCCTTAATTTTTTTAAGTTATCGTAAATGTAACATCCTATTCTTTGGATATTAAGAAATTCTTGAGTACCTTTAGGAAGATTTTTCTGGGTTTTTTTCCTTGCTTAAGACATGCTGAAAGTGAATCTTCCATCTTTTCAACTTAGCTTTTCTAGATTCAGAGTTGTATTTCCAGTTTCAGCCTTATCTAGAATAATTCTTTTTCTTGTTTTTTTGTATTGTTCCTGCCACTTGATTATGGTATACTTTTTATGGGGAAAGAGGCTTGTTTGGTGTGTGGTTTGTTTTTGTTTTTTTTTTTTTTAGGGAGGTACTATAGTTCTGCTTCTTGGGCAAAGTTCTGTGATTTTTAATATCACTCCTGCCACATTGTCATTTGTTGTTCTTTAGTGTCATATGTATACTACCCGTGTTTTGGTTCATGTCCTTGGTTTGAACTGTCCTTATTCAAGAGCTCCTAAGGTTTTTTTGGATTTCCCCCCCTCCCCTTTATCTAGTCTTTTTCACTTGAGGCCACTGTTCTATATTGATGATTTTGTGCCTTGGGCTTTCTGTGACATTTTTGTTCACACGTCTTCTGTTTCTTCCCAATGTGATTCTTCCTGAGTGGCAAGGGCTTCAAATAAGTTTTTCTGGGAAATGTTTGACATTTGGATCTTCAGCTTCCAGATATTGAAACTTAACTCTGAAATTAAAATATTGTCATGTGAAGATGACCATGAGGTATGACTAGACACTGTGGCAGGACCCCTTTTTAGTTGAACACCCTTCAGAGTGCCTTTGCATTCTTAATATGGTGCAGTATTTTTTATCTCAGGATGTCAAAAGTTTTTTCTGTGGAAACTAATTGCTTTTGTTCACCAACTGGGTTGAAACATATATTTCCTCCATTTTATAACATGTAGGTCTATAATTTACCTTTTGTCAATGTTTGGTATTCCAGATTTATCACTGAAATACCTCTTTCCAGTCACAGGCTTGATTCACTGACTTCCTGTAGAAGTCTAGTTTTTGTCGTCTTGTTACTGCGCTTCATTAATGCAGTTCCAGAAATTCTGAGTTGAATTTGGCTTTAGTCGTACTGTTTGCAGCAATTCTAATTCAGTCAGAGCTGCTGCTGTTGTATATGATAGCATAGGGCTATCCTCTTCAAAAGTTTGGTTTTGGCAGTGAAGATTTTATAGAACTCAGCGTTCAGAATGCTCTCCAGTAGGCCCCAGGCAATTCTGTCCATATCTTTCCCCTTCTTAATAGGCACTTTCTTCAGTCTGAGTGTGATTCAGGTTCCACTTGTTCACAGTTAATTTCAGGAGAGCAAAGGTCTGATACCATGCATTGTAATTTCTCTGTGTGGATTTGGTTACCAATTATCATGTTGGTTTCTGCAGGAAATGTAGGATGCACAGCATGAACCCAGTGTTTTCACTAGTTGCTTGGAAAGCTGAGAGTGGTGGTGGATTATTTTTCTTCACTTGAGCACTAGGAACTTAATTTATAAAGGTGTTGGGTTTTGCCTTTCTGCATGTGAAAGCCCCTGTACATGTTTGTTTGTTTGTTTGTTTTTATTGATGTGGTAAAGCTGTTTTGTTTTTTTCTTTAAAACAGTTTTGCCTTCCAAAACATGGTGGAAGATAGTGGTTTTTTCTGTATATAAAATGACAGAGCCAAATTGTGTGAAAAGAATAATTGTAAACAGAAAAGGACATTTTGAAAATTATGAGACTTTGAATTTCCAGGATGTCTGTTTTTACTTTTTTGCTTGCCAGATATGTTTAGTATATACTAGAGATGTACACATGACATCAAAATATCTGGGCTATTATTTTTAATAAATTAAAATTTTAGCAGCACATAAAAAAAAAAAAAAAAGCCACAGAGTAGTAAGAGAAGCAGGTTTTGTGTGTAGCTATTGTATTGGTGGTATTTCAAATGTAAGTGGTGTGCATAGAGCTCCACACTAAGGGTCTACCACAGGCTTAGCACCTGAGTGTTCTTTGTGCTTTAAGTGGGGTTTTCAGGCGAAGCTGCTTTGCTTGTAATTTCACTGGCTAGTTTGAAACCATTGTGGCTACAGTAATACCCGCTCTGTTTTGACTACAGCTCATGTAGCTGTTACTTGTAACAAATAGAGCAGAGAAATTTAGTTACTATTTCCACAACTACTCTTGAACATTTATGTTTAATTTGGTTGGATTGGATTAGGTCACTCGCCAGAAGAAAAAATGGCTCTTCATTATCATTAAGCTCCTGCAGGGTCTTCATTTAAGAGATGTACAACAAAAAGTAGGATGGGGAGAAGCATCTTCCTGGTGGGTTTTTTGTTTGGTTTTGGGGATTATTTTTTTTGTGGGTTTTGTTTTGGGTTTTGTTCAAATATTTTCTGGTACTTAGGAGTCCTAAAGTAGATTATCATATCTGTATGTGTACTTATACACTTTAGACTTTCCATGAAGTTTAGTCAACATGATGGTAGTTAAAAATGTGGTAACTTCCACAGGGATGTTTTCAAATAAGTAGCACACTTGTGAATGGGAAGCATCTTATAAGACTGATCTTTACAGCAAAAGTATGTTGGCCTCTGTCATATGAATACACTGATGACAAAGTCTGTGTATGTGTATTGGGTGATTTTTATTTTATTATTTTTTTTTTTAGGAAAACGGAGCTACTTTTGTCAAGTTTTTTGTTTCACAGTACAGCTTCATGAAGTGTAACCAATTGAATTATTTCAGAGTAGAAAGATCAAGTGCCAATATTTTGCCGTTCCTACCTTAATGTGGAAATTAAACCTAACCTATTATAAGGTTTTTCTTAACTCCTTATTGCTATTGCTGAAAATATTTTATGTTTCAGATTGTTTGTGTTAGGGTGAATGGTCTATGAAGATGTGAGCAGTACTGATGAATCTTGGAAAGTGTGTTTCTCCTACCTCACCCCAAAACCTTGAATATCTGTGAAGAAAAATAAATTTCATGTTTCTTTTCCCTCCAAATGTTACCTATTGACTGATCAGTGAAGCTGTTTAGTTTTAACAGTTTTCAGTGTTGGAGCCAAGAAAGGTGGACTATTTAAGTTTTTAGGTTACATGTAGTACTAAAGGGCAAACCTTTTAAACTGAAGGGTAAGAGGATACCTGTACTTGGAGATGCTCATAACTTAATGTAACAAGGCACTGAGAAACATGAACCAACTTTTAGGGTAGCTGTGCTTTGAAAAGAGAGTTTGATTGATTACATTATTTCGAGAAGTACTCATGAAATTACTCTACATAAAAGAAAAAAAACCCTTAGTGATATCATGAATGAGTGCCATTCCCAGTTAAAATGCTATAGATACCCTTTTACTTTCATTAAAGCTTGACCACTTTGCAGAATTCGATTGATTTAATATCATCTTGCTTTGGGAAGCTTCTGCTAGCTACAAGTTGTGCTAGTTTTGCGTTCTGTTTTCTCATCTTTTACAATGCAGCTAACTGTTACATAGGAGTAACAGGCAAATGCCTGCGTTTAGGTTGAAGGAAGAATGTAGTAGAGTTTTTTTCTGAAAAACAGTTGAAGTATAATTTGAAACATCATCAGACTTTTGAACAAAAGCAGTTAAAATTAGCAATTCAAACAGGTTTAGTAATATTTCATAAAATGGACTTTTCCAGGTCTTATGGTTGTTTTTACTATTCTGATACAGTGCTATGAATAAACCAACAACCACTGATGAGAGTTGCAAACTTATTAAAGTGTCAAAAGAAATTATTTTGGGGAGATTGTAATTAACTTGATTTACAGCTGAGTACTTATGAGTACTTTTAAGCAGTCATATGTTTATAAAATAAACCCTTTGAAGCCTGCAAGTAAAAAAATGTTAAACCTCAAATTTCTTTTCCCTCTTGAAAATATCTTATTAGGATTATATTATGGATTCTCCACCAGCTGCACCAGATAATACATCTGGTATACTGTTTGGTGTGAGACAGAACTTGGGAGTTCCACAGTACGAGACTGGGCCAGCAGTGAATGTAACAGGTGGGTATAACTGTAGTAGTTAAGAGAAAGAAACAGCCTAATGTCATTTAACTGTAGTGCAGATCTTTGGCTTATCACATTAAGTAGGATTTCTAGAACATAGTATAGCTACTTTTTTCTTCCCTTTGTGCATAACACTGGATAATGTTTAATGGAATAAACTTTGGAGCCTTGTGTTGTCACTTTGCTTTTCAGCGCATTAGACTGACTGTAATATCAACTAATGTCTTCTTACAATCCTCATTTAGATGGAAAAAAGTTTGGAATTACAGCTCCACTGTAATTTTTCTGACCGCTAAAGGCTCTTTTTCAGAGTATCCAGCGCACTTTGATTAGCATGGCTAGGAATGACTTACCAAGAGAGGGGCTGTGAACAGTACCGGAAGAACTTGTAGAGTCTGCTGATTGGATTCCCTGTGATGATGATCTGTTTCCTGAGTGCTATATATAGGAGTTGGAGTAGATGGTATCAAAAAGATCCTGTCTGAAAAGAAGAAGGGAAGGAGTACATAGTTTGACAACTAGAATATTTTTTTTCCAACTAGATAAATTATGTTTCAGCAGAAACTATTTAACCTACTTAAAAACAAACCAAAAAGTGCCTTTTTTCTGTCACAGCAGATGAAGTAGATTTGAAGCACGCAGTGTATTCAGTCTTAAACATACTATAACTTGGGACTTCCCTTCTCTTTTATGAAGGATTGTACTTTTGTAATAACTGACCAGAATCCTGTCATTCAGTCTTTAAGTTACAGATGACAATCACTTCTGATTCTTCCATGAGGTAACAGATTATGTCAATGAATGGCCTAACCGGTCATACTAACACGTTATGTAAAACAGAGTGATTGCTAGTTTATTTTGCTTGATGTGATGATTTTGCATCTCCACTGTAGGCATTCACTCCAGTTGCTTATCAGTGGAGGTTTGGTAGTTTATTTCCTTGTATGTGTCCAACTATTCTGTGATCTCATTCTTGTCTTACATGATTAAATAGCTTTTTGTAAAGTAAGCAAAGGTTTTATTTCTTGCAAATGGTTCAGTATTCCAACCCTTGTTCTCCAAAGAATAAGTATTGAAGTTTAATTGTTTGTGGGTTTGTGGGTTTGTTTTAAATTTAGGAGACCTGCTTGCATATTTAAAAATTACTTGTATTAGTCTCTATTGAGGAAAAATTAAATACTTAAAAGCATCAAGGATTGTAATTCAAAGCATCTTAAATGTACCATACTTAGTCTATGTTTATTTCTGTAAGATAGCAATGGGATTTAGAAGCTGAAAGGAAAGATTTATACTTGCGGGCTGAAACACGAATATGACACAGAAGGCAAATTTAAGATACATTTCACTTCACAACAAGGAAGTGTGCATATTTTGTGGTTTGGCTTGCATGTAAGGTCACATAACAGCTTATGTTCATGTTGGTCCTGTGTGCCAATGCCTACTTGCCTGTGTTGGTGCTATGCTTCCTTTAATTCACGTGTAGCACTGTGAGCACAAGACATTCTGGAATATGGTATTTAAAAGCAGAATCCTTTTGGGAACTGGCCTGTGATACTCTGCAGGACAATTTAACTTCTGTACATGGGTCATTAAAGATGTTTTTTTAGCTCAATATAGCAGAAATATTTATTTCTGAGGTCTTAGCAGTGAAATGACAAGCTGCTAACTGGCACTAACTAACCATTTTGTTAGGTTGCTAAATAGGTGGTGGTGGTAAGTTAAACAGCAGTTGTAACTTATCTGCAGGTTGGATGGCCACTGGGGGTGTATATAAAACTGTAGCTTGCTTTCTGAGAATATTTTGAGATCATTCTCCCACAAACTTTACCCGCTTGGAGGAACCAGAAAATGCTATAACCAATAGAATTGTTCTGTTGGATTTAGGAGCTGACTGGATACATGCATTTATAGCACTAGATTAATGGGAGACGGTGAGGGACAATGCACTAGAGGCCTGAAACAATTTGGTTTTCATGTCCCTATTGGGTTAATTTGATCTGTTACCACAGTAAATTTGACTTTTTTATTCTAGGTTACCATTTCTAATGTCTTTTCCATCATTCATAAAATCAGGCCCAGCCAGCACAGATGCACATAACAGTGTTAAGGATTCTACAGTGGTGGTGTGTGTTGGCAAGGTGATACTGCATCCAGTATACTTTGCTCCTTCCTGTACACAGTAGTACTGTGTGTATGAGGATAGCCAACTGTTTTGTAATAGCTACAAAATGTTTATGAAAGTATTCACTAATAGCATGAAGTGAAGGTAATAGACTCCTGAGCAGCCTGAAAACTAAACAAGAATTGTTTGGCTGCTTCTTTTCTCTGCTTACTTGAGTACCTGGAGTTCCTGACAGTTTCAGCTGTGTGGTCTGCTGGGTGGAGGGCTGGATAAACTAGTCTGGAACATGAGTGATCCAAGGAATTCTTGTGTCCACACACCAGCTGAGAGAGGCACTTTGATGAAAAGAGGAATCAATCTGATTTATACCAGCTAGATATTAAATGATACTTGGAATTGGTTTGATTATTTTTCAAAATAGGCTTTAAACTCTTTTTAGATGAACAAACAACAGATTTCAAATGCAAACCTATGTATATTCTCCTGGTATTATTATAATTCTTCTAAAAGAGGGAATTTATTAGATCAGAGTTGTATAAACTGAGTTAAGAATGCTCACCTTTATAAATACATAAGTCTTCAAATTTTTTGTCACGAATGTGTCAAGCTTTTTTAATTGAAATTATTACCAATTTTGTTAACATGTAAAAATAGTCCTTTTTTCTACAGTAAAATAAAATACATCACTGAAGATTCTTGTAAAGTCAGACCCTCTGTCTTTTCCCTGGCCCTCATTACATGTCTACATGTAATTAAATACATAGCAGCAGTTCCTGCTGTAGGTTGATGGTCTGATGCTTGAATAGCCTCAGCGATATGGAAGAATGCTAAAGTCATACCAGCTCTGTGGAAGCCTTTGGCTGATCAAGACAACATATGGCAATGTAACCAGCTCATATACCTAACAGTGCAAGTATAAGTAAATTAAAAAACCCTAGATAATACTACTTCCCTAATGTAACCTGTTTATTTTGTGAATGTGTTAAGTACGTTAGGCAAACAGTGCACAGAGTGAGACATTTCAGCTTAATATGTTCATTTATGTCAGAAAGGAAAGGTACGCTGCAGTGGAGAACGTTAGGATGATCAAATACGTATGTAACAGTGAATTATGTTTTCCTGTATATGAGGCATAGTGTGGTAAATTCTCTAAGATGCTCAAATATCAGCATTCCCTGCTGGGAGTCTTTGCCTCTGTGGAATGAATGGGGAGAATATCCAGACTGCTAGGTGTAGATAGTTACCACTGTGTGAACACAACTTGGGGGTGGGAGGGGGTTGTTTTGTTTCTTCTTAGAAGAAGTTTGAATAATTTTATGTGACACAAGTTATCTCTGGCTGTTGAGAAGACTTCTAAAGCTACTAATTCAGTTTCTTGTTACTCTCAAAGAAATCATTGGAGCAGCTAGGCTGTTGGGAGTAGAATATACAAGAATGTCCTTAGTTCAGATCATTGTGTCTGGAACTAAAGTCTGGTACTTGTCATAGTTTATGATAGTCTTAAGGCTATTTGCAGTCTATGAGAGACTTACAAGGCTTGTGCTGGCACTTCAGACTTCTTGGTACTCTTTCAGGTCTACTTGAGCATCGATCTCTGTATTGAGATTACATTGTTAAGAGTAACCTTACAGTGACAGAGACATGGGTTTCAGGATAAGATGGAGCCAAGTATTGATGGGCATGTTGATCAGGCACCAGACCTCTGAATTTCTGAGTTACTTTTTAGTGATTTTCTTTTTTTAGAATACTGCAAACAATAAGTGATTCAACTGTTCTGGAGAGCATATGGGTGGGCTGTGATCGGTTATTAGAAGTTACAACACTGTTTTCATTTTGCATACAAACTGAAGTTTCAAATGTTCTACAGAGTTAAATAACAAACTAAACCAGTATTAACAGAGGACCAGAAAAAAGGAGAGATGTTTTTCATCCAAGAGCAGAGGTTGTTCCAAATAGTGGGCATTGCAGAAACCGGCTGCTTAGCTTAACTTTATTTCTGTAAACTCACCTTGTCTCAGATTAGTGTGGGTCAAGATGTGAAAAATAGGCCAAATAAATTCAGGTGATCAGAATATGATTTAGTGGGTTTCAGGGATGGGTTTGTAGCTCTTTGTTTACCCTTTCCTTCTCCACTGGCCTTAGAATATTCAGTCTGAGTTGGATATTGCTTTCTTAACGTCTGTATGGCTTATTATTTTAGGGAAATCTTAACTGCTTTATGTGGACTTGTCCATCCTTTAAAGTATAGGCATCACTAATGTGTTTGTAATATACTATGGAAAAAAACTGAGGTTCTTTAATTTAAACCACTGTAGGTCTGAATGAGAGTGTTTTTGTATCTAAGCGTCCTGCTACTTCTGAAGGCAACAGTGTAACTCCAAAAAAGGCCAAGCCTAATGAGGTTGGTGCTGGAAGCAATTCAGCCGTTTCACCTACAGTTAACTCTCCAACAGTAACAGCATCACAAAATGTATCTTCAAAAGGTAGGGTAGATCAAATGGTCTAGCTGTCAATCCATGCATCTGTTCCATGGAAAAAGCTAGCACTCTTGTAATGTTTAAGTTGATCGGTATTATTAATGCTGTTAAGGCAATGTAGATAAGTAACACTGTTCTTATGCCTTAAAATAAGAAACACCTTTCTATGCAAGGATTTACATACCTTTACAAATTAGTACAACCTAGGTTATTACCTATTAAAATTTTAGACCTTTGTTGTTTAGCAGGTATGTTTGAATTCTGTAAAGCAATGATTAGTTAAGTAGTTCAGTGGCTGTGAAGACATGATCAAAATAAATGCCCCAACTTCATACTCTTAGTTCAGATTTCCTATGTCAAAGAACTGAATAGAGTTGAAACTAAAAAAAAAAAAAAAAAAAAAGGCCAACCAGAAAATCAAGATTGAATGAATTCTGTGACTGCTGAATTTATCAATTAATTCTGATTATATAAAAGGAATTTTAAAAAAATCATTATAGGAATATCAGGCAAAGCAGCAAGGACTCAGATTGTGGAATCTCCATCCTTGGAGATATTCAGAAGTTGACTGGACATGGCTCTGAGCATCCTGAAAGGTTGGGCTTGCTTTGAGGGGGAGGTTGGACAAAAACACCTCTACAGGCCCGACCTAAATTATTCTGTGATTCTGTACTTCGACTAACTATTGCAAAGTGTGTTTTGCAGTTCCCCCCCCTTTTTTTTGCAGCAGTGTTTTTGGTACAGTTTAAAATAGCAGTGAGAAGCAGAGAGGGGGATTTAAGTTTCAAAGAGAGGATGTTCTTTGAAAGACCTTTCCCTCCCTACAAGAAGAGAGGTCGCCTAGCTGTTTCAGTGTATTAATAATTAGGTGCATTTTCCTCCTGAGCCAAAAGGTGCTTTCCAGTTGATTGTAATAGATGAGGATTTATTCTTGACTTTGAGATATTTCCAACCACAGACTCTCTCCTATAGTGTTAAAATGAGGAGCTACCTAGAGTGTGATTCTATTGTTTGGAATCATTTCATATTTGGGTTTTTTGCATGTCTTGTTTGCAGCTGGTTTGCTATTAGACTCTTCCCCAGCAACTAGAAGGAAGTGGCTATAACATGGAATATTGCAGCAAAAAATTTTCCTCCACCCTGTGTTGGGTAAACAGATATTGTGCTGCAGATAACTGGGGGTCTTACTAAATGCAGTAATAAGTAGATCATATTCCCTGAGAACGTTATTTTTATGAGTTTGTCTCTAAGCTGTCCCATGCTAGCATAGTGATTTCTAATCTGTCACAGAATCCAGCACTGAAGCACTGCAGAACATGAGATCTTGTTGCAGAACCTGTTTTCTTTCAACTCGGCTTGCACTTGGCTGTGGCGTGTCAAAGTGTTTTACAAACTGTAATAGTGAAGACTTGCAGTACTGTTTTGCGGTACATCTCTTGCATGGCCATCCACTCATGTGAAGGACTTTCTGCTTAATTATGATTCTTAGCAATATTATCATCTCCAAGGAAAAATATACCTCATGGACCATGCAAGACTATTTTTACAAAAAAACATATAATACTGTTGCATGGTCATCTCAACTCATACACTTACTCATTCCCTTGTTATAAGGTGGATGTATTTGTGTGTTTATTTTTATTAAGTTTTTTCATAGCCCTGACAGGGTACAGTTGACTCTACAGTTGAGATGTTGAGATGTTACTTAAAACTCTTCCTGTGTTTAACCTCTTCTTCTAAACTACTTAGCATGGAGTCCTCCAGATCTGTGAATGACTTGAGAATGCCAGAGAACTTCATCTGGAAAAGTAGCTCCTGCTCTGATGTTTTTTGGCAGTTTGGAGAATACTGGAAGCCTGGGTTTATTCATTAAAGTTTAAGCTAATGCAAAGGTTTTTTTGCCTTTGTTTTTGCTCAAAAGGTATTAATCGTTTTATGTTGATAAGAGAAATACTATTTCCTTTTATTACTGGGAGTAATTCTTTAGAGGATTTATTCTCCAGGTTCTCCCAAGACACCTTTGCTCAACAGGAATGATGCATCTGAACAGGCCTAGGTTCTAACAACGGTCCAGAGAGAAATATTCTCATCATTGAGAACCAGATGGTGAAATTCCTTCCCAAACCCAGTTATCTGAACCCTGTTGTGATGATGATCAGGTCATGGCATGAAACAAATTTTACAAGTTCATTGGAGAATTAAAGTTCCTAAAAGAAAAACATCAAAAATCCATCCTATCCAGGGGGTGGTGGAGTGGTGGTGCACAGAATTAATGCTTTGTCTCTGTCGTGCTACCTTCACCCCCTCCCATTTTTTCCTAATTTGTTGCTAAGATTTTGTAAAAGTTTATAGGTCTATATCAAACAGAACAAACTCAAACTCAGTTTGGAAAAAAGGAAGGGTAGTTAAAAGATGGTTGTAAAACCTTGCTTATGGTTACTACAGATATATCAATTGTCATAGTTTTCATTTGAAATAGCATATTGTGCTAGAATGATAAATAATAATAAATTTGAGTATTCTGTGTGTGAATTCTGAATCGTAACATATTTTAAATTTTACAGGTACAAATGCTGCATCAAGCTCCATTAAAAATGGAGGACCTTTTCCACGAGCTTGTCCAAAGTGCAATATTCATTTCAACCTTATGGATCCTCTAAAAAATCATATGAAGGTAAAAGTCTTTTGAGGCTGGTAAACATTATAAAAAACATATGTGGGCTTCTGTTTGGTTATGAAAGAGTGCTATGTTTTGATATGAAGATAGTCTGGCTTCTGGCTATGATTAACCAGAGCCCAAATGCTGAGTATCTTGCAGTCATGGAAGGACTCTAAAATCAGGGAGCTCTAAATCTTGTCACTTTTTGCCTTATTTTTCCAATGAATTGAGGCATATTTGCTGTTTCTGTATAATTTCTCTCTGCTGCAGCTGTGACTTTTTGAACCATTGGCCAGATTCAGGTGAATTTGATGAAGGTAAGTGCCTATGATAATAGGCAGCCAGTTGACCCACACCTATGTTAGATTACACTGTCATCTTTGTCTCAGTAGCAAACTTATCTTTTCTTGACATGTCACTTGGTAGCTAAAAAAGTTGTTAAGCTGAGGGGAAAAACTTAATTTGTATTTCATACTTAAACACAGAGAAACAAAGCTTTTGGAAACTAAGCATCACTTAGTCTGCTTATGAAACTATTTGTTATTGTTTCTGGAAACATTGTTTCCTGGAAAATATTTGTTATTATTTGGCAAAGATTCATGCAATTCTCAAACATATGTATTCCGTTTCAGGGGGCAGAGAAATGGCACTGCAGTCTATACACAATGTAAATAACCCATCCAAAAAGGAGTATGAACTACTGTGTAATAGAAATCTGTGAGGCTCTGAGTTACTGTGAACACAGATCATTCTGATTTACCAGGCTTAAGAAAACCTAAATGGTAGCTACTGTCCTCTTCAGCTTCAAAACACATTTAAGAAACATACATAATGGTGGGAAAAAATCAAGGGTTTTATCTTTCTCTAATCATTATTTGTAGAGAATAGCTTTTGCACTAAGTATATCAACCGAATGAAAGAACCATTGAAGAAGTGGGTTTACTTAGTATTATTTGACTAATTTTTTAGTTAGACTATATGTCATAATATACTGAGTTACACTTCCCAGGTGGGAATGAACTCCTTACTAGTAAGCTTATAGATAAGTAGTCCTGCACAATAGGAACCATTATTCAACAGGAGAAAGATCTGTCTTCTGAAACATTCTCATTTTGTTCACTGTTGGAAACTTCGTAGCATCTTCCATGTGAAATACTTCATACTTTCTAAGCGTTGTTTCATAGTATAGCTATTGGGTTAAGCATTCATTATGTACACTTTCACATGAAGAAACTTGACCAATGTGTATTGTGTGACTTAAAATTTCTGAATTTTTCAGTAGTGCTGGAAAGAATTTCTGCAGGTTTCAACATATACCCTCCCCAAAGAAACAGAGGATAAAACTTTCAGTTGAAGTTCTCAGTAAACTTATGCTTGTCAGCAAAATACTTGCGTAAAAGCTGCTTTTCTCTTTCTCGTTATTCAATTTAAACAAAGTAGACATTTTTCTAATGAGTAAGGCAACACTGGTATTCTGATTCTAGCTTAAATTTGTCTTAAATGAACCTATGAGAATCATCCCTTTTCAGTTTTAATACTATATAGTGTTTTTACCTAAATACAACCTGAAGTCCAGTTACTGTTTAAAATCCATATGTGAATATGAATTAAGTCAGTGTTGTCTGAGAACTGAGCTTTGTATCTAGCTTTGGTTAGTAAGCAGCTTTAGTTTTTAAAATGCTGTTGTCATTGATGCAGTTTGGTAAGAGAGACTGATACCTTTGTCTGTGTCTCTTTTCCTCCCTCTTTCCATGCAGTATTGTTGTCCAGATATGGTAAATAACTTTTTCCTGGGAATGGCAAAAACAGAATGTGTGAGCACAGCAAGCAAGACTGCTGAATCGGAGAAAGGAAAATTGATTATGTTAGTTAACGATTTTTATTATGGGAAACATGAAGGTGACACCCAGCAGGTACAACAGGAGCAGAAGACTCATACAACATTTAAGTGCTTCAGTTGTCTGAAGGTTCTTAAAAATAACATAAGGTATTTGAACTCACTTCCTTCATTGTTAATCACTTACAGCCCATAGCACTTACTCTCATACAGTAAAAATTTGTCTTTCTGGAACAGAATTTTTTTTTGTTAAAAACTGATAATATTGGGTGACTGAACAGAAATTGAATTAATTTTTACTGTGCACATATGGCCACAACTTAAATTTTTTCCAGATTAGAGTACAAATTTTAATGGTGTCTAACATAAACAGTAGAGTTTTAATGAGAGCAGTTGTAGGACTTTGGGGTTAGAAAGGGCAACACAAAGCATTTTAAAACTTGCCATCTGGATTGATGGTGGTATCAGTAGATGTGAGTGTTAATTCCCTTTAGGGATGCACAATGACTGATAGTTGGTGGTTTACTTATGTGACATCTGTTATTTTGATGGAATGATTTTACTTCCAAATGCTGCCAAAAACTTCAGTAAGCTGTTTTAATAGGTAGACAAGTTCGTGTCATTGTTCCTTTGGAAGTTAAGATCATTGAACTTTTTTTATATGCATTCTTCCAGGGAAGCTGAAGTAGCAGAATGTAAAACTGAAAAACGGACTATTCCTTCAAAGGGCACAGTCTGCAAGTTAAAATGAACAGGTTTATGCTAATACTAGACCCATATTATTGAACAGAAGTTTCATGTGACTACAAACATTAAATTTGCTATTCATCATTAAGTATGTGTAAATCCTAAGTAAAAGTGCCGGTGATTTGTCTTAAGCAGCTTGAAAATGTTGTATGTTGTTAGACTTTAAAAGAGTTTACTTTCCTGATTTTATAGTTCCTGTTAATTACAGCATTTCTTCCCTTGCAATTTATCTTTTTAAGAGCAATAAACAATATTCAATATGGGCCAAGAGGTTTTTTCTTCTGGTTTTGAATGCATAATACTTTTCAAATAAGCCTTTCTTGCAGTATCATAAAAGTAGTCCACAGAAAGAATACTTTATTAAGATACTGGGTTCTTTTTAAAAAGAATTTGTCTGGCACTATTTTCTACTCAGCATTATATTGTAAGCTATTGGTGCTATGGTGCCTATGTGTTCCACAGCAAGTCATTAAAAATGAGCACTTAATTTTTTTCTTTGAACTTCTCTGAAGTCGACTTTCAGCCACATTAATTTTTGCTGTAACTTTGTAGCTATATTCCATAGTTCTATAGCTGCAGAATTTTTATTCCAAGGTGTATTTTACACCCTTAACCATTTGTAGTGTACAAAATTAATACATAGTACCTCTCTACTTCTGTGGAAGTCTTCTGGACCTTAATTCGGAGAAGCACAAAGTAATGTGCAGCAGGTAACCCCCTGCTTCCTTTAAAAGACCTGTGGTTGGAACACAGTGTTGAAATAATGTTAAGGCAATACACAGTACTAGTGTCAATTCCTTTATTTTGCTTAGGTACCTGGATATCTTCAGTTTGCTTTTTTTAAGCAACTGCATGATACTAGAAGCTTGAGCTCAAGAGACTGTTGTCCTTGGTTGTTTGTTTTTTCCAATTCCAAGGTCACCACTTGGAGAACTATGTTCCTTTTGTGAGCGTGACCTACATTGAATAGTTCCTCTGGCTGTACTGAAATGAAGCACATTCAAAATAGAAGAGTTCTTGAAGTTTAACAGTAGCAGGTTGTGCAACTAACCTGTCCTTGTGCTGCTCCGCTAGTAACTGTGACCTGCCAACGTTGTCGTGGGTGCCTAGACTTCTTAGCCAGAATAGGTTACTGCTACAGATAGGTGGACATATTAATGAGGTGAAGGTGGTAACTTGAAACCGTAACATACAACCAGGTTTCTAATACTCTTTTCATTGTCAGCTGCACAGTGGCATTCTTTGATAACTGTCCTTCATAATTCAACTTCACTCCTAAAAGCTTTATACAAAGAAAGCACCTGGAACCCTGCAGATTTTGAATGGAGGTGGTTTCAGATAAAGCTATAATGTCCTAATTGCAGATACGTTCTTGCTACTTAGTAGTTTTCAGCAGAGCTGAAGTTATGGTTGTTTCAGAATGTGGCTTTGAGACTTTGGTGGGGGTGGTGAAGTGTGAACAGCTGACGTGTTTTGTCGTTGCCTTTGCTATTTCCCTTTACTTCAGGGCAGGAATTTTGTCTAAGCAAACATGAAAAATGCAATAGATTGCTTAGTCTTAGAACATGTTTCAGATATGTTGCATGTTCCTTATAACAGTCAAGATTTCTTTTTAAGCTTTGAAAGATCATTTCTGGCATAGCTTGCTTAACTTCGTTGCCTTTTTATTTATTTTTTTTTTAACGAACGCTTTTTCCTTAGATTTTTTTTTAAATTGAGAAGTCCTTACAAAGTAAAGTTTCTAAAGGATCCTGTATGTCCTGCATGTGATACATCATTTATAGTAAATGTTAAAATGAAGGGGTTTGCACCTGTTCACTGTCATTTAAAGGTTTATGAACCACATGAAGCATCACTTGGAGCTTGAGAAGCAGAGCAGTGAAAGCTGGGAAAGCCACACCACTTGCCAGCACTGTTACCGTCAGTTTCCCACCCCATTCCAGCTGCAGTGCCACATTGAAAGTACACACACGCCTTACGAGTCATCTAGTAAGTTGGACTGTATCACACTGAATCTTTTTCTGACCCAAAATTTTTAGATGTTTTCTGACCTTTACTTTGCTGGTTTGTAACTTCAGAATAAAGCTGTTGTACTTTAAAAGCAATAATCTTGAGATTCAATGTAGGAGCTGAGCACTAATTCAATTTATGTTAAAGCAATGTGTGTGGGAAAGACTTTAAAAAACATTCAGTTTTTTAACTGAAAGTTTGGCTGCAGGAATTCATGTTTAAGGGCCTTGCACTCCTGGCTTCCTCAGATTGTACAGGGATTTTTTTCTGAAGAGTAGAATAATTGTTAGATTGCTTTACCTTTATACTTATATACAGTTCACATATACATATGTATTATAACTTACCTGCTTATGACCCCAAATGAATTTTTACTTTTTTCTTGGTTTTTTTTTCTTTTTCTAGCGATTTGTAAAATCTGTGAATTATCCTTTGAAACAGAGCAAGTTCTTTTGCAACATATGAAGGACAACCATAAGCCAGGTGAAATGCCGTATGTTTGCCAGGTATCTCAGAGTAACTGTTTTTTATTTAGATTACACCACCCCCCGTCTTTACTGCCAATAAACTTTTAACAAGAAAGTCAAACTTTTTGTTTTAGGTATGCAACTACAGATCCTCAGCTTTTTCAGATGTAGAAACACATTTTAGAACAGTTCATGAAAATACAAAACATTTGCTATGCCCATTTTGTCTCAAAGTAATTAAAATTGGAGCACCGTATATGCATCATTACATGAGGCATCAGGTAAGCAGATATTTTTCAATCCTTGATGGTAGAAAAATGCTAAATATATGTAATGAATGTCTCTGAAAAACAAGTGTAACTGATTTGTATGGTTGTTACTGGACAAGAATAGTTAATAAAATATGACTTCTTTTGAAAAGTCTTTAAGGGAATTGTTACACTGTCATGTTTTTGTGTGACAGCAGCTCCCTGTTTGAAAAAAATCTCTGAATATACTTCAAAGAATCTCTGCTATGAAGTTTTAGTGATATGTTCTGCTTTTCTTGACGTTACTAGCAAACCTTTCACTAGTTCAGGTTGGAAAAAAGATTGACATACCGTGTCTTCTTGTGACTGGTAACCTAGTTCCTCCTTCTCTTACTAATGATACTGCCTTGCATTTTCAAGTATTTAAATATTCTTTCTGTAATTCCTACACAGCATCTTGGCTTTGTACAATACTAGGAGTTTGTCTAGTTGATGTTTCAGAAACTGGATGACCATTGCTTGAGACAAGCTAGGGTTGGAGTTTTGTTTATCATGACATTCATGCTTACTATAGATTGTCTTCCATTTTTAAAAGAAAAAAGGAATATACCGTTGCACTAAGTGCAGACTGCAATTTTTGACATGCAAAGAAAAAATGGATCACAAGACTCAGCATCACCGAACATTTAGGAAACCCAAACAGTTAGAAGGATTGCCTCCTGGAACAAAGGTATGTGTTAGTACAGGAAAATTAGAGGGGACAAAGGGAAAAAATGTATTGGTAGAAGAAGGGGTAGAACAGAAAGAAGTGCTTCTCTCTTTTCTTTTCCACAGCAAAGATTCCCCCCACCCCCCCAGCCCTAAAACTCTAAAGAATACTCCTGTTGCAGGAATTGCTGGGCACAGTTTATGGTTTCTTCCTGGTGATCTGTGGTATTGCTTTATGCCCCATTCTTCCATACATGTATATGCTAGTAGTCCAGTCAGTGCTGCTGCTTTCTTGAGCTGTTGGTTAATTTGCCCCCTCCCATTTACCCTTGCTTGTGCTAGAAGAAAAGGAGATAGTCTGGATGTTGGTCTGAGGGGTCTGTGTCATTTCTTGTGAAAGATTTTTTCAGTCTGTGGAAGGTGGAGGCAAAAAATCATATAGAGTGCATAGACCATGTGTCCTTAAAACTGAGTTCGCCAGGTCTTTTTTAGCTCCAGCATTTGAAGGAGAAAAAAACCCCACAATTTTCTGCTAAGTGTTTTATGAAGTAAACTTGGGACCCCTCAGAACATTTAGGCTATCTTTAAATGATCCTTCCAATTCTCGAGAAGGAATCTGTTAGACTAGGAATTTCCTGTAGATTTCAGGACTTCCCTACAGTTTTTTCATAAGTGTGAAGATTCATGTCCTTTCAGTTGAAAGGAAGAAGAAAATTAACATTTTGATCAGCTCTTCATGGTTCACTGGCTATAGAATCAGGAAGGGAAAATGACTGAAGTTGATGTTGATTGTGTTGCTTGGCAGAATGTAAAGCACTGGTTCTCTATTCTGTGACAATACCTCAATTTTCTAAAGATTTCAGGGTCTTTCATGATCTAATAAAAGCTTAGATTTTAGAATTTTGGTGTTAGTTGACCTTGACAGGATGTAGATGATGAGACTGAAGAGCTTGGAATGAGGTTTAGAAGATGAGGTGCTTTTAAACTCTGAGTACGGGCAAGAAGTATAATTATGAGTCGTGTTGAGAGTGAAAACTGGAGAACCAAATTTAAGGGCAAGACAAGGGAGTGCGATAATGCCAGATGAAAGGTCAGAAACCAAAATTAGTCCTTGGGGGGTCTAGGATGAGGAGCAAAAATAATCTGAAGGCAACAAGACGCAGGGCTTTTGTTAAATCCAGCCATCAATGGGATTGATATTCTTCTTGGTAGGGCTAATTGGCCTGACCCTTCTGTTTCTTTTTCACAGCTACTTTTTTTTTGTTTGTTTTAAGAAAGGAGGATGTAGCCAGTCGCAGGTCTGAAGAGAGAGGAGTGTGTTTTGTCATGGCTAACTATTTCCATGAAAATGAGCTTTTTAAGCATCCAGTAGACTATTGAGGTTAGATTTACTCTCATCGACAGTATTTCGTATTTTTCAAAGCAGTCTTTACTGAAGAGAGTTTCTTATGCTATGATTTTTGTCCTAAAGTTGCTTAAACTTTGAGACAAATAGAAATGGGAACTTGGAAAGCTTAAATCTAAATAGAAATTTTTTTTCATTTCATACTTGTAGGTGACTATTCGAGCATCTGTTGGATCTCTTCAAACAGGATCGTCAGCAACATCTTCTGTTAGTACAAGCACTTCCACATTTCAGTTATCACCTAAAGCTAAAAATACAACCACTAAAAATCATAACAGATCTAATACAAATAAGTCAAAAGCAAAATCAAAACCAACTACATCAAGGAAGCAAAATGCATGGACCAACAGCAAAAAAAAAAAAGTTACAAATACGGCATTGCATAATCTAAGGTAAAATATTAGCATTAAAAATATCTTGAAGTATACTTTGAATATAAATAACTGATCATTTAATTATCTTTCAATAACTTTAATACTGCAATACAGAAGATCTGACACTTTTGTTTTGCAAAAAAAGCAGATGCATAAACTTTTCACATACTGGTACTGTGATTATCATTCTGAATCTTCATTCACCGGTTTTGTTGGTGGTAGACTATGATGGAAGAACAGATGTTCTAGAAACTTTTCTGTTCTAAACTTAGAATTTTTCTGTGCACAGGGCCACAGACTCTTGAAATACAGACTCTTTAGGCAGATATACGTTTAAAAGTGATCTGCGGAGGGGAATATGTCTGCCTGGGTGTTCTTTGCAAGTTTTCTTATGGAGGGAAAAGTATTTTCCTCCTTGAGTTTTTTTAAGGGTTTTATTTGAACCCATTATTTAATTGTCCTAGGAGATACCTTAATTTGGGGAGCTACCAAAAAAAAAAAAAAGAAAGTAAAAGCAGGCTGTTGGGAGAATGCTGTCCTTATGTTTACAATTTACTGGGTTTTGCTATCCTTATATTGATAATTTAATGGATGCTTTGTGGACTAGAATGTAAGTTCATTGGCTAAGATGAGTTATTAATTTTCTTTGTCAAAGATTGTAGATGTCTCCCTTCCAATAAGGTGCCAATACTCACAGTGTGTAGCTCTCTGAGACATGGGGAAGAGCAGGATTACATTCTTGCTTTGTAGATATTTCAAAGCTTGTGGGGAGTATCAGAGGTGACAGGAAAACCAAAGGCTTTTTCTCTGCATTGTGGTGCGTGAAGCATTTTGAAATCCTTCTCAAGTACATAGAGACAACAGCAGCAGCTGAAGTTGTAGGTTCATATCTACTGCAGTATCTTGTTTCCAGGAGTGGCTGGTAACAGATGCTTACATTAACTTTCACTTTTCTATTAAGATCATAATGACAGTATAATTCAGGAAAAAAACCTAAAGTTTTCTTCATGTATGCTAACATAACCTATAGTAAGTATTTAACTGATACATACTTAAGTTCCTCATTTTTTCCCTAATGTAGGCAAGCTTGCTACTGACTTAATAAGTTTGAAATAGTTATCTCATCTTAAAGTGCTGATATTAACTTTTTCATATTACTGTTAGGTATCGTTTGGGAGCTCACAAATGCATTGAGTGTTACTCGGAAATAAAAGATTTTGCAAGCCATTTTCCTGCTTATGTCCACTGTAGCTTATGCAGATACAACACTAGCTGTAGCAAAGCCTATGTGAATCACATGATGAGGTAAGAACTCTTGAAAAATTTTATTGGGTTATCAAATACTTGTTAAATTCATACTAGGTATGTTAAGTGTTTCTATTAGCTGAATTTTGAAGTGGGTCATAGGACTGTCAGGGAAATGTGTGAGGTTGGATTTCTACTTCATAATGAGGGCCTAAACCCTATGTTCTTGTTTTGCCCTAAAAATCCAGTGGTTCAGGTAATGTTCTGTCTTAGCTTCAGAGCTTCTGTGGGATCTTCCATAATCATTTCAGCCAGACTTAACAAGTAAGTTCTCTGGGTTTCAGATTGAATACCCCATCTGATTTTACAAGTGCTAAATGCATACAGCCACAGCTATTGCTAATGAAATCTGTGCTCAGAATACCATGTAAAGGATATCTCAAATAGCATACTCAAGTGGATACTTTCTTATACTACTTCTGGTCATCTGTAAAAATAACATCTCATTTTGCAGGACGTTTGTCACTAAATGTGAGGCAGTGTAAGGTATTAGTGATGACAGCTGTAAAAAAGCCTGTTAAGAAAACAAATGCATTAGTTTTCAAGCAAGAGAATTATACTATGCAACAATTAGACACAGATCACGTAGCAGTGATGGTAAAACAAAATTTTGAAAACCTACTGGTTAATCCTGTGCCCTGAACAAGCCAACTGTGTTGTGGAAAAATACAGGATGCAGTTGTCTTTTTTAATACATGTATGTATAAAATGCCTTGGCATTTTTGAATGCTAGAATTCTTAAGAATTTATGACCTAAGTCTTTACAAGTTTTTGTATATATTTTATATATTGACCTGTTCATATTAATTTCAATGCTCATTTAAGTCCTAGGCTGAATTAGTTTACATGCTTTTATGCCTATAACCTATTAGTTGCATGCTTTAAAAAATAATAAAAATTAATGTGCTTAATTCTGAGAAAATTTACTCCCAAAGGGGAGAGGGAACTCTAAGGTAAATTGTTCCTACTGTTGCCCAAGTTCTGGGTGTTGTCAAATTCAGCCATACAGTAAAATAGCCAGTCTTTTGTTCTTTGTCTCCTTGATGTGCTAATGCTCCCCCTTGCAGCACCTATTGTCACCTTTTTTGATGAGTGTAAGGAAGACGGGCTGGTGAGCAGGAAGGCTGTTAGAGGGAGGGTGTTTCTCTGGTAGCCGGCAGCCCTTGTACTCAGCTGCTCGCTTTTTGTTTCATATGGGAGTACAGAGTTGGCACATACTTAACCTGTATATGAGCTAACTTACAGGTTGTCTGAGAACTTGGTTTATCTCATTTAAAGCCATCTCTTTAGGAAGCTTCACTTCTTTTCTGGAGCACTGTATAGCTATAGCCATGGTGCTTCAAGAGCTAAACTGCTGGTGGAAGCCATGTAACTATGTTCTTGCAGGACTGTTCTGACCAAGTTAAGCCTTGCCCCTCCTAAACTTGTTATTTACAAGACAGCCAATGTTTTAAACTAGACCTGAGATTCACAAGCCTGTAAACTTTCAGCAATTTAATCTTGTAGAATAATACATGTCAGTAATGGAGCCTCCTATTTTCATGCCTTGTCATAAGCAAATTGCAGTACAACATACAGCATAGGGGATATGTGGAATAATGCACTCAAGAAAACCAGTGCAAGTGAAAATTTTTTGTTCTGTTTAGTTTTCACAGTGCTCGTCCAAGTAAAAGATTTTGGATCTATAAGAAGCATTCGGAAGAGCTACGGTAATTCAGCTTTTTTTTCAGTTACATCACTATGTTTTTACTTTCTGATAGCGAACTGATTAGTTAAATGAGATTAGAGCCTTTTGAATTTCTAGGCTTCCCCAATTTAGAAAGAGCAGGGAAATAAAAACATTAGCTCTTCCACTAGCAGTGTTCTGTTCAGTGACAAATATTTGTTATTTGCCCACATTTATGAACTTCTTTCTTAATGCTGAGCAGTTTTAAAAAATATTTCTATTTATTTTTCTGATCATTCATAATGTGCAAAATGGGGAGGAGGCAAGGGAAACAAAAAACCAAACAAACAAAACCCACCAAAACAGAGAAACTCATGCTTTACAGATAAATGTCTGTCTAAAGTGGTGTTCTTTGTACTACATCCAGCATGGAGATGCCTTGGTCATTGATAGGGATTTCCAATTGCAGTATAAAAAGTAAGAACATGCTTTTGTGAGTCCTCATCTAAAGTTACAGGAAACTTTATTTTTTTTTTTTATAGTCTGTCCAGTTGTTGTAAGTGAAGAAAACTGTTTTCACAGCCATGTTGTATTTATACTTGCTTTTTACCTTCTGTTCTCTAGAGGTGTGACTGTAGTGTGTCTTAACTGTGATTTCCTGACTGATGTTTCTGGCTTAGATAGCATGGCCACACATCTGAGTGAAAGCCACACTCATACTTGTCAAGTTATTATAGAGAAAGGTGAGTACATATAGTGTCTTTTTATATAGTATAAATATATGAATATTTACATGTGGATGTCTGTGTTATTGCAGTCCTTTTTTTCTGTTGCATTGTCGCCATTTCTGTGTACTTGGATTTGAAAGTGAGTACTTCTGTATTTCCACATTTTAAAACATTTTTAATTAAATCCTTTATTTTTATTTTCAGTTTCTGTAGATATCCCAACTGCTGAACAAGTATCTGAGTAAGTTTTGCTTTACTGCTCAATGTTTGTTTCTATTAATTTAGTGACAGATGGCCAAAATTTGCACTTTGAACTTGGATTTCTTTTGAATTTCATAGGATTTGAAACGTATGGATGAACAAAGACCTTTACTTTACTAGTGCTTTTTGCTCTTATCACATCAACAGTTACAAAAATGAGAAGATAAAATGGTTACCTACTGCAGCCAAAATCAAAACCAGGTTTTTGTTCAGTTTTGCCAAAGAGTTGTTAATTCTTGTAGTATTATAACTTCTCAATCCTGACTTCTAAGTCTAGACATAGTGACACTGTTACTTCAACTTGCTTTTAATACTAGCTTTATTAAATGAGCAGTTTATGTTCTTTATATAATATTAGTAGGAATAAAAAAAAGTGACCTTTATTGACGTAGGACAAATTCAGTCTTAATATGTTACAAATATTTAGAAATTCTTTTCAAAATGATGTTATTTATATGCAATGGTCTACTGTTTTGTATTAAACTTTTAAATTCTGCCTTTCGAAGAAAAATTAATATGAGGATTTTAGCTTTCAGGTATTTGAAGGATTTGAAAAAGAACCTGCAGTATTGTGGAGATTGTGTTGCATGGTTTGCTTGGGTTTCGTTGGTTTGTTTTTTTTTTTTTTTTTAAACCTTAGAAGAATCAGATGTGCCAAACCATCACTGGTTATTCTGGAACGTTACCTGAGTTTTACAATGTAGCTTGTGAGCCTACTTACGCTTTAATTGAAGTTTCAGAGGTGTATCAGTTGGATCAAACATTAGAGTTCCCTCTAAACCATAACCATTTCAGAACACAGGAACAAGAATGTCAATTAGACTGCAAAGAAAGATATTTTAGAAGATGGAAGAAAATAGTTTAACCCTGATTTAACAGCAAGGTGTCATTGAGTCCATCTAGCCTATAGCAGAATTCTGAAAGGGATTAGATGTTTTCAAGCATGAGAACTCTTCCAACAGAGTGAGAAGTTCTTAGGCCTCTAAGCATAAATCAGCCTTCACTGAGTGTTGGAAATATCCCCAGTTGGTTATTTCATAACTATAAAGTATTTTCTTAGTTTCCATAAAATGGCCAGTAAGAGGGGGTACTGGAATAATGTCATCTGACTCAAACATAGAAATACTTTTCTTTGGCTATGAGTAATAGTAGAGCAGAATATATGCTATTAACTTCAAATGTCTACTAGTAACTGTTTAGCATATGATAGAGTTGAATAAAACTGGTGGTCTGATGGGATAACTAACAGGCATTATTAAAAAGAATTGAAGATATTCTGGCAGGAATGAACAGGAGAAGGATGTTAATTTGGGGAAGCATTCAAAAAAGCCATTTAAAAAAATGACATTTCTGGGTTTGGAGCACAGAATATTGAAATTGGACAAAACACTGGAAAGAGTCATCTAGGAGGGTGAGCTATATTCCCTTCATTAATCCAGGGTAGCTTGTGTCCTTTAACAGTTTAGATTTCAGTGAAACTCAAACAATGGAAAAATAAAGTGTTGAGCTGTGATACCTGTGAAAACCTTAGCTTTTCTACTTGGAGCTGGAATTAGGTGTTGGAAATTAATACTTGCAGAACTATGTGTAAGGAAAGGTTATAGCTGTATTGAATGGTGGGGAATGAGGTACAGTTGTGGCAGGCTGTTATCAGTACTGCACAAGGATCTTGCTGTCTTCAATGTATTACAGAGATGTCATATGAAAATATTTAAGAATGTTGGATATGCAAAGTATGTGTTACTTAGAAACAGATGGGTGAGCACTGAAAAGATTTGAAGTGAGACAAGAATATGTGCAGGTTTGTTTCTGTAAGCCTTTAGATTAGGACAGGTGCAGTTAGCCATTATTTTTGAGAGCTCTGATGTTGGCCTAAGATTAATTACTGGTACTACATGAGGTGATATAATCTGTGATGGTGCTTTTTGAATTTGTCATGCTCACTGACTTCATTAATTTCAGTCAATCTTGTCCTGTTCCATATACTAATTCTCTGACAAATGATAGGACAAGAGGAAGTAGCCTGAAATTGTGCCAGGGGAGGTTTAGATTGGACATTCAGAAAAATTTCTTCACCGAAAGGGATGTCAAGCATTGGAACAGGCTGCCCAGGGTAGTGGTTGGGTCACCATTCCTGGAGGTATTTAAAATATGTGTAGATGTGGTGCTTAGGGACGAGGTTTAGTAGTAGGCTTGGCAGCACTAGGTTAACGGTTGGACGCAATGATCTTAAAGGTCTTTTCCAACCTAAACAATTCTATGATTCTGTATCACTGCTAAACCTAAGAGCATGAGTATACCTGTGTAGCAGATTTTTTTTAATTCTTTATTTACAGTACAGAGTACACACAAAAACGTTCATCTTTTTGTGGGATGGTTCTTCATGGTACTCTGTGGTTTGCTTTGGAAGAAGAGGAACTGGCAGGCAATATTCGTAACTTTTGCTGTGTAGTTTCTCAGTGATCTATGAATGTTTCTTCCCATTCTTTGAGCTATAACTCAATGAGGTATGACTTGTTTATGGGGCTCTTCAGAATCACTTCATCGTCAGAAACAACGACTCACAGTTACAATCTTGAATGCTTTTGGATCTTCTCTTGCATCTCTCAGATGGTATCTTTTGGTATCTTTTATTATATATCAAACTGTCTGTATGTGTTGTAAAACTCATCTTTATTGCTAATGACCAGACATGTTCTATGAGCTCTGTGCAGCGTTGATGAGATTGTCTTTGGACCAGAATCCTGCCATTAGTAATACAGATAACCTAGCTGGAGGTGTTCCAGCAGGAATTGCTTTTTAAATTGTTATTCTACATAAAGTCACCTTGTTTGTTTAGTGATCCACCTTGTGCTGAGGGAATAAGGCTTAATAACTATGCCAGTACTCTTCTAATGCTCAACTCTCTGCTTTGCGCAACAATTAACATATTTTTAAATGAACTGACAGCAGACATTTTTGTTGCAGGGGAGTTGAAAGTGAGCAGGTATCCTATACTGCCTTGGCTCACTGACACATCATTGTGGACCAGAAAATTGAACCCAGTCCAGCTTGGGATTATTTTGGTATGTAAGTGAACAAGGATCTGACCAGACCTTTTCTTTTTTCTTCATGCATTGAAGCTGTGATATTCTCTTCTTCCATCTTTTAGGCAGCAGGTCTGGTCTTTTCTCCCAATATTGTAGTCTGGCAAAGGCCCTTCTGTGGTAATGTTCTCTGCTTTGCAGCATTGACTTGCAGCTTTTGGGGGGCTATGTTCCTTTGAAGAGAGGCTTACCAGGAGTTTCACTTACGTGATGCAGTGTTTCTTTGCTGCTCATTTGCAGTGTTTCTTTGCTGCTCAAGTCTGTCGATACCATCCCAAGTTAGAGTAGTGTGTAAATGACGATGTGTATGTGTTGACATCAAAGCCCATTTTGTTCAGAACTTGATCCTAGCTTCTGAAACTGAAGGGCTTTGTCGTTCTCTTTGGGTGTTCACTAAAACGTGCAAGTCCTGATCTATTTAATATTCAAGTAAGTTGCATTTTTGTCTGCCAATGACTTTACAGTATATAGTGGCAAAATATGCTTTGAATTACTTCTGTCGCATGTAACTGCATAAACTGAATCTTGGCCAAAGGAATTTACTAGCTGCTTTGCTCTGGTAGCTAAGCTTCTTTTTGCTCCTAAATACTGTAGGAGGAAACCATGTGATGGAAGCAGATACATTTATTGAGCCTTGATTCTGAGGGTGGAGCAGCTACAGTTCATTCACACCTTGTTCTTTTGGTATCATCTCTCATCTTCAAGGATGCTCTACTCAAGCTGCTGAGACATCTGCTGCTTTTGATTTCACTGCTCCTGACTTCATCTTTAGTTCTAGATTATCTATGGCAAGTTTATCCATCAACAGGTTGTCTGGATATATGATGAGCTTTACTTTTGTCATGATGAACATCTAGATTTCCTCCAAACTCAACCTCCTGCTTACGGTGGATATGTGTCTTGGTTGAATCTCTCATTTACTAGCTTCCAAGCAACCTAATAGATAAGGCTAATCTTACTCTGAGATCAGTCACTGTTATAACCTCCTAGTTATAAGAGATTATTTTTTATAAATGCAAGCTGTTCTTGATTTGCAGCACTTTCTTTTCCTGCATAATCAAATTCTCTGAGATTAATCCATTTTTACCAGTATTTTTGTCCTCTTCACTTTTAGTATTCAGCAGTAACAGTTTTGGTGATAGTGAGCTTCTGCAACCACTGTGGTATTGCTAATAATGGCAAGGATCCTGTCATCCATTGTCTCTTATGCATATTTTGTGATTGAGCATCTGCACGCTTACCCAGTACTCTAAAGTCTTGTTCTTTTTGCTACTTTTTTTTTTTTCTTCTGACAGAAGCTATGTTCCATCTTGAATGCTGCTGTTCAACTTCAAGCATCAGTAACCTACTACAGGTTTTTCTTGCAGGACTTATTTCTGTTTTGACACAGCAGCATTCAAAAAAGCATAGTGGGTTTGTGTTTTCATTGTGAACATGCTGTTGCATTTCAGAGGAAGTTGAATCTGTGATATTTCACTTTCATTCAGTTTCCCGCAACAACAAAACTGGAATATGATTGCAGATTTTCATGGCTTTCAGAAATTTTCTCTTAAGAATTTCCCAGAAATTACACTAGATTGACACTTCGATTTGAAATTATGTGAATTATACCTCATTTGAATGTTCATTTGGAATATTATCATTTGGTTCTTTTACAGCTTTGCTACAGATATTTTTTAAGTTTCAGACTTGCAGTTAAAACACTTGTAAGCTACATACAGATTTGCCAGCTTTGTGTAAATAGTTCATGTAGAAACAAATGGCATCATGGCATCCTGTTTCCATTTGTGTGAGGATCTCAGAAGAGTTACTCGTGTGGAAAACTGATAACGTAAAACCAGTACTAAACCATGCAAGTAAACTGGCCTGACTTGATAGTAAATATCCCTGATGGTTCCAACAACTACAAAGTTACATGAATAATGCAAAATATTGAACCACATCTGCAAGGGCAGAGCATGAATATGCATGGTATAACCAGTTTAGCTTACGGTCAAAGAATTAAGATTTCATTTGTATGTATCTTAACCTGTCTCTTTTTTTGTTGTTTTTAGGATGTTGAGTGTCACTGCATTATGGGTTCTTAAAAGATGCCTAGTTGCTTGATTAGCAAATTCTATATTACCTTTGTTTTTAAAGTCTTTCTGACAAGAAAGCAAATGTTTGTGTTGTTCTGTTAAATGTTTGTAACTGTGCAGCTTTGTATGTAATAACACTTCATTACTCATAATAATTTATTATGTAGCTGTCTTCGTTGCTAATAATATTTTGCAGGTGAAAAACTGGAGACAGTGTCAAGTAACATGAATGTCACTCTTTCCTTTCCCATTCAGTTGTTAAGTGTAAAACACCATAGCGTAGAAGCAGCTTTTTCTTCTCTAACTGTGCATTCCCATGTATCTTCCTAGTAAATGCGCATACAATCAGATATTTGGGGGAGAATTGTGCTTTATGAATCATTGGCTCTACTTAGAGTCATAACTTTAAAAATGGGGAATTTATGCTAAAAGCTGGAGTTCTTTTTAAGAAAAAAAACACCTTTCTATTCTTTTTGTTGTAAAATAGATTTATGCTTATAATGGTGGGTATGATTCAACTGAGTGGCTGGAAGGTACCTTGAGCCACTTAAATAACATAAAGTTGTTTTCTAGAAATACTTGAAACTACACTTGTCCTAGAAATGGTTACTTTTGGTTAGTGGTGGACAAAAAAGGGATGTTCGGCAAAAGATTCCAGCTGAATTTCAGTACTGCCTACCCAAAGAAGCTGTGGGAATAACTCTTTGGTTGTAAGAAAACATGACAGATAGCTGGGAAGACAGTTGGTCATGATTTGAGCTCTGTGTGTGTGTGCAAATATACATAATTTTATTATGTGAGAGCAGGGGAAGCAATGAGACTACACGAATTTCAGAAATGAGAACTTCCATCCATGCTTGGACTGTGCATTTTAGAGTCTACTTGTTTCACTGACTCCAAATCTCTTCCACTAGTCCTAGGTGACTCGTCATGTATCAAATAAAGTTTCAGATCAACCTGAATTTAGATTTTTAAGGTGCCTAAATTGATGTTCGTTCTTACCTGGCTTTTATTCTGAATCTCTTGTTTTATGGGCAATCCATTCTACTGAGTATCTCAATCAAGCTAAAATTTTGTGCTCAGCTGCTACATTTTGGGGGTCTTTTTTTTAAGGGATTGACAATTAAGGGGCATTTTTTCATTGTTCTTTTATGTGGAATAAAGAATCTCTGGAGTTTTCTAAAGAGGTTTCAAAATTGTTTGAAATTGTGAACCAGCAGGCTGTACTTACCAGAGATGGTCATGATGGGTTTTTTTTATTTTCATAATGTTCTTTCCAGAAGCGCTGTAGCTCCACAAATGTAAGAAAGTATGTTGCCTTTGTTGCTGTTTGAGAACTATGGGATTTCTTGTATCATAAAAGTGTTGGTAACATCACAAGGTGATAGTTTTCTATGGTTTAGTATCCATTTATGAAACTTCTGCTAATTACAAACTAGAAGGAGCTACTTTCTAAAACCTATTCCTAAACAGAATTAAGGTTGAGAATATAAGTCAGGAATCCAAGATAAACCATATTGACAAAGATGTGGTTATCACAAAATGTTTATAAACCCTGTTCACTTCCAAAACAGCATAAACTAGCCAGTCTGAATCTGTTTTATAAGCTATAAAACACAACCACAGAAATCTATCAGAATTTGATCATGTAAAATGATATTTATAATGTGTTTAAAACAATCTACAGATATTGGATCCAATTCATACTAATTAATTTTCATGGTAAAACTTACATTTATTCAGACAAGAACAACAGGATGTTTTGTCCTTGGATATACAATATCTGATTTATTTGTGTCTAAATTGTTTAAAAACAGTCACTCTTGAAAGAGTAGAACAAATTACTATATTTAACATGTTTAAGTTAGTGCATAGAAATCTTTGAAGTAGTGAAGCTAAGGTAAATATTTGTTGCTACTCATGACTAAATACTTCAGAGTATTTCAAGTCCCTGACCCAAAAAATGTGCTGTCATTTGATTTACCCTGATCATTTTTCTTACTGTTAATTAGATGAGCATTGTTACAATGCTATTGTAGCAACGTTATTTTAAAACAATCCTGGCTTCATGGTTATTTTTGCCATCTTTTATTGCAAATTAAGATGTAATAATTAAAATAGTTATAAATGGTTGTTTATACTACAGTCCAGGTTGTTGGTTAGCTGCTAGAACATGAGTGTTACAAGATGTTTATGGTGTGCTGTAAGTATATGCTAAAATTCATTAAAAGGTGTGGTTTTAGCACTGCTTTCTTGAGTTAAATTAGGAAAATACATGTGGTAGATATCAATCTAATATTAGTATACATTTTTCATAAAATTTAAGTTGGTAAAGCTGTTTCTTCTGTCAAGTGTTTTCTACCTTGTAGACAACCATTAAGACTTACTGAGGTTGTGAATCATTTAATTTATGATTAATAACATTATTTAAATATAACAGAGACAGCATCATACTTCAGCAGATTAAATTTGCCTTTAATGCACCATCAACAAAGAAGGTACAGGCATAAGCAATTTTGAGGGTTTTGTTCAGTTTTTCTTTTTTATAGGAAGCCTTAGACAGGTTAGATTTTTATATTAGAACTGATGACTTAACAAGGTTTTGTAGGAGACATACTTCTTGCTATCTCTGCGATAGCATTTTCTTATATAAACACAGAAAATCAATTCTAGTGATGTTGTGATAAGCTGTTTAATTAATGTGGTTTTAAAAGTCAATAAATAATTTATAGTTCATCTCATGTATGGACTGTGCCTGTGAAGGTATTTTGAGGGAAGTATCTCCTCCAAACAGTAGTTGGAGGTCAGCTGCAATGTCTTACAGTTGCCCTAAAGGAAACTACAGCTGTGTTCTGGGTATCTGGGTTATGGTAGACAATTAAGAGAAAAATGAGCTTGTTTTGTGGAATGCTTTTGTTGGGTCATAATGTAGCTTTATGCACTTAATTGAGCTTTTTGAATCTTAAATACTTCAGTCATTGTTTAAAAGGCCTTTGTGATGAGATTATTCCTCACGTAGAATTGCAGTAAGCACTAGAATAAAAGTATTGCTAACCATCTTAAGACTGTTGCTTCCTGGTTTTCAGGAGGTGAGGTAACTGGAACAGGTTACATGAAACAATTTTACGTTACAATTTCTGTATACCCAATAAAACACTTTAGAATTGTGAAATGCACTTCTGGAACTCTGAAGTACATTTAAGCTCAAAATAAGTATCAACTTTAAAAATTGATTTCAGATTACCAAGTTGCTTTCTTACTGTAAGTATCTTCATCCTTATCTCTATTTTAATCATACAGTATTTTAAAACATTGAATCTTAATTCATTATCCACTAGGTTAAAGACTGAAATCTCCATTAGAGAGAGAGAAGCTAAGTTGGAGGTAGTGTCTTTTCTTTTCTTCACACAGTCTAACAGTATCTCTGAACTTCATAACTACTTTGAAGATCCAAGACAATTCTTTTTTAACTATACATATACTACTGGGTCATGGTATTCAGAAGATATGCATAGTGCAAGAATCTAGCTTTCGGTGTTTTACTACAGAAGAAAGATATGGCAGTGTTGGAGGGACACCACCTTTAGTATGTCTGCCACACCCAAAGTTTTCCAGTTTGCAGTCAGTCCATTCTGGTTGATTTGTATGCCAGGCTCCAATGAAGGAATGGTTTATTTGCCTTATGTATCTTCATCTTCAGGGAACCTAGAAATTGACCTGAAATATAACCTGAAATCTGGGTAAATATTGACTCTGAACTGTAACTTTTTTATTATTATTTATACTTCTTTAGAGAGGAAAATATTTGAAAATGCCTCTTCAGGCCTGAATATTTTTTTTTCTAGGCATGGGTACAAATTTTCCCCTGCTTTCTGCCTGTCAGGAAGCTAAATGATCTCACAGTACGTCTTAATTTTTTTCAGAAATATCTGTCTTTGGATTCTGATTTTACAGAATCTTTTTCTGTAAGAAGATGTCTTTCTGTTGCCCTTCAAAAGGGGTAATCTGTTACAGAAATTCCAGCCGGTAAGAGCGTGGGAGAAGTCCTCAGACCTAGTGAAGATTTTTCTTGTAACACTGCTTGCCTACTTACCAAAATGCAAAGGGGTTGGTGAGTTAACATAAGCAATGATTTTGTAGAAATGTGAGAAGACTGTTCATCTTCATTCAGCGGTGTTAAGCAAGATTCCGAAACAGACACCTTTTTGTATTGTAGGAATTGAAAAGTAACACCTTTTATTTCCATAGACTCTGTTATCACTTCAGATGTGTTTTCTCTTAGTTTTTTTAATCCCATTTTGTGTTTCAGCATTATAGAAGATGTCAAATATACATTTTTTGCTCCACAAAATTTTGTTCCATAATATTGGCTTTCATTTAAAAATAATAATAAAAAAAAAGCAACATCCCCCCCCAAAACCCAAACAAAAACAAACCAAAAAAACCCAACCCACACACCCCAGCCCTTATGGTTGGAAAAGGTGGAGAATACAGACAGAATAGACTACTTTGGTGTTAGCTGTCTGAGCTTACAGGTTATCTGAACCAAGACCTTTCAGAACAGTGAGCAGCCATTCAGTGTGGTCTGTGCCATGTGCAACCTCTGGTTGTTTTTCCAAGGTGCCATGAAATGCCTGTTACTTCACTGCAGCCAGATGCCTGACATTTTGGCTGGCTGTTTGAAATACACAGCAGGAGGTCAAAGGACAGCCCCCTAGGGTGCTGAAGAACCAAAAATATGAATTGATGAATGAGGTTGTTTAAAACCATAGCATTTAAAATTCAGAGAGATAAGTAAAGAAATCTTCCTTTCCTGGTAGTTCCGGGGTGGGAATATGGTCAGCCAGGGCAGAGGATGATGGTCGATAGGGAGGGAAGTTCTGAGTAAGAAGTAGAGTGCAGTAATTTAAAGTCGGAAAGTGTTTCTTAGCATAGGTCATATGTGTATGGGTTTTGTATGACAGAAAGATAACAAAGTATGATAGAAGTATAGCAGAGGGTATTTTAGAAGATAGAATAAGCTTAGCTTTGCCATACAATTTTAAAATATTTGCTGCATAATTTGGTGTTATTGAAACAAAATATACCACCTCTGTGGGGAAAAAAATAGTAAAAAGTATGTAACATTGTTTACACAATTTTAAATATTTAAGAGGTTGTGATACAAATAATCATTTTAAATGTTTGTCTTTATGTACAGTTATCTTTTCTATTTTAAAACCAAAATTAACTTATAGTTGTATTCAGACAGAAAAAAAGTTAAATTTCTTAATTTTGTTGCTTAGGCACTTAAAATTTCCTAAATGAGAATAAGATTATATGGGCAAGATGCCCTGTAGCATAGGAGGCGCTTTTCAAAGGCTGGCATGGCTGTTTCCAAATGGCAATTGTCAGTCACTTACTTTTCTACTGTTCTGAAAATGGGAAAAAATGCCTTTGTTCATGTTGTTTAGAGTTAAAAAGTTATTTCATTGGGTAAGTTTTAATAGAGATGCAAAAGTTTCTTGTGTGACAAGCATTTTGCTAAGAATCTTCCTTAAACTTACACTTAATATAATAACATCTGTAGGGCTAAAACACTGTAATGCCTAACAGATATACTAACCTCAGCTATGTCTTTCTTGCTTTTCCTTTGCTTTTTTTGCCTTTTCTGCTAGCAAAACACAGGTTTAGTTCCGATTTTTTTTTTCCCCTCCAAATAAAAAGCTTGTCCAGACTTAGTTTGCATCCTATTCAATAAGGCATAATTGAAATTATGTATATGAAAAAGCCTACAAGAGTTGCTTTAAAGTTTTGGTTTGTTTCTGGTTTGTTTGGTTGGCTTTTTTAACTTGGAAGATTGTTTGCAAACACCTGTACGAAGATCCGTGCTCAGTCTCTACTACATGGCAGATTATGGGAATGTCAGTGTAAAATTATTTCTACAACTTTATATTGTAATCAGTTGCTCATGAATGTAAAATAAAAGAAATATCATTAATTATTACAGAAAATTTCAAGACCTAGTTTATCTGAAGGAAAAACAGAAACAACAACTTTTAAAAGGTAAATACAATGATCAGCTGCATCTTGAAATCAGGTATATAAAATAACACATGCTGTGTTATTTCTCAGGTAACTGGGCAAAAGTATTTAACTAATTATAATAATTATTTTCATGATGTGTGTTTTCTATGATAGAAAATTTTGAATGGTGGTTATAATGTACTCACTCAAGGCATGTAGAATTTAGGTCCCAAGTGTCAAAATGCATTCTTAATAATGTTTAAACTGCAAATTAGTCAAGATTTATAGGACATTAAATGAACTGCACAGATTGTTAGAAGCAGCATTTTTTTTATACTAGTGCATAGGAATTAACAGTATTACTGGGGCAACTGGGAAACAATTTTAAAATACGGTATAAAATGTTAGTTCTTAGATATTTGTTTAGGTTTTTAAAAACCTGTGTCATTTGTCGAAAGCATACTCAACCAAAGTCTTAGCAGAGCAAATATGTCATTGTTAGGTAACTAACAATTATAACTCTACACTTAAAAACATAAGCAAAACTGGAATTTTTTATGTCAGTCTGGGGGAATAATTGAATTCTTGTACATTTCTTTTGGTGCATATTGTGGGCAGACTTATACTTGATATAATTCATCTAAATTATTACTCCAGATCCCACAGCCTGAAATGTCCTATTCCAGTTAGTAATCTTTCACAATTGTTGGTGCAAATTTAACCTTTAATAGCTTAGTCAAAACATAATTGTAGTTATTTGTTATATATGCATGTATAATGCCTTAAAAAACCACCTGCTTTCAGAGTCTCTCTGTATGTTACTTTACTTCTTAGAAAAGGTTCTGCTTTATCTCTTGCAGTGTGGGCCAAATAATTTGAAATTTTACTTTCAGTTGAAATGCTTGCTTAAGAATTGAGACTAAATGCTTCAGGTATTAGAAACTAACTCGGTTTTTAAGCTATGGATTAGTAAACAGTTGCTCATTCAATTCTAATTGAATATAATGTACTACTTTCTCCTATGCTTGGTCTAAGTAGACAAAAATAATTTTAATATATAAATCTGGTCTGTCTTTTCTGTTAAAACTTTGATACTACTTTATGGACTTTAAGACAGACATCTGGAGTATTGTAGCTCTAGTACCAGAGATTCAGTCCTCAAACACTTTTCTCTGTTATTAAGCCAAGATAGTTATGTTGATACTACCAAGTAATTAGTGCTGCAGGAGCAAGTAAGTAGATGAAAGCAGCTGATTCTAAGAATCCTGCATCTTCACTGCACTGTGATTCGGAGGTGTTATTTTAGACCAGACTGGTTTTCCCTGGACAGAATGCCCATACTGTGCACACATTCCAGAGCTGTGTAGAACATCCGTTGTTGGTTTGGATTCTTAAAGACTCAGCTCCGTTAGGAGTTGGAGCTCTTATGGATCAGAGCTTCCAGTTCATTTTCCTCAGAAAGAAACCTAGTTTGCCTGCCCCAGGACTGCTCTGTAAACCAAACCAGTACATGGGAACAATCAAGGAATGTTCAAAACTGTTAGGTTGTTTCACACCGAACTGTTAATGTAAATGCAGCTGTATTACAGGTTTCGTTACCTGGAAATACTTTTCCACAGACTGAAGGTGTGTTTGCACTTACTTTGCAACTACTCTGTATGCAGATGTGTAAATGTCACTTGTTTATAACTTTGTTCTGAAGTTGTATCATTTTTTTCTTTCCTAATATAAAATAACAAAGTGCTTTAAATAAAGTGATTATGTATAAAAGAGCAGCAAAAAAACTTGAGCTAATAGGATTTTAAAACAACAAAGATTCAGAGCCTAGCTTCCCTCAGCTTCGCCTGGCATCCAAATCTTATGTTTTCTATACAATGAGAAAAAGAAAACAAATCCCTTTAATTTCTAGGCTTCTGTACCTTGGGGTGGGTGTATGTTTGCACCTGGTAGACTCATCTCTGATTCAGAATTATGTCTTATGCTACTCTTATTCTAAAACTTGATTTCATATAGACAATATGGCAGCTAGTTCGTTAGTATAGCCCATATTTGATAGTCTAGCCACGGTTTGTATCATGCTTTAGAAAATGTATTCATTGTTTTCATTAAACAAAAGTCAGATTTTACATTCTAACTGTTCACCAAGATCTTCCTTTCTCTGTAATACAGTTATCATTCTCACATTTTCCAGTGTTTTTGATGTCTCAATTTTTAGTTTTCTTACACTGTAACCAGCATTGTTTGCACATAGAGTAGTAAGAGGACGTTTCATTCCTAATATTGGATGGAAGGCTATTCTTTTTCAGCTACTGACTTACAGAATGATTTCTTGAAATCCTATATGATTTTTCTTTTTATTGCCAGATTTTAGTGCATCACAATTGCTAGGTTTTACTTACTCGTCTGCAGTTCTCAGCAGAGGTAAATTATTTCCTTGGAGAACTGTTCTATATAAATGAACTTACTGTTGTGCTTAGCAATCTAAAAGATCCCTGGTCTTTATGGATAATTGTTTTTGTGATGGTGATTGTTATGCAAAATCTTGTTCAATTTTATTTTTATACTCTCTTTGGTATAAATTACTCACAGGAAGGTATGCTGATAAGAGACAGCTTTTTTCTGCACGAGAAATGAATATATAGAGATTTTTCTTTCTCCCTACCTCCTCTCCCTCCCTTACTGTGTTTTGCAAAAAATGAGTGAGAATGAGAGCCTGGGTTTGGATGAAGCTGAGATTTTGGTTCCTATAAGGTGAGGGAGACTGCAATGGATTCCTTTTATATGTTAAGGGCAGATTTGTCCTTTGAAGAGTTTCTCAGTGATAATCTTGTGTGTGTGTGTGTGTGTGTGTGTGTGTGTGTGTGTACACATATATGTAATCCGTCTGAGATTTCTAGTGTGGAAACACTGCTCTGTGTGTGCTAATGAGGCATTAGTCATCCCTTTGTTTAAGCCCCTTTTGGGTTTTTTTGCATATCTGTGTTCAAAACTTCACACATAAAGCATAATACTGTGCTTGTTAACTCTGCAACTACATCTCACCCTCAAGCTGCTTATTGAAAAGTAGCAGCTAAAGGTCATGTGTATATACGCTGTTTCATAAAGAGTTGACTGGATTTTCATATGAAAACAATTCTAAATATTTACTAGCATTTATACGGTTCTGTGTAGCTTAAGTGTTTCTCTGGAATAGATGAGGTAATTAGGGCAAGACCAGTTATATCAGCCACAGCGGAGGTGGTTCTGAGTGTTGGCTTTTGAGCTGGAATTTAGTCTTGAGTTTTCCCTCAAATACTACCTTTTTTCCCCTTTTTTCTAGAAGTTTGAGAGGGAGGAGAACGGCATGGATAGAAAATTTGTATATGCAAGAATGTAAATTACTGGTTTAGAAAGTCCATCAAATGAAAAAAAAAACCTTCTGTTTGACACAAATAGCAAATATAGGTTGTAATTTGGTAAAGAGGTTTGCTTATCTCCTGACTTAGTTTCCTTTCATGAATGAAAAATCAGTGTAACAGGATGAAAAGATTCTTATGACTACCTCAGTGACCAGTAAGCTTTCACCACTCAAGAATATCTCAGCAGTTTCTTATCCCTGCTCAGGATATTCCTCTGACTTAAATTCAAAGTAGGAAGTGGAATGTTCTTGGATTAGTTTATTTAAGTAAAAGTAAAACTTGAAAACAAATTTCTGAATGTTTGTAGTATGTAGCACCTCTTCCAGAATAACCATTTTCTGCAGAATTCAGTGTCATTTAGCATATAGGCAAATCACGTGAATTGTTTTAAATTCCTGGATCAGTAGAATGACGTGTCTAGACTTTCAGCTTGAAAATGTCAGAAAAACATAGTAGCAGGAAGTTGGTTATTCCGTTCAAGAGTCCTGGAACTCTCTGTTGCTTAGGTAATGTTGAAAGTGGTTTTAGCCAAAAATTATTTCAAACCATTTTTAAAACTATTTGAAAGAATAAAGTACAAATGCATTTTGATTAATGAGCTATTTGGTTATAATATCTCTCTCGTATCTTTTGTCTGCATGTCACTGTTCAGAGACTATTTTCAATTTTAAGTTTTAAATTATAAAAGTTAATTTGGGAGACACTGTTCCTAATTTCACTTGCTATATAGAATTTATATCTGAAATCAGGCCAACTATTGTTCTTCCATCTTCCCATCTTCTTTCTTTTGTCTGTCACCATCATCATTTTAGGTAATTTGAGCTACTTATAATTCCAAAAATTTTGAATGAGTTAAAAATTATATTAAACTTTTACCAAATTTAAACCTTTATAGCAAAAATTGGGCTCCATCGTTGAAAGGATGGGAGAAGCTGGTGTTCCTATAATAAATGAAGAGAAATATTAGAAACTAATATTTAGGATTTTGACTGTTGGAATATGAACATATGAGCAAATTGCATATAGCAATATGCCCAGACTATTTTGTGGTTTTGTGGGTGCAGATGGCATTTGAAGTATACAGTTCAGTCTTTCTTTGGAGGATTCTGATTTAATTTTTTTTTTTTCCCCTGGTCACCCTAAAGCACTGCATGCATGTGGCTTTATTGAAATAATACAAGGTTTAAACAGTCAGTTTGTCTACAAAGTTCATATGCTGTGTTTTAGATTTTATTATACAGTAAGATTCTCATTTTTATTTGCATAATTTGGTACTGATCTGTATTTCCCTTTTATAAACATACAGTTTTACTCTGAAAAGTGACTGAAAATGGTACTACACAGATTAACTAGTTGCTCAACTAAATTTTAGATTTAAGTTAATTTAGATTTCCGACTGTTAGCTTTTTTTCTTGCTTTACTCTCATTAGTATTGCAGAGTCAATTGGTTGGTATAAAGGTATGAACTGGCTTCTTTTTTTTTTTTGCACATCATCAACAAAAGTTTCCAAGTAGTTGTATCTGCATCTGTGTTGAAGCGGCTGTGCAGGTAGAGGAACTTAACATTGTATTTTGGAAATTCCATGTTGGACAACCTAACCTTCCTTTCTGGAGATGAAATGCAAGAACTAAAGAGTACTAATTGACTGCTAAATACAAAGCTGAGTTTGTAAGTAGGTAAGAAAAATGCAGCTGTTAATTAAATTCATCCCATCTTGCTATGAAAATTTGTGAGAAATACCAAATAGGAAATCTACAATACCACTTTGAGTGTCACTTTGCAGAGTACAGCCATATGTTGCTTTATTTCATTTGTTATAAAAATAACTTGTTTTGTTTTGGTTTTTTTCAGCAAACAAGAGCATGACTCTTCAGGCGAAACAAAAGAATGTAATAGAAATCAAAGTAAAAAAGTTGCATCAGTTGAAAAGAATGAAGAAAACTCATCACTGTCAAATACAGAAACTGTTGGTAGTTTGGAACTCCTTGACAACAGCTCAAAGAATTCTTTGCATGAGAAAGGAGCATGTTGTGATTCAGATAATAACAGACAATTAGTAGATGAGAAACAAAAAAGTATTCATGATGAAAGTGAGTTGAAAACTTGCCAAAGTTCAGATAACATTATCTTGAATGAGCACACTAAAGTACATAGCTTGGATGAAACTACACTTTCAGCAATGAACGCAAGGGACTTAAAACTAACATTGGGTGAAGATGTTAGTTTTGAGCAGTTCTTGAGAAAAAGAGATGAACCTGAGTCCATTAGTTCAGACATTAGTGAACAAGGCAGTATTCATTTGGAGCCTTTGACTCCATCAGAGGTACTTGAGCATGAAGCTACTGAAATTCTTCAAAAAGGTAATGTTGCACCTTCATCAAAGAAAGCTGGACAACTCTCTGACCAAACAGATGAGACTTCTAAAGAAAGCAGTCCCAACAGAATGGAAGCAACCGCAAACAAGACAGATGAAAATGAAGCAAGCTGAAATTATGTTAATTTTATTGTTTGTTATAAACAATGGTAAGAACACCATGGACCATTCCTGATGTGTGTGCTCATTGATGCTAATTATTAAACATAAAAAGGGGTGGAAAGAGGAAGGAGACACTAAAGGGAAGTTTTGCATATGAAGATAGCATGTATGTGTATGTACAAATGAATTAACTAAAATTACAAAAGGTCACATGTTCAAATATATCTTCCTGTCTCTTGGATGTGGTATATCTTACTACAACGACATTTGAAAGGAGGAATAAATCCTAATTTTTATAGTTAACTAGCCCCCAATAAGGTGATTTGTTTGCCAAGAAAATATTTTTTTTAAATCCCTCAGTGTGAATATCATTAAACAGTGGAATTTAGTATGAATTCACCTCAGATGCTGAAATGGAGCACACTTGTAAGGATGGTTATTGGTCTGCTGATAATTAGGGTAAACATAAACCTTTGGACTTGGTGTCACATTCCTGTCTGTAAAAGCATGTAAACAGAATTATATGAATCTATGCACCTCTGTACAGGTGTAATCCTGCCAGGCTGTAAGCTTACCTTAATAAACTTTCAGTGAAAGTGGAATTATTACAATTAAAATATATATTTGTGGGGTTTTCAGTGTGCAGGCTGTGCAGAAACATCGAACATAATTGTATAAAGTAGAAGATACTGCTGAAAGTACTGTAGCTGTTAGGCTTTTACTATTGTTTTAATTATTCTTAGCCATAGACCCATAGGAATGGTCTGTAAGTTACACCAAAGTACGGTTTAATGTAAAAACTGTTTTAAGCAAAAAGAAGGAAAACCCCAAACTGGAAACACCAACGGGCATGCGTTCTGCGATTTTGCAGCTGCTACTGGCTAACTGTTACAAAAAGGACACAAGGGCATATAATATAGAATTGTACAGTTCAATTTCAGGACTTTTTGTAGTCTAAACTGTGTACAGACAGATGGCTGTTGGTTTTGGTTTGGGTTTTTTGATTATTTTTTTTGTCTATTAGTTAGCAGCTAGATGTAGGAATGCATATGATTAACAGTAGCTTGCTTTTATGACTTCATTGCTCCATTTGAAACATTCAGAATGTGCTTTTGACTTACAGTTTTGTTTCTAATGAATGTTAAATGTTTTGAACAGCTGTTAAAGCACTGCTGTAAATTATTACTTTTTGAGTAAATATTTGCAACAAAATTTTGTCTTTGTGCATAACTTTATGCTCAGCTTGAAACTTTGGGCATAGTCTTCCCACATTTTTTAAAGATCTAGTGACAGTTCCCCAAAACTATTTCATTTTACAATTGTGAATTTGAGACTTATGTGGGGTTTTTTGTTTGGTTGTGGTTTGTTGCAGGGGGGTTGTTTTTTAGAATTAAATGAGCAAGTTCCTATGCATAAATATATTTTTGTAGCTGTGTATTGTGGTAAGATATGCCAACTTTTCCACATTATATAGAGATACTTTTCCAGGCCATTAGCATGCAACTGAAGTCTACTCTGTCCTCCTAGGTTAACTGGGCTCAGCTGCTAAATGAGTCTAATCCGCAACAGCATTAAAATTTAGAGACCATCCAGCTTATTGTTGGAGCCTCTAAGTAAACCACATTAATCTCAACATCTCAAAAATTGCTTCAAACTCTAAAGAATTATATGACTTAAATTTTGAATTGCATCTTAATTTTCATCCATGCAGGTTTAGAAGACTTTTAAAAAGAAAAGTGGGACACTTTAGATAGTCACAGCTCTTCAAGATCTGCCACTTTAAGAACTTCAAATAACAAGACACACGAAAAAGCTGAGAGCGATAAGTTGCAGTATTCTTTTCTTTAAAGATTTTAGTGAAATCATTAACTGGAGGTATGATTAACCACTGTGATGTCTTCATGCATGTACATGTGGAAGATTATAAAATACAGCATCACAATGAGGACAGTTCAAAGGACTTGCACGTCAAGTTCCATAACTGATTATGTTACTGAAGGAGTTCCTGAATGCATCTGCGTTTAAACCCAGAGAAATCCCTCTAGTGTTTTTAATCTGATTGATGATCTTCCATGCAAATAATATATTTTGAATAACAGTGATATGTGGTGTTGGAAAAGATTAAGTTCAGCTGGAACCAGTTGTATGATACTTGCTTGTAAATTCCTCACATTTGTCTTTTATTATGCAATTACATTTTTAAAACCTTTACCATTAATAATAAGAATTTGGCCACGTACTGTTGAGAAAAGTTGGAAAATAAAACTCAGATTGAAAAATTTGTATATTGGGCAGAAGTGTATATATATATATTCTCAGATAGTTCATATGTAAAGCATTGTTTGTTTCAAACCATGTAGAGAATGCTTATACAAAATGTTAATGTTAGGTATAAAACACCCAAATATCTAGTAGCCCTTCCAAGGAAGAGGTGAGAGAGAACTAGATTGTTCTAGCAAGACCATCAGATAGCTTTAAATAGGCAAGTGAGGTGTATGATGAAAACAGTGGCATGGTATTTTTGTGAAGAAGAAAAACTAAAATCCATTACAATTTTTCCTATATCAAGTAATTCATTTGCTGACTAAACAGTGTAGGAGACGGCATAATTGTGAAGATTAATCTCTATCATGTTACTTGGGAGATTTCCTAGATATAAGTTAAATTGGTACTTTTGGCTGAAGTCACTCCACAGGATCAAGTTACATTGAATGTATTTTGAGTTATTTGAACGTAACTGCATATGATTCAGTTTGTTTGAGTCATTTAAAAGTTTGGGTGTGGTGTTTTTCCCATCCAGCTGTCAGTAGTTCTTTTTCTGTGCCACCTTTTTTGTACTTGGGAAGACATTTTACCTCAAGGTTTCATTGCCATTTCTCCTCGTCTCAAGAGACTTAACATATTTGCTTGAATAACCATTGCAGATTGTTTAGGTAACAGTTATTTTTAAGGAAATCATATGCCATGCATATGCTATCTTCATTATTTGCATTTAATGGAAAACTGTTGTCATTATTAGCTTATGGTCAGTGAGTGTCCAGTCACTTGGAGCTTCCTCAAGGGGAGCCAACATCTCCGTTTGACTTGTGCAGTTTGGAAAAGAAACTCTTACCTGCGGTTCAGTTTTTCTTTAACAGAATGGAGGAGTAAACCCAGGGAAAAAAACATCAGATCAAATCGTAGCACATACTGAGTTCTAAGTATTGGATGATGTATTTTAAAAAAGAAAATGTTTATAACAAAACCATGGCTGCTGGGGGTGGGGGGTGGGGGGGTGGGAGAGAGAAAGAGCAAAGAACCCTGGGCAATACATGTTAAATCATGTTCTGTGGTGCTTTACTGCCAGAAGGCATAAGAAACTGAAGGTCAGGGTAAAGAATCTTGAGTAACACATGGTATTTTGCCATACCTTAAATAAAGTATCTTAAAGCTTTTCTGCAGGCATTAAGCATTGTTATTTATATGCTGGCATGTAGAAAGCAGTTATTTTTTTATGCTGTAGGATGTGCTAATATTCTACCAAAGACTGTGGCTGCAGGCTGTCACAGTAAGTTTTTTTAGAGACTGTTTAGAAATTTTTATGTAGGGCAAATTTTATACCTGATTGTTCTCTTTTTGTTTTCATTAGTGTTTGATTTTTGAGCCTTGTGAGCTTATCTTGTCTAGTTGCATCCTGTATTTCTGATGTATGCTTAATATGCCTCTAATAAAAAAAAAAATTGGTAAGTATGTTTTATGATTACTTGAATGATTTGTGCTTTTAATAAAACCTTTACTGCAGTTTTAATGTAGCTCAAAAAGACTGTTCTTAGTTCTTAGCTGAAGCCCGGCACATTATCACATTTAAACATTACATTTTTACACATAATTTTTACTCTCTAATTTTCCCCATTAATTCAGTGCTAAAAAGGAAAGTGTGTTGACTAGTATTTCATATTAGTTTACAGACACTATGCAGAAAGTTCTTTGCTATGTTCCTCTGAATTTTGGATCACCATTCTAGCTCTGACACTCTAATTAAAATTTTGTATTTGGTCACTTCATTGACCCAAAGTAACCATGTTAAGTTGATGTTTCCTGTATTGCACCAGAATGTGGAAAATGTTTAGCTGTGAAACACTTCATTTTGACTGAGACTAATGTAGTTGTTATGCCTGTGAGGTGCTATAAAGCCTAATGTGTTTATTAATGTAAAAATGTGCTGGGGTTGAGGTTTTTTTACTGTTTAAACTGTTATTTCAGGGAGGCTGAGGTTTTTGTGACAACCACAAGAATAACTGTTGTTATATGTATATCTGCATTTAAATTTGGGCAAATTTAGCTTCATATTAAGAAAATAAAATGCTCAAATTACAGGTATGGGCTGTATCAGACAATTTAAAATAAGATTAATTTCATGATCAAAAAGTGTTAGCTTGTCAGCAACCAATTCTTCTTTAAGCATTTTTTTAAGTAGCATTGCTGAATGAATCCCTTATGTTATTAATTTAATGTAAATAAACTTAATTTCATATTTTAGTTTACTAAATTCTCAATGTTAGGCATTTAAATCCAAAGAGCTGTTTTCTCCATAAATTTTGTTGGGGTAGCATATAGTGCTATCTTTATAAAGAAAGTTGTCCCATACTGATAATGTGGTAGCCTTGAAAATGTAACCTTCATATGTTTTGCTCATAAATAATATAATTAATATTTAATCCTTTTGACTAAAGGAAAGTAACCTGCAGATCTGTTTCTTACAGCCTTGTGACTTTCTCATTCTGATCCTTGTAATGATATTCTAGCAACAAATTGAAGTCCTTGCTTTCCTCTCTTTTAAGGCTGTAGAAGTAGTGGAATGTGAATACTTAACAGGTTTTAAATTGCGTATATTTGAATTACCTGGGTGTTTGCTGCCTGAAATGAAGATTGAATTTTTGTGTACCAGTTTCTCAGGTTTTCAGCTGAGATTTGTCTTTCCATTTAATCTCCTTGGAAAGACTTCACTGCTTCTTTGAGCTAGCAAGTTGGTGGCATGTGGTATAACTTTCCCAGACTATTTAGTGAAATGCAGTGTGTTTGTTAGATACTGTTTAAATGGCTTCTTTTTCCCTGTGACAATCCTTTGTAAGATCTTGGAATGTTTCTCTTGATGGTTGGTGTATATTCAACTTCTAAGTTGTTGGCTCATGATGGAAAGCAAAAGACACTTCTACAGAGGAGAAGCAAAAGTAAGTTCAGAATTTTAATCTGAATAGTTGTGTGCAACATGCAGGTCAGATTGGCTAAGCTGCTTTATCTGATAAAGTGAAGCTTTTTTACCAGTTCCTAAAATTGCAACTTAAGGAACCAGAGCAGTTGGGCACATCCAACTTCAATGGCTCTGAAAGATAGCAAAGAGCTCTAGATACACGTATTGAATCAGAATCCCCAAAAGGAGCCAAAAGCAACACATTCATGCTAGGGAAGCTTTTAGTCTATTTGTGTGACTTTCCACTCTGTTTTCTTTCCCAGATAACATATACTGGATGCCCTCTTGAGACCATAGAAAGGCCAGTTATCCTAGGGGAGACAAGAGTGCTTGTATGATCTTCCTTGCTGGAACCAAAAAGAAGCTTTTAACATGTGGCATGTATGCTGTTTTTATATTAATATAGTAAGTTGTGTCTTAGTGTTGAATAGTGGCATTTTACTAATCTTTGCTAAATAATGAAGTTCTGTCAGTTCTTCTGAAGAGTATCTTAACAATACTGGTTAAAATAAACATCCTTTAAACTATAGCCTGTCACTTTTCAGTGACCTTTGTCTGAGATAGCAGGCCAATAAGTACCACAGCAGAGAAGTATCAAGGCAGGCTGTGTCATCCTCTGTTTCAAGGCTAATAATGACCTTTCTTGAGGGTAACCTATGAAGTTTCTTCAAGTTTGCTATAAGAGAAACTTCAGTGCACAGAACTTCTAGTGTTTATAGACCTGCTTGGGACTTAGTATTGATTCAATTTCAGTTAGTAAGACAAATTTATTAAAGCAAAACATACTTTTTAATACCCTAAAACAGTCCTATTTGATAAAAGAAATCCGTTTTCCTCTGGGTTCCTCAGAAGGCAGTCTTGATGATGTAAAAGGAAATGGAAGTACAACCTGTATTTAAAATACAGTAATCATACTGAAGTTTTTCCTAGCAAAAGTAATGTAAGTTACTTGTGGATGAGCGTGTATGATAATCCACTCTGACCAGAACTCTTCTTCTCAGTTTTATTTAGTGGAGTGAAAGATAAAGCTTCCTCCCTTCCCTTTGCAGTTTTTGCCCTTAGCATATTTAAAATACTAGTGAGGGTGTAGTGCCAAGATCAAACCAGACCTTACATTTGTAAGGTCTTTAAATCAGAAACAATGTTATAATGAAAGATGTTTGAAAGATGAGCCTTGGGAGCTAAAATTCAAACCTTTACTGGATATAAAAGTGATTAACCGAGTACCACATAAAACTAAAAGATTCTGTAGTTAGAATTTTGGCATCATTCTTCTAGTTGACCCTTGGGTGTTTTGTACTGATATCTTTGTCCATCCTGCAGGGTTTTAAAACCCTCTTAGTTTCTCTACTAGGTAGTGTCTTGTGTTCTTCACTTGCTTAATCTGCCTTTTCTCTCAAATTGGGGAATTAATGAACATAACAGAATTTAAAATAATTATTCTCAGCTTGTACTTTGCTGCAGTTTGTTGCTTCAGTTTCACAACCCCAAGAAGGGCTACGTACCTGAAAGTTTATCTTTCTATTATAGCCACAGATATAGTTGAGGGGAAAAAGATTATTCTCTTCCCTTGTAAACCTGCGTCACCAACACCCTTGGGACTATCATGCTACACCACCAGAAACAGAGTTAAGTGAATTTTGCTTTATAAACAATTTCTTTCACTTAGCCATTACAATTTTTTTAGATGAAGGTAGCTGAGGTTTACAAGTGAAGTCCAAGTTGAATCTCATAAATTTGCTAAACCGAGGCTTGTAAGGCTGATTCTGTATGAACATTTCCAGTGCTTGAAGCAGCCCTTACCCTGCAGCTGCTAAGTCTCACTTCAACCATTTTTTGTGGATAAATGCTGAGCTAAATTATGGAGCTGATCAGGCTGAAAAAACACTGCTGGCAGCAGCAGAGAACAGCATGGCCAGGTTAGGCCATTCAGTTGCTGCTGAATGGGAAATGACAGCCTAAGAAATACAACTTGTAGTCGTCTGTATGGAATTGTAGACAAATTCCTACTTTGTCATGGGGAAAGCTTTTCCATAAGAGGTATAAAAACAGTGAGCTTTCAGTATACCAAACAGCTGTAAGTAATGAAGCTATTGGATCAGTTCCTTTGGAAACTGTCTGCTTATTATGGCTGAATCTCCAGAGATGTTATTAGTTGTGTATATTTCAATTAACTGCTGCCACTGAAAGCAGAAATCTTTTTTGAGTATGACCTGTACATCCTTAAGTGTAAAGGCTTAAAGGTTATAATACAACTTTTATAATTTACATGGATGTGATACATGTTTTTAGATCTATGCAAATTCAACATATTTGGTTCATCCAAGCAAGCACGTTGCAATAGGGGCACCCTATTGCAGTTACAGAAGTCTCATTTTCAATATAAATTCTGCAAATTCAAATGTTACTGTGTAGGATTTTAGAAAGTAGAAAACTAGTCTGCTACCCAGGAAGACGTTCATCGCTCACGCTTTAATTTTTAGTTATTTATATATGAGATCTTATTACTAAGTAAACCTGGGACAGAATGGAAGGACTTAAGATGAATCCCAGCATGGTGAGTAATTAGGAATAATTCAGCCTGAAAGGAAACCTTTAGAAAAAATGAACTTGATAGAGGGTAAGTGGTGGCAGTACAGGAAGTCAGGTGAAGTCTTAACTACATTGGGCTGTTACTGCATTCCCATTATTTTTCCTTGTATATGCACACGTATGCTTGTTTATGTGCAATTATAGTGAAAACATAACTTGGCTTTATTTTTCCTGATGTAGATGAACAGAGTAATAAAGAACAAAAGCAGTCTTAATTTCTATCAGGTTAAAGAGAGTAGAGTTCAGCAACAATCCTTATGCTCTCTTGAGCGCAAAGTTGTCTAAACAGATTGTTGTAAAATTGCCATTATACTTGAATTAGATCATCTTGCTAATCTAAACATGGTTCTGACTAGGTGGGCTACTCAATGGAAGGAAATGGGATTCCATCTCCGCTGTCCATAAAAGTAGGTGAGGTATGCACTAAGGAAGTAGGGCTCCCTGAGGGCTCTGGGAAGCATTGTTCCTCAGCTGTGCCTCTCAAACTGCTGCTAGGCTTGTGCACTTCCACCAGGCTAATGCTGGCCCTTCCTAGTACAGTTGATCCATTGACACTGTTATATATGAGAAAGTTTATTCACTGTTGAAATGAGACAAACAAACAAAAAAGAATCCTGTATGAAAGTGGCCCTCTTGCTGACTGTGAGCTTTCACAGAGCGACTTAACTGCACTAGGGAACTGCTGTTTAACAGTGTTATCTTGGAAGCTTTTAACATGCTATTACCTCTTAATTGCCATTTGTATTTTGGCAGTAATAAAAATGTATCTGTTGTCCTCTCACATCATATGTGATTTATATTAATGTGTTCCTTATTTGATGTGTTTACACAGTCCTTCCAAATACGTTGGTTCTTTCCATCAAAATAAAATGCATTGTTTGAGAGAGCTTACAATCCACTTGCACTTTTATGAGAGTTTCTTGATCATGTCTCTTTTATATCATTTGTATGTTACCCTGCATAAAATAAATTGGGGGGAGCAGGGGGAGGGAACTATGAAAAAAATGTTCTAAAGGTCAGTCTCTTGCTTATCCCTAATCAGAGTGGGTAAAATATATCCACCTTGAACTTCTGACTTCCTGCAATAACAGCCATATTCTCTTCCTTATAGGGCATGCTAAAGCTGGTAGGAACTCTGTTAAACAGACTCTCCAGAGAAAATAAAAGCAGCAAACGAAGAGTGTCATTGGATTGTCAAGATGCCTTATTGCAATAAAAGGTCAATAAGAAGCAGCAGCAGCAAATGGGAACTTTACTGTGAGTGGAGTGTAGAACACATACAGGCAAAATGTTTGTGTTTTTAGTCTTTTAGTTAATGAGAATAGAGGTCTCTATCAAGAAACATGAGATTCTGTGCATCATCTGACCAAACTGTTACCCATTGCTTCACAGCACAAAGAGATATGACCTGACTGTAAACTGATATTCTTGAGTATAATGTACACCAATTAGGTAAAGGTCAATAATTGACAAAGTTCACTCAGTCCAAACTTTAGTAATAATTCCTGTCCGTCAAGCTAAATATATTTCATTGCCATATCTGGTTCAGGGGAGGTGAAAAGCACTTTCTGCACCTCACCTGTCTTATCCACTAGGGTCTCTTGTCTTTTATTTAATCTGCTGAAAAGAACATGCACAGAGTAGGAAACCTTTATGCTTGCTGGAGACCATATTAAGTCAGTACTGCCTCTTTTTTTTATTTGTGCAACACCTTGCATTTTGAGGATGCTCTAAAAACAGTTTCAGTTTAACTATCCTTGTGTTTTTTCTCCTAGCATAGGAAATGGACTTTCTCTCCTGTGTTTTTTTTATACAAACAAATCTTTACTGCTGTGCCATCAATTTGACAGTGGATATTTTAGTTGTGCATAGTAAAGTTAGTAATACTGAGATATAAAATCGAAGTGTTTAGAAAGAAGAAATAGTTCTATGTATTTATAGATCTAATATTCACCAATTTTGTGGTACCTCTCTAATACCATAAACTTTTGAATACGGTGCTGGATCAGTTCTAAGATTAGGAATATACTGAACCTCACTGGAGAAAAATAAATTATAAAAAAATTTCTATTTTAGTGATAACTGGAAATCCAGAGAAAAACCAACAAAGATATGTATATATATATATATATATATATAAAAAAAATTGTCTTCCCCACTGCGACAGCAGGCAGAACACTGTGATTGTAGAGGTCATGTCACAGAGCCACTCATCAGGCTTTTCCACTCAGTGCCCAGTGGAAGCTCTAGAGCAGGTTGCTGAAGCTGAAAACAGCTAAAAGAAAAGCAGATTCATCTGTTCAGGTTTCACAAGAGTGTCCTTTCAAATTCCAGTGGGTTCTGCATCAGATGCTTGTATTTTTACCATTCCCATCATCAGGAAGTTCTATGTTACCAATTGTGCATGACTAGAAAAGTTAAAAGGTAAAAGTTGATCAAAGAAGGCTAACAAAAGAACTATTTTGTTCGAGTAAACTTAACTTGGGAACATGCATATCTAAGGAAAGGTTCTCGATGCACGTGCTGAGCTTGAACAAAGAAATTAGCAGCCCTACTACTGATTGCAGAACAGCTCTGTCTGTCTGCATATACTGTTAAGGTGAAGCAGACAAACCATTGCAGTAGTCGCCTATGAAACCATAGCTCATTAATCTTTACACCCTTTTATGGACTGTTAAGAGTATGTGGTGAGGTAAATGAATTGCAAGGTTAACCAGCTGCAGTTGTGAAATGGAGACATGCTTAACTAGATGTGATTTGAGATACTAGAACTAGAGTCTCTACAGGCAATCCAGGCAATGATGTCTCCTATTGCTACGTAAGTAAGAGGGTAATTTTTTTTTTTAACAATACAATATATTTTTCAAAGTATGGGTGAAAATCTGCATAAAGCTCTGAGGTTCAACTAATTCAGTAATGAGCTAAGACAGCTTGGTATGCAGTAGCTGTATTGATGATTGAGTCTGTAACCATGACAAGAAGACAGTAGCAAAACTGAAAATAGGAGTAATCAGACCACCTTCAGACTTTACAAAGCTCTTTGCAAGCAGAGACAGCAACTGTAAAATATTCTGGTCTTCCTAAAATTGAATTCAAGGGTCGTCTTGTCAATGAAACATGATAGGTTTATTAAATGTGCTATAGAATACTGTATGAGAAAGTTGGGTTTATCTGCTACAGTTTTTCTCTTTAATTTCAGCTGTATGTATGCTAGTGCGGTTTCAAAACATCTGGGTACAGCATTTTTTTTTCTTTTCTGCACCTGCAAGTGTAAGTACACACATAAACAAAAAAGAAATTAAATCTTTCACAGAGCTAGAGAATGAAAAAACCAACCAGGCAGGAAGCTCAGGGGAGCAGTATGACAAGTGCTGAGCTGTAAACAAGCTTGAGAGGGATTTAATTCTTATGACAAGCGCCAGTGGTAGCATCTCACATGGACTCAGCATATGCACACATTTCAGAGGAGGAATCACAGAGGACTTAATGCAAATATAAAAAAGCTCAGTGCACATCAGCCTATACTGTTCTAAAAATAGCCTCATAAATCAGGATGAGCTAGGTTTGTAATTATCTTGATTTTTCAGAGTTTTGCCATTTGCAAGAGGGTTTCTGGTTTATGCTCACACTATAATTAGGCTTTATAACATAAACTGCAAACTCTTCGGGGCAGGGGTCGTGTCATATATTTGTAGGACAAGTACAACAAGACCTCATTGGGTATTTTTTTCAGGGTGATAGTACAATAAAAAGGCTGAGTAATAGCTGCTGTACTGTTTTCAAGAAGCTTATTTTAGGTCAGAAGTTTTTTTCGTTGTTGTTTGTTAGGGAAAGGGAACTGAGATGTAATATGGTATCCAAATTAAATTTTAAAAGCCTCTAATGCACGCTTATTCCCTAATTACAGTCAGGTACTTTGTCTTTCAAGTATGCTCATAACTGCCTCATTTCTTTAGCAGCCTTCTGAAAAGTACATACTGCAAACCATACCCTGCAGTCTGTACTTAAGCAGATTTCCCCATGGCAGTTGATGACTTAGTGCTGCAAGATGTAGCCAGTTTTCACAAACCTTCAGGCAGCTTTGAGGCAAGTAATGTGCTGCCTGTGCTCCAGCCACTACACAGGTTTGACTCATTTAAAAAACCAGAGCAGTGCTCTATTCACCTTAGTCTTCAATCCAGCTACTTTCTTTTCTGCTTTCCTCAGTCTGCAATAAATTAATTTAGAGGTTAAATTTCCTAGAAAAGGGTTAATAATCCCTGGAGGTATGGTTTTGAATTGTCTGCAGTCTCAGCCAAATGCTGTTGTGTTGGCTTGTAGTTAGCTAAAAAACTGGTTTTAACTGTAGTTTAGATATCATTGCAAAGGGAGGCAGTCTGTAGGAAAAGAGTGTCTCTTGGACCCAGTCTTTCTTGCTCACTTAGATGACTGACAGTAAG
>JAVKLA010000002.1:8702664-8724578 GCA_034782735.1 Sagittarius serpentarius
GGAGAGAGAGAGAGAGAGAGAGAATTACCCTTCAGTTGTATGACACAAATACGAGGGGGGGAGGGAGGGAGAGAGAGGGAGGGAGAGAGAGGGAGGGGGAGAGAGAGAGGGAGAGAGAGAATTACCCTTCAGTTGTATGACACAAATACTTCGTTTCTTAACCTGTTTCTGGATGCATGTTTCAGACATCCCCTGTACTGCAAATGATTGAAAATGGCTTTGCATTTGCAGTTGGTATGAATAACCTTCAAAATAACAATTAACAGGCTTGACTTTACAAGTAGAGTAGTTTCCCATCTTTGGTATGGAAAGCTAAAGCTGGTCTTTCCCTCTCCCACAAATACAGTAACATCTTCTGTTTTAAAATTATTTTTTAATTCTGACTTTTATTTCTATAATTTTTCTTTTAAGGACAAGTAAGCATAAAAGGAGCTCATTTTGAAGTAGGTATTATAATGATTATTTACAGTTTTTCAAACCATTAAGTCTTCTATGACCCTGTAATTATTTAGTGATTTTAAAATTACCTGGATATAATAATGTATGGGAGAAGAGCAGAATATCAGAATCCTCTTTTACCTGGTGACTAGAAAGAAAATTTTAACTAATTCTTTGTTACCAGAGCAGATGGAAACTCCCAGTCTGAATTGTCCATTATTTGTAAAAGTTTTGGGAATCATGTCTAAATACAGATTCAAATACTGAAGTTAAGTTAAACAAGCATTAAAATCCAAACATCTCTGAATCTTGACAGCCAAATCCCAATGTAATTTGGATCCTGTAATGTTTGTTTTCTTTTTGAATGTTGAACATAGTGCTACATATTGCAGAAAGCCACATAGTTATTTGCCCAAAATTCTGGGACTTCAAAGAGCTCTTGTGTGAAAGTAAGTCAACATGTTTCCCTCCCCCTTAAAATAATCTTTCAAGCAGATCAAGAGCTAGTATCTGATTTAACAAAGGAAGTTATAGTGACTCCATTTATACTGCAATCCTTTGAAAGGAGTATTGTATCCCTGTCAGCAACTTGTTCTTTCTTTGTGGCAAGATATAATAAATTTGACATTTCTGAAGAGCTTCTAGGAGAGATGCTACATAATACATTCAGACCTAAAGGGTCTGGCATTAAAGAAGGCTGAACTGTTACTTTGTATTCTTTATGGATTTCTGGTTTTCAAATATCATTAGTCTGTCCTGTGAAGAGAAGGTCTGGGTTATGCTGAATACCTCATAGTAATTTTTAGAATATAATGGCTTCTCATGTTCTACTTGTCTTGCACAAGTAGGTTGAAAATAGAGGAGAGATGTTTTGTTGATTATGGGCTCATCCATAAGCCTCAATGTCTTTTAACTTGACACAGGTAACCCAGGTAACTGTGGTGTTTACAGACCACTGGGTAACCATCTCTGCCCATCATTGGTTTTACACATTACTGCTGTTTGTAGAGAACGGGCTAAATAAGCTGTATCTTTCTTACAGACTTCTTTTATTTTTAATATCCTCTGTTCTGTTATTTTTCCAGTATTTGACTTTTTCTTTGTGCAATAGCAGTTGGAAGGGTGGTACTGGGAGGGCATCAGATACTGAGGGTGGCAGTAGAACTCATTTTTATTGTTCTGGGATTATGATCTGTTGAAGAGTAAAAATGAACATAGATAAGACTGTGGTAGGCTGCTGTGCCTATGGGATTTCTGTTAGTTTTGGTATCTTTATACACGTAGTGATGCCTAAGTACACACTTCATGATTCTTCGTGTCAACCTTGCCTTTCTTGTTGGGGAGGGCAAGAAAGTCACTGCTCACCCTAAGCTTTGAGTAAAGACTAGTTATGTGAACAGATATATAATAACTAAGTCCTTAGGCCAATCAAAAAGCAATTATATACTACACTATATTATTCATATAATGTCCCTATAGTATAGGAACATATAGGAACAGGCTATGATAGCTTATGTGTGTATATATATATATACACACACACATATGGCTGGTGTTTTGTAAGCTTTCTATGCAGAATGTTTTGCTTAATTTTATAACTTGATTGAACCAAAGTTGTGTGTCCCTTTCAAAGGTAGAAGACTGGATTTAGAAGAAGGGTTACTGAAGTAACATAGTTAATTGTTATTCTAGGCTTCCTTGTGCTTGAGTGCTTTGTAGCAGAAGCAGAGTGTGCCTGCCAGGCTCCCTCTCACACCCCTCCACTTTCACCTCTTGAGTAGCCTGGGCAGCCAGTGAAGGAATGACTTCAAGCCCATCCTACTGTAGATGTCATAGTTTTGGTTCTAATAATCGTAGTGAAAAGACTGCTGCTTTCATAGTAGTGGGGAGAATTTCTATAAACAAGGCAAATACCTGTTTCTTAAGGAGGGTCTGCTTTTTTTTTGTATTTAACAGAAATTAAGTTGATTGAACTTTGTTTTATGCTCTGTTATTGAACCTAGCTCACCCTTCTAGTGCTGTAACTAAAAGCAAGTAAAGAACAAGCTGCCAGTTTATACAGCTCCTTCAAATAGCTTACCATTTAAATCTTGCTTGTGCTGCATTTTAGAGTCAGATGGTACTTTTAGTCCTCTGGTTGCATATACTAGTCTGAACATTCAGAAGGTTAAAAATACTACATTTACTAAATTTCTCTTAGTAAAAGACAAATTTATTCTGCATAGTGAAGACGACATTCACCAGAACATAAAATTATCTTAAACACATTGGCTGAGTTTAAACCTTGCTGCATTAATTTCAACCCTCTGTGGATGCACAGGCCAAACATCAGTAACCTGCAAGATTTGTTAAAGGCTTTACTCTTCTAATTCCCACTGGGGTATTTTAATGTTGACAGCTGTTAAAATTCTCAAACTGGAGCTTCATATCCGTATTCTGTTCCTCACAGACGCCTGTAATGGGATTCATCTGTTTTCTTTGTTATTCCCTCTGCTTATTTAAATGTAATGTGCATTTCTCATCATATCACTGGATTAACTTTTATATAAATTACTAAAATGCACAGATACGTACACACACATACATTTGTCCCAGAAGTACAGAGCACTGTATTTTGGTTTTGACTGTAAAGCTGGCCAAAGATAAATACAGTACTATAATCCTCATGCCTTTCTTTAAAACAAAAGAAAATTTTTATTATGTGGCCAGTAAGTTGTGGTGTTTTGAAGTTCCTCCTGAGATTTTCATCTTCCCTAGCACCTTCTCATTGAGCAATGTTCCAGGAGTGGAGGAATTCATTCCATTTATACTTCTGGTGTTTTACTACCAGTCACAGGCTCCTCCCCTGCCCCTCCAGTCCATCTCTTCTGATTTATATTAGCTGCAATCATGGCTTTGCGAACTTTTTTTCCTGGGAGGGTTTAGCCAGATATTGGGTGGGTATTGTATTGCTACAGGGGTTATTAATTTCCAGGGCCTTTGTTCTGCAAATGATGTGTTAATGGGTGTTTTAACGTGATGTCTGATTGAGATTCCTATTGAACCAGTCTTGTCTGCCTTGTTCATTTACAGTGCAGGCAATCCAGGATGCCAGTCTTGTACTTGCACTCGAGTTAACTCAAAAATAGCTTGGGTACAATGGCTGGTAAAGCTGAGGGAGGGTGACTGAACAGTCTGAGACAGAGCTGTTAAGCCATGCAAACTCTTCTGCTGCCACAGCTGTGTTCCTTGTGACACCTCACTCGGGCCCGTTTGAAGTCTTGTTGGTGAGTCTCCACTGTACTGTGGTCCCAACAGGGGATCAGATCTAGCACACCAATTAAAAGTATGAGATTAGCTGAGATGTAGTCATTAAGAATCTAATCTGCAGAAGATGCATGCTGCAATGCTGGTCAAATTAAATTCTAGTAGGAAGTCAGGCTTGTATATATTTTATTTAATTCCCTTCCTCAGTGGGCAGGGAGCAAAAGAATAACTTAATCTAGATGAGTCAGTGTTATCTATCTCTCTGCATATACTCTTTCCATACCAGCAGTGTGGCCCACTTAGCTGGAAGAAAGGCCTGCTGGCATGATGACTCTGGGTATCATATTTGCTTTTACAGCCTGTATATGAGGCTGGCAGGTTGTTCACTCATCAGTCAAGGGTGGCTTTTCGGGATAGAGTGATACTTAAGCACTTGGATGAAACTGTTGACAAGGATGGGGGTTAGACTTTGGTAATTTAGTAATTGGTCTAGTAGTCTTGTAAGGAAAAACAGTAATGCAGAGAAAAGATGTAACATACTTAATCTGAACAAAACCAGTTCTAGCCTGCCCTGACTTTTGATTTTAGCTACTTAGGGAACTAGAAATAACATGCTGCTGTTTTAACTGTCCAACTTCAGCCTTTTAACTCCAACCCTTATAGTCACTTTTCACTTCTACTACAGCTGCATGCAGAAGCCTAACCCAGATTTCTAGTTGTGGTATATATGGTATAAATATAGTGTATTTTTTTGTTACCTAGTTAACAAAAATTCTGCTAAAAGTTTGCAGTGGGAGGTTGGAAAAAGGAAGGATTTTAAAGGATCAAAGTCAGAAATATAGAGAATAAGCAACTTCCTAAAATTAGCCCTCAATGAAAATCAGATTAAGCAGGGCATATATAGTACTTTTTAGTAGAGCTAGAAACAAATAATTTCCTTAATTTCTATTCCGGTATTTTTGATTTAGAAAGCCTTTCCTGAGCAAGTGGCCAAAGTGTAATACTTAAAATACACAGGGAGAAGCATCAATCAGAACAGATGATTTATTTTGGAACAGTACAGATAACTTCAGCATTATCAAAAAAAAAAAGATAAAAATCCCTACAACATACTTTGTATGAAGAACAACAGTATGTTTTGAATCTTGTTTTTATTTTCGATGGTGTAAAACTCAATCATATTTGCATATTTCAATAGGAAGAATTTGATGTCTCATATAAAGCCTTTTCCTGTCATACCTTAAAAGCAAAGAGAGTGGACAGTTTCTAATCATAATCTGCTCTTTTTTAACAGACAGATACTAGTATAAAGATGTTACGTGTGCATCAAGCATAAAGAATAACATTGCCTTGTTATAATGTGTCAAAATATTCTTTAATGAGGAAAGGTATATAAACTGTACAAAGCAGGGTAAAACAGCTACTAATACCTTCATTACTGTCTGTCAAAAAATGACAGTCCTATCAGTAAATGAATGAGCTAGAAGGAATAAACGGACAGTTTATAGAAATTACTTTCAGGGTGATCTCTGAACACAGAAGACGCAGTTTTAAGCCTTCAAATCTCAATGCAGTCATTTTGGCAGTAGCAACATATGAATGTATTAGGTGTCAAAAATGTTTTACTCTTTATATTCCATGGTTAGGCTTTGGAGTATTTTTTTAAATGTCTTTTGTGAAATATTAGTGCATTCTACCCTTTAAAAATCGTTTAGCCACCAGCATTATTCTGAACTGTAGAATTCAGCCTACTAACTACACTTCTAACAAGTATAGTTGTTGGGGTTTTGGCCTGGCCTTTCAGAATTAATGGACCTCTTTGTCTTGCTCGAGGTATGTCAGAGCATAATACCATGAACAAAATGCTGACCTGACCATTGGTTCCAGGACATGATGCTGGGGCATAATATTTTTGAGGCTCATTCCAATAATAAAGTACAGTTTTAATGATGGTTCTGCTAACATATGGCAAATAGAAAACACTTTTCATAGATTAAGCAACATAGCTTCCATTAAACTCCTGCAAGGACTAAAAAACAGTAAATTGTTAACCACCTAAGTGTTCCTTTTTTGTACTTTCTGTTGAATTATTTAACACCTTCCTCCTTCCTGCTTTAATGTATAATCTGCATTAGAAATACTATTGCTAATCAGGTTACCAAATCTTAAATCATATATACTGCTCTTGCTATTTTAAATCTGTACGTGATGTTTACCTGAGAAGCAGTTAAAGGAGACTGTATTTCTCATAAATTAATTGATGAATATTTATATACCAGATGGTTTTCCAAGTGCTAGCCAAAACTGATGGTGTTTAAACCACAGCAATTGACAAAGATTGAAGTAAGAAACTCATGAAAATATCTGTGGAGAGGTAGTCAGACAAATTATTTATGGATTTGGAAGTACAGCCTGCCTGCTGCTGATATTTCTTGAGCTTCATGTTCTTGATTGTGCATCTGATCCTGTAGTTAGCCTCTGCTTTTATGAGAATGCTTAGTGCTGTACATAGCACAAGATTAGCAAAGGCTGAAAGTATGATGACTCCAGTAACATGAATATCTATCCACTGTATCTCTCGGAAGTAAGACTGACTCAGTGTCTCATTTTGCTGTGTATACTTTGAAAGGCAAAATCTTCGTTTACTGGTTAAGGGTTGAAGTCTGAGACATGGGGAGGAAGGAGCAGGGGAAAGGTGATTGTTTATTTTAAAAGGCATGTTCCAGCCTTTACTTAGCTTATGTCTATTTTATACAGTTTAAATTAGCTAAATGTCAGTATGTTTGTTTTGATGTATTTGTCCAAGCAATCTGTCAGTTATCTAGTAGCATTTACTTACAGATTGAATTTTGGTGCCATCATCTGTTTCCAGTGTATAATTGCAACACAGGCAGACTGGGATCTTAAAATATCTAAAATTACTTTTTGTATTGCTTGTTTCACATATAACTTCAATTCTTGTACACACAGAAGGACCTTATATATGCTGCTTTAAAGAAAAAAATCCCACAGAAGTCTATACAGTGGAGCAGCCATTGTCTGTTGGGTTGGATGTCACGTGTGAATACTAGTGTAGGTAAAGCAGAAATTTTGCAAGGAAGTAAACTAGACAATGTGAAGTCTAGAACAACATCTATAAAGCTGATTTTATGTAGCCACTTTATTTCAAAAACTACAGGTGCTCCTGAGATTTTGCAGCAAGAGTGTGTGTTGTAGTTATTCTGTTTGGAAACTTCTGCTCTTTGTTTTGCTAAAGAGTTTCTGACCTGCATGAACAAAACTATTTGAAAGTAGTTAACACTGACTTAATTCTGCTGCTCTAGAAACTAGAGCTAAAACTCCCATTCACTTCTCTGGGAATGAAGTATCCTGCCAGTATTGTGTGTTCTCTTCAATACTAGCATCTGCAGAAAGAAGAATGAATGGTTTCTTTGCTTTACCAAAATGGTGTATTTAAATTCAGCAGATCATCCAGGGACAAGAAGATATAACAAGTCTTACTTGCTGGTAGCAGACGCCTACACTGTAATCAGCTTTTCTAGCTGTGAGGTGTTGTAGTAGTAAGGTTCCTTCCTGCATTTGTAGCTCGTTATCACTGGGTGAAAAACTTCTCTCCATTCATAGCCTCAGTCTCAGCCTTCATTTATCAATTTCTGCCAGAGTCCAGCAAAAGAAATAAGTATGAAGATGTAGGAGAGATGTCTGGAGTAAAAGTCACACTTGTCAGAATGAAGAACAAGATTTGGCTACACCTCAGGACTACATACCTGATGTTTGTGGATGAAAGTCATTGCCCAAAGATGTCTGTGTCTGAGTTGATCTTTTTCCATTAATAGCCAGTGGAGAATGATGCTGACACAATCTCACCCTAAGGCAGATGTTTATAACTGGCAGGCATACTTGCTTCTATCTATTGGCGGTAACAAGATTTCAGACTCAACTGGAGATGCTACAGTCTGAACTTTGCTAAGATGGATCCCATACAATATATCCACACTGTTGCCAGATTTCTGTTGCAGAGAAAGAAACTCTGTAATGAATATCTACAAAAGGTTGTCAACTGAAAAGAAATTACTTGGAGAATCCCAGAGCTCTGAAACCCAGAGCAACATGCTGGAAACTGGCCCAGCTCTGAGTGGGGGGGTTGGACCAGACAACTGCCAGAGTCCTGTCCACCTACAACTTGTGACTGTTTCTGGTTTTAAAGCAGCAGATACTGTCTGTCAAGGGTGAGAATCAATGGAAAAGCTTTCTTTTGTAATATGTGTGTGTGTGTGTGTGTGAGAGATTTGTGTGTTATAGGTGATCCTTAGCAACCAAACAGATGTATAACACTTAACTTGATGACAGATCTGTACTGCACAGTAAGCTGCCCAGGTGAACTCAAACCTTGTCACTGATTTTTGCACTCTCTTAATCTTCCTGTTTGTTCTGTGCTTCATTAAAGTCAATCTCTGCTGGACAGACTGTCACTCAGGCTAGACCTGTCCTGCTGTCTGCACTCTCTGGGGATCACCCTTCATCCTGATAAATGGTTTATTAGGAGAGCACGTGTCAGAGAGAAACCCTCTGTGAAGCTAAATAGATTAGTCTCTTCCCTCTGAACAGTCTCAGTGGAATGGGGTAGGCATGATCATTAAAGCGGATTTAGAATGAGAAGACACTTTTTCCTCAGGACAGGAAATTGCTCTGAGTTTAGAAAGGTACAGGTTAGTTCTAGTAAGTGTATAAAGGAAAAAGTCTCAGCATTAGCACTCACCACCAGAATGGACACAGTGTGATGGTCTGGAAGTTGCTGAACTTCCTCATGGTGCCCACTTGGGAACAGAGTAGATACAGCCTTTCTCTGTGGAGGTTTTGTAATACCTTTCTGTAACTACAGCAATTGCTAGCATGGAAGAGCAGTACTAAAAAAGCATTTAATATTCTTGCAGTGCAGTTTAGCAGCTGCAGCTGTGTTAGTGGGACCAGCATAACAACCAGCAAACTTCCAGCAAAGGGAGGGAATTTCTTTTTACAGATGTCCTGTCCCCTAGCTGTGGCATTGTAAGTCATTGCTGTGCTATCCTTCACCCTCTAAACATGTTATGGTAACAGCAAGGCCAAAAAAATCCTTACAAATGGGAAATGTGCCCTTGAAACCATCTGTTTACAAGTGTGACTTAGTATGAGGTATCACACACCCTAATGCCTCTGGTTTGTCATCTGGTGCTGCCTTTTCTCTGGTGCAGGTTTCCTCAGGCTCCACAACACTGGGAGGGGGGAGAGGAGCCTGAGTTGCTTCTATTTGTTTCTTCGAGTTCAGGAAGTGCTAGGGAGAGAAGGATGAGCTCAGTTGTTTTGAGGTTAGTGGACATCTAGCAGAGGTTGGCTCACTTCTGCAGACCCTCAGAAGCAGTGTCAAGCTCCTGAGATTGCTGCTGCTTTTTTTTTTTAATAGCATTTTTTTTTCTCCTTCAGTGTATTTACATCTTCCCTTTCTCTGCATTACTGAGTGGGCATGAAGGGAAAACTGATTCACAGCTTCTCCCCACAGCTATTTGTGTCCTGAGCAGCCATTTCCGTTAGCAGCAAAAGTCTCAATTTCTCTAGTCTTGAGCTTATTCACTGCTCTGTGGGGTCTTGCAGGGGTGCCTATGGGAAAGGGAAAGCTTATGTGAAGAGTAGGCAGATGAGATCTTGGTGCTTCTTTTTTGTTGCTTGCAGGAACTAATGTGCAAAAGCTCTGATTTTTCACCCTTGCTGGAGCCAGTCTAACAGAAACAGCTCGGCTCTGTTGGCACCAAAGAGGGTGGTAAGTCCTCATTGGTGGCATTTGTACCAAAACACGGAGGGAAGGCTGCCAGAAGACTCTTGTGTGAAGAGTGGCTATTGCCCAAGGAGAGGATAGAAAAGGATTATGCTGAGAGAAGCTAACTTTAAATAAATTAAAGGAAGATAAATTCACATTTTCTGGTACAGCATCTTCCAGGAAAAGAAATAAAATAACAAAAAAAAAAAAACAGCAAATTCAACATTAGTTTTAAAAAAGGACTAAGCAAATATTGTAGACTTTTTAATAATAGTAATAAAAAGCTACAAGTATCATAACAATATCCATGTTGTAAACTCACGTAATTGCACGCAGTTATCGTTCCTAAATTGCATCTTTGTTTTTGCAGCAGTAATATATTATCTATCCGCCTGGGAAGATTTTGTAGACAATGACTGCAATGATGGTACAAAAGTTGAAAGAGGTAATGTGGGGGAAAGGGAGTTCTGGAAGACTCTTTTCAGCTCTTTCTTTTGTTGTTATTTATTTAAATGCAAATCTTTCAGAAAAAAATAATGTCCCAAATCTGATAAATATTCAGTAGCCTTGGTGGATTCATGAATGTGAGGCTGAAGTTACAGAAATGGTGAGTCGTACAGAAACTTGTCCAGGGAAACAGGGCACTTCTGATATTTTGAAGTTAAAGGAAGAGCAGAGTATAGCAAACTCTTAATTTAAGCCAAGGCCTATAGTGTATTTCAGTGTCTTTTAACAGTGTATTTCAAAAGTCATCTTTTAAAAGTAAACTGTGTAGGAAAATATTCACTGTGGTCATCTTCAGGCAGACCTAAGTGGTACTGAATTCAGACAGCTATAATCAGTGCAGCCTTCTGCTTTCAGATCTGTGAATGGCAAGTGCCTGTAAAGGCGTGTTATGTTATTGTTAGAAAAGCAGGTTGTTATGAAGTCTGGGACTAGGTCATCATGCACAATTGTAGTCATGAGCATGGTATCTAGAAATGTCATTCTGCTGTGAATGCACTATTTCAAGTTCTGGTTTGTATCAGTGGAAGTAGCTCTCCCCAGGCTGAGATCCTCTCCCAGGGCTGGGCACAGTCTGATGCAAACAGGTGCAGAAGCTCATTTTCCCTTTCTGTCCCTTGGTAAATCAGTGTTTTTACAGTGTGGCTTTTACTCCATGGGCAAAGCGCAGCAAAAATGTGGCTGCTTCATGTGACTCCTGTGAGAATGGTACTAAACCTTCCTGCAGCATTGGGGGGCCTGAGGATACCCCCCCTCCTTTCGTCTGTCAGTCCTGAAGAAGGTATGAGAGTCAGCTCCTCCACCTGAACAACATTATGGCATGCTATAAATATGTTAATTCTTTAATTTATTAAGGTTAAAACTTACTTGACCTATTTAAAAAATGTTGCTCTTTCCAGGGTATCAACAATAAAAATAATACCTGAAAGAGACCTACAGAAAAGCTTGGATGCATGTCATGAATGTCATGTTATTTCATGGCTTTATGTTTAACCATCTTAATTACTGTGTCTACTTACACTTAAAAGATTACCAACTAGAATAGGTTCAAAACTTTAAATGAAATCTACATAGCATAAAAAGAATTCATAGTAAACTTCTTTGGGATGTAGGTAGAGATGACAAAAATGTGTGGTTTGGTATTCATTGTGTACTGGTATTGTTATTCTTGTCTTTTTTTGATGTTTCTACCATACCTAATTATGTGTTCATTACAAGGGCTTTGCCTTTACAGTGTGACATGAATAAGCTTATATTTAGTATTATTATTATAGCATTTGCTTGTAAGCTCTGCCTACTTTATTGCTGAATTACAATTTTTTAGCAATATCATTTAGAATATAAATGTCAATAAATGTCTAGGATTTTTTCTGGTTTTACTCAGATCAATTTAAATTCAACTGTTCAAATCTGAGATAAAATACAGCTTAGTAGAGTTTATATATAACCTTAATAGTCTTTTAGCACTGACTAGGACTGACCAGAAAATTAATATTTAGGGAGGGCTTCATACATTTTGGGATGAAAAACAGCTCAAATTTTTTTCACTGCTTCTTGAGAAAAAAGAGACAAATTCTTTATCTGGTACAGTTGAGGGCATGGAAGGTGGATCTTCTGTACCTAAGACTTACTGGGTATTTAAGATTATATGTTATTTAAGATATATCTCACTTTATAGCCTCAACTTCCACGTCCGTCTTTGAAAACACATTTGGAATATTGTTGTTTGTTTGTTTTCTTGCTTTCAGCTGGGGGGACAAGCTGCTACAAGGACTCAAGCTTGTGTCCTCAAGCTCAAGGTGTCCAGAGAAGGACTTGTGCAGGGGGACTCCCTTCTGCACCTTAGGTCTGGACCAGTTGGATGCCATTCTCATCCCAGGTTGTGTGCAGAGTAACAGGATGCTTTCCCATGATTTGCTAATCCAGCTTGGGAGCAAAGCAAGGTGGGTATTTGCTGACAAGCTGCCTGGAAGGCAAAGAGAACCAGTTTTTCAAATATTCAAATTTGTAAGAAGAAAGGGCTTGCCTCTTCCTCCCCGCTGCAACTAGACGTAAAACAAAAATTCATAGTCCTTCAGGAAACTGGCAAATTACATAATAAGTAGGTAAGAACAAATTGTACCTTTCCAGTCAGTTTTTAAAAGAGGAAGAAAATTTAGAAAGTAAATCTTGCAGTCTAGATAACAGTAATTTTGTTTTATGCAGCTGCCAGTGAAGAGCCTGGTGTCAAAATGCAGTGGTACTTGTGAGTAGTAATCAATAAACATGAATTATTTAGGAGACACAGGATAAAAATGAGCGAGTATTAAAACAGAATCAATCTACTGTATAAGCACTAAGGAATGTGTATGAATTCCTAGCAAATTGACAGTGACTTCCATTTGGAATCTCAGTTTACATGCATAAAAACAAAGTGTAAGTGAATATTTCATGATCTAAATGTAAATAAATTATATATAAATTTTAACTAAACTGTTAAGGATCAAGTATCTTAAGTTAGAACATCTACAGTATATAAAAGCAGACGTATTTGGCCAGATGGTGTGAGAATAAGAAGTGACTGCATTTCAAGTAAATAACAAGCACCTAGAAATCATGTGCAGAGGGATTCAGTGGACCACCACATTTTAAAACAACCTGGAAAGAGATGAGACAGTTTAGGAGTGACTGTTTTCCCTGTACAACTGGTAGAGAGAAGGTTTTAACACCATTCCAAGGTGGAGGAAAAGAAAAATCTATAGTAGAAATGGCAACACACAGGAGACAGACTGATTCAGGCAATTTACTCTGCTAGACATCAAATGGTCTTTTGAGGCTACAAGTGATCATTCCAAAAATTCTCAGATCAAGCACCCATGGCCAAACAAAACCAAGCAGAGAGGAGCTTCTGTGTTGGAGGGGCAATGAGAAAGTCTCATTTAACACAGGCACTGTGTTATTCCAACTCTTTGCTTATTCTGTCTGTATAAGTCAGGTCCCAACAGAGCTCTTGGATCCTGGAGAAGCCTGATGAGAGATGTCATTCTAAACACACTGACAGAGAAGTCACCTCAGAAAGATGAAGAGGAGAAATAGTCCTCATATAAATGAAGTGAGGCAAGGCCTGAAAAATGCTTCACGACAAGAGAAAAATTGAGGCTAGGAACTAGGAGCCCCCAAAAGAGCACTTAGGAGAGCAAGCACCTGTGGGGTGGTAAGAAAATGCCAAACAGGTAACGGAGACAAGAAAGATGGTAGAGATAATCCCTCTGAAAATACTAAAAGAAGCTTCTTAACCTACAGTTATATCCCTGATATATGTCTGAATAGATATGAGGAGAGGAAACATTTATAAGCTAAAGCAAAAAGTAGTATTGGGAGGGATTAATTTATTTTTTTTTTAAGCAAAAAGTGACATGCATAAAACTTGGAAGTGAGATCATGACCCTGTTTAAGCCAGTGGCAAAATCCTTTTGACTTCAAGTAACAATCAAGGCTTTTTACTCACAGTTCCTGGTCATTCCTCATCATGTCGTGTTAGTACTACCTCAGTGTTAGAAGTCAATACTAGGCCTTCAGTTGTGTGCAAAGTTATATACACACAAATGCAAGTGCTGTATGTTTTGTATGCTGAAGTGTACCTGGCTCACTCCCATTTTATTGTTAGAAAAACTGAGGCACAGAGAGCCGGAGATGGGACTTAAGGCTCCTGACTTGCAGCACAGCTTTTTGTGGCTGGGAGCATGGTGCTTCCCTCTGCTCTGGGTGTCCCTGAGAATCCAAACTGCCCTGGGGACCTCTTGGGAAAATGGGCCATCACCTGTTCCTAGAAAGCTTGTTATCAGTCAGAGCATGAGACCAGTACTGCTTTGTGATTTGCAATGAGAGAGGCTGATAAGAACAGTAGTCATGCATCTGGGGAAATGCAACTCCTGATAGCACAGTGATAGCCTTTAACAGGTAGTGATGTATGCATTCAGATGCAGTACAGGTATAAACTTACTAATCTGTATGATGCTCCTCCTGTGTAAGTATGACAAGCATTGTTGCAGGCATGCAAAAAGGCAGTAAGATAAAATAGTTTTCTGAACACTATGCAGCAAACTACAGACAAAGCCAGAATTCAGGCATGCGTAATCCTCCATCTGTGTCCAATCCTACTAATTGCTCCAAGTCTCTTTGCTGTTGTCACATACAAAAGGTAATTACATATTTGAAAATGTTCCCCCGCTAGTTGCTTGGAGAGCTATTAAAGAATGCACATGCAAGGGATGAACAGAATGAGACTGTAAGTTTCTTATTGTTGAACAGAAATGCAGAACTGGCAAAGTCCCCCATCATGTGCAGGACTGGTGCTATGAAGTGCAGAAGAATTAGTTTCACAGCAGTGTTTAAAGTGGAATTGACAAATCTGAGCATTATCAGTCCAAAAACTGTAAGAAAATGAATCTGAATATTGCAGCCCTTCAGTGTTTGGAACTTCCATTGCTTTCAGGATCTGCAAAATTAGCCCCCAGTTTACAAAGGAAAAGCATTACCTGACAGGCTTTTGAGGAATGTTCCTCTTTGAAGAAGTAATTCAAACCACCAGTTCATTCTAGAGCATTATTAGAGACCTTCATCCCTGGGCTGCAGTTATTGGTTTCTTTGGGCATGGAGTGAATTAGTGCCATGTTTCAGCTGTGTTTCATGATTGTATTATCCAGTCAGTAGTAAAATCCATTTATGCCAACTCTTTGAAATACTAACCTGTTGTGTACACAATGTCATGTTTCATGGGAGCTGGTTACATTATGAGAGAAAGAAAATGTTTGCTTAGTAGGCTATTTAGCTGTTCTTTGAAACTGAACTTTTGGACAAGCAGGAGGAAGTAAAAAGGGAAAAAATCCTGAAAAATCTCTGGATGGGTGGAAGTTTCAGCGAATTAGTGATTACTTAACTGCATTATTCACCTCAAAGGCAAAAACATCCTGTGCCTTTGTTCTGCTGTTATCCTGCTGGAGTCGATCAATTTAACAAAGTTGTTCAAGCAAAGAATTAAGCCTACTTGTACGACTCTCACCATTGGGCACTGAGTATTGCAGAGGCAGAGAAAGCACGTTTCTGCTTCCCCTGACTGCCTGGTTCTAACCTTGACCCACCACCACCTTGCACTTGTATGTATGTGTTTTGCTGAATAGACAAAGCATGTGCTTATTCTCTTCTATAGCTCCGGTAAAGTTTAAATTCATAAAGTTCCTTCTCCTGTTATTTCCTGAGCTTCCTCTTCTGTGACACTTTTAAAATACATCCTGCCCTATAATCAGGAGCAAAAGCAGCACATTGATACTGCTTTCAAACGTATGTATTATGTAAAAGGCAAGCCCATGTAAAATGTTTTCCAAATGAACTTGATTAAAATTTCAAAAGTATAGATGGATGGAGGAGTAGGAATTTCCAGCATATCTGACAGTAGAAGAGAAGTAGAAACTGCTTATCTTAACGTATCCTATAAAATTTTGTAGGTCACCAGCTTGAAGTGATGTGCCCTTATTAAAGCACCAAAAATGTTTCTGGACTCATTGCAGCGAAAGTTGTTCGACAGCGGTGTTCATCTGTTAGGACAGCAAAATCATCACTGATTCTTACATGAGTAACAGAAAGGTTAAGTTAAAGATCTTCAAAAGGAGGACTTTTTTAGCCACAAGGGACAAAAGGGTGGGGGGGCAGGGAAAGGACTGAAGAAAGTTGTGTACAAAGAAGCCATTTAATGCAGATTTGCCATAAGGCAAGATAATAATGCTTGAATGTTATGAACTGCAGAAACTCCATGAACACATTATATTTTAAACACTTAATCTGTTTTACAAACTATGTACATTCTTCTGCTAAATAAGATGAATTGGGATTCAAGAAGCGGTACGTCCTGACAAATCTCCTCCTAAAGGCATCCATTAATATAAATCAACAGTAGCAATTTTGTTTGATCATTTATTTGCAAGAATCATTAAGGTTTATTAGCATAATTATTCCCTGTGGGACTTCATGTCACATAAATGAAAAATGGCATTATCAATATTTAAAAGATCAGTGCGTAATGTTCAGAGTACTTAAAGAGTACTCTGCAGGTGGTGTCCAGCTGTAGCAAATTAGATTAGGTTTGATTTTGAAATTGTAGAAATATAATTTCAGTGCAACTGTTTATTTCAAAACTACGTTTGCTTATTGTGCAATGCATAAACACACAACCAAACTCTAGTTACTTGTTACGGTACCTGTCTGCACATTGTTTTCTAATTTCAAGTAGGCAACTTGTCTTAAGGTATCAAATGGGAAGCAAATGTTGCTTACTGGTAGAAGTCCTTTTATAATCTTCTTTTACACATTTTGCAGTTCTATATGATGACCTGAAATTTTCTCAGTGAAATGAGAGGACTTTCTCCGTCATCTTTCTATCTCCTACCAAGCAAAACAGTAGTTACGGTATCATTACATCTCCTTCTCTACGGAGACTCAAAGGGCCCTGCTTTCCTGCAGTAGCTCTGAGACCAAAATTAGCTGGTGCCTCTGTACCAAATCTGTGATCATCTCAGTACTAAGAATGGGCTTGGCTTACATGAGCAGTCTTTGAAGCAGACACAGGGACTGATGCATAGCAAAGCCATTTGGGCAAGATGGTGCCGGTCCTGCCCCTGAGCGGGCAGCTGCCTGCAGCGTGGCATGGGCCCCATGCTCACAGCCTGTAGGGCAGGCACTTCCAGGTTTCTGAAGGGTGCTGAGGAGGTCAGAGTTAGGAAAAGAGTATATGGGAATATAAATATGACAATTTGAGGGAGGTCAGGTGAGGGAACTGCCTGCTTGTCATCTGCTGAGGGGAAACACTGTGCATCCTTGGTTCCCCTTGCTGCTGCTAGAGCAAGTGCTGAGCAGCAGACACAAGCAAGAGCACACGCTGCTGTGGGGAAAAGCTGCCAAAGGTTCCTGCACAGATGAGTTACAATCCAGATGTTGCTCAGAGGGAAAGCCTTTGATTGAGGGATGGGACTAGTACGAGTCCAGCTGTGAGGTGGTAAACACAGCTGTTGGGGCTGGGTGAGCCCCACTTTTGGGCAGTGGATCCACAGTGTGCAGAGCAGCACGGTGCAAGGCAGGGAGCGTGGCACTGAGCTGCAGCCACTGAAGAATGCCTCTTGAGCCCTCTCTGCAGCTGCTGGCAGTGCTGTGATCCCCCCCAGCTACGCAGTGCCCCACATCAGTGTGGCATGCAGGGTCCCAGCAAATGAATCGTGCTGAGAGACTAGGAACGCCTTGCAGGCAGAAATCTGTGGGCTTTGTCTGGTCCATAGGAACACTAAGGCAATTCACCACTTTGCTGGTGAAATTTTTTTGGAGCACAAAATTGCTGTTTTATCAGCAGTGAAATGTATCATTAACCACTGTGTACTCTCCTCTCCAAAGGCTTTTGAATAAAACATCAGGGATTTTACTAAACATGCCCCAGGACTTCTCCAGACACATCCCCATGCGGGGCAGGAAAGCAGAGCCTTTGCTAGCCCGGGGCTCGTCACGGGGCTCTGCTGAGGCTGACAGGCTGGATAAAGTGCCAGTGTAAGAGAGGGAGGCAGGCAGCAGAATTACTTTCACATTGCTCTGGGCCCTTTCTGGGACTGATGTTTGTTTTCTGTTATTGCCCTTCATTTGCCCTTTCCATTGGTTGGCTTAAGGTTATGGTTATGGATTAGTTTGTTAAATACTGTTGTTTGCAAATAGCATCTTTCTTCTTAGTTTTCTGCTCTTTGCTAAGCTCCCCTTGGGAGCTCCTCAGCTTTTTAATTATTCACAAATGTTAAGCTGAACTGTTTGAAATTAATTGTGTTCAGTGGTATCTTGCAGGAATGAAAGGGGTTCTGCTTTCTTCTAAGTACATTCCTTGGTGCTCTCTTTTGCACTCAGGTTAGAATATACACTACTAACTGAACTTGGTGCTTCCAAGGGAGTAGGCAGTCCAGAAAGCATATGCCATCTCACCGTTTTACTTAGTGTATACCCTTCTATGGGTGCTGCTATAGGGAAAAGAAGAGTAAAGCTTAGTACTTAACAGTTTTTCCTCAATAACTCGTTCAGCCTTGGAAATTATGAATCTTCCTTCCAGAGGTGTACATTCTGATGGCATTGCATACAAAATACTGAAAAGGAAACCGTGACCTGGTCAAGTGCTTAAATGACAGCCAAAATCAGCTGAGGTGATGATGATGGCTGGGTTGAAGGCAATCACTGGTTTCCCTCTAAGACAATCCCTTTGCCCCCTTCAGTTGGGCACTTTGGCAGATGAGGTCTTTGCAGGCTGGTTACTCAAATACCTCCTCTAAAACCCATACAGGAAAGACAAGGATAGGATAGAGTAGGAAAAATGTTAAGTCTGGTGTTCAGTCTTTCGGCTTCCAAATGAAAAGCTACAAATGGAGCTTGTTATCTTGAGGAGTGCTTTTTTGATAAATAATTGAATCAGAGCTCACATGTAAAAGTCTGATTAAATAGATCTAACTTTTTTGAAAAGCTTTTACAAACAGAACTGTCACACCCATAAACATTTAGATTCACAAGTAAAAATCATCAGTGTTCTTTTTCTTAAGAAAGAACTCCAGTCCTTTTGTTTGAACTTATGATCTCTATTCTTTTTACTGGGGGACAGGAGTTTGGTTATGATAGGTAAGCGCATAAAGCTCTTGCTGCCCAAACCAGAAGTGTTGTTATAGCAGTGGTTTTACAGCATTCTTTACATGGAAGAACTGTACTTGCTCTGCCTAGAACATTTGCTTTAAAAAAAAGATTACAGGTGAAGCAAAAAGCCTGGTAATTGCAACTTGTATTCTCCCCAGTGCTTGCTAGTTGGATAAAAAAGAGCACGGTGGACGTGGCTCTCTAATTGTTTTTTAATCACTGAATGCTAGCAAAGTTGTGCCAAATGCACAGGAAATGCCCTGTTCCATAACCCAAACAGATCTACTAGCCAGGCAGCCAGTTGGCAAGAAAGCTCAGACTTTGCTGTATGCTATAAAAGCTCATTTCCCAGCTCACTGAATGGATGTTGGGTGTTGTACAAAACCTAGCTGACATTGATGATGTAATTGCTGCCTTTTTTCAGGTTACCTATAAGAAGCAATTGAATAGATTAAAGTGGGAAATAGTAAGAAACTATAAAATATATAGGACACTTACAAACTACTAAAGAGTGTAAATAATGTTGATCGATGGGAGGGATGCAGAAAGCCACAAACTTGGTATTGGTTGGAGTAATAAGAATGGGACAGAAACTGCAGAGAAGCAGAAGCACCCAAAGGAAATATGAAAGAAGCAGTCAGAGAGCCTAAGGCAGTCTCCCATCTTGACCCTGAACAAATCCTGAAAGGCTGGATGCTGGCTGGAAGAGAGACTTGAAAATGAGTGATGAAATAGCGTCCTAGTTCTCTACTTTTGTTTTACAGCATCAAATGAGTTCAGGCTGCATGTGTCAAGAAGCAGTTACATTTTCTGGCATTGCTAATGTGGAAACAAAGAAATGACAAGGATTGTGTGGAGGTAGGAGACTATGGGATGAGAAATGATTTTGTCAACGTGTAAGCCTGGAAGGGATTGTCTAATCCTTTTGCCTGCATGGAAGCAGAATCTAGTGTAATTGCACTACACTACAGTTTTTATTTTTAAAGATCTTCTCTACAAACTACCTAAGTAATCTGTTTTGGTGTTAGCCTGCCATTTTAACTAGAATAACAATTTTTTCATGTCCAACCAACAAAAATACCCTCTGTAAGAAACACTGGAGTGCAATGTCACTGTGGAGTAAAATTAATCTGTGGCCTTTAGAATTCATGTATTCAGTTGTTAAAAATAGTGTGTCTCTTCAGAAGAGTAGGTGGGTACTTTATAAACTTGAATAAATCAGTAATAAATATCAAGAAGAAATTAAGAATTCTGAGTTTACCCAGAAATACATGCTATACGATGCTGTGGATATAAATGCATTCTAACAGTTTTAGTGACATCAGCCTTTAGACACACAGCTCACAGCTTTTGCTCTTGACCAGTAGGACTGAGCAGAGATGGAAGCCCAAAAACAAAGCAAAGAACATGGCGCCCCTAAAAGACTAATTTCTGTTCATGTATCCTTTGCACAAACATCCTTTCTGGCCTGAGACACTCCATTTATTCTCTTTATTCTTTGAAAACTCAATACTACAGCTAAATATTTATTGAAACCACATTTTTCTCATCAGGAACAGCTGTATTTTCATTGAACACTTTGAAGCACTGAGTATTTTTGTTCCTTGTAATATTTTTGTTTACAGTCTGTAATGTCATAAGATCACTTCTGCCTACTGTTGCTATGGGACATATTTTCCCTACTACTGCAGGATAATTTATAAAAAAAAAAAATTGCTAAGACTTCCTTGACAGTGATAGCCCCTTAGCTGCTAAATCTGCTGTCCCATCCATCACTAATCTCAAGAAAAGCAAGCATTAGTTTCTCTGTGACTTATCTAGGTCTTCAGTAGATCAATAGCACAGCTCAGATGTTTCAGACTCTTCCCTGTTAATTCACATTTATCTTTCCATCTAAAGAAGGTAAATTACCTCACAGAGAAGCTGTGTTATCCCCAGTAGTGGTTTGTAATGTTGCCAAGTCAGTGTGACCCACATTATCTTATCTCAGCTGGAACGTATTTGTCACTGTCTTGTGTTATGATCATCTGGTAAAATGTTCTAGAAAAGAGGTAAGCCTGCAAAATGGCTTCACCATTTTCATTTAATGACCTTTTCTGCTGTGTGCTCCTGCATCACCTTCAATTTAAACTGCTAAAATAAAGGGAACTTTTTTTTTCCCTTTAATGCTCGGTTTCATCATTTTTATCATGAGCAAAATTTTCATTCCTCAGCAGTCTTCATTTCTGCTGTCCTGAGTTGATCAGTAGGTGAGAACTGAATCATTTATTAATACGCTATGTTAACACTGAGAAAGGACTGCTGAGTTTAATTCTACATTTGTACAGTTGGCTGCTGGTTGCCTGAAGCTTTTCAGGCCCTGGGAGTGTTTAATGCTGTTACGAAAAAAGGAATGAGAAGCAGGTCACTAACCTGTAAGCTGTAACCAGGCTGCAACAAGAAGAAATGCTGTATGAAACAACAGTTTGATAGCAGTTATGCAGCTGGGACTCGTTCCTTTCCAAACCATAGATATTTCACTACCTGTTATTCTAAGAACTTCATAAATTGTATTATGGAAAGAAAACTTAAATGTAAACACACTTGAATTTTAAGGAGTCTGACCCAGCTGGTTGCAAAACCAGTACATTTTTATTCTGTTCCTTCAGATTAGCTGAGCAACCCTGCCCAGACTGAACTCTGTTCTGCAAGTGTTAAATTCCTAGGTCTTTAACTGAGAAATTAGTTGGTGCCATCGAGGCGGTCTGCTTTTTGACATGAAGAAAAGGTAGGTCTCTTTTCAACACAGTGCTCAATTTCTTCCCAAACAAGAACATACAAGGCTGGCCCCTACATTTAGCAGCAGCTTGCTGTGACCGCATGGCTGGGAGGAATAGCAAAAGCAGATGCCTCCCCCTCAGGTGGAGGTGGATCATTTGACTGAGACGACCTTGGTGAGGAGAAGAGGATGTGCTAGGAGGGTACAGGACAGAAATGCTTGCCCAGGTGCAGCTGCGCTACCCATATGCCTGCACCCCCAGCAAGTTTGCAGATAACCCAAACAGGGAGGTGCAGCATCCCAGGGGGACCGAAGAGCAGCCCCCGGCTGCTGTGGGGAGGGCACCAAGAAGGCTAAGCTGTGCCCTCTGCCAAGAAGCACAGATTGAGTCTGAGAGGCCAGTGGCCGCAAACTGAGAAAGGGGAAGTTCTGGCTGGATGCAAGGCGAGGGGTGGGGGGGGGGTGTAGGCGGGAGGGTGCGGGTGGTGGGGGTGGGGG
>JAVKLA010000002.1:8726165-8740585 GCA_034782735.1 Sagittarius serpentarius
GATGCTTGTGGCTGACCTTGTATACTTTCATGTAAATTTCCATTGTTCTGACAATCGTTTGATGAACAAACAGTTCAGTTTATCACAGTATTTCGGTAATTATGTTTCTTCCACCTCCCTGCACTCAACACTTCCTGCTTCTCCAGGGCAGGGGAGGATGAATGTGGGTGCCAGTAAGCGGGCACGGCCTGCTCCTCTGGAAAGCCCTCCTTAACCCGCTTCTGCCACGGATGGGAACGCAGGAAAATGTGCAGCACCTACTGCTCATTTATACCGGGGGGCAGGGGCCTGAACACCCCACCACTCCCGGCATAGCTCTTGCCACTGTAGGAGGTGGTCTCTGACCCCCCAGAGGCTCCTTCTTCCAGAGCTGCACTGCAGGCCGGGGCTTTGAACCTGCTGAAGCTGCCGCCCAGGCACGCGGCCGGGCTTCGGGGCCACAACGACGGGCGCAGCTAATGGCGCCGGAGCCTTAATCCCCCCACAGCGGCCTCGGCCTCCCCCGCCCTTCTCCCCTTCTCCCCTTTTTCCTCCTTCTGCCCCGCCCCGCCCTCTCCGAGGCCCCCTCGGCCAATCAGAGCGACGGGTTTCCCCCGGAAGTTAAAACAGCTCCCCGCCCTTCCGCCTGGCTGCCCCTTCTCGTTGCCATGACGGCGCGGCGCGGCAGCCCCGGGCCGGCGAGAGGGGGGGCGGGCGGCTCGGCAGCGGCGGCGAGCGGGGCCCTGTCGCCGGCGGCGGCGGCGGCTGTGGCTGTCCCGCCGCACCGCCTCTCTCTTGTCGCCCGCAGGCGTCCCTGCAGCGGGGCGCCGGGCTGGCGGAGGCGGAGGAGCGTGGCGAGCGGCGGCGGGCCGCCAGGCTGCGGGCCGCGCTGGAGAGCGAGCGGCGGCGGGAGGAGGCCGTGCTGCGGGTGAGGGCGGCGGGGTGGCGGGAGCGGGGCTGGCCCGGGGCCACCGGGCCGGGCGAGGGCCGAGGAGAGGCGGCCGCGCCGATCTGCCGCAGAGCTGTGTCCGGCTCTCCCTTTCAAAAGCTTCGTCCTCCCAGCATCGCTTCCTGACTCCGCGGCCTGGCGGTTTGCCGGCCTCCGACTGCGCGTGCAGGTGCGCGGCGGGGACTTGCCACGGAAACTGTTTGTTCTGATTAGGCAGAAGAGAACAAAAAGCAGAGGGAGCTGCAGCTGGAGCAGGAGGAGAGGCTAGCGGCTGAGCTGGCCAGGCTGAACCACGAGAAACTTAAAGATGAAAAGATGAGGCAACAAGTAAGAGAGAACAGGTAACGCTTCAGAAATCTCGCTATGTCCTTTAGCCAGCTGTTACTGTAAATCAGTCCCAACTCTGAAAAGTATTCACTCAGCTGCGTACCTCCTGGTCGTTTTTTATTGTCCTTGATCGTATTTTGGACTGAACCGTAGATGCAGTAAGGTTGCAGCATGAGATGTTTTCACGCAACGGAGAGGAAGTTTTAGCGTGGTAAGATCAGACACATAGTTTATTTTTTAGAATAGGCTTTAACTTTTTGCATTTGTGCAGTGGAGAAGGTCGTAACTGGAAAAAAAGGTAGGAAAAGGTAGATTTTGAGGAGGGCTCCGGAGAAGGCTGTGGTTGGAGGGGTTGCTTCAGATGTCAGTGAACAGCATCAGCAGACCATGTTGGGGGGGAATGCGAGAGGAAGGGAGGTGTGAGGTCTGAACAGTGTGAGATGATGTAGGTTAAGTGGAGACCAGACAGACTTTGTGGAAGTTGTAGCAGAAGCAGAAAGGAATCTGACCTGGAAGGAAAAGTTATTTTAGTATCAAGGTGTGGTAAAAACTTAATTTTAAGCAAATTTTGTCAATAAGAGAAAAACTCTGTGATCCACAACATTTTCATTTTTAATATATGCGCGCATATATATATGTATGTACACTTACACATATCTATAAGCATACGTGTTTATGTATGTACAGATATATGTATATAGTTAGGTGTAAAGTATGCAAAACTGGATAGCATGCGTACAAATATAGATAACTTGTTTTAAAACAGGTTTTGTTTTCTTTGTTTTTTTACTAGAGCAATGTTTTTCATCTAAAATTGGGTTTTTCCCTGAAAAATACTTTTTTTTTTTCAATTGTGTTTGAATAATGCTGGAAATTTCTGTTTTTTCGCGTAGGTACTTACTTCCTTGTAATAGCATAAATTTCTTTTTCCTCCCCCCCATCCAGTCTTGAACTTCGAGAGTTAGAAAAAAAGCTAAAATCCGCTTATATGAACAAAGAGCAAGCTGCACAGATTGCTGAAAAAGAAGCTATACAGTATGAGAAAATGGTAATTAACTTCACAGCGTATTCCAACACCTGGGTGCTCTAACTCCTTGCATGGATTGTGCTGAAAATTTTTCCTTTGAAGCTGACCTTTTTGACTAAAATATTGTTAGGTTTTAGGTATTCAGTGTTTATCAAAAATATATTTTGTGTTATGAAGGACTGAGTAGCCAGTAATAACTAGCTATGCCATTACAATCAAAATAGTAGTGAATTAAGATGTATGAATGGATATAGTTTTTATTTTACTGGTTTTGTAATGGTTTCCCAAGTTAAAACTATGGTACATGTTGTACAGTAAGTGCTTATTGTGGTGAATCCTTACCACAGAAGCAGATTGTTGAAAATGTTGTTACCGTTATTAAAATTACATCTGAATAACCTCCGAAAGAATTGTGAACTTTTGTTTATGCGTAGAATAACATTGGTGATCAGGCAAGCGATTCTGATTCCATTAATGTTTTATACAAAATTCAGTTTACGCAAATTGCTGTAAAGACAACTTGTTTATTGAGGATGTTCTACATAGTTAAATCACATTCCAGTCGTTATGCCAAGGTGAGCTGGTTTCAGTCATGCTGAACGCTCTACTTTGTCTTTGTTCAATATGTAGCTTCCTTTAAGTGGTGTTAGTTCTCCTCAAGTTGTTCCAATACTGAGGGTTCTCTTCAAGGGTTCTACTTACTGAATTAAGCTATTAAGCATGTTAAGGCACTATATTTATAGACCGAGGTGGAAAACATTCTTTTTTTGTAATGCAATATAATTCCTTTTTATACTGTGTATTTTTTCATTACAGATAGTTTTAGTGGGAGTAAAAAGGAATCTTGTATTGCTTCCCCCCCCAGAAACATGATGGTGAAATAGCCCAAAAGATGAAGGAAGACTACGAAAAGGCAATAAAAGAAGAAAGTTCTGCAGAACTGAGGCGAAAGAAAGAGAAAGTAACATATCAGCAAGAACTGGAGAAACAGCTTGAAGAACAAGAGAGGAAGAAGCAGGATGCTTATGAAGAGTTTCTGAAAGAGAAACTCATGATTGATGAAATTGTAAGAAAGATCTATGAGGAAGATGAAATGTTAGTTACTTTGAATTTTTATTATTTATTAATTTAAAACAAAACAAGTCATATAATTTTGTATAGAAAACTAATTTGTATACATTTATTTCATAGACTAAAGCCCTATTTATTTCATAGACTAAAGCCATAGACTAAAGACTAGTTTTCCTTGGTCACATTTTACTAACAAGAGACTGACTTGTATGGATTTTGCTGTTTAAACATCAGAAAGTTCTTGTCATTCCAGTCAATCTCATGTCCTTGTTCCCCAAATACGAAATCCAGTTTATTTCAAGGAGTGCTTCCATTGGGCCCAGCCATTGTGCTGGAAATGACTGCATATCACAGATTTCTGCCTCGCCGCGTGTCCCTGCCTTTTCATGAGATGTGTTGCATGCCTGTCTTATGGACAGGGATAAGAAAGGAGGTGTCTGAGGGCAGGGTGGTAGTGGCGGGGTGGGGGAAGGGGGAAGAGTTTAGTACAAATAAATAAAAAGTTTAGAAGATTGTGGTGCCATCAGCCTATGGCTAGGGCTTCCTTCTCTTCTTTCTCTTTTGATGGAGCGTGTATAAAATGGAGTAGTAGTATACAGCCTGTCCTCCTGACGAAAAGTATTAGACCTGAGATTCCCTTTATGGGGCAATTCATTAGTAAGTATTTTCAATGTAGGTATCTCGTTTCCAGCTGAATGGGTAAGGAGAGTCACATAAATCTTAGTCTCTGGAATATATTGTTAATGATGAGCATATGGTCTGTTTAATGGTACTCTGCAGTACGTTAAATAACTATTTAAACATTTTTTTCCATCTTCTATAGGGAAAAACAACAGAAGTTAGATAAAATGAGAGCAACTCAGACATATATTGAAGAATTTAAAAAAGAACAAGCTATCTGGAGGAGAAGGAAACAGGAAGAGGTGGAAGAAGAAAATAGGAAAATCATAGAGTTTGCCAACGTTCAGCGACAGAGGGAAGAAGATCAGATGGCTAAAGTTCAAGACACTGAGGAGAAAAAACAGAGACTTCAAAGCATGGTATCACAAATTGGAATTGTAGAAAAAATTATTGTACGTTCTTATCTTTCATTTAGAAATCTTTCCTTCTTGTAATAGATTGCCCAGAATCTGGTAAGAGAACAACAGAAGCGTGAAGAACTGGAACAAATCCGCCAAGAGCTTTATCTGGAAGAACAGGCAGAGACAGAAAGGAAGAAGGAGATGGTAAGTGATAAAAGTAGTACCTATGTATTGAGGGGGGAATATTTCACTTTCCCTGGACTTCTCCTGCAGATACAGATACGGATATTTTGGTACTTGTCAGATACCAGTTTTTTTTATATGTCGTATGTATGTTATGTGTAGCTGTGCAGAAACTGTTAAGGGAAAATGCAAGTGGAGAGGAGTATTGCAACTTTGCCATAATTCCTGCAGAACATCCGGGTTAGCGGAGCTGGTCTGATTGAAACTTCTATAAAATAAAAGTAGTAGTGTATATGCAGGAAAACATATCATTTATGGACCACTTGTAGCTATGGGTAGACTAATCTAATTTAAACAGACCAGATATGAAAATTTAAAGAGAAAATGAAACCATTTTTAATTGCCGATCTAGAAAATCAGCAATAAGGTGAAATGTGGGGGCAGTATTTTACATAGTCTTCCTCTGTCCCTTCGATTCTTCTGATGTCTTTGTGATGGAGCAGTGCTCCTTCAGTCTTTGGACATTGTCACTTGAGTTGTGAGGCTTAAAGAACATTTAGTGAGAGTATAGCCTGCAAGTGGTTCCTTCTGCACCTGAGGGTGCTCTTCAGAGGCCACGTCACTCCCACTTCCACAACTTTTCCTCTAACAATGCTGGCAGGGTTGTTCATGGACTGGTCGGGGTTGGCTTGGGTTTTTTTCCCCACGCTTTGGATTTAAGTCTGTCGTGTTGTTTGCGACTTTGGAATGTTTCTGAGAGACTCCTTGAGTCCATTTTGGTCAGTGAGCTGTCTCAAAGCAAAAAGTACAATTCTGACATGGTTTTAGGTGTATTAAATCAATCTGAATTTTTTAAATTCTGTTCTGGCACAAAGTGTTGATTTCTAACACTATTTCCTAAATGTTCTTAGTCAGACAAGTAGTTTGTGTATTAACTTAGTTTTTGGAGGGAAAATTCTGTCCTTTGAGTTTCCTTTGCTGTTCCTAATGTATTTATGTTTTAATTTCAACCAGGAAGACAAGTGAAGGTTTTGAATACCCTTATGGCCCCCTTTATACATTTATTTGTCTCGTGAAGGAGAATGCCAGTAACTTTCAAGTTCAGGTTTAAGCTAAGTAGGAATTAACTGCTTGCTTTTTGCATGTCCATTTGCTTTCTCCTATGGGCCCGCCCACAGTCTGTCTTATCTTGCTGATGGGTGACGAACAAGATGTAACACAGGCTGAGATACGTACTGTTATTTTTGCAGAGTGGTTCAGGATGACTGTCTTGTTGATTCACTTCATGCTAGTGGAAAAAAAATACCTCCTTTTGTTTTGGACTTAATGTTGAGAATCTTGAGACATTTGCCAGACTGGTTAATACTGGAGAGCACTGTCAGATACGGAGTGTTTGCTCCAGTTATTTACGCTAGAAGGTAACAGCTACAGTAAACTTATTCCAAGATAAATCAAGTAGATTGGCTGGTGATGATCGAAATTTTCCAAAGTATGTTCAGTAGTACAGCATTTTATTAAATTTCTTTCATAGGCAGAAATTGAAAAGAGAATAAAGCAATGCCTAGACTTGAGGCAAACATATGAAGAGCAATTTGCTTTAAAGAAGGTAGTGCGACAAGCTATGCAAGAAGAGGAGGAAGCCTTCAGACAACAGATGTTGGCCAGGTTTGCAGAGGATGAGCGCATTGAACAGATGAATACTCAGAAACGAAGAACGAAACAGCTTGAACACAGAAGGGCTGTGGAAAAACTTGCTGAAGACCGTCGCAAACAGTTTATTGCGGATAAAGTAAGAGTTTCCACATTTGCCTTTGGTTTGAGCCAACGTGTTTCAGTATGAGAATACTTCTGTTCTCCTAAGTGACAGGGGAATTGCAGAGAAAAGTGCAGGGGGGGAAGCGGGCCTTTGCTTTGGTTTGCTGACAAGAAAAAGTCTTTTTAGAGCTAACTTTTTTTTGTCGCTCGGGAGGTTAGAGTCAGCAACATCCCTGGACCCCTGTATACCTGACACGCTCTGCAAGTATCTCTTCAGGAGCCATGGGACCAGCGACACAGCTGTTGTCCAGTTCAGCGTCCCTGATCAGCAGCACTGACAATGAGAGAGTGAGAAAGGGAGGTCCCAGCCTTGATTTTAGATTAAGTCTCTCGAATCACTATCTGAGGAAGAAAAGGCGGAAAGTAAAAACAAGTCATGGAATCCTATACTGCCGTTTTCAGACCTGTTTATAGGGTATAAATCACATGTGTAATGTGAATTGCAATTTCTAGTCACCAGCATGAGAATACATGCCTGTTTCTCCTTTGCCTGGATTAGAACAGTAGGGTTAGGGCCAGACAACTTGTCTGAGAGCCAAGAAGGAACCAGAACTTCACACTTAACTACCTTTAGAATGGTTTCTAGTGTGAGACCAAACACTGACATAGCAGACTAGCCCCACATCTTGCCATTCAGTCTCCTCTTCTGTCTGAGATTTTTTTTTTCTAGTTACCAAACATACGTTGTTGAAAAAGTGCCTTGTGGTTTTTTACATGCACTTTTCCATCCTTTTCAAATGAATTTCCTGTGACCAGGAGTTAATAAATGGAAGTTCAAAATCTACTCCACTAAAAAAAATTTCTGTTTATACTACGGTGGATATTGGTGCAAACAAAAGTTCACAGAGCTGAAACGGAACAGTTGCGAAAACTTGTTTATTGTAGGAGCGTGAACTTGAAGAAAGACAGTTAGAGGAGAGAAGACAAGAAAACATCCGTGCAATTGTTGAAGAAGAGAGACAGAAACTCTTGAAAGAGCATGCGTCCAAATTACTGGGTTATCTTCCTCGCGTAAGTGAATTGTATTTTAAATGCTTTAAATGTTTGTCCTGTAAATCAGTTTTCTCTTGGATCGCTTATGGTGAAGCTGCAGAACCATGCAAATTCCCGGAGTCAGTGGGTGTCCTTATTGTGTCAGCTCTCCTGTGCTCTCCTTTTCCTTTTTTCTTTTTGACTTGGGAAGCAATTCACAGAAATACTCTTTCTGTATGAGGGCCTTTGGGCTCTACTGCAACATCGATGCCTTGTACAGGCAGAACTTGCTGAAAGCTTCCGCAGCGCTTTGCACATCCAGTGTTTGGAATCTGGAATCCAAGTTCCAATGCAGGGCTTTTCTACTAGCAAGGGGTCCGCCATATCTTGAACCCCATTTCCACCAGATTTCTCAGTTGGGGTGTTGGGAGAAACTTCTTACCGTGTTGGCTCTCTTCAAAGTCTTCTGTTACCAAGAAAACAAGGCCTTCTCTCTGTGGCACTGCAATAAACTGCAGCGCTTAACAGAAGCGTTTCAAAGCTCACTCTGTTCATCCTTGTGTTTTTACAAATTAAAAAGATGGAAGGAATTATTGGAATATGAATAAATTACAATTTATTTTGTATTATACTTCATAATCGGAAAGATCACCTGATGATACGCAAAAGAACAGAGAGCTGCTTTAGGGATGTAAAAACACATTTACAGTACGAGGGAATTATCCAACTATTTAAAGAAATTCTTTTCTGCAATACTGGAAAACATTGTAAATATAGTGGAGCATAATTTTTATTCAGATATGAATATGCTAATTTGGTGCACAAATTTGTAAAATTTGGAGCGAGTGAGTTATTTTCTAATGTAGCTTTAATTAAAGGGTAACTCAAATTGGCAATGTTTTGACATAGTTTTCAGGTTTGACTTCACTGTTGTCGGAAGTCTTGGCTATTTCAGAGTGTCCAAAGCTCACACCAGTTCTGTGGCACTGATGTTCTACTTTGTTCTTTTCTCTGCCTCAACACTGTGTCTGAATCGTTTGGTCATACATCGTGTTACTTCACTCAATGGTTAAACAGAAAAGTGCTACCAAATTCTGAAGTCTCCAATATAAATGCAATTAGTAATTCTTTTTTTCTAAATGCTGCAAGGTATGCTCTGTGGGTCGTTCATATTTTTAGCCCTAAAATTAATTTAGAATTAGAGATTTAGATTTCTGGGTTTCCCTGCTTCCCTTCCCCAAAACAGTGTTTCTGATTAATTTGTTCAGTATCAGTTGATTTCCAAAATAATTTCTTTGTATGGGCTGATTTCAACACAAGTGAAGGTGGAGACAGAGCCCCACCCCAGCCAGTGCCTCTTCTCAATGCAGTTGCTTGATTTTACTAAACCTGCACCTGTGCTGACTATAATCACTTTTATTAGAAAGAGAATGCAGATAGATGTTGTCTCTTGTGTGGTGCTCACGTTGGAATCTTCACGGGGTTCTCGTCATCATTTGCCTGAAGAACAAAAGAGGTGGTTCTAGGTTAGCACCAAGTACACCAGTGGGAGACTCATCTGTTGGAAGTTTTGTGACTGTTTTCAGGACTGTTTGTTTCAGAGGTAACACTGGTACCATGGATACAAGCTATTGCATTCACTTCCATAGAAATGTCAGCGATCCGTAATAATCTCTCTACTTTGTTGTACCTTCTGACATGTGTTTCTTTCCCCTTATTGCAGGGAATACTCAAAGATGAAGATGACATTAACATGCTTGGAGAGGAATTTAGATTGGCTTATCAGAAGAGGAGAGGTAATGCATTTTCAGAAGAGCGCTGAAATTTCCCCCGTCTCATCTCCTGGTTTGCCACTAGGTGTCATCTGATTTCTAATGAAAATTTCCATTTGCTGTTAACAGTAAGGAACTCCTTTTTAATATCATAAAAGGTCTCCATTTTAAGACGGGAGTTCTAAACTGATGAGCTGTTAGTTCTGTTTAAGTGTATGTTGTACTTGCATTTTTCATCAATAAACTGTTACAGAGTTCTCAATTATTCTCAGTTAGTGATGTAGCAATGTTAAAAACATTTTCTCCAGCAACTCTGCAGAAACCACAGCTAGTGTAAATTCATATGTGTATTGCAGTATGGACTATAAGATTCTCTTAATGCACTATTCCTGGCTGTAATTTAAAGATGCACCTGCACTGGCGTTACACTATTAAAATCCTGATCTAAATGTAGTTTGTCTCATCTCAAAGGGGTAGGGCTGAGTTACTTGTTTCACTGTTTGTTCACATTACTTCACTGGTAGGATCTAAGCAGAGACATTTTGCCATTTTGAGGTCAGAATCAGCATTTATACCTTTCTTTCAGTGCATAAACTTACTATTTATGTGCCATGTTCCTATTCAGTTACTCCGAGGGAGGAATCCATTGAAATAGCTGAGGTTTGACAGAGGTTGAGTCAAGCAGCACGGGCTTTTATTGCTGCTGTTCTTTAATGTACGCATGATATGCTCTGCTCATCTACACTCAAACTTTTATCTAGTTCTTGGTTATAATGATGACATCATGAAATCTTTAAGCATGTAATGCTTGCAGAGCGAGCACCTGTGAGTATGGAGCCGTCACGCCTGGCTGTATCCCAAAGCAGCAGCTGATGGCCAGGGAAAGATTTAATATTTTCACCTTGACTGAAACAGCAATTTTGCATAATACAACTGTATCAGATTATGGAGTCTCTCTGGACAGTGAGGGGCAAGTCTTGTGTATGTTTTTGCCAGCCAGGGTGTAAGATGTAATAGCTAAAACCAGTTACGATCATTTCTATAAAAGAGCTGGTTGTGCTTAAATTAGATGCCAGACCAAGTAGCTTTGAGGGGAGATCTGTTACAGGGAACAGACAAGGCCAATTTTCCAACCATGTGTTTTAAAAAGGACGTGACATTTTCTTCTCAGCTGGATCACTGGTTAATTTATTTCTGTTGCAACAAGGAATTTTTTGAGACTAAACCCTGACTTCTTTGGACTGAATATTACCTTAGATAAGGTATAGTTTTAAATGCTAAAACAGAGCAAACGGATAGCAAAGTTCACTTGTTGGAATATTCCTTGCATGGTCTGTGCTTCTCCGCTCATTACAGAATGGACACTTTGGCCTGAAACTTCACCAGAAATTTGTATTTCATATGATATTACAACACAAGCGATCAGACTTACAGAAGTTAAACAATTTAAACATATGCAAAATCAACAAAATCAATTCACAGGGATGTACAGTTATTAACAAGCATTCGTAGACAATGCCAAAATAATGTACCATCTGACTTGTACTTCAAACAGAAGTTGTTTGGTTTTTTTTATGGAATCAATATCCCCACTCAAGAGCTTTCATGAATTCCTCTTCAGTGAAAGAAAGCATCTTAGCAGCTTCAATGTGCATCTTAAAAAAAGAAAAATAAAAAAATTAGGAGCAGAAGGTAAAATAGTGTGAATGACCAATACAAAGTCCTGTATAATTGGAATAGCTGAAAGGGGCCCCACATCTATCATTCTACTTTTTTGTACTACGGCTTTGATGGATGTTCACCTGTTTATTTAAGCTGAAGCTGCTATTCATGTTTTTCTGCAAAAATTTATAGTATAGGGATAATGTGACAAATTTTATGCTAAACATTGCAACTTCAGCTCTAGTAAAACAGGACCAATGGCTTTTCTTAGTTCCTTATATTGTATTAAAAATATCTCAGTTTTAATGAGGCACAGAAATTACTGAAAATCTGACAACTCTTGTGACCTCTAAAGAACACGTGTAAGAAAACTGGTATACGTTCTTTCAAGCTGATCAATATACAGCTTAACTTTAAAGCTATTACAAATCAAATACGTCATTAAGATTCAGCATGCTAGCACTTCTAATATGCGTGATTTAATGTTAAATGATAATTTTAACAAAAGAATATAATACCATTAAAAATTAACAAGCAGCATAAATCAAAGAGTAACTGTACTACACGGTAATGAGAAATACCTGGAGCTGACCACTGGTAGTTGTGTTGCCATGTATCGCACCACACACCTATTGTACATTATGGCACATACATGCACACACCCCGCCCCTTGACACGTACATCTGTATATGTTTAAAAATCATACAGTAGTCTGAATTTGTATTTCCACTACACAGGATATAGCACATTACTTGAAATGGAACACTGAAAGGAACAAACAGAACTTTTAAACTTACAAGAAGGCTAATTTCTGTTCAAATAATGCAATTGCTTGGAAAAATGTCATCAAGCTCATCAATGTTTGATGAGAAAACAAGCACTAAATGGTTGATGTACTTGCACAGAGCTACCAACCAAAAAGGTGCAGCAGCCAGAAAGCCCTGGAAGTTCCCTGGGTTCCAGCTGATGTCACAGCTGTTGCCATGTCCTCATCACCACAGTGGAGTATAATCTCTTTCCATATCATCATTCAAAGTGGAAAGTGTCCCAGCTAAATAGTTTTTACTGCAAGTTTTAATAAAATGGTTATGTTTTGAAGAACAGGAAAAAATTCATGTTTCCAAGGAGTCTGTTGTGGGTTTTTTATATATATGGACATACTGTCCGTTCAAAATGACAACAAAGCATATTGCAGTTTCCACAGGCAGTGTAACACCCTCCAGCTCCATAAAGCTCACGCTAACTTCCCTTAATCTTTTAAAACTAAGATTTTCTATTAAATTCTCTCAAGGCAAGCAGAGAATGGTCTGAAGAGACCAAATGGAACACCAGCAACTCCTTGCTGCCAGCTGCAACTCATCCTACTACTGATATTTAAAACCTTCTGGGGACTTTTTTCCCCTCTCTTACTCTTCATGTGGTAGCATGTCCTCACCTTCAGGCTAGCTGTACCTGCTGCGTGCAGATGAATCTGCCACACACATACTACACAAATAGCCCAAATCAGGTTTTCCTCATTCATTCAACGAATGGCTAATGTGAAGCAGACTTGAAGTTCTCCAGGCAGTTACATATACTGAGCACATGTGAGCTTCAGCTGCCCTTCCCCTCTGCTTTCTGCCAGAGGTTATAAAAGGCTCAGTTGGTGCTATTCTCTTTCAGGTTCTTCCAGTCATAGTCTGCTCTGACAGGACAGCTAACAGCATCCTTCTTCTGTGAGTAAATAATGGTTTTTGTAAGAAAAGGTAAGTGGCTTCCTCTACTATCTGCAGTTCTGATACAGTATTCATCATGTTTTAAAAATATATTTAATGAAGTTTTGTGAAGTTTATCTGAGACTATGGTGTTGGTTCACAAATACAAATACTGCTCTTTGACACCCATTTCAGTGAATTCATGTTCCAGAGGACAATGAGCTTACCTCACGTATAGAGCATATTTTGAGTGAATGCTGGTTTTTTTTTATTCTCAAAAGCCAACTTGAAGAGCGAGAAGGGCCAGCCAAAGGCTAAGCTAGCACTGTTTCTGTTTGGTGAATCCCCAGGACCTCCTCTGCAGGAGGATTACTGTTACTGCCAGAAAAATTCTCCTCCACTGGAAATGCACGAGCAGCCCCAGTTCCTCTTATTCCAATTACCTATCCTCCTTTGTCCTGTGTTGGAGAGTTATGCCAGGTTCAAGGGTGTATCTTCCTATTGCAATTCCCAATCCTTAGGATAAGTGTGTCTGTTTTATTCCATGAACTTGCCACTTTGTACAGAATTATTCTTCCTCTAGGGGGTCTCAACAGCTTCAGAATGTCTGGTGATCACTGCAGCGCTCAGAGGGTAAATAAAATGTTCTGTTTTCTTATCTCAAAGGGTGGCCCTTCTAAGGTGCTTCTGCTCAACAAGTCACCATACGTTGCTTGCTTTAGCCCTCTTACAGCTTTGGTTTGAGAGTGAAAAAAAAAAAGCACATTAACTCCATCCTGAAATGAATCACATGAGATTCAACCGAGTAAGCAATTAGAGCTGAACCACACTCTATGATGTTAAGATCCTACCTAGGCAATTGTGAAGCCCATTGCTCTGCATATGTCTCATGCAGCCTCAGAAGGAAAACTGATACAAATGATGATAAGCATGCAATCCCAAGTATTTCATAAGTGAAAGGTGTGATGGAACTAGTGAGACCTAAATGCATCAGTTAAGTGGACAATTGTTTGATTGGGGCAACATCTCTTAGTATATGCTCCTCTTGCTTTAATTTCCTTTCATGTAAACTCACAGGTTCTTTCAATTTGTACCATCAAAGCTCATGTGACAGGTCTATGCTGAAAATCTATTTTGAGAAATACAAGGTATTTACCCACTCTGCAGTGTCTGAGGTTTCTCTTTGCAAGTAAAACACCCCTCCTTCTGGGGACGTCAGTATAGCTTTAGGAAATATGACAGCTAAATACATTTTTAGCTATATTCTATCTGAAGTATTAATCCACTGTCCAGTATGCCACCTTTCTATGAAAGCTGTATCGCCAATTGTTCAACACGAATTGTCAGCAAGTATTCTACTACCTTACCCTCCGTTCAATTTCAGCTTCAGCTGCTGAAGAAACTGAAAGGCAGTAGCCCCTGCCCTCCCTTTTATGCCCTGAGGGAGAGACGAAATGAAGGTAGAACCAAGCGACTTTCAAAAAAAGGCTACCTGCAAGTGCAGTGTGGATGGGAACACCCACGCAGACACATAGACGTTACTACATTGTGTGTGATTCAAAGTATGCATGATCTTCCAGGAATTACAAAAGGATGGAGATCAACTCCCCTCTTTCAGTCTAGTAAATTCACACCTAGGATAAGTACTCTTTTTTCTTTTTTTTTCCCTTCTTTTGTCTGACACACAAGGAGATCTGCACCTGGGCAGAATTGTACATGTACAGGGGCCTCAGAATATAAATAAAAAGAAACAATGTTGATAGAGAAGGACACACTTTTGAGAACCCAGGAAAAACGTTAAGTGTGAAACATAATGGCTCGCTCCTGGGAGGGCATGCTGTTGCAGATGCTGATATAAGTAAAATGCTGGGGGGGGCGGGGGGAATAAAGAAAAAAAATCTCTTAAAAAAAATCATGCTAAAATGGATTCTACTGACACAGCACCAA
>JAVKLA010000002.1:8740685-8789181 GCA_034782735.1 Sagittarius serpentarius
CATGCTAAAATGGAGTCTACTGACACAGCACCAAAGGGAGTTGCTGTTATTTCCTGAACAGTATTTGAACAAATAGATACTCTTGGTCCTAAAGTTTGTCAGTAGTAATCTTTCACTGTGACAGGATATGTTCCAAGTTAGGAATGGGGTCAATTCAAAAGAAGACCAGCCTTTGCTATATAGCAAAATACGAGCAATATGCACTAAGAAAAGTGAGGCTGCTCCCTTTCATTGACACTTCCCAGCCTTGGGGCTCTAGTTTACAGATGACCTTACCTGACAACACACACATTTAGCTACAGGTTGTTAACTGAAATATAACAGTACTCTAGTCCTTACCTTTTGTCTCTTTAAAATATCAATTAACTTTAACTGCTTTTTAAAACCCGTCATTAGCTCTCCTTTTTGTTTCTGCAGCTTCTTGTTTTCTGTTTTTAATTCTTCAATTGTTTTGAGTTCTTGGTTAGCTACATCCTACCATGGGAAGAAAAGGAGAAATGTATTATTTATGAAAGTGGTGCGTTAACCAATGAAACTTGCCATTACATAACAAAATGACAAACTAGCCACACATGACATTTCTGAAAAGAAAAGGGATTAATCAAAATATTCCCAACTCAAAAAAGAAAAGAAAATTTCAAAGATAACAGCCATGGTTTGCCTGTGTATGTATTAGGTGTGTATGTGTGCTTCTCCCTTTTTCTACACACATTTCTAATTTTCACATAAATGGGGACAATGAGAAAGGCTAGAACTTTATGCTGTACATTTAATCTTCCTGCATAGGTTGCAGTAGTGTCGTTCAAGAAAACTTATCAAGCCCTTTGGTGACTTGCTCTAAGTTAATTTTGGGACTGTCTGTAAGAGATACGATGCTTCCAAAGCTGATCAAGCCTTTTGTCTCATGTTAGCATTACTGGGTGATTACAGATTGGAACTCATTTTCCTAAGTTACTGTACCTTGTTACTTTGCTTCAGTTTATTCAGCTCCACTTTATACCTTTCTGCTTCTTCCAGGGCCCTGTTTAAGCGAACCTCTGTTGCACTCTGACTGATTGCAGCCTGCTTTTGTACACGCTTTAGATTCTCCAATTCCTATTTAAGAAGCAAAGGATAAAAACAAACATTATGAATAACAGTATTTTAATGAATCCCATATAGACAACATATTGACAGCAAGGCTCACCCTTGAAAACTTAAGAGTCTGTGGACTTCTTTGGCCTGCAGATAGAATTTGTCTCAAAGACCATTAAGTCCACTGTTACAACATCCCCTTCTTTGAAATCTTCAAAACGGATCTTTCTTGTCTTTGTTTTAAACTTCTCTTAGAGTAATTGTGGAGCTGATCACATAAGACCACAGAACTGACTGAAAAACCTTGTATGCTCAGTCAGAAAAAGAGAAAAAAATCTTAGTATGTCCACTCTGTGGCAGTTTTTGGAATGGTGGCTAGTATTCCCAGCTGCTTCTTCCCACCTGTTCCTTTTACCTCTTTTCCCCAGAAATTCTACATGCAATTACCAACAAAGTTAAACCAGCCTACTGAAGATGGCTGAGGGTAGTAACTATTTAATCTAGCAGAAAGTAGTTCATCAAGTGTTTATGGTAACAATCAAAAGAGTTCCCTCTTGTCTCTGATGATAGTATTTCATAGTGCTGTAAGTGGGGAAATGAGAAAAAGAGACCAAGCTGAGGAACAGAATAATGAGATTAAAGATCAGGGAATGAAGATGAAAGAAGAAGAAATAAACAAATCTGGCAGAAAGAATACATCTTGTCATTCGTGAAAAAGCCTTTTGTTAAAACACTATCAAATTTTTAGTAATGGGCACAGAAAGATTCTTTTAACCAAATCAGGGTAGAGACGGGGCTTGTTGTTAACCTTTTACCCTCAGACTGCCGTATTTCTGAGTAATTGTTCTATTTTCTCAATTCCACACTAGCTCTTGTGGTGGTTACTTACGATTTCCACATCGCTTATCCAAGAAATACATACTAATTGACAAGTGGATGCAGCAAAGCTGTTATGGTAAAGTTATGACTGGAACAGGTATTTCTGGGAAGCTTTGAATCTTCTCCAAAATGGATGAAGAAAACAGGAGAGTAAGATGCGTCTCACTAATCCACCAAAACTCTGCTGGTGAACGTGCCTCCTCCAAGAGTTCACAAAAACAGATGTTGCTTCAATACTTTTATTTTGTCACTAACCTGTCCACCTGACTGATTAAGAAAAGATGGGTAAAAGCCTGGCTAGTAGGGCAGCAGAGCCCCTCCCTGGAACTCGTGCACATGCATCATCAGGGAATGCAAATTCCTCTCCTGGAAACTGACCCCCATGTTTCCAAAGAAAACAAGCTGCTCGGCGTGCAAACCTCTTTGTCTTGTATCAAGATGATGGAGCTGTGAATAGAGTCAACTAAATCTTTCGTGCTAGGTATTTTATTCTGCATTAATATGAAAAGCTTTGGAATATAGCCTTTCAAGCGTTTAACAACCAAAAAAATAGTCTGCATGCAATGCAAATTATGTATCAGCTCATCATATCATTTAATGAAAGAATTCTAAAAAATCTTTAGGGCTTTTCGACATTTACTGTTATACATAATACCTTATCAAGGACTTTTTTGCAAGTCATCCGGTGAAGGTATATTGTTAAATATATTCGACTCCAAGTTCTTCATCTTAAAAATGCCTGAAATAAGTATTTTATTTTGTAAGTAGGCAAGGTTTCTGCCAATTCTTCAATACTTTAAGTAAAAGCAGGATTAATTTTTCTCATATAATGTTTCTCTAAGAGGGAGAAAAAACAACTGTGTTTTAAAACTGCATCCCCTTTCAATATCTGGATTTTCTCCACTGTTCTGGCACGGCTGGGGCACTTGACTATCAGCAGGGGGTGAGATAGCAGAGAGCTCGTCCATGAGTAACCCTCCCAGCAGGCTTTCTTTCCTCCCAGTAGCAAGCATACACAGCACTGCTATCTTCAGAAATCTCAGCAACACCTGTCCATCCCCAAAAACATTTGAGAGAGAATGTTTGCTTAACATCAAGCCCTTCTTCAAGGCAAACTGTAAAATCCCTGCACAAAGCCTTAAAAGGAGTAAGAGCACAACTTTAGTGTTTTCCTGACCTTTATCTAACATTATTGCTAGATTGAATTAACAAGTGAGAGAGAACACAGAGGAAGGGACGTTTTTGTAGACAGGTGGTAAAAAAAGACAGGAGAGGTGATACCATTTATTGGATAAACTAGATGGGGAAAAAAGAGAAATGCTGGAAAGAAGAGGATGGAAGTTTCAGGAAGCATGAGAATTCAGCTGCTGCCTGAGGTGGGCGTTCCCGCAGAAATGTTCACAGAGACCAAACGCCAAAAGAAGGAAATGTAAAAATAACAAACTAATTACCATGTTTCAGGTAAATTGTAAAAACTAGGTCAGAATCTTTGCCTAGGCACATACAAAAAAGGTAGCTGGAGGATTAATGAAATTGCATAAATTGTCGATAATCTAAGGAAGCTTGGGAAAGCATGTATCGCAGCTTGCCTTCCATCATTTATGTTGCAACGAAATCACAACAAAAGCAAAAAAAGCACAAAAATCAGAGGTTACATTTGTGCTATCTCAACTATACAAAAAACTTTCTCTAGAGTGAAAGTATGAGTCTTGAGAGTTTTGGGGCGCATAGCAGTACAAATTCAGGCCTGTGTTCACAGGAAATTGTTTTTAAACATATATCTAAAGTTAATCTACAACTACATTAATTATATACTGTTGACTAATACTTCATACCTAAAAAATAAAACAGTTTTCAGATTGCTGTCTGTAGGAGATTTAAGCAGTTACTGCAAAATTATTTTTAAATGCATGTTTTTGGCAGATAATATTTTGTATCAGAAAAACACATGTAAAATAACTCCTGAATTGGCAGAGAACCATTCGTTACACATACTTGCATTTTTTGCCTTCTTAGTATTTTAAAGAACTACAATGATTTGTTTTGATCATGTCTGATCAGTAATCTTGAGAAATTCTAGAAAACACAACCCATTAGGAATAACTGAAGCAACTGAGGATGGTAAATCCAGAGTAAAGACAAACGAGGAAAGCAACCATATTCTGGATATGGTAGCTGTATGGCAGACGTGAATAAACCTTTCATTGTAACAGACATCTCCATACCAGGATAAACTCTCTAACTGTGACTGTGTACACGAACCAGCATAGACTGTCTAAGGAAATTATGGAAATTGCCATCACAGAAGGCTTGAAGTACTGGTTAAACAAACTTATGTCCAGGATGGTTTGGATATAATCTATCCTGTCTTGGTTTAAGAGAAGGGACTAAATGACTTTGTAAATCTCTTAGCCCTGTTTACTGCAGGCCGATGAGTAGTATAAGCACTACCGCTGAATATTTTTCCTGACAGAATCAACAATCAGGGTACTTATTTAAGGGAACTTAAAACCTCCAAGTATCTGCACAAAAAGAACACACAAACTTAGAATATTTTAGTTTTAAAATGCCAGACCTACATAAAGTTAAGATGAAAGCATGCCTATAGAAATGCATAGTATGATCTAACGGAAGTACGATGAGACACTGTTAGGCTGAGTTGTGTTCTGTTTTCCCCAAATTTTTAAGTGAAACATTCTCCTGGTTATATTACATGTACTACACAATACTATATGTATTACATGATTTTGAAGTCAACCTTTCTAGCTCCGAGTAATTAAAGAAAAACACATGCTGCTCTTAGATTAAATTCCAAACAAACAAAGCTGTGTATGCAGGCCATCTGCTACAACTAGGCATGTATACAGTTTTGCGTATGTGGCCTACAGCAGGAGCCAGGTTAATTTTGATTCATCCAAATTGGAGCGGCTCATTTTCAAACAGGCCATTTTCAACAAAAAAGACACATCCTTTCCTCTACCTGCAGTAGATACTAGTATAAGCTGCAGGTAGCTGGTTTTGTTTTTTTTTTTCTAATGTTCACCAAGTTCTAGAGTTTACAATAAAACTCTTATTACCAGAATTAATTTTTAACAATTATAATTAAAACCAGAAAAATAAAATTTCCCTGTATTTTTCAAGATTCCTTTGTGAATTTGACAGCAGTTTCTGAAAAGGTTGTTTCGTCTCTTGTGGGTCTTTTACACAAGAATTTAATTTTAAAATACAGAAATATATGATTGTAGAAGCAGAAGAAAAGCAATTAGCAAAATACATTACTTCTTCCTTTAAAAAAGTTACTAGAACATTTAAAAATACAATTTCCAAAACTATTATCAGAGATTGAAACGTTAATGGGATCACTGGATAAGAATCTATCAAACTAGGGTATGGAGGATGATTTGATGCAGTTTTTTCCCTTTCGTGAGATAAATGAGACCAATTTCTGCAATACCTTTTCTAGCGCAATGACCTCTTGTTGTAACCCTTCACTTTTTTTGTTTGCTTCTTGTGACAACATTTTGTACTTTTCAGTCTGAGAATGTTGCATATTGATTGTTTGCTGCAGTCTGGTATTTTCTTCCTCAGTACCTTTAAGCCGAGTTTTTAAATTCTGATTTTCATCATCCTGTTTTGACAGTAATTAACAAAAAAACCCAACTAAATTATTGCAAGGAAGCAGCAGACTAATGCGATAATAATGTTTTGTAAATAAAAGGCAGTAAAAATACACATATTGTAGATATGGAAATAACAGGGTTTTAAAATTATGTTATTTTTAAATGTTTAGATCCTTCATGATGGATTTCACAATTTTAAGAAAGTAAACAACTACAACAAACTAAGAAAACAAAACACCAATTTACCAGGACAATACTTAAAAAAACAGTAACACTTTTCTCATTTAATTTTCTGCAGTCTTTTACTTGAAACTGTCTTATAGCAGTATATAAAACATTTAATTTCTCATAGTTCAAAGGTTTTGATAACTAACTATCAAAATGTTATACAGTAATATGACTAACAGTGGCACATAGATATTTTGTGACATTTTTGTGAGAATAGCTAAATGCACACATTAGGAAAAATTCTGAGACAAAGAAGATAATATAATTACTGATAAATCAATCCATTATGTTTTAGGAAATTATCTGGTTTTGACTTAAAAGCAAGCTAATGATCCAGGATACATCAAGTATTCAAATTCAAGATTCTCTTAACATCAAGTAAATCCTGTATTAGATTCATGCCCTACTGGCAATTACATCCCACATTAAGCATTATAATTTCAAGGCATTTTTCTTTTATAACCTTTTAAACATTGTAAGTGAATACTAATGTAGGTTATTTCAGAGATACATTAGGCCCTTCATTTCTTTAAGAAATCGAGGCACAAACAGAAATGGGAGTTTCTATGAAAAGAAGTCTTTCTCTCCTGTCCTCTCAGCCCCTAGGAATACATTACATGCTTCTCACCTGGCAAATATATGTGCTTTACCCTAAGTTTCGTGTGATCGCACACACCTCAGAAACTCCCACTTCTTTATATTAAAAACAGATTTACTGCTTCCTTACAGTAACTGGACTGTGAATTCAAACAAGACCCAGAATCTATCTCAAAACTTTGCCAATATGAAATTTTTGTGACCTTCTGAATGTAATAAAGTTATTTTCACACCAGGAAAACTAGTACCCAAAATGATACATTTACATACTGAGTGCTACGGGAGCAGGACAAGAATAGGTGCAAGGCTGTCTTCAGTCATCTGTTATAGTAACTGAATTCTGTAGTATTTTTGACATGGAATGATGAAGTTCAATAGCTATTGACAAAATTATATTTGATTTGAAAATTAAAATGTCTTTGAATCTAATGTAACAACTTTCCTCTAATCACAGCGTAAAAGTATTAAAATGCAGAAGTACCTATATTGATAAAAATTAAATAAAGTACAGATCTAAAATAACAAAATCTAATTCCTTCTAAAGATTTTCTCCAGGTACCTATCTCAAAAAACCTATTTAATATCATCCTGCTCCTTAACTCTAAATTAAAAGCTTGAGAGAAAACATATAGGTGGTTTGCCATATGTTCTGAATGTCATCATCACATTTGGGCCTGGAGAACAGGTGGAAAAAAGCATCCTGAAGTTAAAAAGAGACCACAACTATGAATAAGCTAATTGTGTAAAATGGAAAGTTAGTTCAAAAACCTTGCTCGATTACAAATGCATGAAAAAGAGGTGACCCCTCTGGCAGACAGACACAAACTATTTAAGATTTTACAGTTCAACAAAACATATTGCCAGACAGTGCAGATCATAATACTCACTTGTAGTACACTCTAACAGTAAAATATCAGTGTAGCTTCACAATGCCTTAACTGCAGTCTGATCTGTCCAAATGTGTAATTCCAAATACAGTCCTCTGCATCAAGTATAATCTTCAGAACAGAAAAAGCCTGGTTTCTGTTTTGACTACAACATTCCACTTCATTGTGAAACTTTGTTTCACAAGCTATTTTCACACTTTGTTCCACCAAGGACACCCAAAGCACCTGACAAAATTTCTCCAGCTTTTAAATTTCTCATTCTGTCCTAAACATCCCTCTCCTCCCATCACCCAGCTCTGGGCACCACTCATCTTTCTGCATACCAAAATCTGTATTTGACTGCTACTGTATCCTCCTCCTTTTTCGCAGGCTCTGGTAATGCTCTCCTTCCCAGCAGTGATGGCTAGGGCACTCTGCAGCAGCACAGTGTTACTACAGCTGGGGCATGTCTTCATTCCCAGTGGTTCTTTCCTGCCTCAAATGCTTTTTCATTAAGTATATTCTGCAAGCTTTTAGTCCAAGATCACTTTTAAACAGAAATTACTATCCTTGACTCTAAATTCTTAGGAAATTTTTAAAATTAGAACCTTAGCTCTTAATACATGAAAAGGAAAGGTTGAGGGAATGCTGTGATTATTTGTTAAAGGGGAACCTACTCTGTTTCCACAGATAAGAAAACTCAGGTCTTACCTTTTTCCTGCATTCGCACACTACACTATCCAGCTCTTCCTGCGTAACACGTAACTTTGCCTTAAGAAATCTGATTTGAGCTTCTGTGAACATAAGAAGTTACATTTAATATCCACAAGTACTCATTATTCAATGCAGAAAAGAAGCAAGACTGATGTAAGAACTCACTTTCATCCTCTTGTTTTTAAAAACACACTACATGGTTTATAATTGTTAAAGAGAAACAGGCAAATAAAACCTCAGATTTCTAAATAAATGTTGCAAGTTTCTCATTCTTAGGCAAAGCTTTGTATAGATTTTTGCTTTTAATGACTGAACTCAACATCTTCAAAACGTAAAAGACTCACGATTCTCAAAATGGAAACTTATTGGAAACTTTTGTCATACTATGCTATACATTACAGCATTCCTTGAGACTGAAATCAAGAAAACGATATTGTAAGGTATGTCTACATTGCAATCGATCTGTATCTGCAATTTTTGTAGTTACACCCAAGTAATTTTAAACTGTTCACAACTAGGAATTAAACATAAACAGCAAAACTCTCCTAATAGGTAAATACCACTCCCACACAGTAGTCTGTGCTTTTTTAAAGTACACTGCTAACATTATTCAATTGATAGTTTAAAATTAAATCAATTTAATCATATGGTTTTTTCAAATTAAGTATTTTCTTGCTTTGGGACAGCTAAGAAATGTACTACTGTCATGACAAAACAAGCTCTGTGTGAACAGTATGTTCTTCTACTCCCTATTCCCCACCCTTTTCCCAGATCATTCACAAGGAACCCCCTGAACTTCCACAGGCACAAAGCACGGCAACAGTATGAGGATCAAATTGAGCAACAAAGGAATAACCATTACTCACAGTAGGCACAAGGAGAAAAGAACAAAGTGGAGGAGGAGTATCTGGAGCTGAATGTGAAGGGATGGATGGGTACATGTGTTCATTTGCTATAATAGGAATTCTTTTAATTTCACCTACCTTCCCATATCAACTGTAAATTGCAGCTTAAGTTGTCACTATGCAGAGGCCAATAGTAAGTCGGATTTAGGAAACCACCACGAAAATATAAGGTACAGACTTTTTTCCTCCTGTTACATCCTTGCTAGCTTCTGGTAACTAATGGCTATTCTGAGATGGAGACCATATTGAAGCCATCAAGTTTAATACTCTTTCATGTACTTCTATACTATTAAGTTGTTTGATTTTCTTTGTAAAACATACTGTAGTTTAGCATTCACAATATCCTGTGGCAATGAGTTGGCTAATTTAATTCTGCATTATGTGAAAGAAAAACATTTTGTATAGCTTGCTTTAAATCCAATTTAATGTGGCATTTACTAGTGTTTGCATTACAAAAAGACAGCTTTCCCTTTACCATTACTGTTTCATTACAGAATCTTTCATATTGCCCTCAATTGTTTCATTTTCAAATTGAAGATTCAAATTAAAGTTGTTCCATGCTTCTAATTGCTACTATGTACTCTTTCCTGTATCTTTCCCACTTCTATGGTTTTGAGGTGGGGTTTGCAGAACTGTGTGTCATACTCAAGATGGGGTAGCATCAATTATATAATAGCATAATTATAAGAGTACAGTAATTTGTGTTCTGTTACCTTCTGAAGGATTTCTAACAATCAACTTGCTTTTTCCACTGTGAACAAGCAGTAAGTTTATGCTTTTGGAGATATCTTAATTAGCAGTAAATAAACAAAGTCCAGCTCAGAAGTAGGTGTAATTTGAGTTGTTTTTTCTGTCACCATTACTTTGCACTCTTTAATGCTGAATATAAATCTCCATTCTATCACCTCACTCAGTCCTATGAGATTCTTCTACAACATTTCAGTCAGTTTTAAATATCCTAAAATCAGTTTCATATACAAATTCCTTTACCAGCTATCGTTCCTTTTTTCCAGATTATTTTTCTGTATATTGAACAATGTAAGCTCCATGATAGATCTAGGAGCTGTACTAGGGCTATACCACTACTTGCAAAAACTAGATGTTTCTTTTTACCATTTTGTTTCCTTTTTTACTTAGTTATTAGTCCACAGACAACTTCTGTCTTAGACAGCTGTATGTCATTAAGAGCACTTAGTAGTAAACCTTGTTGAAAATCCAAGATGACAACTACAACCAGATTAGCCTTAGGAAGTGGTGATGATCCAGAACTGGTATGAGTTCTCACAAGAGGTAAACATAATTAAACAATTAGCTTCCTAAGTGGTCAATTTTAATCACCTGATGAGGCTGATAAGGAAGAGGGGTAGCACTTAATAGGATGGTCTTAGGTTATAAAGTAACCAACAGTTTAGGGAATGGTAAACAAGAAAAGGACATCTGGGAGACTCTATACCCTACAAGAAAGAATAGGTGTCTTGAATTCCTGAGATAATCTGAAGATTCATGTGAAGTGCAACAACACAGTCAAGTATTTTGATATGTCTGTGGGGGTATATTAGATAAAAATAGAGCTTCATCTTCAGCCTTCTGCATGTTTGTGTAGTTCTGTCATTGCTTGTTACTGCAGAGTTGAGTTATAAACCACAAAAACAGCCCCTGAGAAAAATAATGTTTAAGCTACTGTGTTGGCAGAAAAATGGCTGCACTGTGATAATTTGTGATCATGAAGTAAAGATATGGAACCTAAGTCCAGGAAGAGCGCTGCAGGAAGCTCAGGGAAAGGACAATGCTATGGAACCTTATCAGCACATTGGCCTAAAAAGTCTAGCACAGGCACATAAGCCTAAATAATCCCTTACTAGGAGATGGATACCCACAAAGGGATCAGCCAGCCCACTCTGTAACAGGGCCTATTTAGTATCTACATCTACTTCCTTGTGAAAACTGTAACTGTTCTGTGAGTTTGACACTACTAGCATGCTCTGCAATGACTTATTTAGCATATTAAGGAGGCATTCAGAGTGTTCTAAATAGTCAATATCAAATTCAAAAAGCAAAAATCCGAGTATTTTCATCATTAAAGTTACAGAAACAATTCTCAATACTCAAAATACATCCCCTTAGTCCGCAAGACCTGATTACTAGACACCACTAACAACTCTTCTTGAGTTACCTTGAATTTATTTGGTGTAAGCTTCCAATACAATCCAAAGCAATTTCTTTTTCCTTCAGGAACAAGAACTATAAAAAAGATATCTGAGGATCTGTTTTGGGAGAATTATTAACAAAAGATGTGCATAGAATTACGTGAGGTTATAAATCAAGATATTTCTGTGTTGGCATGCTTGTTGACATCAAGTTGTTAGATTAAAAGAAGAGGTTTTGGGCATTTTGTACTACTGCAGTGAATCTCTGACTTCGTGCTTGCTTTAGCATTGTAACAAATTACATAAACTTGCTTTTATCACACTAGAGCCAAAAAGATGTCCATCATGCCTTTAGCTTCACTGGCAAATGGTGCAATCGCCTTTCCTACTCTATTTCTAGGACAACCATAAACACACCATTTGGATTAGGAAAGTATCTGGAGGATTCTCATTCAAGTACTGTAGTCGAAACATTGCTTCATTTAAGCACTTACTATGATCCACAGCACTGATCTGAGGAAAGGTTTTTTCCTCTAAAGGCAGAATCTGTGCAAACGACTGAAGCTCATCTTCTTGGAAATACAAGCTTAGCATCATGTACTTCTGTTTCCCCAGTGAAATGAATCAAATGTTATGCACATATTCAACATATGTAACCATCCAAACATGTTCCTACAAAGGTGGAAATCAAGATATTCACTTTTCCCAATGACTATGCATATGTGACCTAATCTTCCTCTAGGACTACATACAGAAAAACCTTCTTTTCCTTTAACTTAAGGGCTTTGGAACTTTTCCTGTAATTCCTACAGAAACCCTTCCTTTTTCCCCCCCCAGGAGAACCCATTTCTAACAGTCAGGTAGTAAGAATAAAAGTACTTAACCATGGGAGGAAACCTACCTGCTCCAATTTCATTTCCAACGCTTGGAATAATATCATCATCTAGACCACCTGGTAAGCCTCCTTTCTCTAGTTTTTCTTCAATTTTGCTTGTTGTTGTTGCTAAAGAAAAATCTGTGCAATCCTCCAGTACTGCAACATCATCAGCACTTTGTACTTCCAAGTTTCTTTTTTCTGAACTAAAAAAAAGAAAATCCTAGATTTTAAATTTATAATACAAACAAAAATTTACAAAAATATAGCATATTTTCTATTGTTAAGTGTATACAGTTATTTACCTAATGCAACTTCATTGCTCACATTCATATGAAAGATGCATCGATGGCAATTTCTCATTTTCTTTATGTAGATACCTTTACCGTATTCCATAATCAATTACAGGAATTTACATATTATAATGTACGAGGCAGAGAAACAGTACCATTTTCTGCTGAGAATATTTTGGCATGCTATTCTCATCGAACAACTTCATAACTAAACCAGAGTAAAAGAAAGAAACAGAGGAATGTTCTCTTAGCTTTAGCTACTATTCTCTGCCTTAAATTCTGCTATTTTTCCCACACACACATTAACTTCTAGACCTGTGTCCTCTCTAGCTATACTCCTACCTTACTGCAATTTCTGCATCATTATGCCTTGCCTAGGAAACTTCACTGCTCCTAGAAGTTGCACATCAAAGTCTTCATAAAACCAAAATATAAGGTATGTGACACATCTGCTACACAGGGTATCTCCTCAGCTTTCTTTTATAAAAAGATTACATTAGTTCCCACAGGATCTGAAGGTCCTGAATTCTTATTCCCATATATTCTCATCCCAGTGCAGCCTCCAAACTCCTTCTAGCTGCTAACTTTCTCCCACAACTTTGGGTTCACCCTGCAGGTCCTGTTATCTGCACAATTCCACTTCTAAATCTCACGATGTGGTGCCAGCATGACAGCCTCCCTTGAACTGCCCAAGGGAGGTCCAAAGGGTCCACAAGTGACTTCCAAGTCCTGAAAGACAGCCTTGGCCTGTGTCAGTTCCACGTTCTGCCACCTTGCAGACAATTTTCATCCTATTTTGGTGTTTGTCCATAGCTTGTGGCAGTTTTAATTTGCTCCCAGGACTTTATACATTACTCTCTTCTTTTGTCCAGATCTCCATTTCTTGCTTTTGCAACCTTGAATTTGCTATCTACAGAGCTGAAGCTTTTCAGCTTGAAACCCCTGAAAGCTGCGGTACTGACTCTTGTCCTGTGAGTCCAAGATTCACCAAAATAGAGGAGACTCTCGAGGGCCTCATGTTTCCCATCACAAGTTTGATCACAAATCAGTCTGCACCACCTAAGCGGGCTCTCTCAGGTTGCCTCAGATGATGTATTTCCCACATGTACGCTCATTAGGTACCCTTTCACTAAAGGAGTCCACAGAGATTAGCTGTCAGCCTTGAAAGCGCTTGAGCAGAAAGCAACAGTTTCATTGTTGTAATATTAATCACATATGTTCACTGGTGCTTTTTTGTGCTCTATGCAAGTGAACAGAGATAGCTACACGGTGGAGCTACCTGTGGAGGACCAAAAGTTTGATACATTTATTTATACAAATATATATAAATGTAGAAGCATACATGAATAAAAATAACGTGACAGACAAAAGTAGCAACTAAAATATTTTATTACGAACAAAAAGAGATGTGTATAATATACCTTGAAGTTGTTCTTTTTCCCTTGCTTCCAAAGTACAGTCTGTTCTGAGCTGTGGGCACAGAAGCATGCTTCTTCTTGTTTGCTAGCTACAAATTTTTTTCAGAAAGTAGAGATTTTTTTTTTTTAGTTAGGAATTACTTTTTTCTAGTGGTTTTTGTGTCTTTTTTTTTTCATATATTCAGACTCAAGAATAGTTTTCAAAGTATGCTTTTCAGACTTTCAAAACCACAATTTTTCAGTTTTATTTGCACTCATCTTTATCTTGCAACTTTTATGTCCGTATGCCCAAGTTATAATAGACATTTGCTTGTGGGAGTTTTTGCACACATAATAAATTCATGCATAAGCAAGGCTCTCAGCTGTTATCAAGACATTAACTATTGGACTGTCAAGACAGTGCATTTCTTTGAAAAATGTTTATTATACCTTCAAAAACATGCTATTTTTATGCATTATTTTAATCTTATAAATTCCCTGTAGAAGGAAAATCTAAGAATATTTTTGTTACTTTCACCCACATAAATATTCTTCAAAAATTAGGGTTTTTTCTACTGTATTCTGATAAATAACTAAAGACAGTATGTTGGAAGCTCTAGCTCACCTCCTAAAAGATTCAATATAATTGTAGTTATAGACTATTGAGTTTGTTCCTTATCTCAGTCTCCTTTTCCATTATATTTCCTTTCCTGTATTCAGTTATTTTGACTACTTTTTTATTATTACATCTAGAAGACAGTACTACTACCTTTAGTATTTTACTGGTGGGAGAGGGAAGGGAAGAAAGGAAGAAATTATGTTCTAATATTTTGCACTTGGAATTCTTAATTTCATGTTCAAAACACGGAACACTTCTGTCAATGCTTTAGAGAAGAGGAAACTTAGAACACAAAAATTAAATGTGATGCAAGTCGACTTAACCACCAGTGGCACTGAGAAACCCTGGTAACACTGTCGCTGTAGCAGTGCTTTGAACATCATTTCCTTTTGGCTTCCTACCCATGTAAGCCCCCAGTGTAGCACAGCCTCAAAACCACAAGTAATATGTAGAAATTATACTGGAAGGGAAATTAACCAGGATAGTTTTGACTTTGATACCTTGGCATGTAAGTGTGTAAGAGATGAAACTTCAGGACAGAGTGGATCTCTGCAGAAAAAAAATAAATAAAGATTCACTGAACATGTATAACAAAATAAACATTTTACAATAAAAATTCAACCTCCCCTGTCAGAATCAGGAGAATAACATTTTATAACGTCTAGAATAAACAATACAGCTACGGTGGGAACATATACTAAGTTTAATCACAAATTCAGTCTCATTCTCTTGTCTTTCCATTCTACCTCATTTGCTATCTAAATCACCTGGTGAGTCCACGGTATCTAATGCAACAGTTTACTTATGTACCAGAATCTGAATCTCGTCTTTTGCAATTCAGGCAATTGCTGGAACTACTGGCTTATTAGATCAATGATTCCCTGAACCAGGGAGTACTTAGCCAGTATGCAGCATGCTATCAGCTTCAACAAGAGAGACTGACAATCCATTACCAAAGATCACCAACAGCTCAGTGGTTAATACACCTACCTAACATACACATCCCTGAATTAATACTAAGAAAATGAAGATTTAAACCAGTGTTCTCTACATCCCAAGAGTGAGTGCAATTGTATGCTCAGATTGACTGTTGTCAAGTCAACTGACAGGGACTATCAAGTGAATATGAGGCGAGAGCAACTTAAAAATTAAGCCTCGCAGAATTTTTTCTGAAATACATATTACAAATATTGTATCCATTTTACAGATGAAAAAAAAAGAGGAATAAAAAAGCAGCTTGCTTATCTGCTTATTTGGCTGAAAACCATGCTTCTTAGCAACTGAACTTCAGGTTAAATGTTTTTTAAATCTGCTGGAAACAAGCAGAAAGTTTTAGCATGCTGTGTACTGTTCAGGTCAAGTTTCTTGTCGTATATATAATTTTTTTTGCTGTCAGAATGAGTTATGTGAATCTGTGCTATTGCACTGAAAGGCTACTTTTTTACTACCCTTTATAATTTTTTACTTCAATTAAAATGCTGAGTTATAAAAACTTTGGAATAAAATTTAAATTTCAGGCACATCAAGTCACCTCAAATTTTTTGCCCAGCTGATTTGAGCAAATATTTAGATCTTGCCTTTAAAAATTTAACAGGCATCCATTCATCAACAAGAATTATCTGCACAAAGCTCCATATTTTATTAATTAAAAAAAAACTGGAGAAATCATCTGTGTGAGGTTGGCAACAGACTCCAAGAGTATACGATGATCAGGTTCTGTCTGTTTACCCTATTTTCCTCATGCTTCCTTCCTATTGGCTGGCTTTAGGAGCATGCACAAGGTGAGGATTTGCTGCCACAGAAATAGCAGTTACATGTTATTCTGAAAAATACAAAAATACAACACTCTATACTCAAGAAAACAATAGTAATCTTTCCATCGATAGACTAATTTGGTCCTACTACATCTGTTGTCTGAGGGCCTTCTTTTTAGAAAAACAAACAAAGCAAAACAAAACAAAAAAAACCCCTCAGTATTCACTGAATTGCTCAAACTTGTTTAACCTTAATGGTTTCTTTCCTCTTCCCCGTGCATGACAACCATTTTTAAAACCTCATAATACAGTTCTATAGTTGTTTGGTAAGTGAAATCGATACGTAAATCCTGAAAAGGTATACAAATAAGTAGCTAGAGTATTGTGGCAACACTGAAACAGAAGCTAATGTTTAACAATTCCATCTCTGCATGTAAACACAAGATGCATGTGCATGAGCAAACCCTTTGTGTTTGCTAATCCTATTCAAAGCCTATAGCATGCTTGCCCATGCGCATACAGTTCCCATCGCTATGAGCCTGGCAATGTTCTGAAGAGTGAAAGTGTAAACAAAAGCTGATTTCAATGCGGTGTCACTAGAGCTGCTTTGTCTCTATGTAATTCAAGTTCCTCTGCAAAAATTATGCTATAAAAACTCCAGAACAACTTCTTTTAATATATACAGCGACTTGAAGAGTTACTCTAAATATTTGTTGCTTTTTTTTTTAACTTTGCTTACTCATTTTTTTCTCTTAATCTGTCCTTTTTTTTCTCTCTGATACTACCTCTTTCTTTGCTCCAATTTCTCCCCTTTCCAGTTGCTTTAGCGTTCATTCTCCTTAAAGTAATCAATGGAAATTTCAAATGGATATTTCAAAAATATCTCAAGAGCTTCCTTTACCTTTATGACCTATCTGCTTGCACGATTTTGAAAGGAAAAAAAGAGCTCATTAAATATTAAATACTTGGAACTAATTTAATTGAATAGCTTCAATGTTCACTCATGGATGATCAATGTGCCTAATTCCTAGCATACATTTCTAATTTTTTTCACTACAGCACAGGATTTCAATTCTCTTCTTCAGTTCTCAATATTCTCACATAAATATTTACCAGAACACAGACTGTGGTTGTTTTAAGGTGTTCTAATTTATGTAGGTAATTGGTAGATCAACTGCCACTCTGACATGCTAATTGCCGATATTTTTTTTAATTCTTCCAGTACTCCCACTTATTTCAAATGTAAACCATCAAAGTTGTGAAATCCCTTTGTGGGGCTGAATCCTTCGATCCCATTACTTCATAAAACAGCCCTGTAACTCAACTCCAGTTTAAAGTTCTTAAAAATCTTCTGTCTACTGTTCAAAATCCATCTAACAGAACATAAAACTAAAGCAAGATCTAGAATTTGCTTGCAAAGCATGATTATATTGATAACACATGGAGTTTCTTTTTTTTCCCCTCTACAACTGACAGATATGGCTTTAAAATAGCTCAGGAATATTTTTAACTATAGCAGCACACTTTTGCTGGTATAGCCACGCTTCTGTCACAGACTTGCTGTCACACCTTTTTGTGTACTGGAAAACCCTTTTACATTCATAAAAAAAACTCACTTTTTGTTTTTGCTTTTACTCTGCACAAACATAATTATCTGACTATCTCTAGCAGATATTCATACATACTATTTCAAAACAGTTTCTCAACTGCAGTGTAACATTTGAAGCACCTTGTAGTCTGGCCCTGTATCTTTGCTGCCCAGATTAGTGGCATCATAAATTTAGGAACCTACCAGATCAGATCCTTGATAAGCTGTGTATTAGTCAATCTTAAATTCACCCACTTCCTGTACTATCAATATACAAACCCTTGAACAACTAAGTAGATAATAATGCCCCTGAACAACTAAGTAAATACAGCTATGTATCCACTGCAGAGCTAACTGGTTTGAACATACAAGCCAAAACCCAGTTGTACATATGTTCATACCGGCCAAAGGCAGGTTGGCCTCAGAAGTGTAATGATATCCAAGTTCCAGAGGGTGGCAACTGAATGTTTGTCTGTCTTAGGTTTTCATATTTGTTTGTTTGTTTGTTTGTTTTTATCAAGCACTTCCTGTCCCAGGAACATTTAGGCCAAGTTAAATGTGAACCAGCATCTATTTCTCTGCTTTGTCAGCTGAACTGGTTAAACACCATCTACTGCTGAGTGTCTACTGTTTTGTGTTGCAAAGAAACCTATTACCTTACCTTGCTTTTTTACAGATGTCAGCACTACTCAGCAGCCTAGATAGAACATTTCAGCAAAATTAAGACTTCCTTGAAATAACAAGGAACAAGACTTACTTAGTATCAATTGTTTCAAATAATAGGAAAAAAATTAAATTCCACCTATCCACTGTGCTGCAAAGACAGATGAACCAGCAACATGACTAGGGGAAAGTCAGGGAGTACAGGATCAGTGTGAAAGATTCCCCACAAATTATATACAGCAGTTGTAAAGCTCATACCTCTGTCTGCTGTCTTCACATGACTTAGTCTGTACTGAAACTGGTCTAGATAGCATCTCCTGTTGGCCTGCCTTTATTTTTTTTAAAAAAAAAAGGTAGTCAATTTTGGGGAAATATAATCTATTAAAGATGAATTATGTATTTGTAGATCACAGATCACAACAACTACAGACTACTATGGAAAAGAATGGAAAATATAGTCTACTGTGGAAAAGAACATCTCAAACACAGGAAAAGATGGCTAAAAATTAAAATGCCATTGCTATCCCCCAACATTTTTTCCTGCTCTGCAACATGTAATTGCCTTTTGCCCGTAAAACTTTTGCCCAGTTTAGCAACATCTGGGATGCTGTTAACCCTCCCTCCGTTTTCTCTGAAATACAGGAGTAGCAAATGCACAGTAGGTGGAACAATTTTTTCAATTTTCCATATTGCACAACAAGCCTTAAAAATAAATCTTTATTCAATATGGCCATAATTGGACACCAGTATGTTGTATGTACTTTGGAGACCAATTCAGTCTGATGGTTCAGATAGCTTCTGTGTTGCTAAGTTACAGTTAGAAAGTATAATCCAGAACAAAATGCAGTTGTCCTGTTCGGTGTCTTGTTTGTTTTGTTTTTTTTTTTAAACTTAGGCTGTTAAATGTATATCTGTGCAACCTGGCAGTGCCATGTGGTATATTAAGTGTCCTAAGAATATTTGATCTTCTGCAGTATTTAGAGAAGAAAAAAAAAAGTAGTTTTGTTGCTGTTTTTTAAAGGAAAGAAACTAGATGCTATTTTAGCCACTTCATCTGCTTCTGATGAAATGTCAAGCAGTTAGCCTCAGCCTGTCAGAGCTCAAGAGGAGTATGTTTTCACAGTATAGAAAAATGAAGTTTCAACAGTAGGAAAAGTACATACAAGTATAGCTTTCCAGGAGACTTAATAATTTGCTTTTTAAGCCTTTATTTATTTGAGTGTATTTACAATGCATGTATCTAATATTCAGAACACCTTCTTCAGACTGTTTTGGGTATAAACCATACCTCCCCTATTCCCTTTTTTTAATTTGTCCAGTTTTCATATAAAAACTCGACTCTATCTGGTACACAGCCACACCAATGTTAAAAGAGAATACTGACAATAAACAGGAAATTTTTTTCTTTTAAAAAAGCTTCCTTCTTACTAACTACAGATTTTCTATTTATGTTGCTTATTCTTTGTATTTCTTTCAGCTTGAACAATGTGGATCCTATTTCACTAGCACGTTATTGCACCAGTATCTGGTTTTCATATACTAATATTTTTTTTTTTTAGTATTTAGGACATAAACCCACCTACAGATACTTTTTTTAACTAAACAAGTTTTTATGTGGTTTTATGCATATATCTGCACAAATGCGCTATGCATCTGTGTGAACATCTACCTACCTGATGAAATTATATAAAAACTATTTTTGGATGTGTTTTTAGTAGAAGTTTACAATTTAAAAATAAAGAAATTAAAATCTTAGATTGCATTTGAAAACAAAATACTTTTAGTTGTCATGGTCTAAATAATTTCTTTTGAAACTAGACCCTGCGTGCATGTGAATCAAGGCTAAATTATGTAATAGTCTGCATAACCTACTCACCATTAGTTCTTCAGCCTGACGCACCAGTTTTTCTGTTTTTGCTTCTAATTCTGCATTCAGTCGCCTGAAAGAGTAAGAACGCTTGTCGCCAAGTTTTTGAAAGATTTTAAAGAAATGTAAGCATGACAGTATCTCTGACTGAACTAAGTGAAATTTTACTAATTCCTTCAAAGGAACACTGACATGTACTTCAGAGTATTAACAAAGTTACGTTTCAACAATTTCCTGGGTTTCTGTCAAATCAGTAGCATCCTATTGCCCATTAAACAGGAAGGTTTAGACAATAATTCTGAGAGGTAAAGGGTGTCCTTGTTTTTGGCCACATCACTGCTTAACACACATTTTACATCTTTTATTTCCTCAACACTTTCTGGTTTTAACATGGTCCTTACCTTAGGTATACTTAAAAGCAGGGGCTGGGGAAGGAGTCACATATAGTTACCTTACTTAATCGCAAAATGTGTGGCTATACATACGTATGGGTTAAAATAAGCTTGTGTTCTTGCATGCTTCACATGCAGTATGATTAATGGCTCCTTGTACATCCTCACCATTCACAGGGGCTGAGAACTGACAGGTAACAGAGTGAGCGAGTGTTTTTAAATGTGCTTTTGCTGCATTTGTCACAAGCTGTAGAGCTTTTAAGCTTTTTTTAACAGGCTTAAGCACTTACATATTCATAATTTTAAAGTAACGTCAGTGTTCTAAACGCAGAAAAATCTAATGTCCAATGCAGTGGGATCGAAGTGAGGCCTACAGCAGTGCATAGCCTACCCCAAGGCGCCTCTGTAAAACGGCCGCAGGAAGGCTGTACCGGCGGCGGGAGAAAGTGAAAACATTGGGTTTGGTACTCTCATCTGTACGCTTTGGGGGAACTAGCTGAGGGACTCGGATAGAGGGGATTAACTGTAAACTGCGCCAGGACAGCCAGCAGCGAGCGAGACACGGCTGAGGTAACAGGGCCTGGCCGCCGCCCCCGGCCGCCTCCTTACTTGTACTCCGCCTCCTTGGCCAGCAAGTCGCCACTCACCACGCCGGTCCCCGCGGCGGCGGGCGGCAGGGGGCCGCCGGGCGGTCTCCGCACCTGCGGCGAGGACGGGTTTAGTGTGCGGGGCGGGCACAGCCCGGCCGCCCTGCCCCGCGCCCCTTCCCGCTGCCCCCGCTTGTCTGTCCGTGCCCGAGCCGCCGCCTTACCCCAGGCAGAACCCCGCCACGCCGGACCCCGCTGCCGCCGCCCGCCGCCATTTTGTTCACGCGGCGGCTGCTGCGTGGCGTCTCCTTCGCCGGGGCAACCGGCCGCCGCCGCGGGCGTGGTGACTCTGCCTCCATCCCCTCCTCCGCCGTGGGGCCGAGGGACGGCCGCCGTGGCGGCTGGCTGTTCTCCCCGCCGCGGCCTGTACCCCTGGCCAAGCCTCCCCCTGGCGCTGCGGGGTACGGAGGGCAGGGACAGGGGCAGCCACGTTTCATCCCTTGCTGCCAGGCGCTGAGAAGCTGAAACACTTCGTCCCCCTTTCACTTGCACAATTTGGTGCCAGGGTGACACCACGTCGGGACCCTTGTGACAGCGATTGCAGTCTGAGAGCGTGGGGACGGGACCCCTGACCAGAGGCCAGGGAGCAGCTGGCTGCTAGCATGGCGCTGGGCCACCATGGGTTTGGGTGAGGGGGAAGTGATAAGGTCTGAGGTGGCATTACACTTACTGTTGTAATAAATATTTATTACAGCCCTTCTGTTCAAGCCTTTTGGCCTTGCTGCATACTGTTCTGCCGCCATTCTTACATTTCAGTGTATTAAACGTGAGCATTTGCAGCATTATGGCAACTGTTCCCCCTATTTACTGCTCTTTTGTGCTGTTGTCTCTGCATTTTCTGTTCCCAGTTTTCTGTGATTGTTGTCTGGTTTTTAGCCTTGTCCTCTGCCATGCGTTTGAATTGCTCCATTATTTTTGTCCCTCACCCCCGCACTGTTTGATTTTGCTGCATTTCTCCTTCCCAGTCACCCACGAGCCCGTTCCCTCTCTCAGCCGTCACTCTCCCACTCACCTGCTCATTCACTCCAGTTTCCTTTCCTGAGTTTCTAATAGATGCTGCCCCTCCATGCAACAATGGCCCCGCTGTCCTGCGCCCATATAGGCAGCTATGTATCTATATAGCAGGAATAATACAGTTCTACACCCTGAGTTATGTGGACTGTATGTGGTTGTAATGAAGAGATTTGCACAGGGGAAATCAGAAGGGCTTAGCTGACTGGAAGTAGAAGGTCTATGCATAGTTGAAGGATTTCTGCAGAAGCATTAGTTGCAAAACAGAAGAAATGCTTGGAGGAGATTAACTTTGAGCACTGAGACATGCAGTGTAATGGGATAAATGGAGGTGAAATGAAAGACAGGACAAATGTGATTAGTGGAAGGCAAAAAATAGAAATATCAATACAGAAAATGAAAGTGCTTAACAGTAATGTTGATACGGAGGTATTGACACAGAGGGGGAAAAGAGCAAGCCTATGAAAAAAGTTACGGAGATTTTGAAAAAATTATTAGCCAAGAAATCAGTCCATTACAATAATTTATTTTGTTTTTTACTAATAAGAATAGAAGAATCCCAAGAGGTTAACGGTGGCCTTCAAAAAAAGATATGTAGAATTTAACTTGATCAGTTATGCTTTTGATTTGGAGAAACAAGAAAGAGCAAAGTCAATAGTAGAAACCAAACCTCCAGAAGGGGAAAGACAGATTTTGTTAAGAAATAGTTGTAGATTCCACGAGAGATTAAAGCATCATAACCAAACCGAGGTTTTAGAAACCTTTCTAGTGAGGTTTAGTGAGATTCTGGGGGATTTTAAGAGAAACAGAGGAGCTAGAGAAGGAAAACAAGGTTGGCAGGGTGAAAGCTACAAGGACAAACGTCTTTCCAAACAGCAACAATTTTTTTTTTTTCCAAAAGAAAAGTACTATTTCTTTTTGCAGAACTAAAATATCATCTTAGTAGTATTTTTACAGTTTTTAAAGTTCTTGTCCAATATAGCTATAAGATCATAATGCCTTAAAAATGCCAAAAGTATTAGCTAGAGGATCTCTACTAGTTAGATACTGAGGCAACAAAATCACTGGTTGAGATTAGAGAGATTAGAGCCACTGGTTTTCTAGCCAGCTTTTAGCTAAATCTTAATAAACAAAAGAGGGGTAATTTATTATATCATAAATGATTAAATATGTTAACAAACACAGCAACACAAGGTTCTTTTTGTTTAGAGCCCTCTGGGAATAATAACATACATATATATTAGGACTGCAGATTTGGACAGTTTTTCTAATATCCACAACATGATTTATTTAATATGATTTATTTTATTGAAATATTGTATCAACTGGATTTAGAATTCAGCTACCTGTATTTGAAATAATATGAAAAGATTAGTATGTTTAGATAAGTATTTCTTAGTAAAATTTAAAGTATTTCTCCAGAGATGTAGAAAACAGAAATAAGAGATTTTGTTACATTCTTGATCTCTTACTCCATTAAGGTTTTATCACTTTAAAGTTGACCTGATTTGACCTTAACAGTTGTGGTTAATTCTCTAATACATTGTTGGTAACTGGGTAGAGAATAGGCTTATATTCGAGACAACAACCAATAGCAAGATACATAAGGAGCTAGAAAAATTTGTCTCAGTATTTATCTGAAAAAAAAAGAAGCATTTGAAAGTATAGCACTGGTATGGTATAAGATTTAGCCAACATTATTTGTTAGCAGATTTCCATTTAATGATTTTTTAGAAGTTGACTCAAACGTCATGACTGTACAATCAAAATGTTTTTGTCATTTGGAAAAGAAAGATACATCAGATTAGATGCAGATTTCAAACAGCTTAATGTTTGTGATGATAATGAGCTGTCGTTGGGACCTATTGCTCGGGACCTCCATGATTAGAGTAGTACATCATCATTCTGTACTTTCCAAATGTTTCAGTTTTTCTTTGTTTTTTGAGGATTATAAGATCCCAGAATTAAATGGCTCTAACAGAAATGTTTGATTCCAAATTAAGTGGTTCATTGCCATTGTTGCTCTTCCAGGGAAGGAGGAGTTGGATCACAGAACAAAAGAGCTCAATCAATGTAGCTGGTAGAAGTGGTTCAGGACAGAAAGGTGGGCATAGCTGGTATGATGTTAGAATAGTTTCTTGCATAAGACCACTGAGGATCAATATACAGTGTTTACCTTTGATTAGACCAAAGAACAAGTATTATTTGTTACCTATGGCCCTCTTCCTTCTGCAGGCAGAAATTTTGTGATCTCCCTTTCCTCCTCCAATAAAAATATAAAAGCATGGTATTTTTATATTAAGCTATTAGCTGTACACTTTTAGACACATTTTTTGTTCATATTTTCTTATTGGCTTAAAGATTCGTTATATAGAATTTTCCATGCTCATCACAAAAGTTATGACATTTAGTGGAGACCTAGAATACTATCAACAGCGAGTGTTGTAGGAAGGGACAGGATTTCACTGTATATCATATTACTTGTCAGAAACAGAGGAACAATAGTTGTTTAGGACAACATTTTCTTCCATAAAAATCATTGCAAATGTATCAGGCCAAACAGACAACAGCTGATACCCTTGCTCAAGTATTTGTTCTTTTTTTTTTTTTTTTTAAACAAGGCTCATACTAAACAAACAAATAACATCATGTATATGCAAAAATGCATTTTTAGACAAAGAATCATATTAAGGATTATGTATTTTCTCTGGTACGTGGTAGAGCTAAATTCAGTTAAACTTAGGTATATGAGAGAGGCTTGTAGCAAAATACTACCTCTGTTGATTCCAGCTCTAGAAGGAAAAGTCGTTTAGAGGACTTGCTGCTGCCTGCTGTACCTCCATCCTAGGAAAGAGGGGTGCTTCACTGAGGCATTATAACACAAAGTGTGTAATTCTTCCTTGTATGCTCGTTTATCTGACAAGGGCAATCTGTACTGCTTAGATTACCCTGCTCTGGGTTAAGTGGTCATGGAGAGACTGTTTACCACAGCGCATGTACACCGTCAGGTCTGAACGCTGGTACTTTTCTCGATCAACACCTATGTTTTTAGGCACGAGAATCCAAAGCAATCCAATCCACACTCAAAGGAGAACTGTGTTACCACCAGGGCTGCCTCCGTTGCAGCAGTGTGCCACGCAGCGCTGCCGTATCTCGTGGTCCACATGACACAAACTGCCATTCACACCATGCCTCTTATCGGCGTGCTTCACAAGCAGGGCATGCACAGGGAGCCTCACGCAGAACGAAAATGACAGCCTGTACAGGCTGAACCCAGTCATAAGGAAGTAAAGCAGAGACAGGCTGACTGCAGCACTCGCAGATGAAGGCAAAGAATTTAAAGCTAGCAGGCAGTTGTTTGTTTGTTTACTTGTTTATTCTAAATGTACCAGAGAGAATGTCAAACTTACGTCCAAAGCGTATCACCATAACCTAAGCAACTGTAATGATTACAGCCCCTTCACACTTGAATAGTTTCCCTACCTTAAATTTCTGCTTTGTTTTTCTAGTTCCAATTTCCTGGAGGGAAGGAGGGAAGAGCAGAATTTTGGAATGAATTGTAGGTGAAATTTAATACTTAGCAGCTTTCTGAAAACTTGGATTTTTTTTTTTTTAGCTCTAAATACTCATCTTAGTTTTTACTTTAAAAGGTACAATTGCTATTTCATACTCCTATTGTGTGGAGTGGAAGTAACAGCTAATCTTGAATTCACCTAAAAATCAGACTAAAATACATAATTTTTGTGCAATAATAGGAAAAAAAAATGTAAACTCATGTACAGCATTTTCAAATATTAGTGGAGTGGTAGGATCTAGACAATGCATAGCTATTAAATCAATAATCCAGACATGGAGGGAATTCCCCAGACAGCTGTTGGATTTTTCCCTCTAATCAGTAATAATAATCCAATGGTGTTTGAAATGGCATGATTGTATATTAGAACATATTTTTGTGCTGGTATTTTCTCATGTGTCTCTAATGGCTCCCTAAAATACAAAGAAGACCAAGTATTATTAATAGCCATGTATTTCTTATGAAAAAGCTGCTAGCTGTTTGGATATATGAAGTCTGCAAAAAATCTTTAGACCTCCTTACTGACAAATATTCTAAGGTGGTTTACCATTGGTATAGCGTGGTATCTTTTGTTTTCTAGCAGAATGACCCTGATGGATGTTAGTTGCTTGTGTCAGGTTTTGTGTGGCAGAAATCGGGGAGGTGTGTGGGAACCGAGCATGCAGATTTTGAGGGACAACGGGGCTGGGGGATGGTCAGGCTGACCTAGTAAGTCTCTTCCATCTCCAGTGTCTCCAGTTTTGCTTACATATGGATTTCAGTGCAATGGAAATGTTTATTCTGTTTCTAGTAGCTGTGCAGACATATACAATACCTAGTTTCTAGGCTAGCCTAAATTATTCTTTTATATGGTTATAACCAGCATACTTAGGCTATCCAGATTGCTATTTAAAAATACAAACATTTTTCTTTGTTCTTCTCTGCTTTGCTGCACTATTGTGGCTTACTTATTTCAGTGTCATCCTTCCTAACCTAATCCAAACAATAACCTTGGCTCAACAATTTAAACATATTGAATCCCCAACCAGAGTAGTTTTCCCTAGTAATACTCTGATTACAGCAGCTTTTATGTCTGAACAGGAAAGGACCTTAAACACTAAATCTCATCAGCACTGTAAAAAATAAGTGGTGAGCATCAGTCACATTTTCTTGAAATACCACAAGTCTTTCTTGAGGCGTAATCCTTTAATCTCTGGATTTTGGGCACTTCTGTTCTGATTACTAGGGATCAAAAGGTTTGGCAAATACTCTTCAGACCACTCTTCAAAGTGGCCACTGTCATATTACCAGGTTGTTATGACAATTGTATGACTTTTTGTTGTAGTAGTAGCTGGTATTTTTGGAAAAAACCCAGAAGTTAGTTTATCCGTGCAACAGACTGCCACAATGAAAATGAATAAAAAAGCACATGTTCCTCCAGTATGGTGGGTCAGGGGATTTCAGAATGTGGCAATGTCAAAGTAAAAGGGAAATATCCTTCACTGGTGATGGAAATTCATCCTACTGTGTAAGACACAACATTTTCTAATGGAGAGTACCCTTAAAGGGCTGCTGCAACGTCCACAAATGCTGTTTTCCTAGCTTGTTCCCAAAGCTACGAAGTAGTGATACATTTTACTGAAACTAGAAATCTTATACCATTTCCTACCTGAAATACTGTCATGTGTGGTTACATTAGAAAAAAAGAGAATTTTGCATGTCATCTGTAGACCAAAATAAGTCCCTTAGACCCTACCACCAGAGACTTTTGTCAAATGTTCATTGCTCTGTTCTGGAAGTATACAGTTTTTTCCTAAATTAGATGATTTCCTCACCCTGTTTCAAACAAAGGCTATGTAAGTTGAAACAAATCAGTGACTTCTCCTCCCCAAGTTTCATTTTACTTATTGTGAACTAGTCATAAAATTGGGCTAAATATTTTTCCCTATATTTGATCACTGGGACTCCTGAAGACTGTCACTTTACATGTTAGATCTCTGTCTAAAGGAAACAACGCCATCTCATTTAAATGTAAGAGAGGTAACAAGCTGCTTTTAAGAAGTCACTTTTCAACAGAGAAGCATGCTATCGACAGGGCAGATTTTGAAAAACAAACAATCTTGTCACCTAGATGCAGAGCCCTGCAGTTATAACAGGAGCAAGTGCAAATCTATCCATGTTATTCCTGTTCAACACAGCCTTCATTACTGGCCTTCATTTATTGTTCCTGTCCATGCGGTTGTCAGTAAGAAATCAAATCCTGTATTTAGTACCAAAAACCCTAGAGCCTGAAAGAGCCAAATACTCTTCTGCTCTTTTCATGAATATTTTATTTGCATAGGTGTGTCATACTTGTATCCAGTTCCTCTTCACTTGGAAGGTTATGTTCTGCTACGTAGCGTAAAATTAATTTAGAAAACACTTTTTTATACTGTTGCTTTCATGGGGCTTGCCACATTGTATATTTGAGCGCGCATATAAAGGGTGAATGTAGATGAGGTCTTTCAAAATCACTTTTCTGTGTTGACACCACCACAACAGATCTGGCCTTTACTATCAACTTGCATATTTTTATTAATTTTTCATTTAGTGCAGACTAAGACATAATGGTTCTAAAATATTCAATGAATATAGTGTGGCATCACCAAGCAAATTAATATTATGTAACAAGTACAAACAAGTTCTAACATTTTAAATATGTCAATGTTAGCATTCAATGTTAGCCTTAAACTAGAATAAAACATGTTTTGGCATTTGCTCATTCTATGTTGCTTGGTAAAAGAAATGCTAATTCAGTCTATATTGTCAGTTCAGCCCTTGGATTCCCTGCTAATGCCTACTCTCTGTTAGAAAACTTGTTCCAGTGTAATAAAATAGATAAAAACCTACATGCCCCTGTGTAAACTGCCAGTATGAATGCACTTGACTTGTTAGTGCATTAAACTGCATTGGAAAATTATTTCAGCTTAGGGGAGGTACAAACTTTTCCACTAACTGTAGTAAAAGATGTGTAGCTTAGTGTCAGCTAAGGCGAGAATGTTAGTTTGTTATCTTTTGCCTGTTTTCATGAACAAATGCCGACAGCAATTGTTGGTATTGCAAAGCCAGCAGAAATTCGTACGGGTTTTCTTTTTGTTGTTCTGCCACACACAAAAAAAGATGTTATTTTAACAACAGGATGTTTGATAGCTTTTAAAAATACAAGGCCGAATTTTTAGGCATGCTGAGCCCCCACAATTGCCATTGAAGTCGGCTCTTACTGCAGATGCCCCACAGCACTCTAAGGAGTCCCTCAGATTCAAGATCCAAGTACAGCATTAGGGAACACCTCTGATGTGAGGATAGCCACCAGGAAAAGCACAGGGGCTTTTGTTTTCTATACATGAACTCAAATTAGTTGGACTGAGTCTTCTGAAAGGTACATATCTTGAGTGTGTTCATAAACTTTGCCAAGGTATCATCACAGCAATCCGCCTTAGTAGTAATGTGCGAGTTAGCGTAAACTAAAGCAGGGCTTCTCTAATGGGAATTGCTTTGTGGAAGGGAATGCAGAGGTAGGATTTGAACATAACTACTGTAGGACAATCGGGCACAGTGAAACATCTGTCTTTTGAAGAAGCTACCTATGGCAAAAATAACCCTGGACTGCATACTAAGCTAAATTCCCAGGCTAGGTCCATCTGATAGAGATTTAAAGATTTCTGTTGTGTGGTCACAACATTTTTTTTCCCCTTAGAGCAGCTAAGGTTTTCCCAGGATTCATGCTTCACCAGGTAACAGTTAACAGATAACTGAAAAGGCCTTCTGAAAAAAACAAACAAACAAACAAAAAAACAACCACATAAGATTTCAAATCCCTGACAAAAACAAATACATAAATACAAAATGTATTATTTGTATATGCAAACAAAGGGGAAAAATGCCCTTGCTTCTGTCCCGTCATTCCTTACTGTAGTCTTTCGCAAGTTTGAATCCCTACTTTAATATAGGTGTTGTATATTCATTGTTATAGGACAGAGGTACAAGCAATGTAGTAGCAGGTAAAAGGCTGTGCATTCCTTTAAAATTTATTGTCAACTAATTTACTAGCACTATTAAATGAATGTCTTTGTTCAGATGCTCTGAACCTTTGGTTAACAAGGTAGGAGAGAAGAAAAACTGGCTCATGTTAATTTTGCATGACTCGGCTTTTATGCCTTTGGCTGGCCTGAGTAAAAAGACCACTCCAAAGGCATTTAAGTTCAAAGATTATGTTGTGGATTCTTTTCTCTAAAACCTGATCAAAAGAAAAAGATCCATTGGAAGAGCTATTTTGTTTACTTAGATTTGGACATTCTTCTTCAGTGTTGGCAACTCAGATTTTGCAAGATCGTGCCACTGAATAAGAAGCAGAAAGTGGAATGAAGAGATGAAAGAAAATGTTTGCTGTCAAAGAAAAGTTGAATTTTCACTGTAAACAGATAGCTTGACTAGTGAAAATGTTAATTGCAAAATTATCGCTGGTATCAGTAGATTAAAAAATTTACACTTAAGCATTAAATGCAAAGTTACATTTAATCATTTTTTAAATGCAAGAATCAGCATATTAAACAGCTCTGGTTATAAATGTGATTCTGTAGTGCTTATTTTCATTGTATATTGAGCCTTAAAAGGTACAAAAGTAGAATTAAAATTTAAAATAATATAATTCTAGACTGAGATTGTCATAAACTTATGTCATACCTCCAGGATGGTGACTTCACTTCTGTGAGGATCACCTGCCTATCATTTCTTAACCAGGCTGAACTAACAGCTATATTGTAGATGATAGCCTTAGTGCAAACTTAAAGTCCAAAAGTGCACTAAAAAACCCACACGACTGATACTGTGGAACATGAAAAGCTGCTGTACTGACTGTAAAGGCATTATTTATAGAGGAAGTCCTTATCTCTGACATGAATTTTAATACATTCAGTGACAATGAATATAGTGAGGCTCTTTTCTTAGGGACCATCTTGTTAAAAGTAATGTGTGATGCTGGTCATGTAAAGTTGCTGAAGTCTATTAATTAATCTTTCTCCTTATTTTAAATATTAGAAGATGAATTAGTTCAGTTAGGAGAGGAACAGTTTCAATTTGAAAGCACATTAAAGAGATACCAAATACAATAAAATAATCTTAATATTTTCTAATAAGCTAACTCTTAGCAGAGGACTCTGGGTTTCTGAGACAGTATCAGACTCTCCGGGGTTTGCTCACAGCATTCCTGTTTTCTATTCTCTTGCTGTATAACAAATTTGCTGTAGGCTTGAGTAACTCATGTGTGGTGTTCTGCTCCATTCACTGGCCTGAGGCACAGTAAAATAGGGTCTGTCCCATGTGCAGAGGAAATCAGAGAAGGAACTTTCTCTGGCTGATTTGGGAGATGATGTTAGGGATCACACAAACTGAGGAAAAGGAAAACAGATCACCAGAAAGGGTTGTCAGAGCTCATTTAGCCTTGGTGAATGATCTAAAGAAATGGTCTCCGAAGACAAACTGGGACAGCAAAGAGAGAGCTGTTGAGAGTCTAGTACATCAGTTGTGAAAGAGCAATGAGCAGAGTTAGTGGAGGTTTGTCTGATGACCATCTTTCAAATCAAGCACATAGAAGGACGAAGAGAAGAAATCACTTAACCAGCACCCAATGGGAAATTAAGGACTGGAAAAATCTTTGTAATGTATTGTTTGTGAAAGAGAAACAAAGTAGGTAATGGCAGTGAAAAATAAGTTCCTTTTTCCTTTTTATCTTTGAAGTCAGTACAGCATGAACAACGATCATGCATCCTTTCCCTGTGCTACTCTGGCACCACGACTAAGTGCTGGCCTGTAGTAGAGAAACCACCTCCTCTAAGGTCATGGTTTATTTTCCATGCAGCTTTTCCAACCGTGTAGACGTTAACCATAAAGCTGCACATAATGTTATTCCATGCCATGTATAATTGTGTTTTTCCTTATGTGGTCAGCTGTCCAATAGGAAATGAAAATAAACTACCTCTTTTCTGGGCCATGCTGAACAACTGTTAGATAAGTGCTAACCACTTGTGTGTCTGAGCATTCAGTGTTTTATAGAGTAGCGTCCAAGTTTGTGTTAGTGGAGTTTTACAAAGCTACCTATGTGACAAAGGCAGTTGTTGATCTGAGGGGGCTACGCTGAAGAAAGCACTACTTGTGTAAAACTGAACACATATTTTTTCCGAACTTGTATAATATTTTTGTAGATCTCATCTGACAAAGATTTGAGTTTTGTTGGAGATTTATTCTAATGTTGGAACTCTGTTTCAGGAAAGTGGTTAAGCTCATATATAGTGCTAAGCATGTGAGCTGTTATCTAACTACATTGCTGCATCAGATTTCTAAATTTGTTTCATCTCCTTTTGAATGGAAATTGATCCATCTTCTGAAATACTGCTTATGCTAATCAAAACATATTTATTTTTCCAGACAGACAGGCTAGTTGAGTTAATATTTGCCTTTAAAGTTTGGTTTCTCCTGGCAGAGGGAATAGTTTAAATTATGTCTGGGCTACAGTAGAACAAATTTCATAATGAATATATAAGAGATGGGAAAAGCATATCTAGCATTCCTGCAAGTAATATGAAGTGCCCTATTTATTGTTTGATCTATGGCTATGCTGTACTGTTTGAGATTAATAAGATTTCTTCTTTTGCTTCAAATCTTTTCCTAATATTTCAATCCCCCAAAGTATTTATCCTTTAAATTAGTAACATGGTATGAAACCATACTGTCTCTCTCCAAGTTCTTTTAGAATTTACTTTTATACGGGAGTTTAGCTCGATTTCAAAAAAAGCATTCACGTTAGCACTTTTCAACCTGTCCTCCTTCACTTGCCTTACCTATTTTTCAAGTTTTCCTATTCTGCGTATTATTTTTATGGCAGAGACTGTGATGCAGAGACCACCTTTGGGACTGATGCTATGTGGTCTGGAGTCTTTGCAATGTGTATTGCAGTCATTGACACAGGGTAGACCTGAGCTTATTAACTCAGCTTTCCAATTGTGCTGTGATATTTGTGTCTAGGTGGCTTTAACCTTTTACTCTTAAAATACCTCATTTTTACTGCCTCTGGTTCAGCTCCATGAGAGCGCTAGTCTACAGACAGTTCATGCAACAACCAAGATTTTGAGTTCTAGGTCAACTGGTATTCAGACATTCATCACAAAAGCAGACAAAATAGTGGCAGAAATGGTGAGAAATTACTCCTTTGATTGAGGGAGAAAAACTGAAGAATGGAACCCGTGTTTTTTACCTCAAATATGAGAGAATGCTGACACTGTGAATCTGTTAGCACATGTGCAAATTTTAAGAATAACAGCTATCATGCCCAAATTTCCATGGCATCTGTTCATAATAGTCCCTCTTTCTCAGTAAAAAAGTAAGGTTTTGGTGCCCTTTCTGGTTTTTTTTTTCTGCTGAAAACTATGTATCTTAAAATCTGGATGCAGCTGAACACTGGCTAAGGCCGATTCTTTTGTTTGTTTGTTTATACTTTGACCAAAGGATTACATTGACAGTTTCCCAGGATCCAAAATTGCATTTAATCTGTTTACAGAGCTACATACCTTATTTGAATGAGAAAGAAGGAAATGAAAGTGGCCATATCTACATCAGCTGGTAGCTGTTCACAGGAAGCAGCAGTTACTGCCTAGCCTTCTTTCCCAGGAAAGCCCTCCCGATTGCGTCACGTACCACGTAACTGCGTGGTGCATGGACATGCAGCGTTGCCACCCAAGATATCAAAAAAGCAGCAGAGAGCAATAAAAAATGAGTAGAATAACGGGAATTAGGATAATTCCTGCATGAACATAACTGAAGGTAATTTCACTTGCAATTGTCAAACAGCTAAACTGGCAACCGAAGGAATGTGTATTTGTAATCAGTAGCTGTGCACTTGCAGTGAAGGAGAGACTCGGGCATGGCGCACTCGGACAGTGTCACCTCTTTCAAATTCACTCAGCCTGTACACTATCATGCATTTTTCCTCTTTGGTTTTTTTGGTCACAGCTCACACATCTGTGAATCATTCAAGGGGAAAGTTTGAGAGATGCTATGTGTCAGGTCAATCCAGGTTCATTCACTGTATGTCCTTAGAAAGCCAGAAACACTGGTGTGTAAACAACGGGGGAGGGGAAGGGAAGGTTTAACAAGACAAGCAGGGTTAATCTTTTATTTCGATATTGCGTATAATTTGGGTTTCTGATTACATATAAACTACAGTTGTATTTTCTTTAATTCAGTTATAGAAACACAGCAGCCAATTAATATTTCTGCACTTTGTATGTTGTGAAGGATGCAGAGAGAAAATATTTGTTATTTTTCTGATGCTGAAGGAGCTGTTCAAGTTAAACCATATTCCTCTACACAGCAACAGCAAAGTAAATGACAGCATTAATTCAATCTAGAATGCTTGATAAATTGAGAGGGGTTGTTTACCTAGTGTATGAAAAAGTCTCTTGGGGATGGGTTTTATTGCGATCTGCATAGTCATCCATCTTCCTATACTGTCTGTGCTCATGTTTGTCAGTAAAACATATACAGTAATTTAGCATTCAGATAATCCCACAGCTATAATCCAGACAGATTTAGCTCAAATTTCTCCAGGATTTCTATTATCTAGATTTAGCAGTGTGGTGTTGACTGGATATTTTAAATTGCTGCAAATGCTTTTTTCTGCAATAAACAACACATTTTGATGTTCTTATAATTGAAACTGTGGATTCTTCCTGGCATTAATCGCATATGAAAATGTATCTTTGTGAGGACAGTGATTGCACAGCTGGAACACAGTTTTAGTGGATTCCAGCTATTTGACTACATACCACGTAAGATGATACAATGTTTATATGAAAATCAGTGTAACATATATGAAAGTACTAATGAGGATAATCTGAAGAATGTTCATCTCCACACATCATCTATTTGAAAATGAACTCAACTGCTTCAATTTTAATAATGTTTTACTACAGTATATTAGACAATATAATGATGTAGAGCCTGGCTCTCTTACAGCACTTTTCATAAGTAGATCAGAGCTTTTATTGTTTTCAGTTTCCTCAGACAGAACTTCTAGTCTTCCTCACTCAGCAGTTTTGAGGAAAACAGGGAGTCCAGGAGGAGAGCGAGCATCATTATCTGCATGAAATGAGGGGATATTAAGTCCAAGTGCACTGGGTACCTTTCACAGCAGACCACCCTTTGTCATACGTTCCTCTGATTAATTGCAAATGTATTCAAGGGAGCAGAGCAGACACTCTAGAGAGGGTCCAAATATTCTTGTACCAAAAATGCCAGCCCTCCCACACTTGCTCGCATTGGTGAAGCTGCAGGAGTAAGAATGCTTATGTGGGAAATTTTTAGGAGGGAAGTGTACTGTGGGGAAAATTGTAAAGCTCTTCTTTAGCCGAATAGCTTGAGTGAGAGTGTCTGAATTGAGGCAAACTGCAGAGCAAGGCAGTGCATGCGCTGTGCTCTGCCTAGTAATTGTGTTGCAAATGCACAAAGTACATTATTCACCCCCAGGCCAGATCTTCTGGGAAGAGCCTTGTGCACAATTGGCAATAATTTGATGCTAAGATTATGTCATCCATAAGTGTCTGAGAAATTAAAAATAAGCACGCTACGTGGAAATGTTTGGAAAACAAACTATTTGGAATGATTTGTGGGGTTTGGGATGCCTTGTGTCATATTTTTGCTCCCTGAACTGGAGGATTCAGACATCAGTTCGCTAGGAGAATTCAGGTATGCTACCGCTGAAAGCAATTCCATCGTGCTGTGTTCCAGATACCTTCTCTGTCTGTGCAATATCACCAGTCCCAATAACTGTAAAAATCTTATGAGAGATTTTCAGGGTGAAGAAAGAGAAAGAATGCTCATTTAATCAGTTGTGATACAGCTGTTCCAGGTATAAAATTTATTTGCTTAGTCCCCAAATTGCAGGTTTGCCAGAACGATGGGGAAAAAAAAAAAAAGAAAAAAGCATGAATGAGAAAGACTTCCATAGCTAACAATCACACTTCTGGGTAGAAGCCTTCTGAAAGAAATATGCTGCGTCTGTGAGGGAGTACTTTTGGTTTCATACTTGCTCCGAGTTATTCTTTGAAATACTATAGCAATTGGGTTTCAGAAGTAGCAGTGCTTATGTACTTGCAATGAAAAAGAAACAGAGTCAGAGCATTCGCTCGCCTCACGCCAATGCCCTTGCTAGAGCAGTGGGCCAGCTCCGATCGCACTAAAAGCCCCCACTTCTGGTGTGAAAAATTATATTTATGCTGAAATATCTATCAGTATCGAGGTTTGATCCCCAGTAAGTCAGAACTATGAAGCTGTAATGCCAGTGAGATGGAAAAGCAATATGATAGCTCTAAAACTGCTCTTTCTTCCAGACAGTGCCTGGGGCACCAGCAGTTGTAGCTGGGAGTTTTCAAGCCCCAATTCTCTTCTTTCTCAAAAGGATTTCCTTAGACCCCTAAAAAGTGGTATTAAAAACCTACAGATAAGCAGAAGAGTTTAAAATGGACCTGACATAACTGTGTCTTAGCTGCATCTTTATTTGAACAGAAGTATAAATCAATTTAAAGTTTACAGTCAGTGTCTGAGGAAGCTGCAAATGCACCCACAAGCCTTCTTATTGCTGCACACAGCTGTTCAACTCACTAGTCGGAGTCTAGTTGACTGCTTTCTTTTTTCTTTGGGTTTTTTTTTCATCCTATTATATCCTGACCTGTCATTCAGCAATTATTTTGAATCATGCTAAAGACGCTTTTCCTCACTCCCTTTGGATTTTCACTTGCTAATGCAAATGCATCTCAAAATATCATCTTCCCAAGTTATTAGATCCAGGGCTTGATGATGCTGTCCTGGTTTCGGCTGGGACGGAGTTAATTGTCTTCATAGTAGCTGGTACAGTGCTGTGTTTTGGGTTTAGTATGAGAAGAATGTTGATAACATCCTGATGGTTTCAGTTGTTGCGAAGTCATGTTTAGACCGAGTCAAGGACTTTTCAGCTTCTCCTGCCCAGCCAGCAAGAAGGCTGGAGGGGCACAAGAAAGTTGGGAGGAGGGGATGCAGCCGGGACAGCTGACCCAAACTGGCCAAAGGCATATTCCATACTATGGGACGTCATGCCCAGTATATAAACTGGGGGAGTTGGCCTGGGGCAGGGGAGTGCTGCTCGGGAACTAACTGGGCATCAGCCAGGGAGTGGTGAGCAACTGCATTGTGCATCACTTCTTTTGTATATTCCAATTCTTTTATTATTATTATTGTCACTTCATTGTTGTTATTATTGTCATTGTTAGTTTCTTCCTTTCTGTTCTATTAAACTGTTCTTATCTCAACCCACGAGCTTTACCTTTTTTCCTGATTCTCTTCCCTATTCCACCGGGTGGGGGGGAAGTGAGTGAGCGGCTGCGTGGTGCTTTGTTGCTGGCTGGGGTTAAACCATGACATTCACACTGGGCTTAGCTGAAGTACCAAACCAGCAAAGAAAGACCAAGAAATGAAGGAGCACCATGCAAATATTGACAGATTGTTTTTATGACTAAGCTATGCTCATTCTTTGTTAATTTGTCTATGCTTTCAGAAAGGAAGGGAGGAAATTTGAAAAGCAGAGTAGTATTTTTTTACAACAGGCAACTGTGCTGTGATTGTAGAATTTTCAATTCAAGAAATCTCTCAAAATGAGAAAAATTCAGAAAAAAAAAATGGAAATATCTTACAGTGAGGCAAGTCTGATATGTTTAAAAGTAACATCAGCATGTTCTATGTCTGCATCTGTAATTTGAGACTAAATACACTGTGGATAAGGTTAAAAACATAATCTTTTCTAATGACCTACCAGGCATTTATGCAGTATATTGTTTCCTTTTTGACAGTTAAATTACTAGTAATAAAGCTCTGTATCTCTGCCATGACAGTGTTTGTCCTCTAACATGGTTGTGCAACTGCATCATCTGCTATAAGCTGCACCAGTACAATGAGGGCAGAATCTGGGCCTGTAGCATTTAATCATTCTGTGTGCCATTAGCAGAGCTGATACCTTTCTGCCTCCTGCCCTACCTCAGTGCTGGAGGAATAAAGCAACTCAAACTAGCCAATTGCTGCAATTCTGAAAACAAATTTTTCTGTGCAAGAAGTTGCCATCTGCACAATCATCCTTTTCCTCTTCGAGTAGCAAACAGGCAGAAGGTACCGAGCCCCCTCTCTGCAGAGGGAAGAATCTCAGACATGGCTTTGGTAGCTGTGCCCTGCTGTTTTTTTAACCCATTGAGGTATTTTCTAAAGATGCTCTTATTTCCGTGTGCTTGGCTGCTGTTATGGTGACCATGAGCGAGTATATCAAGTTACTGGTATGGGAGTAGCCCTGCCAGGAAGCCAGAGGGCATGTTCAGTGCAAACTGTTTTTAGAAGCCTAAATAGGCACAGCTCTAGGTTGGGTGCCTGCTGTGTTAATAAAAGGACTAAACATTACTTTGTCTACCTCCTGAACGTGGATAGAACACAGCCTGTATCTGAGAAAAGGCTTACTCCTAGGTTGATGTCACACTTGGCTAACTGGCCCTTACAGCATTGTGTAAACAGCAATATTCTTAAACTGGGGTTAGACAGTCAGATAGTTGAGCTTGGGATCTGCTAAAATTTGGGGGGAGGACTTTTTAAAACCTGAAAGAGGAGAAATTAAGACAACAAACAAACAAACAAAATGACCCATCCTCCCCAGCATGGGAAGTTTTAATGAACAAAATGTGATCAACTCATTCTAGGGGTTAAAGTGAAAATGAAGAGCAGAGGGAAAGCTGCCCCTACTTCCTTTCTTCCTGATGTTGAAACAGATCTGTTTCTTGCTTCATAAAGGAAAGAAAATGCTCTGCCTCAGGAAAATCAAGTTAGGAAGGTGACCTACTGACTTATTTATTTTACTCTTCTCATGGTGGTATAAAACATCCAGCTGCAAAGTGCACTGGTTTGTAAACTGAACTGCTCCACTAGAGGTTACTCAGATTAAAACTGCTGAAAAACTCTGAGCACCATCCCAAACAGTAAAGTCCAGGATTTTACCAGTTATAATCCCCATGCTTTCCTCCTATCCCCAGATGATATCAGTTGTAAAACAGCAGCTTTTATCTAAATGTCCATAATTTCACACATAATTTTTATTAAAAAGCTATTTAAATACATCAGTCATCTCAGGTTCACTTAAAAATAGCAGAGGACATGAAGTGCTCTCTTGCACTGAAGTTTATACCTTAGTCTGGTTTTCTTTTGAATTGTTAGAGAAATGTTAGAAGCCTGATAGTATGGGAACAGCTGTTTCTTGGCTGTAAGCGGTATTGAATTGTAAGAGTAGTGATATTGTAACTGTTCAACTAATTAACACATTGATAAAGCAACTTGATAAAGGATGCCATTCTTCTCCTATCTAAACTGATTTTCTATTGGGTTTTTTGCTAGGTTGAGCATCCAACCCAAACATGTTGGTTAAGACCGCAAATATCCCTGTGGGTACTGAGACGACTATAACCACCACTGCTGACTCATTCACTGCCACACTCATCTGACATGGGAACCGCTACCCAGCCTTTCCCTCCCACCCCCGTTCACATGTTGTTATCTGCCCATGGACTGGGTTCCCTCAACTGCTCTCTGGCTTCATCCCCATCTCAGTGGTACCTTTCCTGATCGCCTAATTTTGGCTCTGAGCTAGATCCAGTGCCTAGATAGGATAAGTATAAGATTTCAGCCAGATGGATTATGAACAACATTTTCTTTTCAATGTTCTTGGCTCCAACCCCACAGAAGATTGCTTCAGCCCAACATAATAAAATCCTGTCCTTCAGGCAGCTGAGCCAGTTGCCTTACTTTAGCATGCAATGTAATTATCCTGTATGTTCCATATAACAGGTATTCCACTCCGAGCTTCTGTTTTGTGCCTGAAATCTGGATGTGCTGCTGACTTCAGGACTACACAGTGCAAACTTCCTTATAAAGGTAGATGAAGGCATTAAAAATCTCAGCTTATGTATAGTATCATAAATCAGTCTTCCCTTTCTTACATTTCACCCTGTAAGAAAAAATAATGTCCATGCTCCACTGAGCTCTGTGCTGGTGAAGAAAACTCCCTGTGAAGCTTATAAACCTATTCAATGCGAAAAGATAATACAACTTTTTTCCCAACTTGATTCAGTTTATAAATTAATAAGATTTAGTCTACCCATCCCTACTGAGTAATTCTGCAATCACACGTTCATGCTGAGGATGACATTTCAGTGGGATTCTTTGCAGGATAAGTCTTTGTCAGCTATTGGAAGTGGGATCATTGCAGAGGTAGTAATATTTTCCTGCTACTTATCAAATGCAGCACAAATCTGCCTGGCATCTTTGTTAATTATTTAGTGTAGCAGACAAAGATAATATTGGAAGAAGTTATGATCTACTATGAAGTGAAAGCGATTTTGATGTATAAGCGGTATTGGGAGGAACTGCCAGTGTGAAAACTCAAACTGGATCTGTGTGCGTAATATTCTTGTCTTGCAGGAAGTTGTGGGAGTAATATGTGAAAAAGAGTTGTTCACAAATCAGTATCCTTGGGAGCTCTCTAGATGACTTTTCTGGCACTTTGTGATATTCTGCAAAGTGAAAGATCCTCTTTCCCCTTCTTGAGCCTTTTAATGTCATAAACTGTGCACACAAATCCAAGTGTGTAACAGCTTGCACTGGTTCTTCAGCAAAGGAGGCAGAGTAGGAACAGGTACAAAACAAAGGTTCCAGTCCAAGACGGTGCTTACAACTACAAATCTCAGTGCAAAATAATGTTAATCATTAAAACAAAGGTATTCTTAAAACTGTCTCCATTATTAAAGGCTGATTTATCTTTCCACATTATAGTGGGATGAATACCGGACAAGCCTTTGCATTGCCTTCACTCACAGCTTAACTGGAATCACAAACAGTTTTCATAATGAAGTCCACAGCCTGCAGAAGATTTGTATTCCAGGTGTATACATAGACCCTGTTGTTCCAGATTGTACTTCTTTCCCGAAGCATGCACTGACAAGCTCTTCAGTATGTTTATTACTGTACAACAGTGTGAGCCAACTAATGTTTATTACTAGCTGTGCATTTGATCAATCCAGAGTTTCACCACAACAAGGTACGTTTTAAATGGGTTGTGCCTGAAGGGCACTATCCCTTATGGATCAGCTTAGTGGGGAGAAGAACCTGCATCTTAGTAAGGATGTGCTGAGCTCCCACCTCAGCCTCAGGGGAGAGCAGGTAGAGTGACAAGTCCTGTCCTTGTATACCCCAAGCACAACCATTCTTGATTTGTAGCTGGCCTTTTTCCAGGGCTCTGGGATGGAGGAAATCCTCCTCATGTCCTGCCTCACACCATATAGCTGCACTAAGTCCAACCGCAGTTACTGGTATGTGTATTATGTCGAATAATTAAGTCTATGTAACATCATACATGTGTATTATACCTAAGTTATGTTCACAGAGCAAAGATACATCCATAAATATATGTACCAGATTGCTCCGTACATAGAAGACAGATGGTATTTATTCGATATTAATTAATATTGCACGCAGAATTTCCTCCCTCTTTAAATATCTTGAACATTCTTTTTTAGAATCTAAATGTACACATACAGATTCTTTTTGCTTTGACAGCTAACCATTGTATTTTATCCCCATTCAACACAGGCGGCCTTGGTTTGTTCTTATAAGTACTATCTTGTCTGTCTTCAATATAAATATCATTATTGTAATTCTACTTTCTACTTAAATCAAGTTAATCAATTGATTTAATCAATTTAAAGATGGAAAGCAAACAATGGTGCTAACCCTCCTGAGATCTGGACGGTTAATATGTCAAGTTTGACAGGATTTGGGTCTGTAGGTGTTGGCTTCATTGGCCATCACCTTTTTTATAGTTTGTTTTTTCCTAGTCACTTGTTTCAGAGTAACATTACACATAAGAACGAACTGCTACTGAGATTTTACTGTTCGGTTTAACTTGTTCAAAAATACTGCTTGAGACACGTGGTCTTTGCCACTGTAGTCTTACGCTGGAATATTTCTGCCTTTCAACTACAGCCACACATAGATGTGGTTAAAAACAAAAAAGCAATGGCACTGTCGTGGATATTCAAACCCCATTGCTTTAAGGGACACTTTAAAGGAAACTAGGCCAAAAACTTGACCTATTTTAAAACACATGGCAATCTGTTCTTTTAAAAAATCATTCACACTTCACTGAGTCCTTCTCTCTCTCATATAGCATAAAAAATATTGTATGGTAGCAAGATTCAGAATTCTCCTATCTCTGTACAGTTTCCCATAAAAATATTGCAAGGTGAAGTCTCCAGTTTGACAATTTAGTTTTTCTCCATCACTGATCTTGAGAAAGAAATCATCTTAAAAATTAGCAAATGCATAAACTGAACTAATTAAGTGTAGCTAACTAAAATTGCTACATCACTGCACTTTCTCCCTAGCATTAGCTGCAGTGGACCCATTTGGCAACTAAAAGGTCTTAGGACCCATAAAGGATTTTTGCTTCTAGGGACTTCCACGTTTCAAATTTGAAAACCAGGAGCAGTGAGCCATATTTCTCAGTTATTTTGTTGTTTGAAATCTGGCTGTGAAACTCTATTTACTTTGTGTTGGACTCCCGCCAGAGGAGGCCTGGTTTTAGCAGATGGTCATGGAGCGGAGGCCAGACGTTTCCTGCTGGGTCCTGACGAGGCACTGATAGCACCGCTCCCAGGCACAGGCAGCGCCGCCTTCAGCAGCCACCAATGACGCTGGAGGTGCAGTGACTGCTGGTGGAAAGGTTGTGAGGAGTCCGTGAAGCAGCCCTTGGGGCAAAAGCCTTAGTGGACAAGAGGGTCCTGATGTGGTGCTCAGAGGTGCTTGAGCTGCCGGCCAGAAGATAAGCAGGGTGAGGGCTGGAGTTTTGACCAAGAAGAACTGAAGTGTTAAAACCAGATGGACATAAACCAGTAGTGATGAGACACGATTGTTTTGATCTTTGACAGGACACTCCACTGTCTTGTCAGGGATAGAGAGCTGAAAGGAGGACAAAATTGCAGGCTACGGCATCATACTGTTATGTGGGTTTACCCGTTTGTTCTACAGGCAAAACGTGCAGGTGGCATTGTCCTTTCCTCCCATTTCTGGGGGGCAACTTCTCTGAGAAGAAACATCCTTAATGTGTCCTCAGGGTGATGTTTGGTCTTTCAAGACACTGCCTGCTCGCAAGATGGAGAATCAAAGGGCAATGCCATAATCACAAGCACTTGTGTATCGCTGTATCACTGCCTTGCCAGTTTGCATACAGGAGAAAATGCAAACAAATTTCTCAGGAGGCTGTAGGACTTGGAAATCCTCCAGGATTCCCGCAGGCAGCAGTAAGATTAAGGACATCCATAGTTTATCTGGGCATCCAGAGCTTGGACCAACGTAGCTGAAATTCATGGTTCTTGTGCCAGGTGGCTCTGCGTTTGCAGATTTAGTGCTCTCCCATTCTCTGCTATCAGATAGCTGGAGCCACTGCATTACCGTGTGAAGCTTATTTGGGTCATGATTTTGTGCAGGTGGCAAGGCCCCTACAAACAGCAGCTGGCCCCCTCCTTGCACTCAAGCCATTCTGTAGGTAGGCAATGTTTAGTTTTGAATGCTTATGCCTTTCCAGTTTACTACTGGAACTCAAAAGGAAAAAAAATCAAGAAAAGACTGAAGTGTTGATTGCTTTGTTGCATGAAACTTGCATATATTTCTCTCTCCTTGGCCTTGATTCTGTCAGAATCTCCCTAAAACTGAGCCTCTGGATTAGCACAAGAGACAACTGACAAGGCCAGGCATCTGTGTAGGGGTCTGACCGAAAATATTTTTCCCCTAACTTCTACCTGCAGGAGCATCAAATATTCAGCAACACTGAAAATGGAAGGATGTCTCTGTTTAAAACCTCTTTCAGTCAAGTATCAAATTTTGGTATTTCTTTCAGTGACAGCCCTTCCTTCCTGCTCATCAGCCTTGTACAGAACAGTCTGAATCACCCTTTCATGACCCACTATCCCCTTCTAAGTAGTTTTCTTAGGCTGTGGTAGTTGGTGCCTTTTTCTTCCTTACTGACTTCTTCCAGCTTGAAGACAAGCATGCAGAATATAGGAACACCATACTTATAACTTTTTCAAGCTCAGCAGCTGAGCCCATTTGACATTACATTGAGACAAAGATTTATTGTACTGTACAGAGGAGGCAGTCTACAGAAATGAAAAGTTTCAAACTATCTGTATCATGAAAGAACCTGGATGGACCTTGGGAATTTAATCTGGTTATCATGACTTATAGAATGCAAATGATCTGTGTATTACCCCAGCAAAACACCATACTTCTTGTCTGACCAACCATGGCAAGCTACAGACAGGCTTGTGTGAGCCTGGGCCATCGCTGTCTTGCACCTGATGATCATCCACATCTGCACAGAGTAAGGGCGGCATACCCGTTTCATTAGCGCCTTAAAACTGCCTTGCAGAGATGTGAATGACTAAATGGATGGCAAAGGAGAGAACTGGAGCTGTGGTTGCCAAGAAAACTGTTTCCATAACTAGTTGGAGTGGTAGCTAATACTGTTTCTTTGCTGGAAAAGGACTTGTGATCACGGGGCCTACCTCAGACTTCCCTAGCATTTTTTTTACTGTTTCCCATTATTTGCCAGGTTGCAATACTGCCCACCACGCAACACTTGCACCCACTCCAAACAGATGCTGCAAGACCCAGCAAGGCTTGGCAAACTTCTTGTCAAGCAGGCTTTCATTACAATTAAAATAGCCCCCTTTTGACTGCCAGGTTTGAACACAGCCCAGTTTCTCCTGTCAGTTGGTATGATATGAGTTTGAAGGTTTCCTAGGTAAACTGGCTTCTTTTTTTTTTTTTTAATAATTGAAACTGTAAAACCTGAAGTATTCATTAAAATTGGTTAGGTGAATTATTAGTTATTGCACTTTCATTTTACAGACGCTACACATGAACGGAGATAACAAAACAAAGAGAACCAGAGGGAGATGTCTTGGGCATAGCTCAGGATACACAAGACATCCCTAGGGAAGGAGAGTTGCAAAAAGGCATCAAAATGGAGTTCACTGAACCATCATTTAAAGCTTTTGGAAAGTGTCTTTTTGTAGCAAGCTTTTAAAGTCAATTATCCTCACAGAATATGTTTTATGTTTGTCTTGAGGATAAAGATCGCGAGATTTCATTATTTATCTGCCTCATACCTCAGGTGAGTCTGTGAGCGTGCAGGTCTCTGGCCCTGTGCTAGACAAGAGGTGGCAGATCCCTCTCTTGACAGGAGAGCGGGAAAAGTGCCTTTCCCTCAGTGCTGGCTGCTAGCTGGAGAAAGGGCAGCGAGGCATTCCTCCTTGAAAGCATGAGACACTGTATTCCCTGACTGTCAGAGACAATTCGTAACAGGGAAGAAAAAACAAAACAAAGCCATGCTAAAGTACTGTAGAGAAAATCCTGGAAAACAGGTTAGACAGTATTTAAGCACAACTTTTCCCCACAGAGAGGGCTTGCATTAGATACTAAGCTCCAGAAATGGAGGAAAAATAAACATAGATTTTGGAATTAACATGGCAAAGTGCAGTTAGCTCCCGCCTGTCACAGGACCTGCATGGTGGAGATTGTCTTCATGCAGACAGACAGCTTGCTCTTTCCCCCAAACAGCTTTTTCATTCTCTTTTGAAGATCATCCTCTAATGAATGTATCTGTCCGGTGCAGCAGGCTTCCAGTGCTTTTGAGTTCGAAAAGACAGGAATTTTAGTTCTAATACAGCAACATCAGTTTCTAGATGAACAAAACCTCTCTGCAGAAAAGGAAAGGAGGACAGGAAGCCCCCAGCCTACCTGCTCTGAGCTCAGCTGTTGTGCTCTTCAATAAAAAAACATTTGGAAAATGGGAAAGAACAAGAAAGATCCCAGTCCTGCAAACACTGGTCAGGTTTTGACATGCTTAAACTTTCACACGTGCCTTTGTTTACAGTAATTGGACTTAAAATTAACTCCTTTGTATTACTTTTTGTGTGTTTTTTATACTGTGCTGACCAGGAGCTCAATCTCTGTGTCAAATGAAGGTGTTCAGAGCCATTAGGGACAAGAACTCCAGCAGATGGTTGCAGTGGTCCTCAGTGGATATTCCCCAGAGGTCTCCAGTCAGTCCATCTGAGTTCAGATTCACCTCTTAGCCAGTAAATAATTCCCCTCAGTGTCTTCAAGTTAATTTTGTCAGCACAAGCTCTTTGTTTACACAATTATTCTGGATCTATTTGTTCTTTGCTTTAGTTGTATACAATCATGTAAACTGCGTATAAATGCCGCCATGTTTCTTTCACCCATTTCACACAGGTACAGAGACCATATGAAACACAAGGCAAGTTCAGCTGGTTGTGTAGGAGTCAGCTAAAATGGCCTCTGTTTATGGGCCTGCCTACTGCATAAAGGGAAAAATTCCTCACTCGGTGTTAAAACAGGCGTGTAACAAACCTGCGCCAAACCCTGCGTTCAGTCGCACTGAGGGAACGCGAGGAAAGCACCAAGGGACTTGACTCCTAAGTCAAAAAAGGCTCTTGGAGAGCAGAGCGTGGGCCTTTCTCCTCTTAGCTATACACAACACAGCCCCATTTCTTTCAAGTATCATGCTGGGAAAAAATGTTAAATTCTTCTTTACTGCTAGGCCTGAGGAGGAAATCTCTTCTTTGCACAAAATGGGACCCTGATCCTATTTTGGGCCTCTATGCAATCTTATTTGGGGCCTCTATGCAATCTTATTTTGGGCCTACTACTCAAACCCAGTGATAGAAACTGGCTAACAGTTCAAAGGCTTCACACCAAAAAAGCACAGGAAAAAAGCTGTTTTTTTTTAAAAAGTTTAATTGATGGTGAGATATGGGAGAATAGACATAGCTTTTGAGGCCCACTGACCACTTGCACCACAAAAATGCAACCTGGGAGTCTAGCCCACTTATTTAATCTCTGTGCCAATTTAATAACATTCTGCCCTAAAACACCCGGTGTGACTACAGAGCGGTGGTGGCAGCCATGGGGTGCTAGCCTGTGCCTGGCGTGGCAGATTTTGCAGAAGAGATGTGACTAATTTATTTTTTTGGTCATATGATACCCATACAGCTGTAAATAAGTGTGATGACAATTTGACATGGCTGGGAACTAAATTCATAAGGAACTAAGTAATAAATTTGCCTTCCAACTGCTGGTTTAGACTGAAAGCAAGGCTGAAATGATGTATATTTTTCCAATTTATTGTAATAGTCTATGATCCTGCAAACACAATGCACATCTGTTGAACTTTATTCTGATGTGTAGGCCCACTGATTTCAATCTGGGACTGATATGCATTGTCTGGAATGGTTTTAGGGCTGGGATCCCTGTGGGTTAAGCTCTGGCCAGTCAGGTTCACAGGATCCAACAAAAGACCTCAACAGAGGCAACCCTGGCTGTGTTGATACAATTGGTATTAAGTGGAAATTGCCACAAAACTAGAAAATATCACCAAGGCCATTCACCTTTGTCTTCCTGTGCCAGTTTATGCAAAAAGCATAGCAGTTAGGGATTTTTAAATTGATTACTTCTCTGTTTACTTCTGATTACAATTTTTACTTGTATTTTTCTCTTTTTTTTTGGATGCCCTTCAGAAATTTCCAATTTAAAAAAAAAAAGCTTTTAATAAGAGGCAGAAACAAGAAAGCTTAGTTTTTGTGGTTCTGATGAGAGGTTTTACAAGAAGAAAATCACCATCATTGCCATAGCCGTTAATGCTCTGATTTTGGAGCAGTGAAAATGTAAGCGAAGATTTATTTTGGAAAAGTCTCGCTTTGGTTGGTGACACAGTAGTTTACAAATACTCGTCTCCTAAATTTAGCAATGCCGTGTCTCCACGTATGTATTTACATTATTAGTCGTCTTTAGGCCCACATTTTCTGTGATCAGCATAGGCTAGGAAGTCAGTCCTTTACCGTTGTGTACCGCTGCCAGAAGGGGTACCTGTGCGTCCATCCCGCTGCCGCGGGCTGCCCCGGTTGGCCGAGCGCAGAAATTCTGATGGGAATTCACGCCACTACCAGCGTTGGAGGGACTGGGAAAAGAGAGGCAGCACAGGGGGGCAGCTAGAGCCGTCTTTGCTGTTGACAGAAAGCTGGGGGTAAAGGCCCGTGGGACTAAGGGCTCCATGGCCCCCTTTACGTCCAGGGGAACACACGAGAAGGCTGAGGGCAAGGAACGGCCTTGGCCTGCCACCGCCCCGTGTCGATGGCTGGCTTCCTCGGGGACATGTGAGCAGCGAGGTATTTGATTTTTTATTTAACAAACGCGCGCTCCACGAGCGCTGCCCGCGCTGGGAGGCCGGGGAAGATGCAGGGAGCACCCCGGGAGGCGCCGGGTGGCTGTGGTGCAGCGAGCTGATGTAATGCCGCCGCCGCAGGAGCGGGGTTCACGTGTTCTCCAGTGCGCAGCTATGCGCTCGCTACACCCTACATACATCATGCACATCTACGTGTATTATATGTATCTCTCAATCTATAAAAAACGTACACACACACGTGTTATTTTCGCCGCCGGCGCGCGGAGGGAGGAGGGGGCCGCCCCCGCAGAGCCGGGCCGCTCCGGGAGGAGCCCACCGCCCCGCGGAGGGGGCCCGCAGGCCCCGGTCCGGGGCTATCGGAGGGGCCGGCCCCGGCCCCGGCTCGCCGCCGCTC
>JAVKLA010000002.1:8789281-8852622 GCA_034782735.1 Sagittarius serpentarius
TGTAGGAGTTGCCTTATTTGCATTGATGAGGATGAACCAGCTGCTGGAGCATACAGAACTGCACCTGACACAATCACCGAGTTCAGGATTAGCACAGGGAATCAGGAATCCACTGCGCTATATGGCAATCTCAGCCCTACATTAGAGTCACTCATGCAAAATGACCCAAATTTGCAATGAGTGCAATTAGCAATCCAAAGATGCATGTTAATTTAGAGGCTGACATTTTCTTGCGTTTTACTTATTAAATATAACGATTATGTGCAGCTTAGTATGCAAGGCTGAGGAAGATGAGCTTTTTACTCTCCCTGTGAGCCCCCCATAGCATCCTAACTGCAGTCCCTGTTATTTAGGACAGGCAAGAAGTTTGGTGCTCCAAAGGGTGGTGGGTTTTGGTTTGGTTTGGTTTTTTTCTTTTGTTCATTGTTTACACGAATAAAATAGAAGGAGTTTGGTGGGTTTTCTTACATTTTTTGCTTTTCTTTTTCGTTAAGCGATCACTTCCAACTTAAAGGACAAAAACGATGCCGTGTTATATTCCTTGCCCCCCCAGCCCCGCAGTTGTTCAAAGCGTACCCGCACCTAAATCACCCACCATTTCTCTCCATGGAAGAGGCTTTTTTCACCAAAGTTAAACTGCTTGAGTGAGAATCTAGCGAAGTAGTTTCCCTCTTCACCCCCCTCCCCCGACACCCAAGGATCTTGAATTTACAACAGAAATCGAAACCTGAGGTCTGTTTTCTCGTGGCTTTCGTGTATCTAGGAATTGAAATTCTCACCTATGCTTTGAGAAAAAAAAATTGCAAAAAAAAAAAAAAAAAAAAGGAATAAGTGATAATTCGGAGGAAAAGCGTGCAGTTCAAAAGCTAAAGCTCCCATTGGAGAACAGAAAATTTAATGAGCTTTTAATGGAATGCAATGCTCAGAGTAGTAAATTATTTGTTAGTTGACGATGCAATCAGCATGCTGATTAAGGTTGCTTGGTTTTTTACTAAACATTAACTGAATGAAAACGGTTAGTCCTTGTTGTTCTGCTTGGGGGGCTTTCGTGAAGCAAATGGACTTTCAGAGCAGAGATTGTCAATAAAGGTGAGTGCACTCCAGGTGTCATTTGAATATAGTGATAAAATACTTCTGATAAATATTTAAAAGCGTCTTAAATCCACAGTGTTCGCCTAGTGTATTGTGAACTCTGTTTAAAGAAACAGTGGGCCTAGAAAGGCCTTCCGTCAATCCCTGCATCTCTCTTGGATGATGGATATTGTATTTTATTTGGTACTTTTTTAGCATCACCTTCAAAATGCACGTTTGGACATAAACGTATAGGCAAGTTACAGAGTCTGGGGACTCAATCTGCAAGAGGAAATAAAAACTACTTAAAGGAGAAATTACTGTTCCCGGGTAGGCTAGAAGAGTAATTAAAGCTCTTCTAAATCCACCCGCAATATTTATGCACTTAAAATGAAGTAATTTTTTAATATCACATGCTGTTTTTTTATCAAGGGAAATACCTTCATTTTTACTGTGGAACGAGATTTCTTTTTACTTTAGTGGACTCGAAGAAAAGCAACAAAACTCCAGTGTCATTAACACCACAATAGAGAGGGTGGTTATTGTTCTTTTATGTATGTTGACTGTAAATATTTAGCCTATTGAATCCTCAGACAAGCCTTGGAGTGTACAGATCAATCCACGTATTGACTGAGTATGTGCCTGGTTTAAGACAATGTTTATCGTTTTGGTCGCCTGTCTGCTTTGGTCTTACGGATTCACGAGAGACAGAAAGGCAAATTTAAAAAAAAAAAAAAAAAAAAAAAGAAAGAAGAATTATAGGCTAGAAGATTTGCATTTTATGTTAACGGCGACAAAGTTCCTCTTCTATAAATCCCAATTAGTTAAATCATCGCGTTATTCACTCACAATGATCAGATACCTTAAAATCCGATAAATAACTATCTATGTGTTTTAACTATTCCTGTTTATGACCCAAGAGGTTAAAAGCCTTTGACTGGCGTTTGACTTCTGACCTCATATAAATGTTATCTTATCAGTTCCTGCTTGTTAACTTGTATTGAGTGCTTGTCCCTGATGGCTTTTAGATAAAGGGGTTTTTATTATATTTCCTATTGAAACTGAACCATTTGCTTTGTTCTTCGTCTGTAGTCTCAGCCCACATAGTAACCTTGTAACCTACCAATTTTTGCTGAATAGACTAAAATCCAAACTATTTACAGTTTATATGAAGCCTTATTTTTGTCTAAACTCGCTGGATTGAACCTAATGTTTTGTAATGTAGATTGGTATTTTTTAATTAAGCTTCTGATCCAACGTTGAACGTTCTCTTTATTTTATTGTCATCATTTTTGGTTATTGTAGATTTCGGCCAAGAGGAGAGGAGTTAATACGATCATACAAAGATATATTTTTTACCCGAATTTGAGAAGCCTCCCTAAAGAAAGCCTAGAGATGTTTTAAATATGCAGCTGTATTTTTCACATTGTAATTTCTCATCTGCTAAAACGATGTAGTTGTTGCATACGTCTACTCTAATTCCGCCTTTCGTACTGAAGGGATCCCTTTTATCTTACCTTACTGTCCTTCTCACACACCCAAACTTGTCGATATTATTGTGATGACTAACATGTGCAGCAGGCGTTGCTCCAGACGAACATATATGGTGTTCTGCTGTATTTATACACGCTTAACTGTGTTTAGTACGTTTTATTAATGTTTGCACATGCGTTCGGAGAAAGCAAGTGTAGTTCCTCAGGCTGATGTGCTAAAGAGCGTTTTCCATTAATTTTCCTATTGAAATTGGACCATAATCATAGAGAAAGAATGAAAAGGCAGCCATCTGGTGGGTGTCATACTGCACTTTTTCCCCTTGGTTCTTTTCCACCCAGTCCTTATTTTTGCTGTCTTATTGCCTTTCACCCTAATTAGCCACGAAGATAGTACTTGATATGCAAAAAGATGTTTTCATCATTCCATATCCTATAGAAAAGTTGCATTCCCCTTTGGCACTTCAGGCAGTCGCTGTCTCGTGGTTACAAGGAAACTACGTCTGCCTTTATATTTACTCATACATATGAATGAAACTTAATTTTTGCATTTTGTGGCTCTTTGTGGAAACGTATGTGCAAAAAGCAAATATGAAAGCAAAATATTATTCTTGCCAACGAGATTAGTTTGTCTGCAAATTAATGTGCAGGTGTACCATTCAGGAATGATAAAATAGGAAATCTCCTGGAAGCTCCCTCTCCCAAATTAACTTAGTTCTCGCTAATGCCGCTGATATTTATTGAAAGACCGGTCTACTGTTTTAATCATTCACATTGTCTCTGTGGAAAGCTTAAGAGCTTTAACGACCTGTTAACGTCGATTCTATTTCACTGTATCGATCGTATTTCAACAAAGGAAATACTTAACGCAATTCTTAACTTTGTACTTAAAGTATTCTATAGTTTAAACATACCGGCTGAAAAATAAAATGTCCCTAAAAAAAATCTGCCTATTGTAACTTAATGATTGCACCAACGAGCATTATGCAGTTCCTACCTTGTCATAGCTTTTTTAAAGGAAAGCTAAAATCTGAAATTCAAGACTTTACCACCCAAAACGTGAGAATAGGGGTGTGAAGCTATTTGTCAATGAAATAAATTACGTCAACAACACCGTCATTAACATGCAGACCGTTCGTTTCAGGATTAGCTGTTACAGACGTTATTGATTATGCCACTATTGGAAATTTGCTAACAAACTTTCAGTAGTAGCTTGAACGCAGAGGGTTTTAATTTGTTTGAAAACTTGCGGGAAAAATGGAAAACCTTTCCCCCTTAAAAAAAAAAAAGTCTGGAAATGCAAAATAAAATAGCAACGCTAATTAGTGTGCGTTTCGTCAGCTCTTTGTAAATGCAAAGCGCGTTGGAAGCAGTAAGTGTTGTTAATAACTCTGAGGACAAGGATAATTCGTGGGTCTGGTGTTTCAGAATAATAACCTCCATATACACGCGTCCGCTCACAGGCGCGCAAGGAGAAAAAGAAAAAAAAAAAGAAAAAAAAAAAGAAGAAAAAAAAAAACCTCTTCTTTCTTCTCTTGCAAAAAGCATAAACCAAACTTTTGTTTCTCCTCTTCTCGGAGAATTTTTCTAAAAGCTTTATAGACAACAATTGCCGAGATCCATTTCCAAAAGGGAAAATAAATGGTGATTAGGAGGAAAACAATTATCACTACCCCCTCTCCCCCCCCACCCCGCCTCCCGCCCCCGAAATAAAGCACCGTCCGGTCCGTATCACCGCAGGAATCGGCAAAAGGCATCATCTTTCCTGGCTGCGTTTATCAGGGAAGCCTGAACCTGCCCCGCGTCACACGCAAATCCTCCTTTAACCAAAATTAACCCCGAAAAAACTCGCGTGTGCGTCTTCCTCGGCTGGGGGAGTGGGTGCCGGGGAGGGGAGGAGGGGGGCAGCATTTTGATTCCCAGTGCAAGCAAACTAAATACGTGTCGTTTTTATTAGAATTATCCCCGCTAGTGACCTCGGTGAGGAGACGTTCCCCCTGGTCCCGGCAGCGCGGAGCTGCGCGCCCCCCGCGCCCCTGTCCTCCCCCCGTCCCCCCCCGTGGGGCTGCGTCCCCAGGCGCGCAGAAAACACGCGTGGCCGTGGGCAGGTGCGCCGGTGAGGCGGTCGGGAGGCTGGCGGCTGTTGCCGTGCCTGGTGCTTGTTATTTTCCAGGAATGAGGCAGCCTCCCGTGTGCCGGGGGTGGGTTAGTGGTGCTGCCCGCTTGTGTTCAGCGGTAGCGGCAATTACGGAGCGGCTCTGTTCAGCCGGATGGGTACCATCTCACCTGCTGAAGGCATTTTTGTTAGTCGGCATCTTAAACGGCCCTCTGTTTTTACGTCTTTTTTTTTTTTTTTAACGTTTCCATGAGACCCCCCAGCACAGAGTGTTGATGCAGCAGGGAATGCGGAGCGTTGCAGTAAGGGTGCATTTTTCTAGCCTCCCTGTAAAGCTCTGTGTTTCTGAGTTTCCCGTCTGGCAATTGAAATGCAATTTTGGCTGAAACTTGCGATGATGGTTTGCAAGTTCCTCCACAGGAATCCAATTTTTTTTTTTCCTAAAAATTACAACAAAATTCATAGTAAACCAGCATTTTACTTAGGTATTTTTATTTTGTGTTCATTTTGGGGAAAAGAGATAACTTGAGTTTAGCTTGCCCTGCAAATAAAATATTTTGTTTTTTTTTTAAAAAAATCTGCAAGGGGCTGTCACCTGCAATGTTTATATTTTGTGTACGTTTTTAAAAGCTGCTTTTGGCTGAGGGGGCTGATAAAGTGTTGTGAAAGTTGGGAACTGTAAATATAGGTTACTCATGTATAATGTTTTCCTTTATATATACACATTATATATATACACACGTGGTCATCCTAATAAAAACATACTGATCTAGCTTGCATGTTACTTCATACTATAGTTAGATTTTATGGGTTGAATGGATGTAACTGGAAAAGAAAGAGAATCTAAGTATAATTTTACCTTCAGATTCTTTTATTGTATGGCATGTTGAAATTGCATTTGTTGTTGATTGTTTTTTTAATTTTAACAGTAAATAATAATTCATTCATGTCCTTAAGCCACACTTGCTACCTTTTGTTTTGGTTTTCTCTGCAATGTGACCTAGGGAAGGAATACAAAATGCAGAATTTCCTGTCTGTTTAGATCACGAAACCTTCTAATTTATTATGGTATTTAGTGATGGCCTTCTTATATTTTATTCTCTTTCCATGAACGTGCTGTTTGCAAATGAGCCTCAGAGAGCATGTTTACATTGCATTCAGATTAGGTATCATGTCCAAGTTGAAGACAAAATGGCTACTAAGTAAAACCTCTGCTTTTATTATGGGTTTTCTTTTCAAGGAAAAAGCGCATATGTTAGCCTTTTAAATGAAAGCTGCTTATTTGATTCAGGTAAAGGTGATGAATAGCCTGAGCCCACATTTGGTACAAAGGAATGCAGCGTTTTGCCCGCTCTAAGTGGCTCGCCTGGTGCCAAACGCCTGTGACCAGCAGAGGTTTTGCCAGCACCTTGCAGCCCTGTCTCCTGGTACTTTCACAGACGTTCCTCACCTCTGCACGAGTGTTCCTCCTGGCTATGTGCCTCCTGTACCGGGCTGGGACTTCCTTGCAGCTTTCAGGCAGTATCCATTCCCTGCAGGTTATACTGTTGAAATGCAGTATTGAAGATAAGGTTATTTTTTTAAAGAAAACCTTTTCTTTGCTATCTTCAAATCTTTTGTCTGGGACTATAGAAATTCTGTGTTTCTCTATTGCAATCAAGCAGTCTTCATTCGAGGCTGGAGTTCAATGTTAATTTGCATCTTCATGTAGATGCGGTGGTTGTTTTTGAGCAGCAAGGATAAGGAGCATGGCCAGGGAAGTTGTGCACGCTGCAGTTGGAGTAAACAGTGGAAAGTCTCCTTCTGTAGTTGCAGTCTCAGATTTACTGCTCTGTTCAGTGGGTGCTGTGTGCTGGTGATGGATAAACAGTGGGAGAGATTGTGGAAGGCTGCCTGTGAAAATGGCAGTGCTCTGTTGTTAGCAGAACTAGGTGTAACGTGCAGAAGAGAGCTTCCTCTTTTCTGCTTTCCCTCCTTTTCCTCCCCTCTTCCTCTGTTGTGCCAGTTGTGTGTGCTGGCAGGTTGGCATGTTCAATTCCCCCTTTGCTTCCCAAAGGGTTTAGCACATCTAGATTAGTACTCTTCTGTATTGTTTTCCCCCCTGCCTCTTTTCTCCTACACATATTTATGCATAGTGGATGGATGTTTTTAGTTGGTTGTGATTGTTTTGTTTTGTTTTTTTTTTTTTTTAAAAAAGGGTTTCAGTCTTCAAATTGTATTGTCAATGAAAATAGTAGTACAGCAAAATGTAGCAGCTACTGAAATAGTGGACTTGAGGATCACAAACAAGTCCGTGCTTGTTCTTCCGCTGTACAAATATAAATATAGTGTGTGGTGTAGGCCTCAAGTAGGACAATGAGTTATTATCTCAACTCATACTTAATTTTTTCTGTTTATTAAATTAAAATGTAGTTTGACAAAAGTAGCCTAAGTAATTGTGAACATAGGGAGTCCCTTAAAATGAAACAATAGGTTAAGTCCTGCTGGTTAAAATTGCAGGCATGGTCAACGTATGTACTGAAGACTTAAAATTATGTTCTTACGAGGAGTCCAGTCTGTTGTTGGGGTTTTTTGTTGTTTTTTTCATATAAAGTGACCATTAGCTTGGACTGAGGAGGGGAAGGTACAAGAGTTACTTAACTGTGCTTAAAAACAAATCAGGAAGTATTTATTTGCATTACAGCATCACATACAGGTATTTAACTGCTGTTTGGTTACAATAATTAAACTTCATCACTGTCTAACTGTATTTTTTTTCCTGTCTGCCCGACTTGAACACGTCCAGCAAAGTGGTGTATGTTTTTGTTTTGTGTAACCTATGTGAGTTGCTGAGGCAGTTGGATGTGTTCTTACGGTGTCAATGAAACAGGCAGAAATAATATTAGATGTCTTTTCCCATTGACGGATTAGAAGTCTAGACGGGGAGAACACGTCTTTGGGAGCCCAGCCTGGCTGATTAGTGTCAGGTTGGGCGGGTTTGTGAATTGCCCTGGTCTTTGCTGGACACTGGGCCTTAATCTGTGTTTATTTCCCTTTAGATTCATTAAAGCTTTCATATTTATTAATAGCTTTTTGTCCAGACGTTAAGAGCCTGAGGCAGGAAAACCTCCCTAGTCAGCTGTCTGAGCATATAGACTAATGGGATTTCAGTTATTTTCTTCGGGTGAGGGTACTGTGTTACCAAATATGTGTTATTTGTATATGATGTTTCTGTACCCAAACATATGGTGGTGAAGACAGAGTCTACTCAATATTACATTAAGATGCCAAAGAATATCCTATAGCTGAAGACAGCCAGTGATGTACGTTTATAAAAGCAGCGTGGCACAAGGATTGAGATGCGGAGATGACCAAGGGAGGAGGGTGTCAGCTGAGATCCTGCTCTTGCTGGCATGAAAGAAAAAGACGAACAGTTTTCGGCAATTTAGTCCCTCTGCTCACTGTATTAATCTAAAATCCAGTCCATAGCAGCAAACATTGAAGGAACGGATGGGTTTGTTTTCTTGTTCACTGTTGCGAATAACTGGTGATGATTCTTCAATGAGTACTTGTTTACTGTTGTAAATAGTAATTTGGTGCTTCCATCTGTGCACGGGTTGGCCCCAGCTTCTTTCACCTTGCCTGCATCTCTGCTCTTTTTGTCCTAACGGCATCTGTTAGGATTTGAATATAATAATTCTGCTTCAGAGATTAATTTCCCTCCTCCCCCTTCCCAATATCTTGTATGTAAACTGAGCTGAGGACCAGGCGGCGTGGAGTGGCAAACACAAAGCATTGCTTTTGTAGCCATTTCAGTTGGACATGGGTGTGGGTTTCAGATTCATAATTTTTGTCCTCAAATCACTCTTCTAGCTAGAAGTTGTATTGGAAAACCACGTGAGCTAGGCTGGGCAGTGCCAAAATTATGTGTCCGAAGGCCCAGTTTGTCTCATGTTGAAGGGGCAGTAGGAGTTGAATTGTGCCCTTGTTAGTTTTGGACTCTTGGTATCATGTTAGAAAACCAGATTAGCTGATTGTAACACCAGTATTTTCTAATCTTTGGAAGGCTCCGTTCTTTCTTATGACTTGCATCATTCCTGCTCCCTCCTGCAATTGCATCCATCACTCCTCATTAGGCATTGTCAGCAAGTGTGGATTGTCACTTAGCTGCTGGCAGAGCAAATGTTCTGCAATATGGGAAATGCCGTTGAGATTTTTCATAATAGGAATTGCTACTTATTTGTATGGTTAGGTCAGCAGAAAAAATGTTTGACAGTCTTGGTATTTTTAATAAAATACCTGGCAATGAAGAGGGATGCTCAAGGTATGTGTTTCAGGCTCTTTGCAAATGCAGGTGCAAACACCTTTTTGGTAGTTTTCTTCTGCAGTTGAAATTCCTGTGACACTCTTTATGTATTTTTTTTTAAAACACAGATTTCTCGAGTCACGTTGGGTTAATCTGTAGACTAATCCATCTGTGTTTACTCTTTTTCAGTTTTCTGTAGCTTGGGAGAGGGAGGTAGGGAATAAGAGGGGAAAAAACCCCAAGCCTCTCTATTTTGTTAAATGGTCTGTCAAAACTGAGTGGAGAACTTAAAATTTCCTGTAACTGATTATAGACTCTGTGTGGTTATTTTGTGCCCTCAGCCCAAAATGCAGTCCTTCCTTCATTCTGGTTAATTCATTGTTGGAGGTGGGAAACAAAACTTAACTGTTCTTCAATAAAAGATTACTAACTATTGTGAGGAAGAGCTAATAATTATCACTGACAGGCGTACAGGCTGCACTCATTCTATGATTCTGTGATTTTGCTAAATCTGTGTAACATCAGAAGTGTATTTACCTCCATTGAAAAAGTACTTTGAGCCCCTCAGCTAAGAGAAACTGTAAAACTGCAAAAATTTCTTGGCACTAACCCAATATTCCCTGGCTTTATGGTTGCGTTGTTTACAGGTGATGGTGAGATTTGCCTATTCTGACTGTATTTCCCAATATGGCATATAAGCAGTCAAATACATAGGAAAAAATTGAGCTGTTAACCATATTTTAGAGTAACTCGTGATTTCAGGGAAGGTCAGCCTTCCTTGGGCAAAGCATTTAGCAGCATGTCATTCTCCTTCACACTCTGGTTCCCCAAATGGATAGGAACAGAAAGTGGAATTTGTTTCATTTGACTCCATCTGTTTCTGTACGAGTTGGTCAAGGTAGCTCCCTTGTAGCCGTTGTGGAGAAAAATGTACTTCTGAGGTGAGGGCCATCTCCTAGGGGACGCATTTCCCTAAAACAATCCATCTGATCACTTTATGTGCCTGTTTCTCTTTGTGAACAAATTTTAACCTGTGTGCCAGGGTGTAACCATCTGTGGTGCAGACCTCTTGAACTGGGTGAAATAAATCCTACACCATTTGTCGCTTTTTCAACTCAACTTCTTTTCCTGGAGGATGGATTGTTCACCCCCGCCGTGGGTTGTTTTGGAGTTCTTCTATTCCCTTGAACAAGGTCCAGGTACACCCTTTGTATATTACGACACATTCCTGTATGGAGGAAACCCTCCTTGTGGGTGGAAGCCCCGCAGAAGAATTCCTTCTCACCGAAGTGGCTTAAAAAAGCATTTACTATTCTCTGCTGAAATGCATCCCCTTGCTATTGGGAAAGCCTTCCTCCAGGCCGCGGACCGCCGGGAGTGAACAGGTCAGTGTCACGTAGCAGTCAGTGCCAGATTGGCGTGGGAGGAGAAGCAACTTTCCAAAACGGGGCACGGCCACCACAGTGGTGGAGTTTCTAGGTCAGCAGGTGTGGAAGCCAATTTGGTCTGCAGGCATTTTTACAAGGTTAGAAAATAAACCTGAATAAAATGAATCCTGACCTTTATGTAACCTTTTAAGAATGGAGTTGAGGTTTTATTGAATATCCTGACTCCAAGTTGGACGGAATAGCTTTGTAGAAAAAAGATCTGTGTAAATCTGCTTTTAGGAAGAGTGGGTTTTTCACTCTTGCTTGTGGGTTTTGTTTGTCTTTGTTTCTTGAAACAATAGGATCTAATAAAGTATATGGGGAAAAACAATACTCAAGTAATAAAAGATTTGGCTAAGTTTTACTGCTGTTCATTTGAAATGCATAGGAGTGCATTAAATTGTTGACTTCACAACATTAAACATATGTAGTTCCTTGTTTCATAAACATTTTATTTTCCACCACAGGAGTTCCCTTCGTTGAAGCAAGTCAGATGGTGTGACATTGTGATTCGGAGCAGCATTTCTAATGAGTTCTTAATAAGCACAGAATTGCAGGATTGTCATCCCAGGCCTCCGTAGCTGGGTGGGTTGCTATTTGGGGCAGTTCTGTTTGACTTGCATGTGTCTGTAAGCCACTGGTGAGTAGGAATCCAAATCTCTATCTGAAAAGAACAATTAGAAACCCTCCCTAAAATTTCCTGGATGCCGTATGAATCAGAAAAAATACCGTGATGGGGTGAGATGACAGTACTGCTCAGGTTTGGGTGATCAGATTTATACTGAAGCACTGATTAATCTTTTAATTAATTGGGACTTGGGGTGGTTTTGTTAGTCTTTTTTTGTGTGTGTATTTTTGAAAGCAGGGATTGAGCTTAATGTTTTTATACAGATCCCTTAACTTATGTATGTTGCCTTCTCTTGTTACTCCACTCTGCTGCTTGCCAAACAGAAGTATTTGGAGAAGGGCCAGAGCTGCAAAATTCAGATCAGGATCCAAATTTGGATTTTTGGTTCAAGCCTTTCTAATATTACAAAGCCTCATATATAAATAAGAAACTCCTTATTTTTAAACTGCAAAGGTGAGGAGATGGAGGTAGTTTTCTAGCTTGCTGCTGGAACAGTCCAGGTAGAATGCTGGACTGTATGTTTGAAAAGTTATCAGCAGGTTATTCAAAAGGTAAATTGAACAGATGAAAATGCTGTGCTCTGTCACCCAGGAAGAGCCCAACCAGAAGGCCAGCAGAAATTGGTACTTTCAAGCCAGTGAGAAGAATCCCCTAAATAAGTCTAAAAATTATGAAAGTGCTAGGGTGTTTTGTTGTGGTCCTTCAGATCTTTGGAAACTTTGGGGTTTGGGTTTGGTTTGTTCTAAATGGAGTTAGCCAGTATCTCAATTTTAATGCTTTCTTGATTTAATGGAAAAAGGATTATCTGTCATCAAGTAGGATGCTCGTTATCGGCTGCTGTGCCATCAACAGGCGTTCAGTAAGCTGCCAAGTGTTTTCTCTTGTTGAATGTTTAATCATTAAGACAGTGGAAAAAACATTCAAAAATTCCCGAATATTTTCCCTGTTGCTTGTTTTTAATTGCTTGCGGTTGCTGCAGTGACATTGTACCAGTCAAGGGTGGGGAGGCCGGGTGTTGCTGCAGGCGGGACTGGGGATGGGGGTGGTCTCTGTGGGTGAGACCTGCACTCTGGGAGCCCTGGCGGAGGGGCTGCCCGTGGGTGGCAGACGGCCAGGCTCTCCTTTGGACCTGCTCAGTACTGCACCCAGCGAGTGGTCTGGTCTTCATCTATTGCTCAGGCTATGTGAGCTGTTACCTTTTTCTAACTATATCCTATAAACACACCGTGTGGTACAGTGTGTGGTGGTTGCGGAGGCAGTGGATGTGTCTATGGACGTGGGTTTCTCAGGGCATACCTGTGCTCCTCCAGAGCAACAGGTCCTGCTTAGCTTTTCCCTGGAGCTGGCTGGAGATGGTATCACTTGCCGCTTAAGTACTTCAAGTTTGGGAAGAAAATCTTGTTCCTGGGAAGAACTCATTTATTAAATGAGGCATATTCATATCTCTGCCTGAGAGGAAATTTGTGGTTAAATGTCAAGGTCCGTGACTTATGGCTGTCCTTTTTGGCGGATGGTCTCACAAGCATGGAGGTAATCTTTATTTCTTAGTCAGAGATTCCTAAGTGCCATTATAAGGTTGTTGGGACTCCTGCCAGTGAAAAAGTTAGATTGCGGTGGACAGCAGGAATTACAGTTCATTACTTCGGTTGCCTATAAAGCAGTGAAATAATTTATTTTTAAAGCTGTCAGCAATACAAAGAGACCGTTGGAACTTTTTCTTAGGACACAGTTGCCTAGAAGTGTCTGCCCCAAGCATCCCTTGGACAAACAAGAATTAGCTTGTGAGCAAGGTGTGCTCGATAGTAGGATGGGCGATTTGTTCTGCTGCATTTTCCTCGCTGTCTCTTGCCCTTGTTTAGAAATCACCTGAAAGTACTTGGAGTAGTCTTTGTGACTTCAGTGAAATACTTCTGTGTGCCTTCTCCCTTCCTCTTCAGAACTGTTACCATATTAAAATACAAACTTAAAAGACAGTTACTCAGTACCACAAGTGGTAGCTGTTTGAAAACCTGTAAATTGAGAAGTTTTAACATTTATTTAATATTTTTTGTGGATGGAATTTTAAGTCCTTTTTTAATCTGCTTTGAAAAATAGTGACAACTCCTTCCTACAGAACCATGTGCTAGTTTTATTGCTAATTCAGTGGAGAAAAGTACTTGAGAGGCTTGGATGCTTGCTAAGAGGGGGGAACAACTGGGGAAGGTGGTTCTGGATGCTGTGTGAGTGCTGTGTCCAGAGGCAATCTGAAACTGGGACTTGAGGCTTCTACTTCAGGGCTGGACATCCTCTAGCAGGACTGGTTTATTGTCCGTGCTGGTGGTGTGTGGGCAGGAATTTCTCTGGAAGAGCATGCAGGTGGCAGATGCCTGTCGTGTCCCTGCTGCGCCCTCGAGGGAGGCTCCCTTGCAGGACAGGTACCCTGCCGAAGCGAGCTGTGCTTGTCGGTACTTACACAGCGTCATCTGCCTACCACTGCTATCTCCCACACTATATTCAGATTCAGATGCTTTGTGCTTCTTGTGGTGTTTGTTAATGAAAGGTAAATGATTGCTCCGTGATCCTTGTGCTGATTATAGGAAAGTTCGTAGCTGTGGGTGAGGTACTTGTGAGGCTGGCCGGCCAGTGCTCAGCCCTTGCATGAAAGCTGCAGCGCTTTCTGCTGTGATGGGACTGTCTGAAGCAAAGGCCAAAAATCATTTTGAAATAATATTACAGGAGTCAGGGACTGTGCCACAGGAACCTTTTATCCAAGCTCTGACAAAGTATGATGTTTCTTTCATTAAGGGTACATAAAAAAGTTTCCCTATTTTCTTTACGGTTGAATTATTTATTTTTTTTTTTTTAATTAAGCCTGTTAGCATTGTAAATGATGAGCTGTATTAGGGCCTATAGTTGCTATTAGTGGTCATGTAATCTAAATAAATTAGTTGATATTTAAAAGACCATCAAATTACTCACTGGCAGTAATCTCAAGCTGCACACCTGGAACCACAGTTTGCTGAAGAGCTAAGCCAGCTTTTGGCTCCAGGAGGCTGCTATGCAGAATTACCTTTATGATGCTTGATTCCACTGGTATAGTTCAGTGATTAACTCATAAAAAGTTGAGAAATTAATTGGCAGCTGAGAGAAAAGTATATTTGCCTCTTCCATTCAACAAGTGAATGAAGTGAGATTGACATCTAGTTTTAAAAATACAGAAAGGGATATTTTGAACAGAAACCATCATTTGTATTTAACAACTGGAGATGGCTTACTGAGTCAAATAAAAAAATCCCAAGTAATCAACAAATGTGCTGAAGATGTAAGAAAAAGCACTTTTTTTTTCTTTTTACAGCAATTTGGAAATGCTGTTTTTTGTGTTTAATTACACTGGACAGAAGTTTGTCTAAATGCAGTTTACAGTGAAATTTCAGTTGAAAATTAATCTTGTAAAATACTGTTTTATCATGCAAAAAATGCTAAAATGCTATCCCTGAAGATTTGGTAACCTATATAATTAAGTCCCTGATCTGTGAAGATATTCAGACAACTATCTCTTACTGATTACTTCTGAGTAGAAGCTCGGTGTCTGATTACCCCATAGACACATGCCTGAATGTACACTGTGTAGTCAGTTTTCCTGGTTAATAATGGCTAAAAAGGTGATAATGCTCTCGATCTCTCAGGCTGAGAATAAAAATGAAAAACAAGACAATTGTATTGTTTAGTACCAGTAAGATTAAGCAGTCCTCATTTAGCTTTCATTGCACATATCCCCATGGAATGCATCTTTTTCTTGCTAGAAGCTTACTTCTCTTGGAGGTATTAAGAACGTGAGGTTCATGAATGTACAAACCATGATGGTACAAGTTGGTGAAACTTGTAGCTTAACTGAAAAAGAAAATTTAGATTGTGTGTATAGTGGTTCGGTGTGTGGAAGCCCTGTCTCTGTGAACACTGACACACACGTATGTACTGGGATGTTGTCAATCAATAGCTCCACATGTTCACGGTGAAAATATTTATAATGGATGTTTGCAGTGCAGAACCTAATAATTGTTATTTGTCACTTCACAGTGATTCTTGTCGCTTCAGAAAAGTTCTTAGTTACCACTGAATACTTTAAATACCAGTAGCTTTGCCGCAAATTGGGCCCGATGTAGGATCAGGAGATAGCTTGAGTACATTGTATTCTTCTGGAAGGGATGGTCCTTCCTAAATCTGTCAAACTCAGAGAGGTGAGCTGCAGTTTTGGCTTGATTAGTTCAGCTGCTCACTAAGGGAGTGGCAAAGCAGCATATACTTCACCTTGAAAACTGAAATCAAACTGTGTAATAATCAGGAAAAGACATTATCATTCCCTTAATGCAGACATCTGTTCTCCCCACTGGCGTGTTTATGCATGATGTGGTTCACAGGAATGAAAATCCAGACTGATCATTTCTGTAGTGCTCTTAGACACAATCTTCTTCTGGAAGGACCCATCAGGCAAGTAATTGTGGGTAACGTTAATGTGAGACTTTTATACAAGCATAGTTCAGTACATTGTTAGATGCTGAAAAATGTTAGCCAGTTACATGCTGCAGCCTACAGGTGAATTTCAACAGTGCAGTTATCTCGGTGAATATTGCTTTAGTAGCTTTCTGTCTACACCCATCTTAAACATAATTCCCTGGTGCCATGATTTTTGGCAAGTCAGAATTTTAATGCAGCTTTTCTGAAATCTGTTCTAGATTTAATCAAGGACAGCCTTTTCCGTTTCTGACTATTTTGCTAAGTAAGTTGTGGTGTAACTTTGCAGTTCCCTAGGATGTTTGAAATAGACATATGAATAATGAATCCATGCAGGTGTTCTGCAAATTGTCTTAATAGCGTGCTAAACTTGGTGACTGTGTGGCTGTGGCTTCAGTACTTCATACTAGGACAGGTCACATGCCCTCTGTTATGTTTTTAGAAGAAAACCATGACAATATGAAAACTTTTAAAATAGGTATCAAAATGCTTATGGACAATGCCGTGCCTGCAAAGCAGGTATGTTAAGTGAGAATAGAGTGGCTAAGTTCTCAGTTTTTTAGGTCACATCCACCACAGCTGCCTACAGAAGTAGGATGGGGTGGCAGCCAGGTGTAGCACAGTCTGCCTGTAATGAACTGGCTGCATACATCATCCTCCGTTCCAAGGAGATGGAGTACTGAACCCTAAAGTTGTAGGGTATTAAATACCGGTCAGATGCCTGCTGTTCATAATTTCCATTCATAAATTAGGTTTTAGAGGAAAGAAATAATCTTTTAGACTTGCTTGTTCATTCATCATGGCTGCAGAGGCGGCCTAGCAGTTAAGGAGGCAGTGGGTGGAGTGAAGGTGAGTGAGTGAATGATGCTTGTCTGCCTGACGCTTGTAGTTTATGCAGTGGTGGCAGTGGAGTTGTCTGTTCTGGCTGCTGTGAAGCTGTACAGGCCTGATGGGTGCCTTAGCCCAAGAGCTGGTAAACGTAATCTTGGGTTGGAGCAACTAGTCCTGCAGTGCAGGCTCGTACAAGATGCTCGTTTGACACAGTTAAGCTAGCACATAGGAGTGAGCACAGTTGTGTTCAAACCTAGCTTTGTAGGTGCAGACTGAAATAGGTGGCTTTAACTTAATTAAATTTTGTGCAGCTTTAATTTTAAGCAAGTGCAGCTTATAGGTTTAGACAAGCTCTTGAGTCTGCAAGTGGACTAAAGTTCATCTGGGTTGCAGGCTAGGGGAAGTCAAACTTTCCAAACTAAATCCTTGAAAATTGGAGTAGCAGGTGTTTGTAACTTTTCTGAAGATCCTAGTTTAGGGACTAAAACCATTTTAAAAGATGCCATTAGGATTATTTTTTTTTATCCCCAGAAACAGAGGGTGGAAAACTGATGGGTTATACAGCTTTAGTATTCAGTGAACTGGCCTTTCATGTAGGCAGGAGACTTCTGGCTACTTGCAGCTTTTTAGTTGCAGAGACTGGACAGTTTCTGTGTCTGGAGTGGGTCAAATCCAGTAAGCAGATGTGAGTGAGAAATGCCCCAGGGTGCAGGTGCAAGGCTGGAGGATGGACACCTGAGAATCTGTGGCAGCTGAACAGTAAGGATGAATTTTTTGAGATGGAAGGTTGTATGGCTATCATCATCAGGCAGGTGTGCCATGTTCATCCTGCATATGTTCAACTTTTACATTTTCACCTCTACAAAAAAGTTAAGGATGGGAGCAGGGTTACGGGATGTACCAGTGAGTGGTGTGGCACGGGTGAGGGAGAGAAGTTGCCTTTCCAGTGGCAGTGAAGCCATGCCCATCTAGCATGAAAGAAGTGACCCTTTTGTAGGCAGATGCTTGCAGAGTACTTGTAGATACTTAGGGCATTACTCAGCACAGGGAAACCTGAGAGGTTGAAGGATTGCGTTCCCTGGGAGTTACCAAGGTCAGCACTCGGGTACAGGTTCCTCAAGAGGAAAAAAGGGTGCAGAGGAGCTGTGTGGTGGACAGCCATGAGAGGAGAGGGAGCGAGGAGGAGGAGGAATGTGGACATCCAGAGACTGTGGCAGAAGCAGAGGTAATAGGACATTGCAAGCAGCATTGGGAGGAGGGGGCTAGATAAAAGCTGGATTTGTTTGCAGAAAGACAGGCTGATGCCTATGGTGAGCAATTAATTGTGGAGGGGGAGAGGTGGATGTCTGCGGCGTGGAGGAGGGACAAACTGGGTGTCAGGGAGGCCCTGTGGGTTAAGCTCATCCTCCCCAGTGCAGTGTCTGTGAAGGGCTAACAAGCCCCACTGCAGGCCTTGAAATGCTTCTCTGCTTCCTAGCGTGTGTCAGGCCCCAGGTAGCATTGAGATGGTAGCATGGTGTGAAGGCTGGGGCTCCTTTCCTAGCTGACAGCTGGATGCCTGCAGCTGTTGACCTTGCAGGTTTTGGAGAGGGGATGGCTGCATGGGGTGTCTGAGTAACTGGCTTGTCTTGGTGGGACTTGAGTGGTGTGTGGGGCTCAGCACTGGGCTTGGCAGTGCAGGAGGGTCTGGTCCACTCTGCAGGCTGGCGCTTGCTGAGGGTAAAGCCACAAAAAAGATTGGATAGGATTGGGTGACGGCACTGCTAACCAGATGATACCTCCCTGGGTACCAAACAAATAGGCTAATGAAGAGGTACAACCAGTAGCAAACCTGTTAGTTAACGGAAAGCCAGTAGGATAGCTGTGGGTTATGGAAACGTCAGAGGAAATAATGAGAAATAAAGAAAAAGAAACACGCCTTTTATCAGCAGGCTTAAATCTGCCATGCGGGCACCTGCACCAGCCTTGGGAAATGCGTATGCTAGGAAAGCATTGCTGTAGAGCTGCTAACACTGGAGGCTTTCGTATTGGATTCAGCTGAGCTTTGTGTAACTATGTACAATAAATACAGCCCTCTACAGATCTGTACGTTTATGGGCTAGTATTAAATGTAAGCAGAGTGCAGAACCATTCCTATTTTCGTGAGTATGAGTATTGTTTCACTTTGCCATCAACCTTCTGTAGCCACCATTTCTTAAGGGAAAAGCAACAGAGGACCAGGTCTGTGCCCTGTGGCAGGCTGCGATGCACAGCGAGGTGCTGCCTTCCTCTTCCTCATCTTGTTGGCTCTGCAGGCACTGAAGTGAAAAGATTTTGTGCACGTGTGTTTTGTAGGGGTGCTTTTTTTCCCTCTTGTTTTTCTTTGTTTTTTTTGGTTTTGTTTTTTTTAAAGTACTGCTGAGGGAGTGTCACCCCTTTAGTTTCATTAGGCATCCTTTCTTAGAGCCATGTGGGACAAAGGCTTGAGAAAAATCTCATCATGCCTTATGGCATCTCCAGTTCAGACCCCTTAAAATACTAGCCTTAAGTAATAATGTTGTGATTAGGCTTCTGCTGACCATGGCTGAAAATACCACAGCAGATCTTTTAGCTGTCTATAGACTGAATTCAGAAGCAACCTAAGATTGATTTGTTTTTTCAAAATTAGTTTTAAAACCAGAAGTTTTCATTGTGAAATACATGAGCCATTGTGATGGATGATTTGCCGTTTAGCCACCAGCCTGCCTATCTGGTGACTGTATCCATTCTTTCTGCTTTTAGTGGGACATACTTTAGATTAGGTTCTTATTGAGCAGTCTTTTTTTCATGTCACTTACTGAGATCACCCTGTGCTTCTTGTATTTAGCCTTTCTAGGCAATTGATCCTTGCAGACTGATCTCAGAACAACGTCCTGCAGTGCCCCGTGTAGATTGTTAGTAATAAATATAGGATGCAGCTCCCCTGAATTCATATTATCTTCCCACATAATGTATGGAGGGCATCGCATCCTTGGAATAGAAAGTCCTGCCTGAATATAACAATACACACTGATTTTAATTCAGAGCAATGCTGAAAGAACTGGGGTGAGAGCTGTGTAAAAGCATTTTCTTTGTCTCTTCTAAGAGTTCATTAAAGTAACTTGTGGCAAAATACTGTATTTAAATAAATGTACAAAACCCCCAGGAACTTAAATGACTGTCTTGTTCCTGGAATAGAGCACCTGGCAGTGTGTGGTTGTTGCAAGTTCTTCCTATTTAAGAATTGTGGTACAAGCCTTTAGCGTTGAATACAGCTAGATTTCTTCAGAGAGCTAAAAGAGATGCTTATAGACCTAAATTTCAGACATAGGTATTCTCTTGTCTGCTGGCTAATTATTTCTTGGCAGTTCATTACAATGGGCTGCATTTGAGACTTGGGTGTTTCATTAGCAGCCTTATCGTCCTCCTTTGTTCAGCGGTTTGTATAGTTGGCATTATTTAATACTCGTAAAATCATCATAGTGTCAGAAATGATGAAGGGATTAAAGTTTTATCCTGTACAAAATATTTTAATTGCATTTATTTTAGTAACAAGTGTTGAAGTCGTGCGTTTGGACCAATTTTAACCTGTGCTAACTTAAAATGTTGTGGCATGTTGAACTACTACTTTTTTTCAGCACTGTGATGCTGCGTTGCCCCTTCTTGTGTCTGATGGAAAACCGGTCTGGCTTATTCTTTTCGGCAAGTGGAAGGAGGTAGGTTAGGTTACAGGGCAGATTAAGTGGTTGCAGCTCGCCTTTGTTGCACTGTTTTATCGGCTTGCTGTGCTTGTTGCTTCCTTATTTTGCTGAGAAGAGTGGTTGCTGAGAAGACTTGGGTTGAGGAGGAGTCTGCCTTCAAGCTGAAAGAGCCAATATTTACAAGTTGGTGAATAATTGCTTTGTTTACTTTTTGAGGCCTGAGAGTTGGACACTTTTCTGCATTTCCAGCGGACACTACTCTGTGGCTATTTTTGTGCTTTAGGGAAATAACAATACTTCATGTGCTTCCAAGATGCAGTTGTGGCCCCTGCAGCTTTTATCTGGGGTAAAAATATATCTGCATTTGAATACTGGAAGATTTAATTTGTCTCGTGCTGCATGTTTTGCTTCTGTTTGCCTGTGTTTGTGCTAGGTTGAAGTGCCTTTTTTTGAAGGCATGACACTGAATATCCCCAGGGGAGAGAAGTGCAGGCAGGGAGGGAGCAAGCCCCTAGGTGGCATCAGAAGCCACCTGATTTTTGGCTTCTGCATGCCAGAGGGTGAGAGGTGCAGATGGAAGGGGAGACCTGCGCTCTGAGGTGCCAGGGTTGACTTGTGGACGTGCCCGGCTTGGGTGTGCTTTCCTTTCTCAGTAATTTGTGCTAGCAAAAGCTCTTGCTCCATTAGCTGAGCAGTATATGTAGTCGTTGTTTCACTGATTCAAACATGTTTCAACCTTTTGCAGCTCTGCTTTCTAAATATTTAATTGAAATGCTTTTACAGCCATTTTACTTCTTTATCAACGTGAGCCAAGCCAGACAATGTAACATGGCATATGTTAAGATGTTAATTGAGTAGCAGCACACATAGGCGGCTGTTTCATAATTTTCTCCTTAGATGATCCTTGGCTCCAGTTTAACATTTCTTTGTGCTTCTGAACGGAAGTTTGTCTAAAGATATATTTAGAGCTGTTAGTCTAAGAAAGAGAAGCATTAATTCAGTAAGATGAAGAATTGAGGGCTGAATCCTGTAGGCACTGCTGGGACACAGCGCTTGTCGTGAGAGTGTGATAATAGTACCTTCCTGATAGTACCGCTTACTGTAATAGGGCTGGTAATCCTTTTACTGAGTGGTTCCTAACACCATGCAGAGTAAATAGATTTTTTTTTTTTTTTTTTTTTAAATGTCACCCGATGTCGTCAGAGTTGTGGAGGAGATATCAAATCTTTCCAAAAGGGTGTGTGGTCAGTTCAGTAATGACCCTCTCTATTTTAACATGGCTTTCAGAAAGATGACTTAGCCAAGACTGTCACTGTTGGTATTTAGTAGTGGAGTCTAACTTGTTTTCCTCAGGAGCTAACTGGGTTTTTGCAAGAGGCAAAGAGGCAGCGGGACACTGCACAGGAAAAAGAGCTCCTGGGTGCTGTGAACACCCAGATACCTCCTGTGCCTGGGAGATGCAGGCGTGGCAAATGCTGCTGGTGTGGTATTGCTTTCCACAGAAGCAGCCTTTCAAGACTACCTGTAAACCCTGTTAAACAGTTTTACAAACAAGCTTCAGAGATTGTATGGGGGGGACAACTGATGCAGTGGGAAGTGAAGGCTTTTCTGACCTGAGTAATTTTTAAAAGACCATGTGGCCAAAATAATTCTTCTTGGCAGACAGCTCTAACTGCTGTCTTGGGCATCGTTCTCATATGGAAGGCTTGTTTTCAGGTGTCTGAGTAAAAATAATGGGGACGCAGTGTGTGTCGCCATACAGCATTAGGGTCTTACGCGCGGGCTATGAGTGAGCAGTTTGTAGGGTTTCCTGCGGCCCTGAACAGCCCCTGTGCCTGTTCCTCTGCCGGAGCTGCACTGAGTTGTTGCTGGTCTTGTGCTGAACTGTTAAGAGAAAAAACTTGGGGTTTTTTTTTGTTTGGTTTGTTTTTTCCTCTTCTCCAAAGAACTTTATAAACCTTCTCTCTCTCTTTGTTAATCGTCTGCGAGTGTAGGTGGTTTACCATCTGAGATGGTAACTAGTTAACAGCGCTGATGATAAGTAACTGTGCACTGAGGTTTTCCTGTCTAGTTGCAACTTTCTTACTGTGTCCTGTATATTGGGTAATAATGTAATGTAATGCATGAGTACTGGAAGCTGGGAGCCCTGCAGTGGGAAACTCTTGCTGTTGGGTCAGGAATCCTATCCTGTCTTTGTGATGTATGGCACAGCTATTAGCAGTGACAGAAAGTGGTTCCTTTTCATAAATTGCATTAGGGTTTGGCAGAAATAGTGTTTTCCCTAGGCTGTCCAGAATGTACCAAGCACGCAAAACACAGCTACAGAGGCTGTTTTCAGGAGGGTGTTCCAGTTTATGCAGGTATTTGCAGTCTTGGGCTGAAGGGGATACAGAGTATCTGTGGCAACTTTGCTGATGGTATGAAACCTAAAATGAAAAAGTCACTGTGGGCTTCCTGGGTTTGACCACCTGGTCAAACCATTATGGTGTTTTGCACGATAAATTGTGGCTCCGCTTGTCCCCTGAATTTTGCTGAGCTGGACTTGTTGCTGTTATTGACATCTCCTCCATTCGAGGGCTGAGTCCACTGCTAGTGCCTGAATGATGAGAGCCATGTCCCATGTGACTTTTGGGACTGGGATGTCCCCTGCCTGAGCAAAACCGCAGTGTCCTGGAGGTGCTGCTGTCCCACTCCTGCCAGGGACACAACGAGGAGCCCCTTGGCCAGCGTCCTCCTCTGCGGTGTGTCCCAGGACAGGAGCTGTGCTGCAGCGGGCGCATGTTCATATAGCATGTTCACTGTGCACATGCACGTGCTCGCCCAGTATTTGTTGTGCTGCTGGCTTTCATAGGGAGTGAATGATCTGCAGTTGGAAAGCTGATAAGGGTTAGTTTCAGTGGCTGTGCAGGCTTTGAGAAGGCTTAGAGTTAACTAGGCAGTAGCTAATAAGTTTGAGGGCTTTCTTTTACCCCTCCCAACCACCTTCCTCTTTCCGGTCTCACAGGCATAAGGCTTCTTGTATCCCTTGTGGTTATATGGCTTCTACTATTTGCAGCATTAAGGAAATAGTCGGTGTTCTCAGAGCAACTGAATTGTGCCACCTCTTGTAATACAGTAGTTCCATATTGCTTAGCGTAGTTCAGCTACCTATTCCTGAAAGTATTGCTTAATTAGAAGAGGGTTGGCAGCAGCATCTGGTTTTATGCCACTTTGAAAAAAATTACATCTCTTTGCCTTCTCCCCCTGCTTTTTCCCCTCCATCTCTTCCTCAGTGCAAAGTAAACCCAGCTGCACACCTGGGGAGAGAACACACTCATTCTGCCCATGCCAAGTTGTGGCTGTTAAAATGGGACTGTTTTGAGGAGAAATACCTAAATAGGTCAGGGAAAGCAGACATGCATACTTTGGCATAAAACAGAAGAGCAGTTTGAGGAAATGCTTTAGTCTGATTTCCCCCCTCCCTGTCCTCCCCAATATACTTTCAGGAGTTTGTCAGCGTGGCTTCAGCACTTAGGATCTTAAATTACTGCAGCCTTTGAAGGTTACCTTGAAGATTCTCTCAAAGGCCTTGGGCCTAAAGGTTAAGTCAAAAGCTGAGGCTGTTAAGATGGGCTGGAGGCTTTCCAGTAAGGCTTTCTGCTGCAGACCCCAAGCAGCCAGTGTGTGTTCCCTGGAAGGACGTAGGACTGGGGGTCTCCATGAAACACAGTGGCTTTTGCAGGGAGCCACCCTGCTATGCTTCTCTAAACCACAGGCTAAGAAAACCCCTTTTCTCTGCTATTTTACTAATTAGTAGAAGCTGGGCTCTTGTTTTTGTGTAGCTGGTGGTAGTTCTTCAGAGGTCAGCAGGTCGATCCAGGCTGGTGGTATTCAGGGCAGAGTTGACATTTTTGAGGAGCATTGCTGTAGAGAGTAGAACAGGACTATGTCACTTCTGAGTCGCTCAGTGTGCCTTAACTTTCAAACATTCTGCATGGTGTTACCCACTGAGCAAAAGTTTCATTGTTGGTTGTGATAGTGTCATTGAATTTTTTTTTTTTTTTGGTGAAGTTTTGATACATAGTTTTATGTTCCCGGGTTTTTGTGATGGGTCAGTATCTGGTGCAAGCTGGTAAATCTAAGGCAGCTGTAAAAGCAGCCACCTTTGTTGCCGCTTGTAAGAGACAGATAACCCCAGAATCAAAAAAAGGCACCTTCTTGTCCTGGATGAAACTGCTTGAAGTAGCCTGAATTAAGTTTTAGATCAAGTTAAGTGAACTAGTTTAATTTCAGGGAGACTGTCAGCATGAAGAGCTACAGAAGAGAGAGTTAACATCAGCTGTCCTTCTAGGTGGGGCTGAGTCGCAGCAAGCCCCCAGGAGCAGCTCTCCAGGAGGAGCAATGCTTGCTGTTGGCTTATGGTATGGTTTCTAAGTTTAGTTTTCCAATGGGCTCAGGTCCCTGATAGATGTTCTCACTAATGAAAGTAACCATTTGAATCTATCACCCCTGCTGCTCTCCTGCAGCTGTTCATAGACGTGTAGCAAAGCGTGTCGGTAGCAGCCTCCAAATGTTAGAAACGGCTCTGTGTAGGGCCTGATTCACCCTTGCTCTTGGGATTGCTGGTTGCATTTGCTGTAGTTGCAGTAGTAATTAGGTAAGGAATGCATGTGACAGCAACAGAAGCAGACTTATTTATTTGTGAACAAAATTTCAGCTTTCAAAACGCATCTGTCCTGTTAGTGAAGGAAGAAGTGGGGTGAAATAAAAGTGGCAAATAACATTGTAACTAGGGTGGCTGTTCCTTTGCAACCTTTGTCACTTGTCCTTTTATCTCCTGATTTGATGGAGATGCGTCCTGCAGTGTCGCCAGATGGAGCTTTTCTGTGCAGTGCTTAGGACCATGAGCAGGTCACTGTCCCAGCACCTTCGCAGTCGAAGGGCTGGTTCCTCAGGGTTGCCGTTGCTTGACTTTGACATAGCTTAACTCCACTGCAAGGTAAATAAGAAGCATTTATGTCATTAGGCACAGGCTTCATACAGTCAGGCCATGATAACGTGTGCACTGGTAGAATGAAAGAAGCCTCAGTTTACCACTAACAGATTTTTATGATGTCCTCCCAGTATACTAGGGAGCATGGAGCAGGAGATAAAAAAATTGCTGTCAAAATAGACATCATGCTTATCCCTGCTGAAACCATAGGACCTTTGCCTTTTAAAATGTCACATCTGCTTGCAGATTGGAGGACATGAACTTGGCTATCCTTTTTGTGCCACCAGCTGACGAAAAGGAAACATAGAGGAACTGCATGTGCTGGCCTTATTATTGCTCATTTGCTGTGGCTTCTTGACACTGTTGATCGGTGCTGTAGGAGCAGAGGTCACAACTGGAAGAGCCTGAACTAAATTTTAGTTTACGTTTACTGACTCAGACTGATACTTGGAGGTAAAAGGACAGCTCTAGGGATCTTCTGCCCAGCTGCCTCCTGGCAACTTGCCTCTTTCTCTTTGCAAGAGAAAAATACTAATGCAAGTGGGCATGCTTATGTGCAGCTTGGCAGAACCTAGCAGGATGGGAAACCGTGCTGGCTGAAGCATGTTCTCCTGAGAAGCCTAGCGCACAATGTCATCTGCAAGTCTGTAGAGTAGAGGTTGTATTTGGACTGAGTTTCATCTGCCTGTACCCTGCAACCCCTTAATCCTTCATGCTTCTTCTCTGATTAAGCTATCATGTGAAGCTATAGAAAAGGTTTAGGTGCAAAAATGGGCACATAAGCCTGAGCCCTGTTGCCTGTTTCCATGAGCGCTGCTTTGTTGGGGAGGAGTCCGGGGTGAAAGAAGTGCTGCGGGCAGCCGTCTGTTTCAGCATGACTTGGGTCAGCACACCTTGGTCAGCTTTGGGTCAGACACAGTGATAACTCTTAGCAGCGGCAGGTTTCCGTGCTTGGTCTCCTTTGACTTTTCTAGTAAGACAGTTTTTGAAGAGTGAGATGACATTTGGGTTCCCTTCTTCAGTTGCTACGGTAGATGTGAGCATCTTCCCCAAGGCAAGGAAAAGCTCTGATTTTACTGTCCTTAGCATTCCCTGTCCTCACAAATCCCCAACAGCTCTGCTTTATTCTCTCCTTGGTGTTCCTAGGCGTCCACCCATCTGATTGTCTTGTATACAAAGTTAGCTGAAGTAGATGTCTGCTGATGTATCTACCTCAGTGGATTTGTCATATATTCTTACCTGTTGAAATGTTTTATTGTATTATGTCACTATAGAATATGCAGTTCCTATGTGGGAAGGAGCATCAGTATTAGCAGGACGTGCAGAACAGATTTTTAGACTGTCTGGTTTTAAAATGAGATGGTGTAACAAGCAGGACAACCAAGCTCCTGCCTCTTTGAGCATCTGATACAACAGTCGATGCTGGCTCAGTAGCTTTGGTTCTTATCACCGCCAGACACTAGAGCTGTTTGTTTAGCATGTTTCTTACTTACGATTTTAGTCTATCTATCAGATACCTTACTTGGTCTTTCTTTGTATGTGGTAGCACCTGTACAGAAGTAAAATAACTGGAAATGAGATGTTTTGTTTTGTTAACAGGAGGTTGAATTGTGTTTTATTCTGCTAGGAAAAGAATTGTTCCCTGAACTAAAAAAATGGTTGTTTAGTGCTTGCTCAGTAGGTGGCCAGCAGTAAAGACTGTTTTTTCCATGTTGAAGCTCCTGCTCCTCTTCAGAGCAATGATAAAATGCCTTCAATTAATGCAGTCAGACCAAGCACATGAAATACAGCACCCTTAAGAAACACAAAAGCTGCTTATGCATGTGTTTATGTGCAGTATAATAAGTTCCATACCATTCGCACTCCTTGGCACATGTACTGAGGTCATTTATGGCATACTTTAATTCAGTCACCACCCAATGTCATCTTAATAAGCCAACTGGGAGGTAGTGAGACTTAACGTGGAAAACTCCTAAGTTGCCAGTGGGATACCAGTTTTCTGCTTTGTAGCAGCTCTTTGGAAGGCTAGAAATAAATGCCTTGAAGTGGTGGGATTTACTGAAGTGTGGGGAGAGGGGCGTGTTAATTGTGTTTACAGATGAACAAGTAAAATGGATCTGAATTGTGGAAGAGCTTACAATAAAAGTAGTGACATCCATCCTGGCTGCTTTGCAACTTGGGATAATAGCTCCCAGTTGCAATGATACTTCATTAAAAACAAATACAGTTCTTATGTATAAGAGCAAAACAGCAAGAAGTCTAACTAACAGTTAAGTTTGGGGTGACTTTCTACAAAAAAAATAGCTGGATGAGTATTCTTCCATAGACTAGCAGAATGTTTCACAGCAGGAGATTAAGCCTGTAGTACAGTGATAGAAATTCTAATACGTAATATTTTTGTCATTGCTCTTTAGATTAATTCAAGATTTCTGTTCTCTCTTTCTTCCCTCACGTCTAGCAAAACTGTACAATCTAAAGTGGACTGCATTTTGGTAAGTACAGCTCCGGAATGCTTTTTAATATTTAATAAACTGCAAGACCAAAATAGATGGCTCTGGAGACTAACAGCTATTATGAAGCCTTTCCTTAGCAGTGCTTTAACATACTACCACTAAATGTGATCAAAATGAGTTCCCATTGCCAAAAAAAATACGACATGGGTTTGGTTGTTTTCCGTGGAAGTATTGACCTCTCATTGCCAGCAGCAAGTGGCTGTGATTGCCACTTGTAGAACTGTCAGTATAGATACAGCACAAAAAGGTGACTTAGTGGTTTTGTAAGCATGATTTTATTAAATGTAAGATGATGTATTGCACAGATCAGAGTATGCAAGAAGTTAATTGTGCCTTCAAGTTCCATTGCTCTTTAGGCCTTTAATGACAATGATTATTACTTTTATTGTTGTTTCCTTGAAGAAGTGAATTCATGGCTGGTACTACATTTTAAGGAAGGAACTAGGTTGAACTGCATGTTTGCACAAACCCTGGCAGACTAATGTCCTGGTCTCTGAAAATCTTACAGGTGTCATAACTATCAGATTTTTGGTTTGATTTTTTAAATCTTGCTAACCTCAAAAGTTGCACACCATCTCAAGTACCTTTCCAGAAATGTGCAACACTACAGGTCCTTGTTAGCTCTGCTGTACTAACGTCAGAGAGAGACACCATTTTTTGAAGAAGAAAAGCTCTTGAAATGTCTAAACGTCATATTCCATTATGCATTAAAATAACAGGTTCTAGGCAGTGATAAGAGATTATTTTTGGGATGCAAATATCTGGCACTAACTCAGAAAGAGGTTTTATTTGTTTGTTTTTAATAGTGAGCAGGTTGTGACTTTCTTTAAGTCAGAGTCTGAGTTCATAAATCTTGAGACTGGAAGGGACTGCTTATTCTGACTTTCTACCTTCGGCATTTCATCCAGAAGTAACCATTGGGTAAGATAAAAAGATGACATAGACAACCATCTGGATACTATCAAATAGAATCTGTTCAGCTGTACGACTGAGCTAAATAAGAATACTCCTTAAAGTCACATTATCAAAGGCAAATTCATATGGCACTGAATTCTCTTTCCTTAAAATGTTGTCTTAATTTATTGTGGTAAGAGGTTTAAAGTAAGCTGTATTGTTGTATTGCAAACAAACTTTGCACCGAGTTTTGCCTATGCTTAAAAATTTTTGGATACATCCAACTAAAATAGCAATGCAAATGTCATTTTTGTCCACTTTATTCCTCATTGACATTTGTGGACACAAAGCAAGTGTCTTAAGATCTTAACTTTTTTGCCTGTGAGTCTTCAGTGGCATAAGGGCAAATTGTAAAATTGCACTTGTAAAACTCTTAACACCATTTTTTCTGTGGTGAAAAAAGGGGAAGTGGGGTAGGCGTTCCTAAAGTAGCATCAGAGAGGGAGTGAGTAAGTAGAAGGTTAATTGGTCATCTGCTTCTTGAAAATCCATTTTAAGAAAATGGAATGATACTAGGACTATTCTGGCACTAAATTCTGCAGATTTGCACACCTGGGGTACTTAGGTAGGGATTATCAGTTTTTATGAGCCCATTCATTTGTGTAGGTCTCATCCACTGGATGGACAAATTATTTTTCTTAATAGTGCTCCTGGACGCAGAGCTGGCTCCATACCTTGACTTTCAATAGAGCAGCAGTGTCTTGATGGTCTAATTTTCTATTCCGGATGCATCCTTGTCTGTCCTGCTGATGAGTTCAGAGGAGTCCTGTCATCAGTGGAAAGGCCACTCTAGGTTAGCAAAGGTAGATCTAATGCTGTTCAGGTAGTTTAAAAAAAAGAAAAATCCAAGATCAGAATAGTTTCAGGAAGTAAAGATTAAGCTGAATTCTGGCAAAATGGTTTCTGCATTTTTTACATGCTTTTGGACAGCTGTGAGCTGCAAGACAATCTCCAAGTATGTTGAACTAAAAGGCTTGTTTGGAGCTTCCTTGCAGCCCTGTCCAGTTTTTTCCTGCAGAAGACAAGATGAGCAGGTTGCGTCTTTGGTGGAAGGCGTATGGGTTTGTCAGAGCAGTCCTGTAACTGGGGTACCGGCTGCTTGCAGGGTCTGACTCCAAGCTTATGGGCAGGTCAGAACATTTCCTTTAAGTGCATGTCCTTACATGTTTGGTTCAGATAGAAACCTTTTCGGGGCCTTTGAATCAGTCTCATGAAGCATAAGGGCACAATGTCTGTCCCTTGTCTTCCTCCTCACTCCAAGGAGGAGATTTGAGATTAGCTTTCAGTTATATTTGGAGGTGCTGGTGATACCTTAAAGCATTTAAACTCGATCAGTTTGATAGCAATCTTAAAAGAAAAAACACCAGTAGAGAAAAATAAGACTACACGTGTTGCCATTTGTGTTTGGTAGCACCAGTTGCAGCCGCAGGATGCAGAGCTGCATACAAAGCTCTTCAGCACATACACTGCCTGTTTCAACGCGGGATAGCAAGGAAGAGAGACATAGGAAGCAGAAACAGAGGTGATGGCAATAGTCTTTGTTGTGGAGGTAGCTAGCAGCAGAGGACTATGGGAAACACCTAGTGTAAGAGCACTGGGACTACAATTACTCATACAAGAGATGGAAGTTATCTGCCTTTTACTTGTTATACTGCACCACTTACATCATGACATACTGTCGGTTTCTGGAAGATCATAAGAAAATCATTGTATACTGTGCAATCCAAAAAAGATAATTAGCAAGAATTGTGGTGTAAACAGCCATTAAAAATTCATTATAACATCTTTTTAACTGTAGTAAACATGTCTAGCAGTAGATTCTCTTATGAATTCTCTTGTTATATTTGTTGCCACATACTAAATGAACTCTTGAACCTGATTTTTAAAATGGTATGCTCCATATAATTCCTCAGCAAGAAGGTTAAGGTTTCTTTCCTTAGTCCTCTGAAAAGAGGTGAGTGCTGGTGAGAGCGCACTGGATCGATGGCCGTGAAAACCAAAGCTGCTGATGGCTGGAGCAGTTACAGTGTGGGCAGCAGCAATGTGTAGGATCTGTTAGAGCAATGTGCCTTGGTCCTGCTGTGGAGGTGGTAGCTTGTCACTTGCCTTTTTGGCCCTACAGGAGACGGGCAGAAGCTCTGTGAAGCTGTGGCAGCTGTGCTTGGACGCTGTCTGTACAAAGCTGCCATGTGTTTTTTGGGCTTGTTTGGAATATTTAGCACCTGAAATATGTTTCTGCTTCTGTTCAGATAAAGCATATCAAAAGTATTTATTAGCAGCTTTTTAGAATAGTAGGTTCTGTTTCAAGTATTAGCTGTTTTCTGTTTTGATCATATTTCCAACAAACCATCTGACCTTGAGCAAATTACTTAATCTTTGCTTCTTGTTTCTCTGTTCACAAAGTGGGGAGATGATTGCTTGACTACTTCGCTATTCTTAGTCTGGTTGTTAAATAGTAGATGTTTGTTCTGCTGAAATATGACAAGTTTTAGAACCAGTCTGCCAGTAGGTGCAAGTTACATTGCCACTGGCATAGCCTTTTTTACTTCAGTTAGAGTATAGTTATCTATAAATACTCAAAATGTAGAAAGAAATACTAAGATCAGTCCACATTCGCTAAAATAGTAGTCTTGCAAAAAAGCTTGCAGCAGTGCCCCTGGCCTTCAGCTCCTCTTCACTAGAACTCAAGGACAAAAATAACCTGTAATTCTGCCTTCATTGTGGAAATATGAAATAGTTCAAATTTCAATGCCATTTTTCACTGTGTTCATTACAGAAGTTTTGACTCCGCTAATTGTTCCTTAGTATATTCTTTCTTTATCTTATTTAAAGTTTGGTCCAACAAAATATTTTCTTCTTTAAAACAATCCAGAAAAAGCATGTTCCCTGGAGTTTTCCTATGGTAATCCCTTTTGACAGCTTTAGGCTAAAACTTCACTAATGTTTGTGACCTGACAGTAGATCAGCAGTCAGAGAAACCTAGGTAGAGAGAACCAATCCACCAAAGTCAGGAAACCTTAAACGATACTCGGTGATTCTGGAGACTCACATTCAAATCTCTAAGTTCTCTGGTTCAAGCAGGAACCTGAATAAACTCATGTTTTCTGCAACACAGAATAAGTCCTTAACCACATTCCGTGTTAAACTGATCTTTGTCTCTGTGCTGTGAAAAGTTTCAGTGTCTCGTTAGTGTCTCTCAGAATGGAACCAGATGTCAAAACCTGCTATTTTTAGTTAAAAAAAACCCAAAAAACCAAAAAACAAACCACAACATTTTGGCCATCATGGTTTATTTCACAGCTGTTTATTTGCTCAAATCAGAATGCCTGTTAGAATGAAAAGGAAAGTTGCATCTGTTCCTAAGAGATCCTTGTTCTCTATCTTTCATAGGCAGCAAAAGGACAGATTCATTTGGAGCAGATCTATGTGGCCACTGATAATGCAAATATAAATGTATCTCTGGTTTAATTTCTTTGCTACATACTTTGTGCATTTCTTTAGAGAGCTATATATTTGGTAACTGTCAAAGCAAAAATACCAGAGATTTCTGTTCCTTTATATGTTACTGAAAGTCCTTGCTTAGCTGTGACTTGAGGTTTCTAATTCTTTGTCCTTAGTTTTTCTGTCTCAGAATATAAGATCACTCAGATATTTTGAGTACTTTATATATTTTTGTCAAAATTGAAGCCAGGTTTTGAAAATAAGTACGAACACTGCTTGCTCCCCATCTTCACTGAATCTTCCTTTATTTAATGTGGTTCCAGTTAGAGGAAATAAATACAACATGTGAAGACCAAGAGTAGCAGAGGTGGTGCTTTGTGATGGTTTTACACTTCAGTCCTGCAAGCAGTTTAGCATGCTTATATGTTTTTCTAATGCAGCTTTAAGAAATACAATTTATAAGTAGCCTTTGGAGAATTAGACAGTCTTCATCTGGTTTGATAGACCCAGTCAGTCAAGGTCAGGAAACTTTAAGCAAAATTTTTACTTAGATCCTTTTAAGTAGCAGAAAAGGATTCCCCAGATGTTTTGCATTCTGTATGGGTTGTTTTAAAACTACTGGAGCATAAGCTTTCATGGGCTACGCGAAGGGGAGTTTTTCCAAGATGATGCCAGCATCGCAGTCTTCCTTTTGATGCTCTGACTCTTTTCCACTCTGTTGAGCTATTCGGGGCGTGGTAGTGGAGAAAATGTATACTATATTTTGTGTTCTTGTTTATTCTTATTCATTTCCATATGCATCCAACTTAGCACAAAGAAAAACTCGGGATGAAGGAATCTTTTTCTTGGTCAGTAGTCCTGCTGAAATGTTCCTCCATTTTCCCAAATTCTTTTCGGATTGTATTAAGAAATTGGAAAGTTCTGATACTTTGAACAGTTGCAGTAACAGAGTTATTACTGAATTCACTAGACCTTTAGCACTGAGAACTGGTGGATGTCAGCTGAGGTTGAAGATGAGATTGTACTTACGAAGGTTGTAAACCAAGTTTTGAGAGTTTTAGAAATGTTTAGAGAAAACAGCCTAAACAAAACATGTTTAACAAATTTTTAAATTAAACAAAACATCACGTTTCCTGAATCTACTTGCACTGCCTGTCACACTCTCTCTCTTCGCTGCTACTTCTTCAGTTTTAAGATGATTTTCTCTAAATAGATTCAGTCTCATCTAATAAGCTTAGGTTTATCTAATTATCACCCAGGTAGGATTACCTCTGTGAACTGCCTGTGACTCCTGGCTGCATGTTAACTCTCCTGTTTGGAGGAGGTCCTGCCTTCCCGGGGCTTCCCCACAGCCATCGCTGGAAGCTGGAGTCCTGCTGAAAGTGCTGCCTGGGGCCAGGCATGAAGAGGAGTGGGTTTTGAGTGAAAACAGTGAGATAACATCACTGTCCAGCTGCTTCTGAGGATGTGAGAAAGCCATAATCCTCAGCTGCCTCAGCTTTAGGGCTGCAGTTTTGCTGATGAAGAGAGTCGCTGGCTTGCGTGCATCCTTTGGAAAGGGCTCTGTTAACATAATCCCAGTCAAACTTTTTCTCTGCGTGTATATCATTGGGTTGATTTTGGTTGGTTGGTTGTTTTGTTGTTTGGTTTTTGTTTTGGTTTTTTTTTAATTAGGGGGTTTGACAGATGGAGCCTGTGTAGCAGAGCCTCCATGGCTCAGGCGGGGCCCTTCCACGCAGCCCCTTCCTTCTGCCAGGACACAGCAGAAGTTGCTTCAACTGCAGTGGGCACTGAGGCTACTTCAGTAGTTTTTGATGAAAGGTTTCAATGTTTCTTCTAAAACGTTGCCCTTTATGTTGTACTCTGGCACATTAGGTCTGGAAGTGAGAGGTCATCTTCCACCTCAATGTCAGAATCATTGAGGGTTGTTTTGTTTTGCCTGGGATGCTTTTGCTGCATGGATTAGCGCTTACCATGCACGGTAATCTCTGCCGAACTGCGTACTTTGATGTGCTGCTTTGGCATTTGCTGTTTAAAGCAAAAAGCAGATAAGTTTCTCAAAGAAGAGGAGGTCTAATAAAGAAGTGCAAATTTTCTTGCGGTTGTTAAATTCCTGTGTTTTCATAAATAAATTGTTAATTTTCTGTACATTCTTTCTTTGCAGAACGTTGATCTTTTCAGTAATGGGTTTGTTAAAGGAATACCCACCAGTCCAAATGCTGTGATTTATGCAGGAAAGGAATAACAGAGAATTTGACAAAATGCACCCGTTAAGAAATACCTCTCTGAATATTTGATGGTGTGAGCACCACTGCTGTGTAAGCTGTTGTAGAGCCACGTAGAAATCGGTGTCAGCAAATTTTAGGAGTTTGTCAAAGGGAAAAAAAACCAAAACCCAAATGTGGTTTGCTGCAGCTTATAAAAGCAACAAATCCAGTGTCTGTTACCTGGCTGCTGCTGGAAGTATTTCTCTTGGCTCTGAGAAAGTCTGTCGCACCGCCGGTGGCCCAGTTCTGTGGAGCAGTTTTGTGGTGTGTTTAGAGGTCGGGGATTAGCGAGTCGCCGCGCTCTGCCACCACCCTTCCCTGGATGGCATGTCCTGCTGGTCCTTGCCCAGAGTCTGGGGTCAGGCAGGGGACTGGTGCTTTGGGTGCAAAGCCAGTGGAGGGGAAGTGGGAGCTCACCTCTCTCTAGTACTGTTGTTAATTTTGGGCCAGCTGAAGCAAGGTGGATCTGGACAGGACTGGGGCAGGTAGGGAGCCCCGGTTTGAAGTAAGGTTTAGGTTTTTAGTTTCCCCGCTCTATATTCTGCTCATTGCTGCAGTAAACAGCCAGGTCTCACTAGCTGTTGTTCCTGCTCTCTTTTTTTCCCTTGCTTTTGGAAAAGGTTACAATGGCAGTAAGACACAAGTGAAGGAAAAGAGAATTAACTGTAACCCAAAAGCTGTATTCTGGCTTAAAAAGGGATTGTGTGAGTCTGACTCTGTACTGGTGGTGCACCACCTCATGCGTTTCTTCTGCAGTATCTTCCCGAAGGAGAACCCGTTTGCTCCTTGCTGCATGGTTTCACTCATGCTGCTGCTGCGCAGACCTGAGCACATTACCACAGCTGATTTTCCTAGTATTTCTAAGTCCACCTAGCTGATTTCAGATGACCAAAAGCTAGTTTGTATGTAGCAATCAGTTTGTATGCACCAGGTAAAACTCCCACGTGTGTCTGATCCTCAGCTTGGTATCCTCTGGAGGAAGAGTCTGGCATCACTGAGATTCATGTTAACTGAATGGCTTGTCTTCAGTACCTGTTCAGTAACTCTGACTTCCAAAGGAAACAAAAGAATACTTGTATATAGATAGATTTTCCTAGTCTTCATTGAAGTCTGTGACGGTTAATGATTAATATATAGTGGATCACAGGATCAGGTGTGACATCCTGCATTGTTACAGCATAGCTGTTTTGATGCTGTGTTCTTAGAGGTGCTTCATGTGTGCTCTGAGAATATAAGTTTTCACATTACATGTCTGGTTACGGAAGTGATCTGTTACTGACATTTTTCCAGATTCTGCTTTTGTTGCATGTGAATTTTGTAATGATGACAAGTTCTTTCTGGTGTGTGATGGTGTGCAAATAAAATAGAAAATCACATTTCTAGTCCCAGAGTGCTCACAGTCACGTTCTTTCACATAAGTAAGTATTTTCTTGTTTAAAATTATATTATTTAGGAATACACTGTCAGATGACAGTTTTTAGCTGTCAAGCTCAACTCATTGTTTGCTTTTTCTCCCCCTGCCTCCCCCTATTCTGTTTGGTTTTGGTTTTTTTTTCACCAAAACACCTTTGTTATCCAGCAAGAAGTTGAGAAGTTTACAGACCTAGAGAAACTCTACCTCTACCTTCAGCTGCCTTCGGGTCCCAACAATGGAGACAAAAGGTATGTGTGTGAGTGTGTAAACGTGAGCAGCTAGTACTGAAAACATACTTTACTTGCTGTGGCGCTTATCTGCTGAGGAACCATTCACATGATGTATTTGGTAGCAGAAGCAGCCTTTATTAAACATTAAGGACTCTTCTCTTCCTGAAGATAGGGGTGTTTTTAACTTTAGAATCTTTAGTGCATGAATAGCTTGTAAATACAAACCTCCTAAAATGCAAGAGTTGTCAGAGAAAGCGTTTCGCAGCCTAAGCGTAATTGCTCCTTTGCTTTTTATGTAGGAAGTGATAATATAGCAACACAAATGCGATGGTGGGGGAAAGAAGGAACTAATGGTATTTCTGGTAACGTTTGTTTGACTAAAGGAGGGTCTAGAAAACCATCCTGCAGATCACAACATCACAAAATTAGTATATGTTCCCAGTAGGATGGTTATAGGCAGGCAGGTGCCTGCAGGAAGCACTCTGAGCATCTGCTGGGAAAGTTGGTTGTTTCCAAGGGGCAGCTGGCAAACTTGAGTGGGCAAAAGCTTAGAGGTAGTCATTAAGGAACAATACATTTAAGAGGGGAAGTAGGTGAACTCTCACCCTTCACTGTCTGCTCGTGGCTGCGTATCAGTCAAGAACTGGAGTGTGGAGTCTCTTTGTTAAATTGCGGATGAAAGAGGGTGATAACTGCTACCTATGCCTCAAGAAATACCTAAATGTGTGAGGTACTGGCCTCGTTGTCTCTGATGTCTCTCCACCTGCGTAGGTAGACAATTACTAAGCCTTGTAAATGAGGAGGAGCTATGGGAGCAAAGTCTTCATTAGCACTTCTGCTTTTTTCACTAGCGATCAGATCTCCATGTCATCCAGTCGTGCCCAGCAGATGCACGCCTTCTCCTGGATACGGAACACCTTGGAAGAGCACCCTGAGACATCCCTTCCCAAGCAGGAGGTTTATGATGAATATAAGTGAGTACTCCCAAACTGGATCCATACGTATGGCTGTAGTGAGCATAGATAGTTCTGTGACACTGGCTCTACAGGTACTCTGCTGATAATACATGTACAAGTGCATATAGCAGAACAAGGCCTTATATACTGATGTACCTGAGAATGTACTAGCTACAGTGCAGCAAAATGTATTCATTATTTCTGCCACTGAAGATAAAACTGTGATGTTTAAATTGTGCATTACATATGCTGAAGGAAAGGTACAAGTATTTCTTAACAAGTAAATATGTGTATGAGTTTTGGTTTTGCTTTGTGGACAGAACAGCACAGGTAAAAAGCACCAGTTACTATCTTTCAGTACATTTTGGTCTGCTTGTATATACATGCGTATATGACTGCCTTAACAAGGATGAGGGGTTGAATTGTTTCTCCTGGAAATGCAGCTATTTTGCACATAAGGTCTAGCTCACCACACCTTTCTTTCCAGGATAATGCATAAATATTGGACCTTCCTGCAGCAAACCTGATTTCTACAGAGGCACGATATATCTGAATATGTATGAAAGCAGTAACCAAGGCCACTGGGAGTCTGTGTTGTCAAGTCTCAAAGCTACCATTTAAAGAGAAAGCGATTAGAAGCAAGGGAGAGGGAGCTGTCTGATGGAAGTTGGATCTGAATTCATTTACAGAACATTCCCCACAGGGAGGAAAAAAAAAAAAAATCATCCTCAGCCCAGTTGCTTGAAGATGAATAACAGATCTATAATCTAGTATGAATATTTCCATAATCTGAATGATTACAGTAATTTGCAGTGAGCTGAATCCCTCCACCTCCTAAGCGCCTACAGGATTCAGCCATTAGTAAATGTTACTGCAGGGTTGCCTTCTGAGAATACCTCCTTTTAATTAACTCTCTATGGTCAAGTTTTTTACTCTGACTAGAGCTGAAATATGATGGCATTCGCTTGCCTGGGGTTGATAAACATGCACACACCTATTTCTGAAATCTCGCCATCGACTGGAGTGGTGACGCACCCTGGAAATATAGCCAATGGCACAGACGTGCCGGGGTGGCCAATCCCCGAGCAGCAGCCGCTCGCGCAGACACAGCAACAGCGGCAGCTGCTGTGCGGGAGAGAGATGGAAGCGTTATTCTTAAATATATTTCGTATTAAATAATTTATGGCCTGTTTCAGCAACAAATCTGCTTGGCTTCCATGCTGTGCCAAGCTGCAGATGCCCGGAAAAATCATCATCTACAGATTGTGGAGTGTGAAATTTGGATGGCTTTTGTATGTAGCTGCATCAAGTATTTGTGTATTGTATTTTTTTTCCTAACAAAATAAGGGTGGTAAGCAAATATTCAGGAAAATATCAAATGTTTGGAATCTGTTCTCCTTTGGAAGCATCTGTTTTTAAAACATTCAGTTTCTTTGAATATTTTCGTGAGTTATTCTTGCACACCAAAGGAAAAGTAGTCTTGCGGTGGGAGATGGGCAACAGGCTAATAAATAGATAAGATTCTTAGTTTTGGTAAGTCATTTTTCTTTACCTAAGGGTGTTAAGACCTCTCAAAACTTGCTTCTGTCATATTAACGAGTTACCATTTCTCTCCTCTGTGTGCAAAGATAGATGTTGCACGAGCTCACAGTGAGCAAGCTTATGCACTCTGCACGTATAAAACAAAGTTCCAAGGCTTTAGGAGAGTGCTGCATCATACCAGCATCTCAATTCCTGCTGTAAATTTTGGTCAGAATAAATCTTGCAAAGCTACTGGGCTTCTACGTCACCTCTCATGTTGGTTTTTTTTTTTTTTCTTTGAAGAGGGAAAGACAGAAGCTTGCGTTTCACACAAGTCCACCACTGGCAAGTGTTGATAGTGTTTCCAGCTCCTCCATGTTTCAGTAGGCTCTTTTCGCTGAGCTTGTTCAGTACAGCGACTCTTCTGTTTTCTTACTCTTCTATTTAAATGTGAATTCGTGCCTCTAACTGGATAAAAATGAATGGATTAATCTCCCTTTTGAAAGGGATAAATGAAAAATGCATCATAATATAAGGCAGTAGCACTTGGGAAGGTTGAGAGCTTGCAGCTGAATTTCAGAAAGGAGGTAGATGAGAGCTAGTTCACCTCTCTTGTGATACCACTTGCACTGACAGAATATGTTGGGCTGTAAGAAGCTGTGTTTCTGTTAGGCACACAGGGTTCTGCCAGCTTCCTCTGGGAGTTATGGTGGAATACAGTCTGGAAAATACTATGGGAACTCATGGGGAGCTGCCTGACGTTACCTAGCCTGCAGAGAATGGATGCTGCTTCCCATCAAATCCTTTCGGTGTTTTCTTGTAAGTCAGTTTTACTTCTGGAGGCAGCCAGGTGTAGATTTAGCTGAGTTTAGAGAATTAGAACTTCGAGTCTAGGTGCAGTCCTGCACTACTTAGGCAGACAAAAATCCCTGTTTGCCCACAAAATGATTTGTTGAGCCTTCAGTAAACACTTGGGTCCTCTTATCTTGCTTCTACTGCAGTGACACAAGGAAGGAAAGTCATTCATATTTAAGTTTGGTGCCCTGAAGATTCACTTGTTATGCTTAATATGGATTAGGAGGTCTTTGAGTCATCCTGTATCTCTTTCCTTTAGTCTGTAAATCATTAATCCTTGCTTTGCTGGCTGCTGGGCCACTTGATGCCACTCGACGCATACATTATGTGCACTAAGTGTTAAGAGTGTTAACCAACAAATTAGAAGAATAATATTCAGAAACTAGCACAGAAGAGGGCATTAGGTATAAGAATACCATGTCTGTTAAATAAAAGACACCAGAAACGTGCTAATCTTGTTTGATAGCACTTAACCAGTGCTTTTATATAAAACTCCCTGATTGGAACAGGATGGGACCTATTCTGTTATGAAGTTCAGTCCTCTGCCATAAGCAACTACTATATATTCCTTTTAAAAAAGTCATCTGAAGCAGTTGTTTCGCACCTCTGCTGCTGCTCCTGGGAGTTTGACCTGCAATTTCATTTCTCTAATGGTTTTCACACATCTGGTTTCCATCCTACCTGATTTTTTGGACTCATTTCTATGCTATCATTGTTCATCAGCTTAATGAGAGCCTAGCGCTTCCTAAGATTCTTCTCTCTAACCCACGTTTAGAGACCAGTTGTTTTACTGGATTGGGTAAGCCAAGATCTTTGTTTTGTTTCATGCAATAGGTTCTCTATCATTTGCTATTCGTAATGGTTTTTCTGCCCAGGAAGCTGTGTAAGCTGGGCTGCATAGCCTGACGTCTTCATTGGCTTTTTGGTTAATCGTTCTTTTGTGATTTAATTCAGGGGCACTCCCAGTGTATTTTGCATCTTGAGTACATTTAATTTGAAGATCTTGCCAAAAAAACCCAAACCCCAGCCTTTTCTCCTTATCATGTAGGGGAGCTCTGTACAGAGGAACATAAGCAGCCGTGTGTCCATTACCATTCCTGTCTCTGTGTAGACCTTCTCTTCCCCCATCTGTTTCCCACCCACCCTTCAAATAAGCAAAACAGCTCCTGGGCTCAGCAATGTGCCAAGAGTGCAAGTAGCAAAGAGAAGAGCTTCAGGGAAGAGACTCCTGGTGTGTGTTGTCAAGTCAATGAGAAACCACAGATGGACATGGAGGGTTCTCAGCTGAGCCAGGAGGAGGAGGGGCCATATGGGATGATCTGTCTGAAAACTGAAATTACATGATAATAATAATAGCTCAAAAATCACAAGCTTGCAGGAGCTGCCAGTAAGGATATGAGGGGACCATGTAAGTGTATGTTTTCCTGCTAGTAAGTAACTGTCTTGAAACAGATGTGCTAGACTTGAGGAACAGATTTCCCCCCCCAGCCTTCTTTATTTATTTATTTATTTTCTCCTAGGGAGGGGATAATTTTAACTTTAAAGGTGATTGATTGGTAGGTCCCTAATCCTGTTGTTTTGCTGGCTTATTTTTTTTATTTTGTTGACATAGTTGAGTTTCAGTCAAAGATACTGCTGACTATGGCGGAGAAATTCGGAGATCCTCCTTTGCATGCTGGTGGAGACTTAGTCCTGTAATCAGCATCAGTAAGTGACAAAGACCCACCTTCTAGGAATTTTCAGAGCAAAGTTAAAATCCATTGGAGCCTGCCAAGATGCAAGGGAAAAAAAAATGCACAGAGATCTATCTATTACACCTAAAGTAATGTCTGATTCCTAAGAGGGTGCAGCAAGCCAGAAGTATTCCTTTGTATTAACTTCAAAGGGACATGTCCAGAATCCAGATTCTGTGACTGACATGCATAGAAATGAAATATGTTGGTATATAAATTGGATAAAAACTTTCTCAATGTCCTGTACAGAAACTAGACTAATGGCTGACTGTATACAAGGTTGTAGGCAACGTCTCCTGGTTTGGACAGAGTGGCCTGGTAGCTGGGGGAAGCGGACATACACAAGCTCTGTAGGGAAGTGTCATAACCAAACAGCATAAAACTTACTGTTTATCATCAAAATCATTACGTATGTGGTGGTGCTTTCTGAGTGGAAGATACCTACATAAAAGCAGCAGATACTTGCTCTGTAATAACTAATATTTTTACAGAGAAAGTAAATGCAATGGAATTATCTCAAGAAATACATACTACTTTCTGTAGAGCTACAGTTTTTAGAGATGCAGATACTTGGATGCAAATGCCATTGCTAATTGTTACTGTTTTTACGAGGTGATGCTGGGAATGAAACATCTGTTTCAGGAGTCCTGCTTTTTCTGTCTGTCTTTCTGTCTGTCTTTCTGTCTGTCTTTCTGTCTGTCTTTCTGTCTGTCTTTCTGTCTGTCTTTCTGTCTGTCTGTCTTTCGTCGTTTATGACCAGAGATTTGCTTGCATGTATGTACCCGATTAGAGTAGCAGGCAATGTGGTGTATGAAGTTACTGTTTTTCTGCTCCCCTGCTGATGCCTACACAGGATTCGTGTACAGTCACCTCTTCTTCACGGAAAAGGAGGTCATTGCTATCTGGTGCTGACTCTGACTGTAGGAAATCTGAGTGAGAATGCTTTAACGGTATGTTTTGGGCCTTAGCACGTTAACATCTATGAAATACCACAAGGCTCTTGAGCAAAAGGCAATATGGCATTCATATCTTTGTGCAGCCTTAAGCACTTGCTGTGTAGGTAAACCTTTCAGAGCAGTTCCCGGTTTTCTCCTCTGCTTTTCACACGTTTGCAGTTGTCCAGAACATTCACATTTTGCAGTGAAATCAACAATTCTTGTTCTCTGCCTCAAGGAGGTATTTTTTAAATATCTCGGATGTTGAAACATCCGAATAGATGTTGAAACAAAATTCCTTCTGCTGTTCCTGAGAACTGAAGACAGATAACTGTGCCCATTTACTAGAATAAGTAAACTTGGCAAAATTACCTTTTGTTGCTTTATTCCCCTATATCATCAGGTTGTATACTCAGTCGCATGAAGATCCACATTTGCAGAGGCAGTTGAAATCTCTGTTAATTTAGGACTGTTAATGAATATAAGGATGTCTATAATTAAGCACTCTCATAGTTCAGTAGTGGTACAGTGGTAAGAGGACTAGGTCCTCAGTACATGTTTATGTTACACCTATAAAGGTGAAGCTGGTTCCCTGGGAAGGTATGTTTTACTGAATTCAGTTCTGTTAAGCTCTATTAAATTGAGGTTGTGTAGGAAGAATCTTCCTCTGGACACTGACAAATCTCTTACATACTGCTTTTCAAATATTGCTGCAGGACTTCAGGCTGTACCACACACAAGCTATACTTCTGGCTAGAACAATGTCTCTGCTTTTATTATGTCCTAAAATAAGTGAATTGAAACATATGCTTCAAACTAAGTTGTGGAGTAAATCTTAACTGTGCTCTCGATAATGCCAGTACTTGTTATGTCTCCACATGACTTGTCTTTGAACTCAGTAGAGAACAAGGCAAAAACTGTGGTATTAATAGCTCTGTTTATACATTTTTAATGCATTCAGTTCGTTATGGGTAACTTCATTAATGTTAAATGTGGTTCTAAATATGGACGGGTATAAGTGTTTTCTTTTGAAAACCTTTGATGGAGTCTAGCATGTAGGCTGGCCTCTTGTATTAACTTTGATTCCATTCACGCTTTCTTTCTCTTTGTTGCAGGAGCTATTGTGACAATCTTGGCTACCACCCATTAAGTGCTGCTGACTTTGGAAAGATCATGAAAAATGTCTTTCCAAATATGAAGGCCCGTCGTCTAGGCACAAGAGGCAAATCAAAATATCCTTTGCTAGAACGCTTCTCATTAACTTCTTCTGCACTTGCCTGGAAAACATCTGTTGTTATGGCTTAACTGCTAGCTAAATGCAGAAGTAATGTTATATAAAAAATGCAGACACTTTCCCAACGTTCTTTAAAAATTATTAATTGCAGTAGTGTTAGATTGCAAGATAGAACTTCTGAAACAAGTACTTAAATTTAGGTTCTGACACTTAGTTGTCACAGCAGTGAGGAATCAAAGAAGCTTTATCATTTAGTGCAAAGGGAGATAATGGAATAAAGGAACTTGCCTTATATATGTGCAGTAACTAGTATTTTATTGGTAGTACAGCTCAGAATTATCAGAACATGTCTTGCTTCTATATTATACTTCTGCACACCAGTAATTTAAAACTTAGTTGTAAAGCCAAAGATCCTTTTTAAGCTGCGCTTACAGGTATTTCATGAAATTGCCTCTCCTCAACCGTTAGTATTTCTTGAAAGAGGAGGGAACTGGGAAGTTGTCACAAAAGCTGACTTCAGACTTGGAAGGCATGATCCAAGCTTTGTCCTGCCGTCAGAGGGGAGAGATGGCTTCCTTCACTGCACTGTGCAGACTTCCTGAGATAGGAAAGACAATTCAGAGGAAGAGCTTCTAGGATGGGGAGCGCTGTCTTCCTCTCTTGACTGCGGAGTCTTGTTCCCTGTGCCCAGAGTTGGAATCCATCTCCTTCCCTGTGTTTGAGAACTAGTCCATCCCAGAGGGTGTGCAAAAACACTACCCCGTTTAATTGTAACATAATACAAACCTTAAAGTACTTAAAAACCTGATGTTGTTATAGTGTAACTAGACATAATTGTTACAGGCAGAACTATACACAGATCTTGGGACAGATTAGTTTATCGATTAATAGGCAGCCAAAGTGAAGAATTTGGGGCAAATGCTGTGTGAAAGAGTCTGCTCATACCACTGGTGGTTCTGCTGCCTCAGTGTAGGGGCAAGAAGGTCTGCTAGGAAAGAAATGCAGTAATCAAGTCTAAAGGCTACAAGGATGTGGATTTTTCTCAGGCTTTTCTGAGACTGAGCTGCAGTTTGTCTTGTCTTTAGCATGCTGAGGTGTTCCATTAAGAAGCAAAAACAGTGATTTTCAAAGTAAGTTTTTTCATCAGCGAGAATTTTGTCTTTTCCAAGTTGAGAATTACACCTTCCCTTGAGAATCCTGAGAAACCATTGTGAACTAATGTAATACCTGCTGCCTGCTGCATCCCCCAGGGTTGACTTTTGCTCTGTTCTGATGTGCTGGGTAGGCTAAGCTACTGTAGTAAGCAAGGGAGGGAGAGCATTAGAAGGCCAGAAGGCATCAAGGTGCTTGTAGGCGTTAATTAAAAACCACTTAAAAGAACTAGCAGTAATGATATGGACTTTGCCAAGGTCTCACCTGAAGCATGCACTTACAGAGGGAATTAAATGCTAGCAGGCAGCCCAGAATTATTTGTCTTCCATAGAGGAAAAAACCTTCCATGTAATAGTAAATGGAGAAGTTGTGTGTCAGTTAATTGTTTCATAAAATACAGTGTTGGATTATCTAGCACTGGAGTCCAAAATTTAGTAGGGATGTTCTGCGTAGAGCTAGACAAGTTTTAAGGAGGAAATCATATGATGTAATTGTAGCTTGACCCAGGGGATCTCTTTCAGTTGTTTCCTAAGTTTCTAGTTCAGAATTATTAAAATGTGACCTTATCTCACACTTACTTTAATACCCAGCCTCCTTACATTTATTTTACTGTAATTACGCTCCATCCAGGTTAATGCAAGCAAATGCAAACTCCATGGTCTAGGAAAGAGAAATACAGCCATATTTACAGAATTTGACAAATTAGTGATCCTGAAGAAGATTTGAGTCACAGAGAAGAGATGCTGTATGTGAACTCCCACAGTAATGCTGTGGAGAGGAAAAAAGGCTAATTTGATTTTTAGACCTATAAACAAGTGAGTAAGAGTAATGGAGGGAGTATATTTTTGTGTAACTGATTTGATGAGATCAGTGTAAGAACAAATCTGGGTATTTGTGTCCATTTTTTTACGGAAGAATTATCATGGGTGGGGAGAGATCCACAAAAATTGTGTGAAATCTAAGGAATAAATGTCCTCATCAGTCACTTCATTTTGTCATGGGGAACTTCTTCATTTTCTGGAAGTCCCTTAGGAGAAGGAAATGTCAGGAAATGTAGCAAAAAGAGGCAAAAAACCCTCATAATAAAGTAAAACCTGAATTTGGGAACACGTTTTTTAAGTGATTAACTTTTGGAAATGCATTCTCCATCTTGTTTTAGGCCTTGTTTAGGAAGGGAGTTTAGTCCAAATTTATGTTAATGATTTAAATATTGAGTAGCTAATTGAAACTACTTGGTGTGGTTTAGTGGTTCTTCTAAGTCATCAAACAAAATTCATCATGCCCAGCATCACTTGCCCCTCTGCATAGATGGACAAGCCCTATGACCTGCCCAAGAACGCAGCCATTTATAGGCTCTTGATTCTGGCTGGCTATGAGAGTATTTTAATGCCGGTAATTCTTAGATCTGTTGTTGAGATTGCTTATAAAGCTTATGAGGGGTATCAGAGAAATTACTGACGTCCCTTCCTATCGCCCAACTAACAAGCAGAGACGATTTAGACCTTAATTCTTGTTCACATATTGCTACAGTGGACTGAGGAAGAAGGCTTTTGTGCATATGCCAACACTGCCCAACCTTGACTTTCATAAAACTGGAGATGGGGTATGATATATACTTGCTTATTTTATATGTATAACTGCAAATTAACATTTATTACGTTGTTTTTCTGTCTGAAGTTTTCAAAACAAAGAGCTCTGTAGTTTTTAAGATTTTTCTTTATGATACTTATATCCTGAATCATTGTTTAATGTTTTTGTGTAAAGTTAGAATGAATTGCAGTGCTATGAAAAAAACTAATTTAGGAGGTAAAGCAGACTTTCACAGTGTTGCTACCCACAAGCTGTATCTTTCTAACTCTGATTCTGTTTTGGTTTTACTGTTTGGGTTTGGGTTGGTTGTGTTTTGTTTTGTTTTGTTTTTTTGTTTTGGGTTTGGGTTTTGGTTTTTTTTAAGTCAATGCTAGGGAAGAGGAACCCCAGTGAAAGAAGCAGTTCCTGGGGAACAGTGCTGAGTTGCTGAGTTGGCAAGACTCTGGATGCAGGGATCATCCATTGTTGGTGGTCCAGATATTAGGATTCTCTCTGTGATTTTCTTCCAGAAATGTCAGCTCCATATGATGCCTTTGGAAACAATCAGTAGATTAATGTTAAAGGCATTTCATTTTGAATGATATTGATGTAGTGATCTCATTCTCCAATTTCATGAAAAACTGTGAACATACTCAACTTTTTGTGTGTTTCTGATCGTCACTTGCTCTCTGTTTTTGTTTTTGTGCCTTAATGACCCTTAATAACTAAAGTAACCTTTCCTCCTTTGTTTCTTTGTTTCAGTTGGATGGGGCAGAGCAGTCTGGGCAGCTGCAAAGTGCTGATGAGGAAGTCGTCTCTGCGGCCTGCCGGCTTGTTTGTGAATGGGCCCAGAAAGTGCTGAGCCAGCCTTTTGATACAGTCTTGGAATTGGCTCGTTTCCTTGTAAAAAGTCACTATATCGGTACCAAGTCAATGGCAGCTTTAACAGTAATGGCAGGGGCACCAGCAGGTAACGAGAACTTAATGCTGAATTGATGACGTAGGGGATCTTCTTTTAAAGAGTAGTAGCATCTTGGTTTGAGGAAGCACTTCTCTTCAGGGCAAACTGAGCACTGAGCATGCATTTATGTGATTCTAGTCCACATTGCTGCAAATTACTTTTCTTGCTGGTAGTCTGGGTGAAGAGATCTGAAAACAAGCAGTGGTCTTGGGTTTAGTTTGTGATTCTCCCATTCCTCCAATGAGGGCCCTGGTCTTGTAAAACACTTCAGGGCATGTGAGTAATTGTGCTGAATTTATGTACTCTGCTAGATCAGGAGTTTTGTGCTGGTACAGCGCTGGTTTGTAGACAAGTGGCGGATGTAGATGTGTTTTTGTCTGATAACTTGCCCTAATTTGGAAACAATTGTCTGTCTTAATTTTCTCTCAAGAGCAGATTTTCTTACAGGCATTTGTGATATGTCAGGTGCAGATTTTCCTGAGATGTTTGATCAGTGTCGGGTAGTACAAGCACGTCAGCTGCTGCTCTTATTGATCACATTACAAGTAAGGGCTTGAGAGGTGTTGAGAGGGACAGGAGAGCCTTCTCCGGGGGCAATTGTGTGACTGAGATTCCAGCACTTGATTACAAATCTTCGTTAAGGATGGAGGTAAAGAGAAGGGTTATTTTTGTATTTTGCTACATTAGGTGAATTCCTGTTCTGTTCAGTCTCTGGGAAAGCTTACATTCGATGTGGTAGTTTGTACATCTACTTTTGTAGATGTACTTTGTTTCCCTCTTCATGCTCAGAATGTCACTTAATCATTTGAAGTGTGTTTTTGAGGCTGTGGGTGAAGTAAATTACAAAATGAAGTATAGGAGGGAAGTACAGGTGCACAACATGTCCCCAGAGTTGCCTCTGGGAAGTTCTGCACAGGCCTGTCAGGCAAAACGTGTTTGTATCAAGGCAAATCTCTTGCCTTAAGACAGGTGATTTCAAGTGGAAACTGGTGGTCAGGGCTGTAGGCTGGGGTCATCCCCTTCTGGATCATTTTCTTTCTCCTTCCAGCTCTCTTTCCTTTGTTGTAACTTGGAACTGACGGGTGGCAGTGGCAGGTTTTGCTGCCAGTACGCTCCTTTTTTACCTGTTGTTGCTTGGCTTCATTGGTTCTGTTTGCCGTGCTGCTAGAAGGAGCGCTAGGTATATGTACACCTCTTCAGCTCATGTAGCTTCTCCCCCTTAATTCCTTCAAGAGAAGATGGTTTCCTTCAAGGAAAAGGGCACTTATTTCCAGTGCATGCCTCTGTGGCTTCAATAGTCATTTCAGGAGAGGTTCTTTCTAGAATGGCAAATAAAATATTCCCATTCCTCTTTATCACAAGGAACTACAGTATCTCTGTGCATTAATTGAGGAAAAAGCAAACTTTTACCGTCAAAGAAAAATTTTTATGAGAAAAAAACCTCAACATGTTACTTGCCTTCAGTATTCAGCCCACACAGATGAATTGTTTTCCAGTAATTGCAATATGTTTGGGCATTTCACTGCTCTGTGAAGAAGGAATTGTGAAAGTGTTGTGGTATTCGAGCTCTAATGGTACAGGCAGACTTGCTCCCAAGAGGGTGGGCTCCCAGACCACAGTTCCTAAGCATATACTGGGTACCTAAAACCAAATATTTGCCCTAAAATGTTGTTGATTAATTTATAATTATTTTAAAAACTGTGAAGCCTGCAAAGTATAAATGAAACAGTGTTAAAGCATTTTTAGAGGGGCAGTTCAACAGGGTTAGTTGATCACTGAGAGAGCATGCTAATCCTCTTGACTGTTACTAAACAAAAGACCGTAAATGTGATGTGATTTTGTAAGGGAAATTGGTACCACCTGCACAGATGAGACTAACTCCCTGTTGTTCTCCCTGGAAGCACCAGTTGCTTGCTTGTGATCAGCAAAGGCATTGTCTCCAGAAAAAGATGTTCTCCTATTCTAATTTCCATAGTTTTTTCACCTTTTCCTTTTTTTTTTTTTCTTTTTTCCCTGGACACTTCTCTTGCCCTTCTTTCACCACTATCCCTGATCACACACAGGTTGTGATCCATTCTGGTATTAGATGCATTGTGTTTCATGCCTTGGCCATTAGATAATATCATCTGCTCAGAGCTGCTCTTCTGTGACACAGACCCACACCTTTCTGGAGAGATTTTTCATTTTTAAAGCTGCCTTAGACATTGATAGCAAAAACACAGTAGATGCTTAATTTTAAAGCTTCATCTAAAACATATCTGCTGCCCTCTACTGTCAGTTAAATGAAATGCATTGAAAAGTTGCAATTTGGGATTACTAGAATCAAGGTGCCAGTACATAGTATTTTAGCAGCTAATGCCCAGCTTGTCTAACAGATAGAGGTTTTGCCACAGATCTGGAAATAAAATGAAACAATGAATAGATTTGGGCATGAAATGGATGGGAGCACGTCATGGATGTGGTGTTCCCAGAATGATTGTGGAGATGCCTTCTGTGTATTCTGTGTCATGAGATACAGAAGAGGCACTACAGCAGACAGGGTATGTGTGGTTATAATTCACTCTTCTTCTTTTGTATTCAGGAATAAAAGGGATCCCCCAGCCCTCGGCTTTTATACCTACTGCTGAAAGTAATTCCTTTCAACCGCAAGTGAAAACTCTGCCATCTCCTGTTGATGCCAAGCAGCAGCTGCAGCGTAAGATCCAGAAGAAGCAGCAAGAACAGAAACTGCAGTCTCCTTTGCCAGGAGAGTCTCCAGCAAAGAAAACGGAAGGCACTGCAACCAACGGTGTGACCAGTATATCTAATGGAAGTCCTGCAATTCTGTCTCCTCCGCCTATTGGCATTGTTGTGGCAGCTGTTCCCAGCCCAATACCGGTAAAGTTCTCCAGCAATTCTCTAGAGAAACCACCTTGTGATAGGGTTGTAAATTGCCAGTAACTTAGCAGTGGTGTCAGTGGGATAGAAAAAGCTGTTCAAAGGCTTGGGTCCCTTGATGCTTTTCTGTCCCAATGACTGTGTTATACCACGTGAGTTATGGGATTGATACAGAGGCAGCAGAATTCTGATCACATAGCATAGGCCAAGTTTGTCTTTGAAGTCATTGACAGTGGGTTTCCAGCTAGCAATAATTAAGGTTGTATGTGGGAATAATTGCCCTTGAGATGAAGTTTAACCAGAGGAGAGAGCTGACACCAGTCTTGTGGGTCGCTGAGTCCATAATATGGAATTTAAATTCATTGGCCTGGTGCATTTAGTGACAGCAGCAATTTTATTTTTGCATGAATGTCTGTAGTATGGAACATATTTGTCTTTCAGCCATACAAAACTGGGCTGGGGGGGAAGTTTATTTGTTTTTAAGATGTTAGCTGTGTTGTCGATTTTCAATAGGTAAGCTAATTTTTTGCCTGATAGTTTGTATTTAACTCGCTTTTGAAACCTCAGCAATGAGCAGTGTTTTGAACACATCCTCTCGTCTTTAACCTTTGTATGTTTGTCTTTTTGTTCCATGTAGTGAAGGATTGTATGAGAATGACCCTTTACATTAGCAGAAGAGCAGACTAGTGTGTAGACCAGTGCCTCGTGCCTTGAAAATTGAGGCCACATATCTGTCTACCAGTCCTTAGGCAGACGGATAGAAATTGTCTTGTATATAGTTGAAGAGCTTGTTTTCTTTCAAACTGACGTTCACTAGCTTTGGTGTATTGAGCTGTGTTGTCCTTCATCTTTGAAATGCTTGGGGATGAGGTGGTCTGTGGGCTTTGGGGACTTCCTTGCTTCATTGTCACACCTTTTCTTTTTCTCTCTGTACAGGTGCCAAGGACCAGGCAGTTGGTGACGTCTCCAAGTCCTATGGGATCGTCTGATAGCAAGGTCCTGCCGCTCAATGTTCAGGTGGTCACTCAGCACATGCAATCAGTCAAGCAGTCACCAAAGACTCCCCAGAATGTTCCCGCCAGCCCAGTTGGTGACCGCTCTGCCCGGCATCGCTACCCGCAGATCTTACCGAAGCCAGCAAACACCAGTGCTCTCACCATCCGCTCTCCCACGACGGTGCTCTTTACCAGCAGCCCAATCAAGACTGTTGTGCCAGCTCCACATGTGAATTCTTTAAATGTGGTAAAAATGACAGCAATATCCCTTGCCCCAAGCAGCAGTAGTGTGCCTGTCAAACAGACACCTCCAGTTAGCAGTAGTGCAGGAGCAGTGGAAGAAGGGAGGACTGGTCCACAGATCAAAAATGGATCTGTTGTTTCACTTCAGTCTCCAGGATCCAAGCCTAGCACTGTTGTAGCTGCACCTGCAGTCAAGATCAAAATGGAACCAGAAGCATTACTGGATGAGAACTCGGTACAGGGCCAAGAGAGCTCTGACATGTCTAAATCCATAAAGGCAACACCTGACCTGCCTCCTGCTCAACTAATTAATTTTGAGGTTACAACCTTGAAGGTTTCAGCTGATGATGTCGTGGAGGCAAAACCAGTTAAGGGCTGTGATCAGGGAGCTGAAGAAGCAGGGACCAAACATAAAACACAATCTAATGAGATCACACCAGTTTCTTCAGTGGGCAATAATCAAAGTACTCTAAAGCTCTCAGTTGCCAGTCAAAACTTGTCCAGCACCAGCATTGGTTCACCTCCTACTGGTGAGTCTACGGTTAAAGACAAAACATGCACTAGAAGTCCAAGAAAGCGACAACCTTCTACACTTCAGGATTCCCAGGTACCACCTGTAAAGAAACCACTGGTGGAGCAGCTTTCAGCTGGTAATGCTGTGGAGGGTCAAAAAGGAAACAGTGTTAAGAAGTCTCCAAAGGTTGGATCGTTAGCTAACAGTGACAATACAGCAACACTTGCTCAAGTTTCCAGCAAGGTACCTGTGAAGGTACCTGTACCTTCTGCAGCTGCAGCAAACTTAGCAACAGAGCTTTCTTTGAGCACCAATTTAAATACCAGTGATTCTACTTCAGGACAGCAGCTTGCATCAGCATTATCTCCAGATATAAAGGTAAAATTAGAAGGAAACATGTTTATCATAGAAAATGATTCAAAATCAGATGGCAGCTTTAACCCAAGTACATGGCACCATATCACCAAAACCTCCGACTTTGCATCTGTGAGTTGTGAACAGCCTCAAGATATCAGTGTTATGACTATTGCAGGGCACTCTGGCTCTAGTGACTTACAGGAACCGGTGTGGGAGCCAGTGCACTGCGAAGGTATACAGCAGGATGCATACAACCAGCAGTTGCAGAGCCAGATCCAGGACTCCTCCTTGGGTCAAATACAAGCACAGTCTTCTAATCAGTTACCTCTGCAGCCTGAGCTGAAAGAGTTCGAACATACAGTTCCTCAGTCAAACGAAAACTTCTTTTCATTTGATGATGACCTTACCCAGGACAGCATTGTGGAGGAGCTGGTGCTCATGGAGGAGCAAATGTCCATGAATAATTCCCATCCTTATGGTGGTTGTCTAGGAATGGCACTTCAGAGTCAGACCACAACTCAAGGAGCTCCTGTGTCATCTCATCCAAGCAGCACGCACTTTTACCATTCAATCCATAACAACAGCACTCCAATTCACACCCCGACTCCCACCCCCACCCCGACTCCCACCCCCACCCCGACTCCAACACCCAACTCTGAAATGATCGCTGGATCTCAGAACATGTCCCGAGAGAGCCCTTGTTCGAGGCTGGCTCAGACAACTCCTGTAGACAGTGCTCTGGGAAGCAGTCGGCATACGCCCATCGGCACACCGCATTCGAACTGCAGTAGCAGTGTCCCTCCAAGTCCTGTGGAATGCCGAAACCCATTTGCATTTACTCCCATCAGCTCCAGTATGGCTTACCATGATGCCAGCATTATATCAAGTAGCCCTGTGAAGCCAATGCAGCGGCCTATGGCTACCCATCCTGACAAAACCAAGCTCGAGTGGATGAATAACGGCTACAGTGGTGTTAGCAATTCGTCAGTTGCGAACCATGGTATTCTTACGAGCTATCAGGAGCTGGTGGAAGACCGCTTCAGGAAACCTCATGCTTTTGCCGTTCCTGGCCAGTCGTACCAGTCTCAGCCGCGCCACCATGATACTCACTTCGGTCGCGTGACTCCTGTTTCACCTGTGCAGCACCAGGCGGCCCCTGTCAGTAGCACTACTAAGCAAGAGGGCTTTGCTGTTCCTGCTCCTCTGGACAGCAAAGGAACCGGTTCCTCTCTCAACAACAGTCTGAGGTGCCGGAGTGTGAGCCCTGCTGTCCATCGCCAGCGTAATCTCAGTGGAAGCACTGTTTACCCTGTTTCAAATATACCACGCTCTAACCTGACACCTTTTGGAAGTCCAGTGACTCCCGAGGTTCACAATGTATTTGCTAATATTCCTGCAGACACCGGTGCCAATAACATAGCGCAAAGAAGCCAGTCAGTCCCGTTGACTGTGATGATGCAGACGGCCTTCCCATCTCTTCAGAAACAAACAAACACTAAAAAAATAACCAATGTGTTGTTAAACAAACTTGATTCTGATAGTGATGATGCAGTGAGAGGTTTGGGAATGAACAACATGCCCTCAAATTACACAGCCAGGATGAATCTCACTCAGATTTTAGAGACATCCGCCGCTTTTCCTAGTGCCAGCCCGCAAAACATGATCAATTCCAGCACTTCAGTTTATGAATTCCAAACACCAAATTACCTCACAAAAAACAGCAGCACGGATCAGATCAGTTTTTCTTCTGGAGATAACCAAGCACAATCGGACATCGGAGAGCAGCAATTAGATTTTAGCAGCACTGTAAAAGACCTTTTAGGGGAGGACAGTCTGCCAACAAACCAGCAGCTGGTGAATCAGGTGGCATCAGATCTCAATAACGTTGCATCTGTCTTTCCCAGTGACATCAGGTTGTCTTCCGAGCTCTCAGGCAGCATTAACGATCTGAACACTTTAGACACAAATCTACTGTTTGATCCAGGTCGTCAGCAGGGACAAGATGATGATGCTACACTGGAGGAATTAAAAAATGACCCCTTGTTTCAACAAATCTGCAATGAATCCATTAACTCAATGGCTACATCAGGTTTTGAGTGGATGGAAAGTAAGGATCATCCTGCTGTTGAAATGTTGGGTTAATCTTGTTTTATAATATGTATGTAGCACACTGTTATCTAAGAGACAGACGTATTGTATTTGTCTTAATGGAAGTGCCTCCCGCAGCAGAAACACTTGCTATGTATTGTGGCATTTTTTAAAAAGTTTGCTGTACCTGTTACTCATTCTTCAGCAGGGAAAAGGCAGTCTTACCGATTTTAAACGAATCTCTGAAGGTGATGGGCTATCAAAGAGCCAGTATTAAAATTTGAATTCTATAGTGTTTCCCATTCAACTTTTCTTACTGTAGCAAATAAAGAAGTGGTTAATAGCCAGCCAGCAGTGACAGCTATGGCTGAGGCTTTGGGAGGGTTTTAAGTCGAGCTCATTAGTAGGCTTTCCATACTTTGTGTTGCTTGTTACGCAGATGAGCCTTACTGACCTTTGTCATTCAGGCCTGAAATGCAGGATGCCTGCAGATAGGTAGGTGGTGGGGAGGGGGTACAAGTGAACCAGGTGACATGCAGGTGCCTGATTGTTGTGTAGCTGTCTTGAGCGCTGCTCAGTGGTGAACTGTGGGAGATCTCTGTAGCACTGGTGCCATTGACATCTCTAGTAAAATGCAGAAATAGGAAAAACTAACAGGAATGATCAAGGAAAAAAGAAAGATGCACTAAATTTTTTATTTAAGAGAAGTAAATCTATGTAGTTATTTTATCCATTAATATTCATGACGTACTTGATATTTTAGTTTTGACTTCAATGTTTTTATATTAGGTAAAATTCACGTGAAAAGATTTTGAGCACTGAGATTTAATCTAGGCATAACACCCTATTTTAAAGTGATAGGTACTGTTTAATTATTTATCAACGCTAGAGAAGGAACATGATATTTTCCTTTTTTTTTTTTTTTTTTTAATAAAAGAGCTGCTGGAGCTCATTAAAATACTATTTTTAAACATTCATTTTTTTAAGTTTGCTCTTTCCTAACCTAGTGGAGGGTGTAGGAAGATGTTCTTTTCTCTGTATTTCAGTAGGTTGAGCCTTTCTGTCTGTCTTGCTCGCTCTCTTTCTCTCAAACAAAAGATGATTAAAATATTAGAAAATTTGGTTGATCTAAAAATATTTCATATAGAGACATAATACTGCCAGGCACTTTACAGATACACAGTAAGACATGTGATCCTTCTTTTGGTAAAACCTTTTTTAGAAGTACTTACTGTTTTAGAAGCCTGAATTCCATTTTCATAAGTGATTTGACAGGACTGGTGAATCTGTGTTTCGTTTTTTTTTTTGTTTGTTTGTTTTTTTTTTTTAAGAAGTCCTTAGCTGCCCCTCTGGAAAATGAGATTGACTTCTGTCTCATTAGTTCACTTCAACCAAAAAAAGACCTTTTGTTTTATCAGCATGGCATGGATCTCTCTAATGGTCAAAAGAGAGGGGTACTTCACTGGCCATGGCCCTGAGGCTAGAAAGAGGACTTGCAGAGGCAAGCTTTTACAGAAGAAGTAGTGCACTGGGGATGCTACAGTACCATCCCTTAAGCTTAGTATAAAATTGATTATTTCTCCTGTGAACTGACACTTACAAAGCAGAAAACGGAGCAGAAAACATGCCTCTCTTGCATTACTTCTTTGAATGAGTGGTCCATGAATTTATGAAGGGGGAGGCACAATAAGCCCCCCTAGATTTACTTAAGGGGAAAATACTCAGATTTTTCAGGCGATGAGTGGGTTTTTTAAGTGTCTTGGTGGTCTTCTGTTTCTTCAGTTTTTGCTAATGACTTGAGATCCCAGTACTGGTCAGGTTTTTTTGGTGGTGCTGATTCAACTTGTGCTGCTGCATTGGCACTTGAGGTGCTGGTGCACCACGGCTTCTCTTGCTCTTGCCCCAATTCATCACCAGTCTGTGTCCTCTTCTGCAGGGACAAACAGTTGTGCCAAACTATAGCACCTTATGGGGGCCTGATTTCACTGTGCTTGCATCAGAAGTTTTGCCAATTTGTCAGGAACAAACTTGGAGTTCAGATCCCTCCTTGAAGCACCTGTATGTGCGATAGTGTGGTTTGCTTCGTTTAAGACCAAGTGACTCTCTTTAAGTTTTGTTAAGGAAATGGAGAGACTAAAAACTGCATGGTAGCCTTCTGCTTGTTATCTTGCCAGGTGTCTTTCAGTAAGGCTTGAACCATTTTTCTTGTAGACTAAAGTTGCTGAAGGCAGGGCTTGAGACCTGTACCTGCCTGTGGCCTTTTGCCAGAGATGTGCTTAACATCCTCTTACCGTGTTGACTTCACTGGGTCCGAGTGACACTCGGCACCTCTGTTGGTTCCCCCCCCCCCGTGTGAAGTGTCAGCACTACTGTGAATAGATGAAACCTGCCTTTTGATGGAGAGCGGTGGGGGAGGACGCAAGTGCCGGAGCTGCACGGAGAAGCTGCACGCACACTTGCTGCAGCAGCCCGTGTGTTTGCATGACGTGCTGGCCTCACCTCCAGGTCGCTAACACCGAGACTGAGGTGGGCTTGCGGAAAGTAAGTTTTTGCCTAACTCCACTAGTTCTTCTTAAGAACATTTCTCAGAAAAGCAAGAATAGATTTAAAGCTGATAAGTTCTAAATTATGCAGCCATCACCAAAGGTTTTTAAAAGTGTGTTTAAAATTATTTTTAAATACAAGCATTAAATTGGGCCTAACATGTAACTTAATTAGTGGAAATATTCTATAATCAGTGGCTTTAAAGCAAATATATGTTTAATTAAAGAAGTGTTAAATTCGATAAGGATTGTTTTGCGTAAAATCCAAGGCACAGGCACAGCTTTGTACATTGGTATGTATTATTTTAGAGGTGTTTGTGTGTTGGTGTTACAATTAATAATGTTAGGTCCCTGTACTTAGTGCTAGTTGGTTCTTTACTATACATTGAGACAGAGCACTACTGCACACCAAAGTATGCAAAATATCCAAAGGAAAATTCTGTGATTTTAACAAATGGAAGCCTGTCTGTGTCAGATACTCCAAAACTAAGAATTTGAGACAGTTCTGACCCCTTGTTTACATTATTGGCTTCCTACTAACATGAGAAATAAATTATTTTGATAGCAGTTTTTGCTAAAGTATACAAACTAGTGAATTTGTACCCCGTGTACAGTATTGCAGCAAACACTTTAAATTTGGTTGGTTAGTCCAGCAAACTTTCTGGGTTCATATATTGCACTAAAATTCTGTTGAACCTGTGGCAGGCACATTCCTTAGGATAAATGCAACAAATACGGCCCACAGATTAAAAAAAAAAAAAAAAGGCAAAACAAAAAACCCCTTTTTAATGTGTTTCATTATTAAAAGGCAAAATGTCATTAAAAGTGACAGGTGAAATTGTCTTATGTAGCAATGTGCATTGATCTCAATGAGATATTTCTATTTCTTATTCTCTTACATGAGAATATTACAGCAGGAAAAATTAAGTTTAGTTTGCTTCACCATGTTAATACATGATCACAAAATGTGCATGAGTGTTAATGACTTAATCTTGTACAGTACTAGATATATTCCTGTAACCACTTTTATTTTTTTTTTTATTCTTTTGCTGTATTGAAACTGGTTCAGTGTTAACCAGGTGAGCATAGTTATTCACAAGTTATTTACTTTTTTATGTTAACTAATTCAGCTTAGTTATTGTTGAATATGTTCCTTTCTTGGATTATTTTTTATTGTTCTGGTGTTGAAAAACATATTTGCATCATTTTATCATGATAAGAATTCATGAAGTAAATAATTTGCAAATAATTGCAATAAGCACTGACTTCTGAACTGAAAAGAAGGAAAGCGTTTCTTGTGCAGTGCATCTGAGGTTCATATAATAGTCTTGTACTATACTGTGCTTTATTTACTGCACCGTAAGGAAAAAAAAAAAAATCCCTGTTCCACGTTTTCATTTAGTGCAGGAAATCCAGTTTCTCCCCTTTTCCCCCCAGTGTTTTGTTGTCTGTTGTACTGCTGAAACTACAGTAGTTGAATATTGCAGTAGCATTTCAGTTATTTTTTTTATGGAAAGTGCTCAAAAATTGTTTTTTAAATGTTTTCAAAAACAATAAAAACATTTTATATTAAAACTACTTCTGGAGTTTTTTCTTCATATGAACAATGTGCGTTAAGGTTGGCCTGAAATACAGAGCTTTCTAGTTTATGCGAAGACGGATTACAGCTGCCCAGCTGTACTGACTTGCTGCAGTTGCTGAGTCCAGTTACACACTTAAAGCGGAGCCGGAAGGTGAATCTTCCTAGGTGGAATGCCTTGATCAGTCTCTGCTCTGAGTAATCTCTTGCGAGAAGTTAGTGGTAATAGGCTTCTGACCATTTACTTCATATTCTGTTTCTGTCAGTATCCCTTTTAAGTGGAAAGTACTTGTGTGGTGATACTATTACGTTTTGGGGGATAAAACCAGCTGCAGCTTACAGCTGAACCTGACAGTTCAAATTTGCCATCAACAATAAAATAGTATTTTGCCTGAGGCTGTACTTCAGAATGTGGTGGTGACAGTCATGCTGGTTAGACTTGTTGTCATGTGCAGCTCCTGTGCTGCATTCATCCTGGTGCGGCTGCTGGTCAAAGTGTTCCTTTCGTGTCTGGGTGGTGGCTCTTGCTGTTGTGGCATACAGCATCCCATTGCTGGTATAGCCATCCACGGTGGTGGTGCTCGGCTGGTTTTGCATTTCGATGCTAGTAAAGCATTCTTACATGATAGTGTTATGGTGCAGGTTGGCTTGCTGCTGTGAAGGGGGAAATATGCTGTTTTGACCTATGGAGTCATTTGTTGGGTTGTAAAATTGTATGTAAACCCAGCAGTATTCCCAGCACAGCCTGTGTGAACACAGTGGAAAAGTATTGCCACAGAGCAGAAACTAGCTATGAGAAAATGAGGATGAGGATAAATACTCAGGTTTTCATGCCAAAAAGATAGCAACTGGTTAAGACTCCATCCCAGACTACAGAGGTGCTGAGATGAGCTGGCCAGTGGCAGATTTGATGGTGGCACAAAATCACTTAGGTTCGTCAACAAAGGAAAAGAATCATCAGGGATACCTAAATGAGACAACATGAATGAAAGAGCATCAGAAAGACAGATTAATTTTAACATGACGTTGGAGGGTATGCTATTAATATATCTTGCTGGATTCTAAATTAACATGCTCTAAAAAGAGTTCTCAATGAACAGTTCACGGACATGCTTTTTTCCACATTCCACAGTCAAAAAATGCAAGTTAAAAAATCCCAAGGAATGATATGGAATATAATGTAGGAGATATAAAAGGCTGTTTTAGGAATTGATCATCTGAAGTAATAACGGGTTTTAATTGGAACCTCTCAGCTGCAGACTGGAAAGAATTGGCCTTAATGCTTAATAAAAAGGGTCTTAAAAGCATACAGATCTGTGACTGTGAATGGAAATGACCTAACGGGAAAAACTTGAGAAGGTGGAAAAGTTGAACTAAATGCATGATCAAAATAACTACCTCAAAATGTTGAAGTCATGAGCTTTGTAGGTCTCAAAAAGACTAGATGTTTATATGTTTAATAAAGACATCCAGAGTAAATTCTAAACAACTGCTTAGAAATTATTTTTACACCTCCAGAAATGCAAATCTGCACGTGTGAATGCAGCTGGTATTCCGGTAAACACAATTCCCCCTCTAGGGTCATAAGGATTGCTGTGTTGAATTAGCCAGTTGTTCATGTAGTCTGTACAGTGTCTCTGGCAATTGATAACACCATCTTCTCCAGAGAAAGAAGCCATGCATTATTAGGTGGTCGCAGAATAAATTGCTTCTGCAAGAGCTTCTGCAAGAGCTAGAAGTTCAATCTGAACCCAATGCATTAGAGCTGGGTGGGGTGGACTAGGTGACCTCTGGAGCTTCCTTCCAACCTCACTTTGTCAGCATGTGCATCAAGGCTGGAGGGTTAAGTAAACCTAACTGGATCTGTCTGTGCATGGCTGCTATCATTCAGGTAAAGTTTAAACATAATATTTGATGATTATCAAATTCATTTGGTAGCAAACTTTTAAACATCTAGGCTTCCTCTGATGCGTCAGAGATAACCAATACTTAGACCTTGCTGCCCTCCTCCCCTTGCTACAAATGGCACGAATTGAACTTGGATAAGGAGAGGAAATAAAAGAAAAATTGTGGAATAACTCTGGAAAGCAATTCCGAACTTAAGAAATGAGCCATGACCTAACTGTATGCTTAAGTTGTTTCTGAATAATGCTTATAAGGGAGTGCAATAAAACTTGCAAACTTAGTGGTTCATGTAAAACTTCTAATCTGCACAGTGATTCTTAATAACCATCCAGACCAGAAGACTGTTACACATCCAGGAGTTAGTGATCCACGTAACAGTTAACAATTAACCTGAATATGCCCAGGCCTCTGCTGTGCTGTGCTGTCCCTGTGTTGTGCTGTGCTTATCCTCTGGCTGCAGGGTAAACTAAGGCCAAGTAACAGAGGAGCCTGCAGGCAGCTCCCACTTCAGTGATTATGCCACCTGTTGTCCTTGCCTCTTTCTGAAGGGCAGCAAGAAGTTCTCATGTGAACATCCTTTCTGCTTGACAGTGGAAATGATGAACAGGGTTGTTTCCTTGTAAGAAAATCCTGTAATAGCTCAAATGACCAAAATGGGGTGACCCTTCCACAGGCAGGGCCTGCCTGTGGATCAGAGGCCGGTTCAGTTCTGCATAGCTTGGGGATCTGAGAGATGTAAGACTATACTGCCCTCTCTTTCTTTATAATGCTAGCTCTAGCAAATGGCATTTTAAGGAATACTTCACAGAATCTGAGCACCTTTGTTACAGCTACTGTAACAAACCAGCACCTCCTAGTGCAATATAGACATTATCGAATAAAACTGCAAATCTTATAGTCTTTTTTGCTTTTCCTGCTCAACTTGTTAAAAAAAGAAAAAAGGGTAAAATTAAACAAAGCAAGGCCAGATCAATTAAGTTGAAAGTGAACTGAAGCCATATAGAAAGTTGCTTAGAAAACACAGCGCTAAAAAGAAGGCACTTTCGTTCTGCAGATTGCAGTGTTTAAATACTTAAAATAGAAGACCACCTTGATCTAATGCAGAATATATAATCAACTGATTTTAGTTTCTGATAGATCATAATATTTCTGCTATGTGCTTTGAGTATGTAGGAGATACCCTACTAGTGACTTATATACTTGAGATATGTTGCCTTGGAATATTTGCATACCTGTTCTCCAATGGCTTTGTCGTGGCTCCTCCTGAGTCTCTTCTTCCTGGGCCTGCAAACCAGTTTTCTGTATCTGGTAATGCCTTAGCTCTGCAATCATTAAAAAGGTCCATTTTAGTCCCTGTGGCTCATCTTTCCTCTGTTGTCAGCTTCCTTTTATGGTTGATGATAAGTTATTTATCGTTGGAACTTTGCCTGTCTACGCTACCTAATTAGATGATGCCTAATAGAATCAAATTTGCAGTGGATCTCAAACTGCTGTTTCAAATAATGTTAGCAGTCTGCTACTGATCTGGAGCATACTCTATTGCATGTGTGGGGTTTTTTTTGGCCACAAACATTGAAATTGTACTTGAAAAACTGGCCCAAGGATGGAAATGAGTTTCAGAAGCTTATGACAAGGTTCCATTTTAACCTACCTATGCATAAAAGTAACCATTTTTGGTAGAAATATATTCAAAGTAGTACAGAAATTATACCAAATAATCTAAACTTATTTTTAAAGCCTTCATGTATCTTAAAGGTAGGAAAAAGGAGATGCATAGGAAGTTGAAAATAAATCTCCATTTATTCAGGAGTTGATAGCCTTATGTCCAATTATTAACTTGGTGCTAGTGGATTTTTGTGAAGACTAAATTGAACAGGGCATTACTTAGCTGCTGCTGGGTCTGAGTCCATCGGTAGCCTCAGGTTTTCTGAGCACCATGTGGAGGAGGGTGGCTAGTAGGAATCAAGAGGAGTGTTCCCTGCAGCCTTCCTCGGGTAGCCGACCTACCCGTGGCTATAAATCTGTGCTTCTCAACACACTTACTTTAGAGAGCTATTGAGCTCCCTCTTCTCAAATATTCTTTGGTTTTTAGTATGGATGGAAAAGCACAGCTGTATAACTGTATTACATCATAAACTAATTGATGAGGATTCACTCATCTCCTTCCTTTATCAAAAATACCCTTGAGTGTTCAATTTGCCTGTTCCATATCAGTACTTCAACAGGGCAGTTGTTCCAAGGGCTCTCAGTTCCTAGAGAGGTCAAGCCCAATTCCTCCTTGCTCTGAGACACGAAGAGGCATTTTGAAATGTGCTGTTTAAAAAGCTGTGTATAAACAATTATTATTTCTGACTGGAAAAAAATGCTACTTGATTCTATTTCAAACTGACTTGAAAATCAGAACGATCTCTCCTGCTAGGTGTGTATAGATGAGAGGGGAGATGAAGCGCCCATGTCCAAGAGGCCCTGCTCAGAGGTTCTTGTGCCAGTGGCATAACTAAAATCTATTCTGACAAGGATTACTTGTGGAAAACAAAACTGATACTGGGGCCTAAAATGGCTGTCTCTGCAAGAGCAAAATAGGAGACCTCAGTGCTTACTAATAAGGAACTGTTGAAGACCCGTTATGCTGCACAAAACTTTAGAATTATTTTGCTGCTTTAGGAATTATCTGAAGTGGTATTTTTCTATAAATAACATTTACAAAAGGTAGCTGTGTAATACAGGAGGGTATTTGCATTTCCCTTTCTTTGGCAGAGGTGATAGTCTTCTCACTAATAGGTATACTTTTATAGCATGCACAAAGCCCTCCATCCTTGTCAGACATCCTGTTTTTTAGGAGTAATTTCTTGTGGGATTACTTTCTATGCCAGCCAGATCTGAAGACATGTGGACACTTCTTGGATGGTGTGCTATTATATCTAGTTTGGCCTTATCAGTAATTAATTCCCAGTAGCAACACTTTCAAGTTCATTGGAAGCCAATCAGTGGACTATGGACAACACATTGAAAACCTGTGTACTCAAAAGTAATTGAACACTAAAAAAAAAAACCTCAGAAGTAACTAAAACCAGCTTAAAACAGCAATTACTTACTATTCCCATTTTCCTAATGGAATAAGGGAGAAACACTATGAGAAGGAGCACCTTGTGTGAAAATGAGAGTTGTAAAGACAGGAGTGCGTGAGTGTTGCTCAGTCACACATCGGGTCAGAACAGTAGCTTCCTCGGTCTTAGTGATGTTTTAGGCACTGGCAAAGAGCACATAGCACATACTACTTCATACACTGCCCTGGTTTCAGCTGGGATAGAGTTGTCTTCCTAATAGCTGGTACAGTGCTGTGTTTTGGGTTTAGTATGAGAAGAATGTTAACACCCTGATGGTTTCAGTTGTTATTAAGTAATGTTTAGACTGTTAGAGACTTTTCAGCTTCTCCTGCCCAGCCAGCAAGAAGGCTGGAGGGGCACAAGAAAGTTGGGAGGGGAGACAGCCGGGA
>JAVKLA010000002.1:8867088-8891695 GCA_034782735.1 Sagittarius serpentarius
GCAAACCAGCCCCAAACAGGGCCCACGGCGGCGCCGGAGCAAACCTCGCCCGCCCCCCCCCCCCCCGGGGTGCAACCGGGGCTGAGGGAGCCTCAAACACAAGAAGAATTTATTTTTTTTTTTTCTGTTCTGGCCGTAGCCCGGCCCTCCTTCACCTGCTGGCCCCCCCCCCCCGCAATGGGCAGGGGCCTCGCTTCCTGCCCCGCAAAGCAGGTTTGAGATCGGCCCCTGGGCTCAAAATGGGGGGGGGGTGGACGGGCACCCCTGCAAGTCAGGCGGTTTCACGAGGTTTATGTCCACGGCCCAACTCTTCCTCCTCCTCCTCTTCCTCACCAGGACGTGGGACAGTCACTGCCGAGGAAGAGGCCGCCATTACGAGGATCAGGCGGGTCGCCCATCCCCAACGGGGGGTCACGCGTTCACCCCGTGCGGGTGGCAGCTGTGGAAATGGCACCCCGGCACCGCGGCAGCGGCAACTCAGCCGAGAGCCCGGCATTGGTGCGGGGACTGACACCTGGGCCGGCACCGAGAGCCAGAAACGGGCGGATGGAGGCCGGACTCCCGCCTGCGTCGCCAGCGGGCAGTCGTCCACCGAGCCACGGCACCGCCAGGACCCCCGTACCCACAGCCCAGGAGATGCCACGGAGAGCACAGGGACCCCCGAAAACCGCACAGGGACGTTTTTGTTGTCCCAGGGCCCGTCACGCACCGCGGGCTCTGCACCGCCAGCGGCCCGGCACTACGGCACAGCCCGGCAGGAGCGAGCGCTGGCTCGCAAAGTGACGCAGATAAACACGAACCGCTCTCCCCGGACCTGCCTGCTCCCTGACACCCCTTTACTTCACAAATTCCCCCTCCTTGTCCGCATCCCCATCCTGCTGCGAACCGGACGCTGCCCACGGTCCGTCCCTGCTCACCCTCCTCCCCGCCCCCGCCGGCCCCCCCCCAGGGCCACAGTCACCCTGTAAATAATTTCTCCCCGCAGCGTGGTTTGTGTTTTGTACCAGCCCGGCTCTGGCCGGGCGCTGAGAGCTCCGTTTGCCACCAAATCGCACACAAACTCTTTGATGTCAAGGCGGTGAGCCTGGCGCAGGCGGCCGACCGTTTGAATTGCCATGAGCTCGCAGAGAAACCAGATTAGGTTAAAACCAGGTTTAAAAATCAAGCAAGCTTCCAGGCAGACTACACCATTTTGCTCCAGCTTAGCTGGACTGAGCTCAAGTTTTAACACCAAAGGTAGGTAAAGCAGGTCTAACTCTGTCCCCCACCGCCTCGCCCCAGGCGGCCCTTGCCAGTGGCCCTGTCCTCACCCTGGGGACACTTCCCACCCACCCCAAACCAGACGGGGACCCTCCCACCAGGACGACCCCCTCGGCCCCAGGGGACAGAGCCCCCGGCTGCGCCCAACTCCAGTGGGGATTCGGCTGAGCTCACCCGGCGACAGAGCTGCGTCCCCGGGCTGGGGGGGCCGTGGTGGTGGATGGGGCAGAGTCGGAGCTCACCCCCCGGGTGCACACCCTCCCGAAGTGCCCTGTGTCTGTCGTCCCCCCCCCACCCAGGCCTGTCCTCCCTGTCCCTACAGCCACTAACCCGGCCGCTCAGCCCGGCCCGACCCCTGTCCCCCACCCCACAGCTCCCTCCCCATAGCCCTGACCCACAACCTATGGCCCTGTCCCCCACCCTGCAGCCATGTCACACAACCTGTAGCTGTGACCCACACCCCACAGCTCCCTCCCCATAGCCCTCGCCCACCACCTGTAGCCATGACGCCCATCCTATAGCCCTGTACCCCACCCCTCAGCTTAAAAAAAATTATATAACCCCTAAAAATAATTTATCCTTGAATTTGTTAGAAGCAGACTAACAGATAGAAACACTCAGTGTCATTTGGATGTCATTTGTATGCAGCCACTCCCTGGCAGATTCAGTAGTTTAACAAATACTTCTTCGTTTCCCACACTGTTTTTACCTGATTCATATTAGGGTACTTGTATTCTCAAAGGGAACAGCTTAACAGTTCGCAGTTTTAATGATGAAATGATCTGCTTTATTTTGTATATGATGCTGTGTTGTGGGCCATTATTGTGTTCCTTTTTTTTTTTTTCCTTCCTTTCCTCTCCAGCCTCCAAAGTGGCTGGCAGTCAAATGTTGTCAAAAGAAGCTGAACATCCTTGCTCCATCTATACAAACAACCTCTGTACAACTCTGTGCCCAGAGCTGCTGCCTTTAATGGGCTGTTGTGTGCATGTCTGTCAGAAGTGCATGTCTGTGTTACAGAGCAGCTGGGTGCTAGGATATTAAACCTGTAAGACTCCTAGTGTGTTCAAAGTAGCAGTGAATACTGTCTCTTCAGCTGTACAGATGGAATAAATTCAGACTGACCCCTTCAAGTTAACATCAGGACTGCAAAAGCATGGGCAGGCATTATGGCCAGGAAGAGACTCTTGGGGAGATAAATTGATCTGAAAGCAGTTTCCTAGACAAGCTGCAGTGCTACTAGACATAGCTGGTGTGTTCCTGGTTACTGACTAGGTGCCTATCCCTTCCTATGCCACCAGAACCACCGGAAGCACTGTAGTGGCGGAAAAGAGTAGCAAGGCAAGCTTGGGAGAGTCTACAGGCAATACAGAAGAGGTGCAGGCTGCAGCCTGTGTGTTTCTTGGACCATGAAAGAACTCGTAGGTTGCAGCTGCCTGTGGATCTACAGAAGCCATTACCGATCCACCATTTCTTGTGTGTGTGGCTACAAAGGGCAAATAAGGAACTCTGAGCAAGGTGAATGAAGAAGAAAAGGTTCAAAATTGCCTTTGAAACCATGAAATTTTGGTTTTGAACCTATTCCCTGTGGATGCCGGAATCAAGTAATTGATGCTTTGTCTCTGTGCAGAGCTTGCATCGCCTGATTTTTGGCTGCATGAAATTAGCTTCAAACAGTCCTGGAACTCTCGGCTGTTCATTGCTTTCTGAGATCGGTGTGTTCGGGGCTTTTGTGAGCTGTAGCAGCAGTTCCTTAGCAATTCTGCCTGTCATCGGTGAGTGGGGAGAAAAGGTCATATGGTCACAGCACAGACCGGTATCCTGTCAGCAGGCCTCCCTGCCTCTTCAGGATGTGTGGGGTTGTAGCATAATGGGTCCGTCCAGTGTAAGGCACTTCTGAACTGCATTTGAATCGAGCTGTCTGGATTTCTCCTGATCTGCCTTGCGTACTAGTGTGACCAGAGAATAGGGAACCTAATCTCTCATGATTAAGTATTGCCCTAGCACATTGGCGTGGGTTTTTTCCTGAACTTTCTAGTCTTTATAACTTGGAAAAGGAAGAAGTGAACCCTTCACTATCACCTATCAGTTTAAAAAATACACGAAAATGTGTGTGGTGGGTTTTTGGGGGGTGAGAGCGGTTGGTCCAAAAAGTGGAAGTGAAAAAGGAGATCTGTGGGGAAGATTGTTTGAACAACTCAGAATTTTTTTTTTTAAACTGTTTTTGTTAATCTAGAAGGATATTTCTACATGGCAGTTCGTAAGCAGATGTCAGCTTGCTTAGTTGTTCTGCTGGGCTATCTAAAATCCTGTAGCTGTCCTAGTTTGGCACCAGTCCCAAACAAATAATACTCTCTCTTTGAGCAAGGCATGTTTAAATCAACCTTCAGCATGCCAGCTTAAGATTTGTGGCTTCTAGTTTCCTGAGGTCATGTACAAAGCAACTTGTCTTTTTGTAAAATAACATTCAGATAAATTCAGATCTCTATTATGATACCAGTAAACAAACTGTGTGATTAAGACAACTTTAAAATCTGAGGAGTGTGGATCCTATTTCTGGGATTTCCCCTGTGTGGACTATGGTGGTGCACTGTTAAGCCTGACTCTTGAGATGCCTGTGCCCAAAAGCATCTGATCGCATTTACTTTTCTCATGCTTGAGTAACTGAGAAAAGCTTGTGGTCTAAGCAACTAAATGCAGATTAGGGCCACTCAGGGCAGTGTATCCTACACTGATGTCTGCTCTTGGTCTTTTTCTGAGAAGGAGACGGTGAGATGAATGCCATAGGCTGTGACGGGGGACCCTCTTGTTGGGAAAGGATAGTGGTGTACTGAGTGAAGTGCAGAAGTGCTCAGTGAGAGCGGAAATGCACATGTGGTATCTTTAGCTTGAGTGGTCTCTGAAACTTGAATGTCACTGAAGCTGAGTAATTGATAGAAGATAAATTGGATGCTGTTTCGAAATGTAAGACGAGGGTGAGTATTTGTGATACATATAAAAGTATTAACAAATGGCTTTCTTAATTTGATGCCAACATAGTTTTGTACTTATTTTTTCTTAAATCTGGTCGGTTCTGTTGCTGTAATAAAACATATTGTTAATGTTACGTGCCTTAAAGCCTGATCATGACTAAGAATTTTGAAAGCTTAGGACACCTACTGGTGCTGGGTAGGTTGGTTGTTAGGTCTTTCTTTTCTGAACTATTAGATTTCCTAGTAGGAGACCATTTTCTTTAAGGTGAAGGTAGAAGATAGGTTTGTGATTTGGCTGGAATTGTCTTGGCCAAGTAAGTGGATATGTAGATGTTCCTTTAAGTCCCCTGGCAATCACCTCTAACTATAGAGGGTGGGAGAAACTTGCTTACTTCTTTTTTTTATTTTATTTTTATTTAGTGGTTTGTTTTCAGTTTTATCTTGTTATCCAGTAGTCTCTGCCTCAGGATTAGCATGCAGTTCTCTCCGTTAGTTTATTAACCCCTCCAACTGTTATTGGTTAGGGAGTCCAGCCCTGTGGTTATATAGGAGACCAATGTTAAAGCAAACTTTGAGTGCTTCCTACAAGTCTCCTTTCGAAGGTACTTTCAGTCATACTTTCAGTCGTGGAATTCAGGAAGGCCCCAGGGACAACATCTGCTGTTTCACCCATTGCTCTTGTTATCTATTTAACTCCTTAACCACCTGGGTTGGATCAGCTTTCCTCACAAGTGTCTCTGACTAGCCATTGCCTACAAACAGTCCATCTGCAAAGCTTTTTGCTTTCCAGAGACACAGTGCTCGTTTGTCTTCTTCCTCCAACATGGTCACAGCTGTTGGGATTTTTTTGTTCCCCTCTTGAATTCAGTAGGTTATCAGATGAGCCATGTAAGGCTCTGCACAGCTAAATTAACAGGGGGAGTGCGATCACTTACGTCACTCCTGTGAAGCTGTAATTTGAATAATGTGTAACTGAAGTAGTTTTTTTGTTTTTAAAAATCTTACACCCTGCGCACAGGTCACTTCAGAAATCCCAGTAATTTCCAGAGTTCTTTACTGCTTTATTAATCTATTCTGATAAAGTGATACCCTTTTCATTTCCCCCCAGGAAAAAAAATTATGGTCAGTGTCTATTTCCCACCCTCTGAATGCCAAGATACTATTAGGTGAAAATTTGCTCAACCAAGTGCATTTGTTGGAGTGTTTAATGCAACTCGCTTGAATGGCTAGTGAGATGTAAATGGCAACCCATTCCTTGCGTCCTAACAGATCATGCCCACGTGCACCAAAATTGTTATGCTGTTCAGAGCATGTTCTCACAAAGGTCCTTGCTTACTCTGTAGAAAAGATGGCGAAGAATTGCCTGCTGAGAAACATGGGAACAGCTCGTGGAAACTGCTCCCGGATGCTCGCCTTCCTGTGAGCACTTGGGAGCAGTAGAAGTCACTGGGCTGTATGAATTGTGGCAATAGCAGCTTTCCCTTACCATTGCCCTAGCAGAAGATCTTCATGTGTGTGCTATGCAGTAGGTGCATACTGCATCCAATCAGATACAGGCGTATTGCAAGGCTCGCTGGGGGTAAAGTGGTGACTGCGACTGCTGGAACAATTAGGAATTTGGGAATGAAGGCTGGCAGGAGCAGTTGCGTGCTACGTTAACAATCCTGTCCTGGGGGATTGAGCACCCGAATTTAAAACAAAATCCCACTCCTTTAGAATGCTGAGAAACAAAATAAAATGAATTTAAAATAAACCAAACTCTACTGTATTGACTTACCCAGTTTTTTGGATTCTGTGTCTACTATCATATGTGGATAAGATGGTGATTAGACTTTAAAAGGGGTAAAGGGAGAATAAACTTGCTACTGAAGCTTAAAGCTGTTGGACAAAGTAACTGCACTACTGCCATCCAGAGGGACCTAGACAAGCTTGAGAAGTGGGCCCGTATGAACCTCATGAGATTCAGTACGGCCAAGTGCAAGGTCCTGCACCTGGGTCAGGGCAACCCCCGGCATCAGTACAGGCTGGGGAATGGGGGGATTGAGAGCAGCCCTGCGGAGAAGGACTTGGGGTTGCTGGTGGATGAAAAGCTGGACATGAGCCGGCAATGTGCGCCCGCAGCCCGGAAGGCCAACTAGATCCTGGGCTGCATCAAAAGAAGTGTGGCCAGCAGGTCAAGGGAAGTGATTCTCCCCCTCTACTCTGCTCTGGTGAGACCCCACCTGGAGTGCTGTGACCAGCTCTGGAGTCCTCAGTTCAACAAGGACATGGACCTGCTGGAGCCGGTCCAAAGGAGGGCTACAAAGATGATCAGAGGGCTGGAACACCTTTCCTATGAGGAAAGGCTGAAAGAGTTGGGGTTGTTCAGCCTGGAGAAGAGAAGGCTCCGGGGAGACCTTATTGCCGCCCTCCAATACCTAAAGGGGGCCTATAAGAAAGATGGGGAAAAGCTTTTTAGCAGGGCTTGTAGCGACAGGACTAGAGGGAATGGCTTCAAACTAAAAGAGGGCAGATTTAGATTGGATATAAGGAAGAAATTTTTTACAATGAGTGTGGTGAAACACTGGCCCAGGTTGCCCAGAGAGGTGGTAGAAGCCCCATCCCTGGAAACATTCAAGGCCAGGCTGGATGGGGCTTTGAACAACCTGATCTAGTTGAAGGTGTTCCTGCTCACCGCAGGAGGGTTGGACTTGATGACCTTTGATGGTCCCTTCCAGCCCAAGCCATTCTATGATTCTATGATTAGTCTGTAGTTTTCAGTGTAAATTCAAATTTATGCCAATAATTGCTTTTAGCTTTATAAATCAAAAATAGATCTGAAAAATAAATCTTAATGCATCTTGAATATGTTATTTTTCATTTTAGGAGAACACGCGTATTGTCAGGGTGAAGGTTATAGCTGGAATTGGCCTGGCCAAGAAGGATATCTTAGGAGCCAGGTAAGAACATGTGTCATTAATGTATTAAGGGGCAGCTGCTTCTTTATTCTCTTTCCACAGCTGTTTTGATCTTAGTAAATCCTGCTGTGCCCCTTTCCAAAAAAAATCAGAACTGTTTTAACTGGTAAACTTATAAAATGATCGGATACTATATAAACATGAAGATATCTGTCTCTCTTGTCCAAGAGTCATTTAGAGATCGTAGGCATTGGCAAAACAATGTGTGGGAATGTTTAATTCTTTGCATGGTAAAATAGTTATGCCATGGAGAATAGATACGTGTATATATTTTACTTCAGGTAGACTGCAGCTAAAATAACAAGCGTTTGGTTATAATCAGAATTATCTCATCTGTACTTTAAAGACTTGGAATGAACACAACACTAAACAGTTGTAAGAACAAGACTATTTCAACTCAAATTATGTGCAGATGAATAGCATCCACCAGTCCTATAGATGTGGTAAACCCATGCCAGTGGCTGCAGGCTCTGGGTATGTACAAATTTAAAAGTTAACAATCCGTATAAGGGAAGAAACAACCAGAGTGGCTTAACATTTACCACAGGAAAGATCAGACTTTTGAATTGGTATTTGAAATGCTTTGTAGGATCTTACAGAATTGGCAAGTGGCAGCATGCAGCTTGTACTAAAGCTACTTTTTCTTCTGGTCCACGTACAGAGGGTCTAGAAAAGTAGTGATGGGTTTAGTACTAGTTTTGCTGTCAGCTGCTTTGGCGTATGTACAGGAATGCTGTTACTTTAGCACTAGCAAAATTGTTAGGTGTGACATCAGTTTAGCATTAGAAAAATTTCTCTTGTGATACTCATATTTTCCCTAAAGCCAGAGAGTCTCTCTTCAGTTTTATTTCACATGCATTTTTTACTTTAGACAAAAATAGGGCAGCTTTTCTCATCATAACTTAAATATGGGAAAACCGTATGCTCTCTTGCCTTATGGCAGAGTCTCGGTCACCTTTTGTTACTAGTCTGTTTGCGCAGTTGAATGCCTTGACTCTATTTGTGAAAAGTAGATACTCATATAATCTGTTGTTTATTGTACCTCAGGAAGGAGAGAAAAAATCTGAGGCAGTAGGCCATTTTAAGCAACCATATTAGGACACCTTCATTAACAGAAAAATTCAAGTTAAACTCAAACTGTGTGAAACTGATAGAACATTTCATAAAAAATATTGCATGCTTAAGGGAGTACCTCAAATTCCAGGTGTTTTGAATTGTTAAAACCCAAGAGATTTAATACTTCAAGCTTTTTCAGTCACAACTGATTTTTTTCATGCATGTCATTGAAATGCATGAGGATTTATTAAATCTGTTCTCATGAAATAAGAACTGTGAAAGAGGAGAAAGAATTAAACTGTACTGCTACACAGAATATAAAATGGCATGGCTACTGTGGTCATAATCAGTAACAACGTTTAGATTAGTTTTATCTCAAACTATTTAGAAAATGATTGTAAGTACAAATATGTATGGTCTTCATAAAGTAATTGTATTTGCTAGTTTCATAGCTTCTATTAATTTAAGCCATTTAAAACTCAACTGCTAGTAATGGTGACAAGAAAGGATCTATAGCAGCATGCTTATCTTTTTCTTTCCCCCTCCCAGTGACCCGTATGTGAAAGTGACAGTGTATGATCCAGTGAATGGAGTCCTTACCAGTGTTCAGACAAAAACTATTAAAAAGGTCAGCTGTCTTACCTTTGTGGGTGTGGCGGTTTTGTTTGGTTTTTTTGATCAGACTCTAGAGGAAACGTTAATGCTACAGGAAATATGAGGATTAGTATGTCACTTGAGTGAACGGACATGGGGAAAGGAATGTTCCGTGACCTACTCTGTTTCTCTGTTCATGGCATTATTTTGGTATTTTCTTTTCAATAATTTTAGTGAAAAGTAGAGAAACACTAAGGAATATAAGGTGAGTATTGATTTAAAACTACATCATTCATGGAAATACTGGATTGTTCTGATTTTTCTGAGATCTTTAATAATATAAGAATCTCTCTTGTTGTACAACTTTTTATTCTCTTTCTTGCTGTACAACTTTTATCTTTTTTATGTTTGAAGCACAAACACTATTTGTTGTGTTTCAACATCAAATTGCACAGTACACCTGAATCATGATACTGCTTGTTTCTGTAGAATACCAGCAGGAAAAAAGTTGGTCTTGGTACTGGTAACTCATGTTAGATCAACTAAAAATGAAAAATTGTATACGTGAGAGGGAAAGTACTTTTCAAATAGTTGTTCTCAGATAATGGCTGTGATTTATGTTATGAGATCACTCATGCATTTTCCCTTCATATTGATAATTGTTAGTTTAGCTATGATGAGAGTTCAAAGTATCTCTAGTGTTTTTAAAAATAGCCACAATTGAAAGATGTGTTTAGGTGAGCAGGTTATATTGTGTGGCCCACCTGTGCCTGGTCTGTCTAGGTTATGTTGTTGAGAGATTTGGCATTTGCTAAGAGTTCATAATTTCAGGATTAACGTATGTTTGCATGTAAGCAATGCGGATAGTGGACTGAGGAGAAGGCAGTGATTATTACTGAAGACATGCCATGAACTAACTGATTTGGACTGTATACTGAGCCCTTCTCTGCATCCATGGCATTAGCCAAAATCTGAGAATGTTTGCATAAATTGTCTCCATTCTGCACTGTATTAAACAGTATAAGACTCCGATGACTTTTACCTGCAATAGCAAGGTTAAAGCTTTTGTACTTTAAGTGGATTGTTAACATGGGATAAAATAGACCTAAAATATCAAAAAAGACACCAATGTAGAATTGTCACTATAACCAATGCTGTCTTCCTTTTCCCCCCCTCCCCCATATAGTCCTTAAACCCAAAGTGGAATGAAGAACTCTTATTTAGAGTAAGTTGGTTTTTTGTTTGTTTTTTTTTTTTTTTAACAGCTTTATTACCTGTGTTGGATATTATATTAACACATTAGGAAAAATGTTTTTCCAGTACTTCAGCTTAAAATCAGAAATATGTCTATAATTAATGTTCCAAAAGGCTCACAAAATGCTTTCCTTAGACGTACATTTGTTAACATTTTTATTTGTGCCAGAGTTAAATTTTCAGTCTTGATGTTATTTTCTTTATTCCATGAATGCTGAAAACATGAACATGGATTTAAAAACACCTTGGGATAGCACCAGTCTTGGCTCATTGATTCTGATAGAAATGCGTTGCATAGTGAAATGGCAGCAAGGTGTAGATTTACTGTTTAATTTAGGTCTTGTGTATTTCTTTCCTCCTGTATAAACACAGAGATTTTGCTGAAGACAAATGCTGGAATTCAGCATATATTTTAATTATTAACGTATTTCTTTTTCCTAGGTTAATCCTCAGAAACACAGACTCCTTTTTGAAGTATTTGATGAAAACCGTTTGGTAGGTCCTTTTGTGTTAATATTGCACTGTATTAAAGACTTGAATGAAAGTAAGTTTGTCTGGATTCAACATGGATTAAAAAAACACACCAAACAACCTTATCTTCTATAATGAAACCTAAAGCTAAAGGCAGACCTGATTCATTTACTTATCTGACATTACCACACTTTGATGCTCTGGAGCAGTTATGTTGTTCTTAACTTCTAATGTGCTTTAACTCATAAAAGCATCGTTCTTTTGTAGTGCTTTTCAAATGATATGGCCAAATTCTTTGGTGATATTGAAAGCTCTGCATTGAATGTTTATTTTTCCCACAAACAAAGTAGTATTGGCAATGTAGGTATCTCTATACATGGTGTGAGAAGCTTCTTCAATGTGTGAGGAGTAGCATGAAAGAAAGCATGTGTGCATTTTCTTTGGAAATCTTAACAAGTGGACAGTGGATTGTAATCTTGTAGATAGGTGTCATTTTCTGAACGGCAGGTCATAAGTAGGATAGGGATAGCTTGTGCATTTATTTTCTCAGTGAAATCAAAACTCCTCTGACCATGCTCTCATTTCATGTGTGAAGATGTCTGCATATTTTATTGTAAATGAGTAAGGCTGGTAGCAGTACAGTCATGACACTTGCATCCTAGGGCCACTTGACAGACATTCCTTATCACTGGAATATATACCTTTTCCTTCTGCAATAGTTTGAAACTAATAGGAGGGACTGAGTGCTCTTTAGTTTGTACTCCAAACAGAGTTTGATTCTGGTAGCCATTGTAAAGGATCTCTCTGTGCTTGAATAATGTGTTGGCTATGAAAAACTTAACTATTTTTTCCTTATGCTTTCTGCATATATTCAGTAATCCATTGCATCCTTTATGGAGGTGCTGCTCTGCTAAAGTTGGGAAGAGTGAAAGTGTTTGTAAATAGAAGTACAAACTGTCTAGAATAATTAGATTTAAGAAATAAGAGGCTTGTTTCTTGGTTACGGGCATTACACAGGCCCCAAACCATTTCATTCTCCACTGATGGTATTACTTGTCCAAGGTATTTCAAATATGGTGTGTCTTATTTTTTTAAAAGCAATTTTAGAGGGAATCGCCAGCATGTGTGTCTTATATGGCAGGTGAAATATGATTTTTCAGGATGCTCAGATGATCATCTCAACATAATGTTACAAGGCTACAGTGCAGTCTTCCTGAGGTCAAAGTGCTTTGTCCGTTACTCATTGGAACATTACTGCCACCCCCTGGAAACCCGGAGCCATGATTAGAAAGTCAGATTCCTGATTTTTTTGGGAGAAGGCCAATGCTTTCTCTGTGGTTTCCACAAAGAGAATTCCTTAGCGTTCTTTCTCTAATCTAGAGTACATAAGTTGACCTGTTTGCTTATGGGAGAGGAACCAATAAAACATTTTATTGGCACCAACTTGGACATGGTGCTTTGTTTCCTATGTAAGATTGTATTTAGAGATCAAAGCGTCATGACCTCATCAGTCACTGTATAGTTCTACAATAACACCATTATTTTTCATCTTTTCCATCTCCTTGTTCGGTGAATGGAAAAGGCTGTCTCCCTATTTCTCTTTAGCTTGCTCTCAGAAACACTTAAGTTTCTATCCCAGATGTCTTGAGCTGTTTTAAATAAGCCAAATTGTTGCCTTAGCTATGATTGTGGTTTAGCATTGACAGGCTCCCCCACTTCTATAAATTCATGTTCGCATGTCAGAAATCCTTGCACACTTTCATGAGGATATGCAGCTATGAAGGTGTTACTTCTTGCACTGTTTTAGTGGGCTTCAGTGTTAATCAGCCCTTCTTTCTTCTAACTGTTGGATGACTGTTTCAACTCTAGATGTGAGCAAGCTGATAAAATTGAAATTCTATTATCCGTTGTGAGGACAGTCTCACAAGTATAATTTTCTTTTTATAAAAATTTATCCCAAGTGCTTTTATTCCCTGTAACATTTAGGGATAAATTGAAGCCTGAAATCTCTGCTTTTTGTTTTTTAAGAAACATTGCTTTCTTGAAAACCAGGCTCAAAACTTACCTTCTTCAGTGTTAGGCTTAAATTCAAAGTCCTGCTGTATTGGTTATATTACCAGCAATTGGAGTTTAAAAATCTTTTTGTAATAGCTTTAAAACTTTTCAAAGATCGCCTGTCTTGGATTTGGTAAGGGAACACTAAATCTAATTTGTTCTGCTGACTTGTTGCAAACCATTAGTAGAATAAAGGGCTTGAGCAGTTTGTGGAGTCCTCGATTATGGTTGTCTTTAAAAACGCATTAGAAAAATCTGTCAAGAAGGACAGTGAGATCACTTATGAGATGGACCAGTGAAGGGACTAGATTGCTTTTTATTATCTCCTTCTGCCTTATAATAACTTGTCAAAATTACATATATTTCAAACCAAGTGCCAAAATCTGTTAGTGATACTGAAGAAGTCAATGATGTTAAGATTTGAATGGAGCTATTGGTACTTTTAAAAAAATTATTATTTTTAATTTATTTTTATGTCAACTCTAATTCAGCAAGATAGAATTTTGCATTTTAAAAGCCTTTTTATGTTGACTAAGGAAGCTGTAGTTGGCTGGCCATACCTACAGTTACAGCTAAGGAAGAGAAACATTTTGAGAAATTTCATTGAAATCTTAAGCCTGAGTTACCAAATTATGTCACCTTATTGTTTTTGTAGAGGTTTCTGTAGTAAAATTGAAAAATATTTCAGATCATCCATTGAGGGAGAAGGTGTTGCTTTCTTTTACTAAAAGCAGTATCTCTAATAAAGTGGTTGCAATTTGTTGTGTACCACACTAATGTTACAAACTGTGCTACTAAAATTTCTTGTTGGGGAGAAAAGGGAGCTTTTAGAAATGGATTTTTTACTCTTCTCTCACTTATCTTAGGGGTGGCTTTTTTTGTTGTTGTTGTTTGGTTTGTTTTTGTTTTTTTTTTTTTTAAATATATTGCTTCAAGTTCAAATGTAACTTCTTGAAATTGTGATCAAAAGAATCTTTTATGGTATTTTCCTCTTCTCCCCCAGTCCCCCTCCAACATCTAACATTAGAAGAAGTCCAACGAAATAAATGAACTATTGTATTTGTTGGCATTTTATGAATAAGCTAGTATTCATTTATTGCTGCATTCTAATCATGGAATTCAGGTAACAGAGGTTAAGTAAGCCCTGGAGTATAATTAGAAAACAAATTTGTTACTTGCAAACAGAGTACTGTGAATTTGATTCTTGGCTTTTTTTTGGAAAGGAGGTATAAATGTTAATTTTACTGCCTTCTAGCTTAAAATACAGTAAAGGTTAAATAAATATGGAGCAGAAAAAAAAATCTAGTAGTATGACCTGTAAAAGTATAAATGGCCTAGTGTTCTCTCTGTTTGCACTTTTTCAGCAGCACTAAGTAATTTCGTGTTAGTGTGGTAGCATTTAGTACTGCATCATATACAGCTTCTGTATTCAAAAATACATTCATAGCCAAATGTTTGTTTAAAAAAAAAAGAAATGAAACAAAAAAAACCAGTTAACAGCAAGATTTCAAGATAGTCTTTTTTCAGAAGTCCCACTAGGTGCCAGCAAAGGACCTTTTCACATGATACGAGCCAGTGAAACATTTTGTAGGAATTCTCAATCCCATTACTCTTGTAAGAGTTGACAGTATATTAACTTTTTGACATGCTGACCATTTTATTTAAAAAAAAAGGTAATTAGCTATGAATATGAGACAGTTTGTATATAATTATACAGAATAGCTTTCTTCTGTAACTGCGCTTAGTAACCATATTTATCTCTGCATACTTAGCTCAACGTTCTAAAGCTTGTATAGCTGATCATATATTTATATGCCATATTGAACTCTAATGAATGTCTGCTTATTGCAGGCTTCCAGCAAACAAGATGAGGTAGTTCAGTTTGTAAGAATAGTTTGTTTCTTTCTACATTTAACAGCTGTAATTTGGAAAGGTTAAAATATAAAATAAAAGGTTAACATGGAGGGCTGAAAATAAATGCCAAATTATTAATCAGAATAACTTTTTGTGGTTCTACTTCAGTTGCAACTCACTGAAAATTATGAGTTAATTGGCAGGATAGGTTTCTACTATATGCAGATCTTTAGAAAGTGTGATTGCTTAACATTGTGTAGATTGCAAGATAATGCCAGATCTCTTTCAAGTTTTATTTAAATAAGTGCAGAAAGACTTTTTTTTTTAAGGGGAGGAGGCTTATTTCACTGGTTTATGCATAATTCAGACCTCAGCAGTTTGCTAGCATGGTTACTATTTGGAAATTCAATCCTAGACTTGATACTCAATTATATGGGACTTCATTCCTACCAACTTCCTGTAATTCTAAACCTATGGGTAAAAATATTAGTAGTCATACGCTGCTGAGGAAAGTACGGACACATTGACTCAGCTAGTGCAGCTGCAGCAGGAGTTGCTGTTTTAAACTTTGAAGTGCTGGAAGTTGATTATTGTATTCATTTATGCAAATTACAGAAGGTATAATTGAAACGAGGTCAGTAGTGTTTGTCAGTGTGTTGCAGCTGAGGTGGTTGGAACGTAAGTGCTTTGTAAATGAATGCTTTCTGACTGCAAGCAATCAAAGACGATCCAGAAACTGCAGTTCAACGAATGGCTGACTTATTTCAAGAGGTACAGTTGGTTTTTTTTTTTTTTTTTTTTACACTAGTATCTTGTAGAGATTAGGACAAAAGACTGCAACTTTTACGGACTTTTACTGTTGTGATGTACTAGCTCTAGGTTCTGTGCAGCTGCCTGTAGCCTTTCTGCTGAAGGATCTTTGTGGTTTTTATTTGCTAACATGCGTGGAAATGAGAACAAATGGCACGACGGTTAAGATTGCATTTTGCTACCCAAAGAAGCAACACAGATCCGTTATCGGAAACCTCTGAAGATGTTTTGGATAGTAACAATTGTATGTACTTCAAAAAATCGCAGAATTCTGCACCTAATGTTACACAAATGAAACTGACTCCTAGACAAGTTGCTTATGCACCTGTAATGCAACAAGTAATTAATCAAGAGGAAAATGCAACTATTTCTTCATTGCAAAAAAAAAAGAGCACCTCACTGCACATTTCCCTACAGTCTAGAAAGTATAGTGGATGTTTTCGGTCTGGTGATGCTGTAGTTACTGGTGAAGACACTTCATTCATTGGTATTGGTAATGAAGGAAATTGTGGCGCTAGAATTGTGGTTGATCATCGATCTAATGATAGCCGTCTGAGCAATACTGCTCCGTGCAATGGCAGTCTTAGCAGTATTGCAGCCAGTGACAGTGGATCGTTCAGCAGTGCTGGCAGTGACTACGGATCATGTGCAAGTACCACAAGTGATGGAGGTTCATATAGTAACAGTGTCATCAGTGACAGTGGTAGTGGCACTCTTTTGACAACTGATGGTACTTCCTGTAGTAGTGTTGTACATGGTGATTCTTCATATAGAAGCACTGCAAACAAATGTAATCCCTATAGGAGCAACTCATCTCAGGAAACTCTGTGTAGAAGTAATACTGCTTTTGACCAAGATGCTTTGTCAGTGAGGAAGAAAACCAAAATTCCACTGCGACGTTGTTCATCACTGGTTATTTTCCCTAGGAGTCCTTCCAGTACTCCTCCAGCTTCTCCAGTAAGCTCAGGTCAGCTACCACATAGAGGCGCCTACCAAACATCCCATAAACTAATTATTTCTCCTGGTGAGTTGGCACAAAAAGAAGATCAAACTATTTCCAAGGGTTTCCTTTCAACAGCAGTAAATGGACTTCGGCTGTCTAAAACACTTTGCTCTTCTGGTGAAGTCAGAGACATTCGATCACTTTGCCTGAATACATCATTACAGGACAAAAGTCAAATTTTGAATAGTTCCAAGCAGGCAACTTGTGAAGAAGTATCTGATGGCTTCTCATGTATTTCAGTTCATCTCACTCAAAGAGCATTTCCATCGAGCAGTGAAATGGTTAATGGCTGTTGCAGTCCAGAGTTAAATCTGAAGTCCAGTGCAAAATACCCTCATTTAAAACTGACACGTAGCACATCTGCATGTTTACCCTCAAAAATAGATTCAGAATGTCAGATTAATATAAATGAACTAGAAAGACCAAATGCACAGATGAGCAAAACCCACCATGTTTTGCAAAGAAGTGTTTCTCTGGAAGGATCACGTCAAAAAGTTTCTTGCTGTTTATCCAGCCTTAAATACAAGTGTCATAGTGCAAGGACGTCTCAGTTGCACATACAGTTCAAACCTGGGAATGAAGGAAAACCAACTTGTGTTAAGAAAAGATATGGAACCTCTAAAAGGGAAATGTCTAGCACTTCTTTGTGGAGGCCCCATAAGGTAAGTGTTCTGGTTTATAGAAAAATTTGACAGTATTTTACAGCTGAAATTTGACTGGAAAATAATAAAATTCACAATCAAGACTTAAACGCAATGATTTCAGAATTTCCTAATGGTGTCAAACTGTCACTATTAGGAAGCTAATTTTTATAGTCTGTAACATTTGGTTTTTAGATTTGTTTCTTAGAGTATGGTACATACAGGTACTTACAGTGAAATGCCTATATTTAATATACTATAAACAGTAATTTCCTGTTTACATGAACTCAAAGGGATTTTTTTGTCTAGTTATCTAGACATGGGAATTATTTAAACTTCATCTGAAGTTTTGTAGTTTTTAAATAACTTTACTTCACAGTAAATTAATAGTAATTACTAAAATTGTTTGCATATAAAAATGGATTACTGTAGAGTCTTTTAGGTTTGTTTCATAAAGGCTTTAATTTACATAAGTTTGCTGTATGTAGAATTAAGATAAGTAACATTTGAGCAGAGAAACTGTAAATACCATTTGTTTCTGTATACACCCTGAACCACAGGAATTTTCAGTTTCCTCTCTTTTTTTTTTTTTTTTCTTTCCTTCCAACCACTACTTCAGCCTGAGCAGTACACTGTAACTTAATACCTCTCTGAACAACATTGCTGTTCAAATTATAGTACTTGGGTCTAGAAGGCTTATATTAAATATATTTTTTTGGTAATGAAACTCCCATCCAACTAAACTGCAGAAGTGTGTTTGCTCTTATTAACTCCTAAGGCAGTTTATATTGCTGATAAGGCATAAGCCACACGAAATGTGGATTTTAAGACTTGTTTAAATAACATTGTGAAGACTTGAATGATCTGAACATTATATGTTAGTTTTAATTGTGAATGCTGATAAAAGTGCAACAGTTAATGTTTACCAAAATTCATTTAAGATTTCACTCTCTGTGAATTGACACTACTACCATTTAAGTAACATGCTTGATTAAGCAAAAGGCTTTATGCCAAAGATCTATAGTTAGGACCACCCCTTTCTAAACTGGTAATATAATTAGCTTGGAGGTATTAGCCTGTAATTTTCAGCCTGTTGTTGCCCGTAGAGTAGTGCCTGATGATTCTACACATTTTGACTTCTTTGGAGTTTTGTATTGCTTTTTGGTTAAAAAGAGTTTGAAAAAAAAAATGCACTTTCCTTTTTGTAAAACTGTTATCTATGTTTAAGCTTCATTATAAAACTCACAGTGGATCAAAGGTAATCACTATGCATATTGTTTGGTGATTACTCATCCCAAAATCAAACTGTGAAGTTGATGGTAAATTCCACAATAAGCACAAACAGATTATGACATATTTTAAGTAGTCTGGATCTAGTTATTTTTAAAAAGTGTATTGTAAAAAGGAAAACATGTTGAGTCATGCACTTCAAGTACATTTCTTGTCGACTTGCACTGCTAGCCTGTGTGTTTAATAGCAGTTGATATGTAAGATATTTTATATTTTAATACTGAGTGAATTTTAATAAATTGAATTTAGATAGAATCCAAGTTCAGGATTAGATTGTTATCAGACATTTCCAGAAAACCTCATAGGACGCTGGACCGACAATAGTTTGTTTCCGTTCCTGGGAGCAGTGTTTACAGTGGATTGACATAAAATCTGAGGAGACTTAACTTTTTAAAGCACTTGATAGCATGCTTCAGTGGTAGTTGAGCATTTTTAGTGTCTTAATGTAGCAGCATGTTTTAAGCTTCCTGAATTCTTAAGATTTCATCTTCTGACTAGAAGATAAGAGAGCCAAGTTTAAAAATAAAAAGGAAAGAAAAAAGAATCTGAATCCCAGATTGTTGTAGTTATCTTGTACTTTTCATGTAATTGCAAATATTTACATTTGTGCCACTTAGAAGATCTCTGAAATCAGAAAGCTGGACACTAAAGGTTTTATAGCAGTATACTTGTTTTAGATTCCTTTATGCAACAACAGGTACAGGAGCCTTTCAGTCCTGAAATGGCCCTTTCAGTCTTTATCTAAAATAAGTTTTTATACAATATCCCATAAAACGTTATAAAAAAATTTAAAAGCTTCCCCTACCAAACCAAGACAAACCATAGTTGACTTTATAGCAGTTCAGCAATTCACTGCAATAAAATAGGTAAATAGTATTGTATTTGCTACTACAGTCTTTGTGACAAATATAATAGATTCTATGGCAATCATTGAATTATATAGTCCAGTTAATTATCATGGTGTATTGTGACTCATTTAAAAATAAACAACTCCCAAAATATTTCTCTTGACTCCAGTTAGTCTGGCCTAGTATATTGATATGCTGAGTCTGGGTTCAAATTTAACAAGTTGATACTGGAGTAGCGTTTAGTAATGTCAGCTATCTGTACAGAGCAGTCATGAAATCAAATCAGTGCTTTGGTTAGAGACTCCAGAGTCTGAAGCAGTGAAAGGTCTATGCATTCTTTTCTTACGTGCCTAGCTACTAGCCGTCAGCAACCTCATATCAGATTTCCTGCTTTCTATAATCAACAGCTTGTTAAAGGCTAACTTTTAAAAGAAAACCCCAAACACAAATCAAAGCACCATTTCTGTGACAACTGGCCTTAGATTATTTTTAATTACATTGAAAAATGTGAAATGGTGATGGCCCACATACCACTCACTGCTGATCTATACTGGAAACATATTGAATAGGTTCTACAGTAGACAGTGGAATTTCATTTATGTGAAGCAGGAGGAAGAGGTAGTCCATGGCTGCAGCACTGAAAGTTGTCCTGGATTTTGTATTTCTCTTTTTAATGTTTTTTCAGTGCATCTATGTCTTGCTTAGGGTAGAAATAAAACTGCAACTAAAGCACTTTGACTTTGCAGGTGTGAACTGGGAGAGTAGAAGTGAGTAAGGGAACAGTTTACGTATCATCTCGTGCATGTGAACTTCAAGAGGTACAGAGGAAGGCAGAGGCAGTGACTAGAGTTCCACTTCTTGTAGACTATAAACAAAGTTTTAAAAAAAAAAAGCTGTGTTAATCTCTTCCACAAGTATAATGTTATGCTGACATCCCTGTTGACATTAGCCATTCCTTCCCCATCAGTATCACTGCTGATTAGATAATGTGAATATCATAAATGTACTTGAAAATCTGTTTCAGCAACTGCATACCTTTAAAATAATTTCTTACACAATTAAGGGAATCATTGTGGTGTTGTCTGTTTGTTTACAAGTAATTTTACTCAAGTTTTGTCTCCAGTGAATGAAATACATGTTTTGAAGCAAAAAAACTTCAGAGGTGGTATAAAATAAAACACTTTTTTACTGTCAGGTTTGTGTGAAGAAAACCTAGAGTTGGAACTCTTGAGCTTTTTTCACCAGGTTCTGGAACTCTGCTTTTTGTATTTGTAAAAGGAGATGATACTTGAATCTTTCAGAGCTAAATTTAAATTTTGGGCAAACAGTAATTTGAGGGGGCTGTGTGTGAGGATGTCTCTCTTCACTAACTTACTTCCCATCTGATACGAACATGCTGAGGGGACCAGAACCTGTGCCTGGAAGATCTTGATTCTCTTGATAAATGCTGCACCACAACTTAGCGCTGAATAGTCTGAGGTTGTCTTCTCTCTTGCATCCTCTTTAAATAGAGCTTTTGTCTTAGCAAAACTCCTTCACAGAAGATAATGGTCCAGCCAGGGAGAAGTGCCAAGAGAAGGGGAAGACAACTGTGGCTTATCTCCAGCCATCTCTATCTTTGCATATTGAGCAAAGGGGCTGCATGGGTATCAGTGTCCCAAATCTGTGCAAGGAAGGGAGGTGAAAAAAGGGACAGGTGAAGCAAAAGATGATAGAGGCAATACAAGGCAAAGCACAAATTGACATCTCTTTCTGCTATTGTGCTACAATAACCTCATCACCTAATAATTTTCATATTGTTCCGTATTGCATATCTTGAATGATCATGTTACAAGGCTGTCCGTGGGACATTGCTATGTCATGGTATATTGGTTCAGTCAAGGAGAATGGGGGTTGAAAGGAAGGTGGTGTGTTTCTGAGGAATCATGGTGACAACTACGTTAGACCTAAATAACATAATACTATTTATGTTGTGTCAGACAAATTTTAGAAGCTGAATAATACATCAAAGCATTAAAGGGAAGACAGTGGAAACTGTTAATCACAATAATTAACAATTTATAATTACTTGTAGGGGATCTCCTACTTTCATCCTTTATATAACAATGATCTGTAGTGCTTTGATAATTTGTACCAATTTCTTGTTTTCCATCTTGCTTAAATGCAGAATTTTCTTACAGTTTCTTCTCCACCTGTCTTCATGCCTTCAGCTTTTGATTAGCAATCTTCTTCGGGGGGGCGGGGGGGAGATGACGCACAAAGGATGTGATAAACTTTACAGCTGAGACTAGCTGTGAATGGTTGCGATGTGGAAGCGTTAGCAAAGGAGGCAATCAGTTAATATTATTTGGTATCGGCTCCATCCCTAAAATTTTTCTTTGTCAGTTTTAGGAAGTTGTATTTGGCAACAGTGAACCATGTGTAACTTTCAGACTATCATCATGCTGTAAGGAACAGTGTCTGGGCTGTAGCAGAATACTTGAATAACCCTGTGTATCCAAGGTCTAGCACTTTGTAGTCACCAGCAAACACTATGTGTACATACTAAGGAGGAGTTTTATTTGTGTTCTGCACAAATTATGATTAACCTCTTTCTGTTTATAGTCTGCAGCTGAACTGAGTTGGGTAAGTTTCTCATGCCAACAAAAGGGGAAACTACAACTGCAAAGCCATGCAGAGCAGAGCTCTTGAACCAGTTTATATAAACATTCAATTATTCAGCCTTCAGGTTGATTCATGTCCTTTTAATCTACCATGAGAGAGTGGGAAGCATTGATGGTGTGGCTTCTTTAATATAGCCGCAAGCTATAGTTCTTCTGTCTCTTAAGGCTTAGTATACATTTAAGAATGTGTTGAAGTAAAACTTGTTCCCAAGGCAAGATGGAGACATTCTTCCCTTTACTCCTGACTAGCCAAGTAACTTGCAGGCTTTTAGATACAAGACAGTGATCATTGCTATAAATTTTTTTTTTGGATGGTACATCCTTTCTGCTTTCTGTGAAAAATTAGATCAACACTTTGGGTTAAACAAAAACATTTCTTGGGAAATGTTATGGTGATGTAGAAATCACAGCCTTTGTAAGCATTATAGCATAAGACAGAAGCCCTGAACAAAACTAATAGTACCTGCAGGTATTCTCTCAAGAATTGTCAAGAAGCTCAACTATAAAATTGTTGAAATACTAACTATAATGAATAATCTTTTAATCTATTAGATTCCCTTACTGAAGGAAGATGGTAAGTAGTATGCTGATTATTTTAAAATGACCAAAAGGGGAACTACAGGCTACTGCAGCAGGCCAGTCTGGAAGAAAGAGTACATGGAATAGAATTAGTAGACATATCACATGTTCTGTGTTTACAAGGAGGCAGACTGAGCACTGCTTTCATAAAAGGAAGTTTTGTCTTACAAATCAAACTAAACAATGACATGAGAAGATGGGTGAGCTGGTTAATGGAGCCCACTGAGCTTTTCAAAATATTTGACAAGAACCCTTAGCAGAAGGTCTGAAAAATACTCTCAAGACATAAGTGCAGAAAAAGCTTCCTCATTGTTGACAACTAATTAAAAGATAAGAAACAAAAGTGAGAATTAAATTGTCACCTCTGAAGTTGCAGAAAATCTCATGGTAGTGAGTGACTAGACAGTAGAATGAACAGTTTGAAAATCAGTGTTGGTAAATGCCAAGTCCTGCACACAGAAGAAAAACAGTTAATGATGCATGTGTGGTAATGGTCTCCCATACTGGTCAGGAAATAGTTTATGTCATGGTGAGTGACCTGCTGAAAATGTCAGCTCAAATCTTGTTGACAGTTGAAAGGCAAATAGAAGGTTAGGGTTTATTAGGAAAGGAATAAACTAACAAAACTAAAAACACCATTATGGAGTTGTACAAATCCACATATCTGCATGGCATGCATATTTCTGGTCATCCTTTTTCAAGAAGCATGTATAACAGAACTAGAAAAATACCAAGAAGGGTCACAAGATTGGGATAAGTTTTATGTGAGGAGACACTAAGTAGACCAATGGTTTTTCAGCTTTGGGGTTAAAAAAAAAAAGGTATAAAGGAACTTTTATAAAACTGGTTCAGGGGAGGTGAATTTAAACAGAGAATCCATTCTTAGAAAACAAGTATGTTCTCTTATGTGTTGCTGAGCTCACTGTTGCAAGATGATGTGTGTACCAAAAGTACCAAAAACGTATTTTAAGACGAGGTTAGATAAGTTGAAGAAAGGTCCATCAAAGGGTGTTACATTCTCAATATGTATTTTAACATCAGGATCAAAAAGTCCATGACCACCTGTTCATTAGAAACTGGGGGATATATCAGAGGCAGTACTGTTCTTAACTGCTGCTTTTATTATTTCCTTAAGCTTCTGCTCTTCGTCATTACTAGGGAAAGGATACAAGGCTATGCAGAGCGTTCATCTGACTACTAGGCTCTTTGGTGCCTGCTCAGCCCTTGCAGCCACCTAGGATCAAGTGGTAGAAATGCTCTTTCAAGTTCTTCCCTTAACCTGGGCTGAGAGTGTTCTTCTGTGTTCCAACATGTGTTTTCTCATCTTCCAGAAGTGCATGAATTTCACAGATTGAACAAGCAAGCAAAACTGATTGGCCTTTTCAGGCAAGTCATTTGCTTGTGACTGACTTTCACCCTTGTCTGAAGGGGACTGCCCTGCATTTCTGTTAAGTGTCTCTGTTTCAAGTGAACTTTCTTCCCCACTCTCTGTGACAAACAGAACATGCTGATTTGGGAAAGCAGCCAGCAAAATGTTTGTAGCTTATTTCAGTGTTAGTTTGTGGATCTATAATCATCTCTGTTTCAAGAGAGTACATCACTCTTTTTTTCCGTTATGGCAGTTTACGGTAAACTGAAAAGTCTACAGATAGATGCGATTATTGTTTGAGACCTTGGGCCGCTTTCAGCTGTATCAACTGTAATGTAAGCAAACCGAATTTAAGAAGGACATCAGCAAGTTCGTGGCTGAAATTACATAAAAACTTGAATTGGAGTCATTGAAGTTAGGGCGTATTAAAATGCAAATGGGACACTCCAGCAACTCAGAGGAATGTGGGAAGAAACATACAACTGGATCCTTTTAGACCTAGATGATTTCTCTGGCAATCTGTGATTTTGCTAGCGTAAGGGAGAAGGTCTTGTTCAGTAACGTGAAAGCACAAGGGCTTTTCAAAGAAAAAGATTTCCACAATTTATTATGAACATTACTTATATTTTAGTAGAGTTTCTACCTTAGCCAGTTGTTGCAGTAATCATTGTTTCTAGTAAAGTTTGATTTGGGGCTGTCGTGGTTTAACCCCAGCCAGCAACTCAGCACCACGCAGCCGCTCACTCCCCCCCCCCGGGATGGGGGAGAGAATCGGAAAAAATAAAGTAAAGCTCGTGGGTTGAGATAAGAACAGTTTAATAGAACAGAAAGCCCAGCACCTCCCCTCCCTCCACCTCTCCGGGCATGACGTCCCATGGTATGGAATACCCCATTGGCCAATTTGGGTCTGCTGTTCCGGCTGTCTCCCCTCCCA